>CM035138.1:38261182-39529932 GCA_020205605.1 Panax ginseng
ACAGGCTATAATCAAATTTCAGTCAAGAAATGGGGTCCACCGACATGAAAAACATGTTTTAAATATTTTGGTAACAAAAATACTCCTCCACATATACTCATATATCCCACATTCATCGTAAAAATATCATTATTATTATATTATTAAAATATAATAATATATTTAAATGAATTATTTTATCAGAAAAAAATAAAATTTCAATTTTCAACAATTGTCATATTAAAAATTTTCTCCATCTATATCCACATAAAATCAATATTTTCCTCATCATATGAATCAATAATTAATTATTCACAAATAATATTACAGAATCACAATATTGACAACCAGACAGTTCTCAGGAAAGATGGGACTTTCCAATAAGAATTTCTCCTTACTGGCGCGCAATTAGGTGACCAAACCTCTCCTTAGACATAACTTTCTAGACATTGCCAATAATGTTATCTAATAATATTATTCAGATAATATGAATTATTGCTTCGATAATGAAAAATAATTTGTGTAATGACAATTATCAAACAACAAAGAATATAAAAATATCAACGCAACAATTATTGAACAAATAAAATATTTGATAATAATTATCAGTAACCATTATTGAGTAGTCGCGTTCTTACGTAAGAGTCAATAATTGGTGCAATACCTGAGCATCTTCTTGTGCAACGCCAGACATCGTGTTTTTAACCACCGGGTATTCCAACAAAGGTAAAAACTGTAACAACTACGCCGTTATTTTTTAACAACTTATATTTGTCGCTTTTTTCCTCCAATCGCTTTCCATTTTGGGGCCCACACATGGTCATGCGCCATCGCATTTAATATTCCCCTTATGGTTGTTGAAATAGTACTCGTGACAATCGATTACAAGCGTGTTAGTTCCGACCTCGACCCAAATAAACTCCAACCTCTTCAAACCCGATTATTATATCTATGCTTCCCAATGTTTCCTATTTCTAGATAAAGTAGGATATACTTACAAGTACTCCTCCTCCTCCGAGAATGAAAGTGATGATTGATTTTATGCGAATTTAAAAGAAAATGTCAAATGATAAAATTATTCATATTTAAATTCTCATCTAATTGCATATTTTTCTATACATGATTAGAAATATTATATAAATATTTATAAATAATAAAATATGACATTTAATACTAAGGATATTACGCACAAATTATTGTAAAAAATAGATTATTTAATTTAAGTAAATATTTAACTTGAGATTACATAAAATAATAAGAACTTTTATTCTTAGGCGGAGGGAGTAACTTAAATCATGAACATATTTTTAAGTCCAAAATAAAATATAAAAAGAAGAATAGTAATGGTATACCTAGCTATTCCTAGTTCTCCTTTAACCTTTTTTTCCAAATATATTATAAAATTAAATTATAATACTATCGGGTTCTTAGAAAAACATAAAAGATGAAGAAAAATTTATTATGTTTTATGAACTAAAACAGAATAAAATTATTTAAAATGACTTATAAGTCATTCCTAATAAGTTAGTTTGACCCATATTAATGTAATATCAATTTTATCCCTATTTAATTTAATTTTTTATGAAAAAAATGAATTTATAAAAAAGAAGAGTAAGATGCAACGTCACTTTAATTGGCATTAGAATTTTTATTTTTATTTTTTTATTGCTGAAGTCTTATATACTTCTTCATTTCTAACGCCAATGACAGATAATAAACATAAAAAAATATTGATGTTTATAAACAAGTACAAGAGATCAAAGAAATTAAAAAAAAAAAAATTCAACGTCAGTTAAAGTGATGTTACATCTTACTCTTCTTTTTTACAAATTTGATTTATAAAAAATTTAAAAAAATTATAATGCCAGTTAGTTTATTGGATCACATTTTTATTTATTTTAAATTTCTTTAAAAAAATAAAATCATTTTAAAAAAAATTAAGATAATTTTTTTAAAATTTATTTATTTTTTAAAATGGCGCTGGTTGGCTTTGTAAACAGCCATATCCGACCCCATTTTGCCCTAACACTCTGCCCGCAACATATCCTCCCCAATCTCCTTCTAAACCATTCCATCGCATACAAATTGAAAACTCTCTCAAATACTAAGCTTCAGTCGATTTAGGGTCTCACACTCTCGCTAACTACGTTTTTAGATTCCTGTATACAATATATGTTCTCCAAGCAACCAATATTAAAGTGGAAGACTAGTAGTGATTGTTGTGAGGATTTCTTCAAAGGGTCTAATGGAATGGAGTTTGGGTGGAGTAATTGGCTGTCAAAACTATTGAGATGCTGTTCGGAGGATGCAGAGGCCGCTTTCACGGCTGTGAGTGTTAGTTTACTTTTTAAATGATCACTGGCTGAGACTAGTTTGATACCTTCGGCTTCTATGGCTCCAACTCTGGATGTGGGTGACCGCATCTTAGCAGAGAAGGTATAATCAACATACAGTTCGATTACTATTTTACTTTCAAATTTACCCTTTTTATGACTTAATTTATCATTTGATTATATGGTTTTGTGTAAATTGAACATACCCTTCATAACATGATTTTGTCTACTGAATAGAACTCTCTAATCTTAGCAAATAGATCTTAAAATCATGTTTTTCAAGATGTGTTCACGTGCTTCACTACTTGAATGAATGAAAATAATATAATTCATTTGCTTAATAGACTATGAACTATGTTTTGTCATGCTTGGATATTTAGGGGAAGATAGGCTATCTCTGATAAGTCCTCAATATGAAAAATTAAAGCATAAATTAGGCTTCTGATCTTAACTGCTGCTGACTGATCTATGTATTTTATGTAAAGAAGTGCTGAAATGGCTATTTCCATTTTAATTATTGTACGTAAGTTGCCTTGCCAATGGCATTTACATAATATGATGTCCTGTCTCTGAATTTTCTATGCTAATGTATTCTTTTCTTTCTATTAATGTTTAATCTAGTATGGAGAATGCTACATGTGTTTCTGTTCATTGAACTTCTGTTAATCAATTGTGATTGTATCCTGCAATTTTGTCGAATTTCTAATTTCTCATTCCCTCTCTATGTCGTGTCCTGCAGTGATGTTATGTTTGCTTGTGAGTTTCTTTCAATTATGGTCGGGGGAGGGGGATTTGTAGGGTGGGGGATCTGAGTAGCTTCATGGATGCCTTTCTGCATCTTGATGCCTAAGAAAAGACAAGGAGATCATCCTGGGGGAGGAGTTACAGGTGTTAATAGAAAGCTTGAGTTATAAAATTATGCACAATCCTGGAAAGTTGTGCAGTAGGTGAATTCTTTTGCAGAATGTTAGGAAAAGTGGATTCAGCATTTGTAGACTTGGTCTCATGTTTGCTTTAGTTGAATAATGGAAGAGTGGGATGTATAAGTTTTTTTTAGGTACTTTTTTCTTTTTGGATTTGCTAGTAGATATTCTCCTCATTCAGAAACAATAATAAAAGTCAAAAGAATTTATTAAATAGCAAATTTCCGTGTTAGTATCTGTATGCACCGTTCTGGCCTCTTCTATTACGTTTTTTAGCTGGCCTTCTTGCCTTAAGACTTTCAACTTCACCATTGTCTCCTCTCAATTTCATTCTTTCCATTTGATATATTTAGTACTTTATAACCACTTTTTCATCTTCAGTAGATAAAAAGAAAATAAAACCAAAAATGGAGAAAATGTGGAGGGTTATATTTATGTGATTTAAATAAGTTCATTGTTCACAATTAAAGCAGGGGAAACTGGTGCTTTAGTATTGCTAAAATTAGAATGTGAGTGATATTCAGGGGCAAATTTAGTTTATTGAAGTTAGGTACAGTGCAGCCATGCTAACCAATCTGATTTTTATGTATTACAGGACTACTCTCTGTTGACTTTGAGGATGCTTTTGATTCATCATGTGATTTGCTTGCCTATGGGTAAATTGATTCAATTCATTTTTCAGGCAACTGTACTGATAGCTTAACCAATTGCTACACTATTAATCTCTTTTCTACTTAAAATCTCCTATTTTTCTTATGGTTAATAACTTAATGGACAGGTGGACTATTGACACAAAGTATTACACCGCTGATGTTTCTCTGTGGATGGCTCATCTGCATGATGGCTCATCTGCATGATGATATTTACCTGATTTTGTTTGATCTTTCATTTGGTGTTTTAGGTTTCATATGTTTTTAGAAAGCCAGAAGTGTCAGACATTGTGATATTCAAGGCACCTCCAATTCTTCAGGTTCAATCTAATATTAAAGACTCCAACATTATAGAACAGTTTTATTAATCTGGTTGTGGCATTTATGGGGGCTAACAATGTGGGGATGTTAAAGCTTATTAAAGTGGGAATGTTATTTTAAAGGAGAACAATATGATTAGAAAACTGTTTTAATAGTGTACTTTTGATGTTTTATAAAACCCATTTAGATTATTTGTTTAGAGTATGTTATATTTTCTTAAAATACTTTGCTATGTTATCTATGATATACCAAAATTTCACTTTAAGAGAATTAGTGGTTTTTGATTTAAAAATTAGCAAATCAAGCATTTCATTCATGGCATGATGGTGAGGTAGCAGCAGCAGTGGCAGCCATGGGCTGCACTGTGCTACGCTGATGCAGCTGTTTTGATGAGGCACACTTGAAGTTCTATAACACCTATTTTAAATACTTGTTTAGGCTGTGTTTATTAAAAAAAATTGGTTATGATTGGACCTTTAATTTGGAGATACGGATTTTTCAAAGAGGCATGGTTGAGCTGCTGACAGCAACAGTGCAGGCGCGCGCGCGCTGCACTGTATGTATTGCAGCGACTGTTTAGCTTGGTTATCAACACCAAAATTTTCCCAATTTCGGCTAGAAGTTATTAAATTCATGAAGTTTACAAGGTTCCCAAAAAAAAAATTCATGAAGTTTAGTCCTGATGGATGAAATAAAATCCACAGGGAAATCAATTTTGTTCTTCTTCTATTTTCCCCCTTTTCTGTTTGGATCGTAGATTGTCGACTGAGTTTGGGTTCTAATCTGGCTTGCGAATTGGTTGGAGTAGTGAAGATGCCGAACATTATGATGGTGAATCTTAGGGGTTTGGAGTGTGAACCATCACCACCACCACCAACACGGTCACCTCAACCAATCCTTCGGTCGCATATACAACAAAAGTCATGAGACTAAAAGTCAGACACTTTGAGATATCATTTGAAGCTTTTAGTCCTTTTTCATATTATCAAACAACCAATAATTATAATTTTAGTTAGGTTAGAGTCAAGCGGCAAGGGTCACACTAAGTTTTGTAAAACAAAATGATCTAATCTATCTGTGCGGTTAAATTTTTTATGTGCTTCGTTCTTCTTTAATATTTTAAACATTCTGTGTGGGAGTAGTTTGTTTGGTCCAAGCCATTTTATATGCATATTTTCATCATTTTTCTTTCGGTTGAATTAATTATGTGCTTCTTTCTTCTTTAATATATTTGACATTCAGTGTGGGAGTAGCTTATTTGGTCCAAGCCATGTTATATACATATTATTATCATTTTGCTTTTGTTTTTTACTTTCTCCTTGTAAGCTACTTCTTATGCATTACCCTTGTGATATTCCTCTTAAGGGCGACAGCTTTATACATGCAAGGGGGTTTTCTGTTCATCATGTATTTAGACACATCACGGTAATAGCTTTTGCAACCTTAACTACATCTATGTATATTTCTAAAAATATGTTTACCACTATGTTTACTGAAATTAATTTATGAAATGGCCGATTAAGATATCAATTTTTTCTTGTAACAGAGCAATCATATAGTCGCATTGAAGGTTCTTTTTCTATTTGGATTTGTAGCAAATGATATTGTGATCGGCTATTTGTCTTTTTCTGCTTATGAGCAATACGGTGTACATTAGTATCACGTAGCAACTTTATTGTCTTTGTGTATTGATTTTGGCACTAAGTGCCTCTGGTGACCTATTTGCTTCATTTTCCTATCTTGCTATTATTTTTAAATATGTGCAGAAAGACTGCTTCTACGACCTGCCTTACAATACTGAGTATCAAATTTTCGTGCTACGTTTACGGAAAGCGAGGGATGAAATTATGAAGTGTACTCTCTTTATATATGTAAATATATACTTTGATTGAAGAACTGTGGTAGCTTTAGATGATTAATTGTAAAGATAATGAATGATTATGTAGTGGATGATTTTATTAAGTTAATAATATTTTAGTTTTTTGTATTTTTGTCATTATTTGTTATGGGGACATTGAGCCAGTCAAGTACACAAAATGAATGTCAAATTTTGATTTGGCAACAATATAATTCGTTACCAAAGTATTGAACAAGTTTTAATATAGCAATAATTTTTTATACATTTTGTTGTTAATGACATTAAAAATATAATATTTGGCAACGAAAAATTAACCTAATAACAACGGAGGATATTGTTGCTAATACTAAAATAAAAGGCAACATTTTTTATCGTTACAAATCATATCAACTTTCGTTGCATATATAAAGCAAAACGACAACATATAATGTCGTTGCTAATCGACGACTTTCGTTCTATTATTGAAAATAACCAACAAACAAACATTTTCGTTCTTGATTCAAAGATAATGTCGCTAAGCCAAATAATATAATCAAGAATGAAAAATCGTTGCTAAAAAGTTTACATTCATAACGAAAAGCAAGCTTAGGCAATAATTTTCATAATTTCTTCGCAACGAAAAATGTCGTTGCAAAATGGTGTCAATTGCAACGAAAATGCATGGTTGCAAAAAAAGAGTTTATTTCGTTGCCAATTAGAAGACTTTTGAAACGAAATGGGCTTTTTAGCAACGAATGTTTAATTATTCTGCAACAATACATTTTGTTGCTAAATGATCGATGTCTCTGTACGAAGGCCAAATTTCGTTGCAAAATGTATTACTTTTGGCAACGAAAAAATATGTTCGTTCTGAACAATTAGCAACGCTCATTGTTGTAAACGAAAGACGAACGACAAAGAAAGTCGTTACCAAAACCCTTTTGCAACGAAATTTGGCACCTTTAACAACGAAAATCGGTTGTTGCTGAAGCCCCATTTTTTTGTAGTGATATTTGATTCTAACTCCCAGATCATTTCCTCAACATCGTGGTTTCTCCACAAAACTTTGACTTGAGGTATAACCTTAGAACGTAGAATATGATCCTTCTTATCCAAGATTTTAACAGGTACCTCCTCATACATTAAATCTTCCGCTATCTCGTTCGGTTCTAATTCAATAATGTGGTTCGGGTCTTTCACATATTTACGTAACATAGATATGTGAAAAACGTTATGAACACGAGACATAAATGGACCAATGAATCGAGGATTGAGCTTTCCTCTCTTTCCAAATCTCGTAACTCCTTTCCATGGAGCAATACGTAACAACACATGATCTCCAATATTGAATTCCACGTCCTTTCGATGAAGATCAACATAACTCTTTTGTCGATCTTGTGAGGTTTTTATACGTTGTCGGATCGTTCTAATCTTTTTCATAGTCATACGTTCCAAATCTGGTCCCAACAACGTTGCTTCACCCACCTCATCCAAGGATACTGGAGAACGACACTTTTTTCCATACAACGCCTCAAATGGAGCCATACCAATACTTACTTGATAATTATTGTTGTAGAAAAACTCCACCAATGGTAAGAACTTATCCCAACTTCACTTGAAGTCAAGGACACAGAGTCTTAATAAATCTTCAAGAGTTTGAATAGTCCTCTCCGACTGCCCGTTCGTTTGAGGGTGATATGCCGAACTAAATCGTAAATTCGTGCCCATAGCTTTTTGCAAACTAACCCAAAATCGTGAAGTGAATCTTGGGTCTCGATCAAAAACTATGGATACTGGCATACCATTCAATTTTACAATCTCGTTTATGTACATACAAGTAAGACGTTCAAGTGTATAAGTTTCTCGTATCGGTAAGAAATGAGCAGACTTGGTCAATCTATCAACAATGACCCAAATCGCATCTATGCCTTGAGAAACCTTGGGAAGACCGATGAAAATCCATCGTAATGTGCTCCCACTTCTATTCGGAATTTCAAGTGGTTGCAATGGACCTTTTGGCACTTGATGCTCGCGCCGACTTCGTTGACAAGTTAGACACCTTGAGATAAACCCCGCTATCTCTCTTTTCATATTGCTCCACCAAAATATATGTCAAGATCACGATACATTTTGGTACTCCCAAGATGGATTATAAACGGTGTGTTATAAGCCTCCATCATGATTTTATACTTCAAGTCAGAATCGTTAGGAACACAAAGTCTGGAGTTGACTCGAAGTATTCCTTCTTCATCGATTCTTGCTTCTGGAATAACACCTTCTTGCACTTTCTCCCTCATACGCATCAGCTCCAGGTCTGTAGCTTGAGCAGCTTTAACTTTATCGATTAAAGTTGGTTCTACTTGTATATTCACCATCATCACATGGGTCCCTGGAGTCTTTAACTCTATCTCCATCCTTCGTAAGTTATACAAAATGAGTCTTTGCATTGAAAATATTTCACTCGTACCCACATATGATCTTCTACTCAATGCGTCAGCTACTACGTTCGCTTTTCTAGGATGGTATTGGATGGTATGATCATAATCTTTCAACAGCTCAAGCCATTGTCGTTGCTGCATGTTGAGTTCCTTTTTAGTGAAGAAATATTTGAGGCTTTTATGATCCGTATAGATCTCCACCTTCTCTCCATACAGGTAATGCCTCCAAATCTTAAGCGCAAAAAAGCGATTCTTTTAACTCTAGATCATGAGTAGGATAATTCCTCTCATATTCTTTGAGTTAGTAGTGAGGCATAAACTATGACTTTTCCATGTTGCATGAGAACACACCTAAAACTTTGCACTCAAGCATCATTTGTATATGAAAAATCCTCCGAACCAAATTGGTATTATCAAAGCAGTCTTTGAAATGAGCTTCTCTTGAGTTCTTCAAAACTCTTCTCACATTCCTCGCTCCAATAGAATTTTGTATCTTTCCGAGTCACCGAGTTAATGGAGTAGCAATTAGAGAAAAGCCTTCCACGAACCTCTGATAATAACTAGCTATTGGCAGAAAGCTACGTGACTTGGTCATCGACTTAGGTTGCTCCCACTTTGAATTGCTTCAATCTTTCTTAGTCAATGGATATTCATGATTTGATATTACGTGCCCAAGGAATGCTACTTCCTCAAGCCAAAACTCGCATTTCTTCAACTTGGCATATAACTTGTTTTCACGAAGCTTTTGGAGTATTAGCCTCAAGTGTTGCTCATGATCTTCACGGCTTTTGGAGAAAAATGAGGATGTCATTAATAAAGACGACCACAAAGTGATCCAAATATTCATTGAATACTCGGTTCATCATATCCATGAAGGCAGTAGGAGCATTAGTCATTCCAAAAGACATGACTAGGAATTCGTAATGCCTGTACCGAGTTCTGAAAGCAGTCTTTAGAATGTCATCAGTTTTAATCTTCAACTGATGATATCCAGAACAAAGATCTATCTTTGAAAAGAATTTGGCGCCTTGCAATTGGTCAAACAGATCATCAATACGAGGTAACGGGTACCTATTTTTGATGGTGACATGATTCAATTCCCGATAATCAATACAAAGTCGCATACTTCCATCTTTCTTCTTCACGAATAGAACAGGAGCACCCCAAGGAGACGTACTAGGACGAATGAAACCGTTGTTTAATAATTCCTGTAGTTAGGTTTTTAACTCCTGAAGTTCATTAGGAGCCATTCGATATGGGGCTTTGGAAATGGGTTTTGTACCAGATTTAAGGTCGATACAAAATTCAATTTCACACTCTGGGGGTAGGCCAGGAAGTTCTTCATGGAATACGTCAGGAAATTTATTAACAATAGAAATATTATTCAAATCTGACGTATTTTTATTTAAATCCATGACATGTGCTAGGAAAGCTTGACATCCGTTTTTCAATAAACGAATAGCTTTATGGCTTGATATGACAGTGATTGATTTTAGTGGTTTGGTTGCTTGAATTCGCATAATAGGTTGGTTAGGAATATGAAAGCTAACAACCTTACAAAAATAATCGATTTTAGCATGATGAGTAGTTAACCAATCAATCACTAAAATCATATCAAATGCAAGTATTTTCAAAGAAATAAGATCGACAGGTAACGTGCGGTTACCGATTTGAATCAAACAAGACTTATAAACATTGGATGTAATGAAGGTTTCTCCCAACGAAGTTTCAACCGATAAGTCAAAGTCTAATTTCTCCGGAGTCAAATTTAAACGTTGAGCGCAAGTAAGAGAAATAAAAGAATGGGTAGAACCGGTATCAAATAAGGTATATACTTCACTAGAGTTTATGATTAGCTTACTCATGATCACCTCGTTCAGATTCCTCGCTTTTTGGGAGGTTGCGACAAACGCCTCCTTGAACTCTAGGTTTTGTCTTATGCAGGACTGACCTTTGATGCCTCCATCCCAGCTGGACTTGACTTTGGTGCACGATAAAATTAGGCTAGGTGACCTTCTCTTCCACAATTGTAACATGTTTTGGATTGCATCATGTAGTTTGGACTGATATGTCCCTCCCCTCCACATTTGTAACATACTGATATCGATTTCGTCGTTCTCCTTCCTTAACAACGGTCTTTGGTCTTGACGTCTTTCCATCATTGTTGAATCTCCTCTTCTTGAAATGTCCATTCTTATTGTCATGGCCATGATTCTTATCATGAAGTGATTACCATTTCGGCATGTTGATTCCTCTCACGCTTGTTGTCACCGCTTGATGATCGCTACCACCGGTATTATCGACTTGTCTTGGCTTCTCTCTCTCTCGGTTGGGTTGACTCGTTATCATGCTCCAATAATTGAGCCCTATTTACAACATCTGAATACAAACACAGTTTGTGAGAAATTAAGTATTGACGTATCTCGGGTTTCAAACCTCTTAGAAACATCCGCGTCATTCTCTCCTCATTATCAACCAAGTGGGACGCAAACCGGGACAACTCGACAAACTTAGCTTCGTACTGTGACACGGTCATATTTTTCTGCTCCAGCTTGATGAACTCTACCTCCTTCATGTGACAAATACTTTCGGGAAAGTACTCGTCGTTGAATAGTTCTTGGAATTTCTCCCAAGACATCTTCAGTGTGGCAGGTTTAGTACGCTTTACAGATTCCCACCAGTAATCAACCTCTCCTCGCAACATAAAGGTGGCAAAGGGAACCTTTTGCTCCTCGGAGCATCCCAAGACATCAAATATCTTGGTGATTTTCTTTATCCACGTCTCCGCCTTAAGTGGTTTTGGCTCTCCAATAAACTCTGGTGGTCCCAGCTCCTTGAATTGTTTAGCAGTGACCGTCCGAAAGTTTCCAGTGTTTCCACCTGCATTTTAAACAAGAGCCGCTCTCGCCTGATGTTGCATGAATTGCATAAAGCCTCTGAACATCCCATCGTTCATCATTTGGTCAGCGCTGTTGTTTTCTTGAGGATTATTGCCATCCTGATGCACATTATCTTGGGTATTGATCGTTGATGGCTCAACGGTCTCATGTGCTTCATTGCTTATCTCAACATTTTCGGATGCCATTTTCAAATACTGCCACAAAACAAGGGTTAATTTACATGTCACATATTATCCCTATATACTACGTGAGCCAAATAAATACCAAATAAACTTAGGTAGGTCATACTAGTGAAGGAATTCCCGTCTCTATTCTTGTCTCACATCTCGGCCGGGGATCATATCAAGTAAGCTCGATATACTAACTATGGCGCCCCAAAATAGGTATACATCACCCATCTTGAGTCGCCAAATACATGGTACAAAATTTAAATACAAACTTCTTTTATACAGTACGACAAAATGTAGCTGAATTTGAATCTGAATGAGTTGAATCTGAATCTGAATGAAAAAAGATGTTTGATAATTGACATGTCTGAAATATCTGAATGACAAAACATTATTATTTTACCCCCTCTAAAAAAATTCAAAATTGTTGTAAATTTATTTAATATTACTTAATATAATAGTTAATATTTTTTTAAAATTTTTAAATTTTTTTTTTTACTTCATTCAATTTCTCATTCACCATTCAAATTCAAAAAAATTTGACTTAGCCATTCAAATTTGTGTTAGTTCGATGGGCATAATAGATCTAGAAGGGGGGGTTGAATAGATCCTTTTATTTCAAATACTTTTCTAGTTTATTTTGTAATGCTAATAATTTAGCATATGACAAACATAAGAATATTTTCAAGCACAGCGGAATAAGTAAAAGATCCCCTTCATTGATATATTCATAATCATACATACATTGTTAGTAGAGGTAGTTCGATTGGTAAGCGATTAAAACAAACATAGCGATTATAGCGAGTTAATATACATAATGTAAATGACATAAAGTAAAAAAGACACAAGGGTTTTAAGTGGTTCGAGACTCAAGCTCCTAATCCACTCTTACGCTTTCAACTAGTAGGATTTCCACTAAGGAAGGCGGCTGCACGAATCACTAAGATTCCTTCAAGGCCAAAGCAGCCTCGGGACTTGATTCACTAAGAACTCTTGAGGCTGCGACCTTGGAACTTCTCTAGTTCCCTAGGAACTCTTCAAGCCCAATGAGCTTGGAATTTCATTTAGTCCTCCGCATAAGGACCCCTCAGTCTCCGGCTTCTTGTTGTTGAGTTGTTTGCTTGTTTGTTGGAGTTGGTGTTGAGTCGCTAAGATATCTTTAAGCTCAACATCTTCTCATGCTAGCAACTTTTATGATCATCCTTGAAGTGCGGTTGAGTGTTGCATGATGCTCAGCTTCTTCAATTACTCAACCACTTCTGATGATCCCTTGATGAACTGCCTTGAAGATCTTTCTTCTTTATATTTGATGGCTGCACATGATGAGTTTCTAAGATGATTGTAAGCTCTTCTGCTAGGTACTTAGAACCTTTCTCATGCTTGACACCATGATGGCGTTGGTGATCTTCTTTCTTAATACTTGATGGCTTCTCATGATGGACTTGCTAAGATGACTGTGAGCTTTCTCTATCGTACTTAGAGTCTTCCCATGATGGACATCAAGATGACATTTGTGACGCCCCCAAAATAGGTATACATCACCCATCTTGAGTCGGCAAATACATAGTACAAAATTTAAATACAACTTAATTATACAACAGTCGTGTAAAATACGACAAAACATAATCTAAGAGTTTTTAATAAGAATATTGTCATCTAGACAATATCCACACTCAATGGATTCTTCATTACATTTATTGTCACACTATTTTATAGAATAGTGAGGACTACTAAAACAACCATCCGGATGATCGATCAATCCGTTCCCAGACTAGTCCCACTATATTCTCATTTCACAGAAGAGAATAGTGAAAGAAAGGGGTGAGCTCAACTAGCCCCAAGATGAAATATTATGACTAAGATAATGCGAATAAATTATCCTTAGCCTTCACGATTATAACAAGCGATAGAATATAATAAACACCAAGTTTTAGATCAACAAGCTGCGAAGAATAAGCAATCCATTAGAAGAGTCAAGTAGAGCATAAAATCTACTATCTTCTATAATTTAAAAAGTATTTCATCAACTTTATCACTAAGACTCAGCTTAATAAATAAAATCGAATCATCCCTACATCACGACCAAGGATATTCATGTAATCATCAACGGTCATGATTATACCGAATAATCCCTGGTCATAATCATATCAACAATTGTCCATCAATGAACTACAGGCCAATGAGGACTTTCACCACATCATTCGTCACATTACGATCATGATTATACTGAATAATCCCTGGACATAATCATACTAAGTCCATCTATGCACGTAAGCTAAAGATGACTTTCATCACAATATAAGCATGGGGATGATGACAATAATATAATAATTCAATAAAACAAGTTCAAGATAAATTTTAAAGATTTATAATTTAATTTATCCAGAAATCAATGACGTCTAAATTGTCAACATGATACTGCTTTGTGGAGTAAAATTTAATAATGCTCAGAAGAATATTTCCATGAAAAGATACTGGATGAAGCGCAAATATTCAGGATATTCTACTAATTTCATGGAGTATAGAAGCCAAAACTTTAACCAACTGAGTATAATAGAATATATGAACTGCAAATGGATTTTTGCCCGCCATGCGGTAATCCACGTAGACAGATCATTTCCACAATTTAATAAAGAATGAATACGAAGGATCATTCACCATGCATCTGATAGTCCACATAGACAAAGTTATTCCAACGAGAATAATAAAAATAGAATAATAGAAGAATTCACCGTGCATGCGGTGGCAGCGTGAGCGAGTTATTCTAACGAATAATAAAGAATGGAATAACAAAAGAATTCACCAGGCATGCGATAGACTGCACAGATAGGTTATTCCAACAGAATAATAAAGAATGGAATAACAGAAGAATTCACCAGGCATGCTGTGAGACCCCAGATTTTATGAATAAAGATTTAATTTTCTTGAAATATTTTTTTGAATATTATTGTGTGGATTTGAGATAGTGTTATAGTTGTGGGTAGTATTTATAAATTTTGAAAAGTATGCAAGTTGTTGTATAATATTCGATTGGTGAGAAAATTCTCTTTGTCTCGGGGAATATCCGTACTACGGTACAATCATTGGTGGACCCCACAAATGTAATTATTGTCGATTGAGAAAACGACAAAAATATTTTTATGAAAATAACGGTACGGAAGTTTTACTGTTAAAAAGCTGTTGAACTACTCTTTAGTAAAAGTACGATGTCGTGTGGTTGCATAGTAGCACACGATATTGATTATTGATGCTTAACGTGATAAGTCACTCGGTTTTGTTTTATTAGTATTATTAATGTAATGAAACGAAAAAGCTTTTTATATAAAAAGAATACTTTTATAAAGTTATTCTATAAATAGAATATATTATATTCTATTATGCATATTATTTTGCATAGTAAAAGCTTTTTATATAAAATAGAATACTTTTATAAAGTTATTCTATAAATAGAATATATTATATTTTATTATGCATAGTGTTGCATAAGCGCTGCGTAGTGTTTTGCATAGTAAAATCTTTTTATATAAAAGCAGAATACTTTTATAAAGTTATTCATTTTATTAGATTATAAATAGAATATATTATATTTTATTTAAAAGATTTTACTTTAAATATGGATCGTCCGATTAAAAATAAATCAATCTGGACCGTTCATAAATTAGTTACTATGCAGTCCATTCTTCTATAAATAGAAGCTCATTCCTTCATTATTTCTTACGAATTCACTGAAACTCTAGGGAGAGAATTCTTCTTCTATAATCTTGAGCGTATTTCTTTAGAGTTTTAAGAAGCTTTGAGCGAAGTGCAAGTTTTCTTCAAGAATATCCCCACCCTACCCGTCGGAGTACTCTTCTTTATAAGGTAAGGGATATTATTTATTGTACTCGTAAGGGGTATTCTTTCTTTCTTATTCGTGAAGAGAACTTCTGTTATTCTATTATATATTATTCTGTTGGAATAACCTGTATACGCGAGATACCCTATACTTGGTGAAATTCTTACATTATTCCATTCTTTATCATTATGTTGGAATAACTTTGTTTATCAAATCTGCATACATGGTGAAATTCTTACATTATTCCATTATTTATTATTACATTGGAATATCCTGTCTATGCTTTACGCGATGACTGGTTCCATTATTTATTATTACGTTGGAATATTATGTTCGTATGCGTTCGCATATGAAATTTGAATTCCGTTATTTATTATTACGTTGGAATAACTTTGTCTTTCTTGATCTATCGCATGCTTGGTGATTTCTTTTGTTATTCCATTCTTTATTATACTCAGTTGGTTAAAGTTTTAACTTCTATACTCCATAAAATTAGTGGAATATCCTTGATATTTGCTCTTCATCTAGTATCTTTTCATGAAAATATTCTTCTGAGAATTCTTGAATTTTACTCCACAAAGAAGTATCATGTTGACAATTTGGACGTTATTGGTTCCTGGATAAATTAATTCTTGAACTTATTTTATTGAATTCTTATATCATTGTCATCATCCTCATGTTTATATTATGTTGAAAGTCACCTGTGGCATGTAGTGCATAGATGGACTTGGTATGATTATGACTAGGGATTATTCGGTATAATCATGACCGTAATGTTACAAATGATGTAAAAAAATCCTCATTGGCCCGTAGAGCATTGATGGACAGTTTTTGGTATGATTATGACTATGTATTCTCTTCGGTCAATGGTGTAAAGATGAATTATTTTATGTCATGATCAGGACCGTTGATGAAAACATGATTATCTTTGGCCCGTAGTGCATGGATAATTCGTGGTCGTGATACTAAAGAATATCCTTGGCCTGTAGTGCAGGGATGATTTGATGATGTGGATTATTTATTAAAATTTGAGTCTCAAATGATAAAAGTGATGAAAAACCTTTTAAATCATATAAGATAATAGATTTTATTCTCTACTTGACTCTTCTAATGGATTGCTTGTTCCGCTGCAGTTAAACTTGATGTTTATTATATTTTATCAGTTTAACACCGTTGAAGGCTAACGATAAATTATTCTGCATTATCTTAGTCATAATATTTCTTACTGGGCTAGTTGAGCTCACCCTTTTGCTTTCATTGTTCTCTTCAGGAAATGAGAACGTAGCAGGGACTAGTCGGGGAACAGAGTGATGGTCCTAGATGGTGCATTAGTAGTCCTCACTATTCTGTGAAATAGTGTGATAATAAATGTAATGAGGACTCCATTGAGTTTGTATATTGTCTAGATGACAATATTTGTATTAAAACTCACAGCATATGTTTAGTCGTATTTTACACGACTGTTGTATAATTAAGTTGTATTTGAATTTTGTACCATGTATTTGGCGACTCAAGATGGGTGATGTATACCTATTTTGGGGGCGTCACACATGCGATAGACCGCACAGACAGGTTATTCCAACAGAATAATAAAGAATGGAATAACAACCCTTACGAGTATTGAAAGAAAATAACTCTCTTCATGAATACTAAAGAAATAATACCCCTTACCTTAGAAGAAATTGGATATTGGAATAGTGAGGTAGCAGACTTCTCTTCTTCTTTCTCTCTATAATTTCTCTCTATAATAATTGCTCTTGTGAGACTTAGTGAATTGGTGAGAATGAAAAAAGAATGAGCTTCTATTTATAGGAAAATATAGTTTCGTTAATTTGCACGTTTTGGGACTCGAAATATTACAGTATAATACCTTCCTCTTTTTCTTCATTTTTAATTTAGTCCTGCAAGTATTATCAAACTTGCACCACCTCCCCTAATAGTAAATAATGTGAATTAATAGTTCATTCATGTGACTTAATAGTATAATCATATGAAAAAACTAATTACAGTATAGTACATTCATTTATACCTCCATTTTTAATTTAGTCATGTAAGTATTATCAATCTTGCACCAATTTCCCTAATAGTAAATCATGTGAATCAATAGTACACACATGTGAACACATAGTTATAAGCATGTGAATTAATAGCAATTAATTGCTCATTTATCCGATTAATTATCCGATTGATCAATATAACCTCCAGACATCCATTATTATCGAAATAAATGTCTATTTCTATTAACACTAATAATTCCCACATAATGGAACTATCAATTTCATCTTTAATCAACACGAACTTATTCATCATTAATATTATAACTCACAATATTTAACAACCAGGTTGTTCCCAAGAAAGAGGGAGCTTTTCGATAAGGATTTCTCCTTATTGGCGCGCAATTAGGTGACCAAACCTCTCCTTGACAAAACTTCTAGACATTGTCAATATTGCAAATAATAATATGAATAACTTTGTCGTCTCAATTATTGATTTAATAATATAAAATATTATGCGAGATAATCTTGTGACAATAATTGAATCAATAATATGAGAGATATGATGCAGTAATTACTGTAACAATAATTGAGTATAACTAAGTGACTTCTCACGTAAGCATCAATAAGTAATACCGTTGCTAATATGCAACCACGCGTATTACTGTACTTTTACTACCAGGTAGTTCAACAGTTTTAACATTAACACTTTCGCCGTTATTTTTATATAAAGATAATTCTGTCGTTTTCAAACTACGACAATACTTCTGTTGTGGGGTCCACCAATGATTATGCCGTCGTACGAATATCCCTATTAAAATGAATATTCCCCGACCAAACGAATATTATATAACCACTTGCTTACTTTGCAAAATTTATAAATAATACCCACAACTATAACATTATATCAAATCCACACCATAATATTCAAAAATATATTTTGAGAAAATTATTCTTTATTTATAAAAGTTGGGGATCTTACAACATTGATGCTCTTCTTTCTCTCGGCAGTTTAGAACACTCTTCTTGTAGTAGAAATCTCACTTCTATATTGTAGAAATCTCACTTCTACTTCTTTCTTTGTTTGTCTCCAAGTGTTCTTGGTGGATCGTAGAGTGAGCCTTCAGACCTTCATTGGTCACTCACTATTTACGTTGGTTAGATCAGTCCACCAATTCTCCAAACTCAGCAACTCCAACAACCTTTGATCTTTGAAGCTCTAGCTGATTTATACTCCTTCCCAATCTTCCTGTTGGAAAGTAGCCGTTGAAAGCTCTTTGAATTGCTTCGCAGATCTCGAGTTGTTTGGTGCAGACTGCAGATGTGACATTACATGACTTTCTGACACTGCAGTCTACTGTTTCACCTACCCCGTCAGAGATGTTACTTTTATACCTCGAGCAGGTAGTCAACTTTATTTCCCTCTTCTGATTTCTCGATCAGAGGTTGTCCGTTTGCATCGATGCTCTCAATAATCTCTTGTCCGAATACCAGCCTTCAGATTAAACCAATGCTTCAATCTTCAGCTGTTCGAACTCTACAATTCTGATGCATGCCTTCTTGGACCTGATCGTAGTGTCTTGGTTGACAGGTAGAGACAACACTACGATTTTGAAGAGTGTTGATTCGATCTTCAATGTAGAACACTTTTTCCTTCTCTTGTGCAGTGCTTCAATGCTTCTGTTTACTTCAACTATTCTTAGATACTAATGGCTTGACTCTTTGTTCTGGCCCTTTTCTCGAATAAAGAAGACACTTGATTTATGGCGTGTCGGTTAAACTTTCTCCTTGTTATCTCCCATTCACTTATCATCAATGGATTGACCCAATGCTTAATCACTTTAGCCTTGTTCTTCAGAAGCTGACCAGTATCTCTTTGTACACTCCATCAGTTCTTTCTTTGTTTGGCAAACACTACGATCCTAGTTGCTTCCAAGATCATTGTCTTCTGATCACTTGACAACTACTGCATTCCCTGACTTTCCTTAGTCAATTACTAAAGTCTTCTTATGATCAACTTGTGGAAGACTTCATCTCGAATGGCTTCACAACTCAATCTGGATGCTGATTGAGTTGATGCTTAGATCTTCTGTTAGCTTGCATGCCATTCGTTGAGTGCTCTCTAGTTTCCTTCAGGTGGGATGTATCTTTGCAGTACCAACCAGAGGATTCATTTCTTTGGATATTCTGGAAGTGCTCCTTTGTTGAGAATCGTATTTGCTCTACGATTCAACCTTGGCATTTGTCACATCAGTTGAAGTCTCAGTTCTACACACTAAGATTCAGCTTCGGCTGTGCAGACACTACAACTCTGAGATCAGATCTTGACACTCTACGATTTTTGTCGGTGTGCTTGTTGTCTTCATCTGATCTTGCTCGACTACGATCTCTGCCTCTGATACGATCAGTAGACTCTACGACTCTCAGTGTAGTCTACGATTCTTGACTTGGTTTCGGTAGATGCTTGGTCAGCTCGTAGGCAGGCTGTCTCTACGATTCTGTACATGACTTTCTCAGCAGACTTCGGCTTAGAGGAAGTTCTACTCGATACACTACGATCTTTCCTCGTCTCTCCTGGCAGTCTATGAACACCGAGATCTACTATCTAGCAGACTACAATTCTGCCTCGATAGCTCTCGAGTTTTCCTTGACTCTCCTGCCAGACTACGATTTCTTGTGCAGTGCTCGATGATCAGACAAGCCTATCTATTCCATCATAAGATCAACCTAACAAGCTTGATCCTTCTATATTTATAGTCCTTGTACATCATTTCTTTTGAAGGACTTTTGTAAGACATCAACTTTCATAAATAAAGATTATTTTTCTCTAAATATCATTTTGAATATTATGGTGTGGATTTGATATAATATTATAGTTGTGGGTAATATTTATAGATTTTGCAAAGTAAGCAAGTTGTTATAAAATATTCGTTTGGTCGGGGAATATTCTTTTATCGGAGAATATTCGTACGATGGCATAATCATTGGTGAACCCCACAACATAATTATTATCGGAGTTAGAAAATGACAAAAATATCTTTTTATAAAAATAATGGCGAAAGTTTTACCGTTAACTGTTGAAATACCCGGTGGTAAAAATATAGTAATACGGGCGTGGTTGTATAGTAGCACGGTATTGATTATTATGCTTACGTAAAAAGCCACTCGATTATACTCAATTATTACTACGATAATTGGTTGCGTAGTATCTCATATTATTGATTCAATTATTATCACGGATCATCATCGTATAATATTTTATATTATTAAATCAATAATTGAGGCGACAAAAGTTATTCATATTATTATTTACAATATTGACGATGTCTAGAAAGTTACATCGAGGAGAGGTTTGGTCACCTAATTGCTCGCCAATAGGGAGAAATCCTTATCGGAAAGCGCTCTCTTTCCTGGGAATGATCTGGTTGTTAAATATTGTGAGTTATAATATTAATGATCAATAATTATTGAAAGATTAAATATGTGTTGATTGAAGATAAAATGATTTGTGGTAATATTTATTCAATCCTTGTTATAAATAAGAAGTCTGTTATGAGACGTATGTGGTAAGTTTGGTTTATTTTATGGGGGCCCATATGTCATCATCTAAGAGTCACTTTCGTCAATAGTAATTGTCTTTACCAAACGTCAAACCAATTGTCGTTTCACATTACAGGCGTTGAACCAATTGTCGTTTCACATTACAGGCGTCAAACCACTTGTTGTTTCACACTACAGGCGTCAAACCACTTTTCTTTTTACATCACCAGTCGTCAAGCCACTTGCCTTTTCATATTGCAAGGGCTAAGCTAGAAATCTTCTATAAATAGAAGCTTAATTCTTCTTTCATTCTCACCAATTCACTACGACTCACAAGAGAATTCTATAGAGAGAGAAAGAAGAAGAGTATTCTATTACTACACTATTTCAGTAGCCAATTTCCTACTAAGGTAAGGGTATTATTTCTTTCGTATTCATATAGGGATATTATTTTTGTTCAATATTCGTATGAAATAATATTTTCTTCCATACTCTGTAGTATGTAAGTAATATTATTTCGTTTCAGATTCTGAATTCTACACTCATGTTGTTAAGTATTGCTTCTATACTCCTTGAAATTAGTAGAATATCATTGATATTTGCGCTTCATCTAGTATCGTTTCACAAGGATATTTTTCTGAACATTCTTGTTAAAGTTTAATCTTTTCATGCTGGAGTACTATTCACGAAGTACTATTCATGGGGTACTATTCATTGCAAAAATTGATTTCTTTTCTATCCAAATTATTTTTGATACAATATTATTCTTGAATTTTACTCCACAAAGCAGTATTATATTGACAATTTGGACATTATTGAATTCAGGATAAATTAAATTATAAATCTTTAAAATTTATCCTTGCTCTCGTTTAATTGAACTCTTATATCATTGTCATCATCCTCATGCTTATATTATGATGAAAGTCATCTTTGGCCATAGTGCATAGATGGATTGTTGGTTGGTATGATTATGACCAGGGATCATTCGATATAATCATGACCCGAAATGTTACAAATGATGTGGTAAAAGTCCTCATTGGCCCGTAGTGCATTGATGGACAGTTGTTGGTATGATCATAACCATTGGTGATACTAATGAATAACATTGGCCGTAGTGCAGGGATAATTCACTACAAGAAAATTGGCTATTTTCGACAGACGTATCCGCGACGGATTAAATTCGGTCGAAATAGGTTTAATTCCGAGGGACTAATGCGTCGAATATAAGTCCCTCAGAAATAACACTATTCTGACGAAATTCCGTCGAATGTAGGCCTCTCCAGTTGGCGCCAAATTTTGCGCCACCGCGAAAAGTAATTTCGACGAACAAACGTTAATTACGAGGGACATTTCGTCAAAGTTACGTTATTTTCGAGAGACTTATGGCCGACGGACATTCCGTCGGAGATAACATATATAACTTTTCAGCTTCTGCCTTTTCATTTCAGACGCTCGATATTATCTCTCATTCTCTCTCACTGTCCTTCCTTCTCTCTCACTCTCCTTCCCTCTCTCATCCCCCACCCACACCCATCCGGTCACCCCTCCCCCCCCCCCTCCCTCTCGCCACCGCCGTCGTTTCCCCATTACCCCCCCCAGTACCCCCCCCCCCCCTCGTCCCGATACCCCACCCCCACCCTGTCCCATTGAAGATTAAGTTTTAGTGCTATGTTACATATTTGAATGTGAGATACATGTTTATATTACTGTGTATTGGGTTGTGACAGGTTACAAGTACATTAATGGGTTTAAACACCTGGAAACTGAACTTTTAAAATCTGTATTTTAAAAAAAAGGATAGTTAATTCCGACGGAATAGGGTAGTTGCGACGGAACTTCCCTCGGAAATAACAAATAAACAGTTTTTAATAAATGCCAAAATATCCTAATTTCAGTCGAACACACGTTATCTTCGACGCAACGTATCCGTCGTAAAAACTCTACTTCCGACGCAAATTCCGTCGAAGTTAATAATTATCCAGTTTTAATGAATAATGGGTTATTTTATTTTTTAGTCGGACATAAGATACTTTCGAGGGAATACATCCGTCGAAAATAGGTACTGTTAAATTCGACGAAAAGTTTCATCCTATATATTCGGTCGAAGATAGTTAATGTTCGACGCACATCCGTCGGAGATACGTTCGTTGAGGATAATGAATTTCCGACAGAACTTTTGACGGATCTTATTTTCGATGCGAATATTTACGACCGAAACTCTGACGGATATTTCCGTTGGGAATAATGTAATTTCGACCGAATAGGCGTATGTCCGACGGAATAATCCGTCGGACTTAAGTTTTTTTCTTTTAGTGATTCGATGATGTGGATTATTTATTAAGCTGAGTCTCAGTGATAAAACTATTGATAAACTTTTTCAATCATAGAAGATAGTAGATATCATGCTCTACTTGACTCTTTTAATGGATTGCTTGTTCCGCTGCAGTTAAACTTGGTGTTTATTGTATTTTATCAGTTTAACACTATTGAAGGCTAACAATAATTTATTCTGCATTATCTTAGTCATAATATTTCTTACTGGGCTAGTTGAGCTCATCCTTTGATTTCATTGTTATATTCAGGAAATGAGAATATAGTTGGGACTAGTCGGGGAACGGAGTGACGGTCCAGATAGGTGGCTATAGTAGTCCTCACTATTATATGAAATAGTGTGATAATAATTGAATGAGGACTTTGTTGAAACTCTCAGCGACGTTTTGTCGTACTGTATCAAAGAAGTTTGTATTTAAATTCTGTACCATGTATTTGGCGACTCAAGATGGGTGATGTATACCTATTTTGGGGGCGTCACAGTTGGTATCAAAGCTTAGGGATATGATCCCTAGCTGAGATGTGAGTTTAGAACTAGGATGGGAGAGACGGGTAATTCCTTCGCTAGTATAACCTACCTAAGTTTATTTGTTATTTAATTGGTCGGTCAGAATATAGGGATAATAAGTGGCATGTCAATTAACCCTTGTTTTGTTGCAGTATTTGAACATGACATCCGAGAATGTTGAGAATAGCAATGGAGCACATGAGACCGTTGAATCACCAACGATCAATAACCAAGAAAATGTGCATCAAGAAGGCAACAATCCTCATGCAAACAATAACACCGACCAAATAATGAACGACAGAATGTTTAGGGGCCTTCTGCAATTCATGCAACATCAGGCGAGAGAGACTCATATCCAAAATGCATGTGGAAATACTGGTAACTCTCGAACGGTCACCGCTAAGCAGTTCAAGGAGCTAGGACCACCGGAGTTTATTGGAGAGCCAAAACCACTTAAGGCGGAGGCGTGGATAAAGCAGATCACCAAAATATTTGATGTCTTGGGATGCTCCGAGGAGCAAAAGGTTCCCTTTGCCACCTTAATGTTGCGAGGAAAGGCAGATTACTGGTGGAAATCCGTAAAACGCACCCAACATGCCGCACTGAAGATGTCTTGAAAAAAGTTCCAAGAACTGTTCAACGAAAAGTACTTTTCCGAAAGTATCATGAAAGAGGTAAAGTTCATTAAGCTAGAGCAAAACAATATGACCGTGTCACAGTTCGAAGCTAAGTTTGCTGAGTTATCCCGGTTTGCGCCCCACTTGGTTGATAATGAGGAGAGAATGATGCGGATGTTTCTAAGAGGTTTGAAACCTGAGATACGTCAATACCTAATTTCTCACAAACTGTGTTTGTATTCAGATGTTGTAAATATGGCTCAGTTATTGGAGCGCGATAATGAGTTAACCCAACCAAGAGAAAGCAGCCGACAAATCAATAATACCAGTGGTAGCAGTCATCGAAGTGGTGACAACAGACGTGGAGGGAATCAACATGCCAGAAATGGTAACCACTTCGGTGGTAGTCATGGCCAAGATAATAGAAGTGGAAATTTCAAGAAGAGGAAATTCAATAATGATGGAAAAATGTCAGCACCAACACCTATTGTTAAGGAAGGAGAACGACCGCCGGTCGTATGTTACAAATGCGGAAGGGAGGGACACATTAGTCCAAACTGTACGCAGCAGTCCAAAGCATGTTACAATTGTGGAAGAGAAGGTCACCTAGCCCGATTTTGTCGTGCACCAAAGTCAAGTCCAGCTGGGATTGAGGCATCAAAGGCCATCCCAGATAAGACAAAACCAGTAGTTCAAGGGAGAGTGTTTGTCGTAACCTCCCAAAAAAGCGAGGAATCTGAACGAGGTGATCACGGGTAAGCTAATCATAAACTCTAGCGAAGTTTATACCTTATTTGATACCTGTTCTATCCATTCTTTTATTTCTCCTACTTGCGCTCAACGTTTAAATTTGACCCTAGAGAAATTAGACTTTGACTTATCTGTTGATACTTCGTTGGGAGAAACCTTCATTACATCCACTGTTTATAAGTCTTGTTTGGTTCAAATCGGTACCCTCACATTACATGTCGATCTTATTTCATTGAAAATACTTGCATTTGACGTAATTCTAGGGATTGATTGGTTAGCTACTCATCCTGCAAAAATTAATTATTTTTGTAAGGTTGCTAGCTTTCATATTCCTAACAACCCTATTATGAGAATTCAAGCAACCAAACCATTAAAATCAATCACTGTCATCTCAAGTCATAAAGCTATTCGTTTATTAAAAAATGGATGTCAAGCTTTCTTATCTCATGTCACGGATTCAAACAAAAATACGTCAGTTTTGAATGATATTTCTATTGTTAATGAATTTCCTGACGTATTCCCTAAAGAACTTCCTGGCCTACCCCCAGAGCGAGAAATTGAATTTTGTAGTTTCCAAAGCCCCATATCGAATGGCTCCTATTGAACTTCAGGAGTTAAAAACCCAACTACAGGAATTGTTAAACATCGGTTTCATTCGTCCTAGTACGTCTCCTTGGGGTGCTCCTGTTCTATTCGTAAAGAAGAAAGATGGAAGTATGCGACTTTGTATTGACTATCGGGAGTTGAATCATGTCACCGTCAAAAATAGATACCCGTTACCTCGAATTGATGACCTGTTTGACCAGTTGCAAGGTGCTAAATTCTTTTCAAAGATCGATCTTTGTTCCGGATATCATCAGTTAAAAGTTAAAACTAATGACATTCCAAAGACTGCTTTCAGAACTCGGTACGGGCATTACAAATTCCTAGTCATGTCTTTTGGATTGACTAATGCTCCTGCGGCCTTCATGGATATGATGAAACGAGTATTCAAGGAATATTTGGATCATTTTGTTGTTATCTTTGTTGATGACATCCTCATATACTCCAAAAGCCGTGAAGATCATTAGCAACACTTGAGGCTAATACTCCAAAGGCTTCGTGAAAATAAGCTATATGCTAAGTTGAAGAAATGCGAGTTCTGGCTTGAGGAAGTAGCATTCCTTGGGCACATGATATCAAATCATAGAATATATGTTGACCCGACAAAGATTGAAGCAATTCAAAGCTGGGAGCAACCTAAGTCAGTTACCAAAGTGCGTAGCTTTCTGGGCTTAGTTGGTTATTATTGGAGATTCGTGGAAGGATTTTCTCGAATCGCTACTCCATTAACTCAGCTGACTCGAAAAGATACAAAATTCGGTTGGAGCGAGGAATGTGAGAAAAGTTTTGAAGAACTCAAGAGGAGACTCATTTCAGCACCTGTTCTGACAATACAATCTGGTACGGAGGGATATGTCATCTACAGTGATGCTTTAGGCAAGGGTTTAGGATGTGTTCTCATGTAACATGGGAAAGTCATAGCTTATGCCTCGCGACAACTCAAAGAATATGAGAGGAATTATCCTACTCATGATCTAGAGTTGGCAGCTTTCGTTTTCGCACTTAAAATCTGGAGGTATTAGCTGTATGGGGAGAAGGTGGAGATCTTTACGGATCATAAAAGCCTCAAATATTTCTTCACTCAAAAGGAACTCAACATGCGGCAATGACGTTGGCTTGAACTGTTGAAAGATTATGATCATACTATTCAATACCATCCTGGAAAAGCGAACGTGGTAGCTGACGCATTGAGTAAAAGATCATATGCGGGTACGAATGCGATATTGTCAATGCAAAGGCCCATTTTGTATGACTTGCAAAAGAAGGAGATAGAGATAAAGACTCCAGGGATCCACGTGATGATGGCGAATATACGAGTAGAACCGACTTTAATCGATAAAGTTAAAGTTGCTCAAGCTACGGACCTGGAGCTAATGCGTATGAAGAAGAAAGTGCAAGAAGGTGCTATTCCAGAAGCAAGAATTGATGAAGAAGGAATACTTCGAGTCAACTCCAGACTTTGTATTCCTAACGACCATGATTTAAAGTATAAAATCATGATGGAGGCGCACAACACACCGTTTGCAATCCATCTTGGGAGTACCAAAATGTATCATGATATTCGACATGCATTTTGGTGGAGCAATATGAAGAGATAGATAACAGAGTTTATCTCAAGGTGTCTAACGTGTCAACGTGTCAAGGCGGAACATCAAGTGCCAAAACGTCCATTGCAACCACTTGAGATTCCAGAATGGAAGTGGGAGCACATTACCATGGATTTTGTTACTGGTCTTCCCAAGGTTTCTCAAGGCATAGATGCAATTTGGTTCATTGTTGATAGATTGACCAAGTCTGCTCATTTCATACCTATACGAGAAATTTATACACTTGAACGTCTTGCTCATATGTACATAAATGAGATTGTAAGACTGCATGGTATGCCAGTATCCATAGTTTTTGATCGAGACCCAAGATTCACTTCACGATTTTGGGTCAGTTTGCAAAAAGCTATGGGCACGGATTTACGATTTAGTTCGGCATATCATCCTCAAACGGATGGGCAGTCGGAGAGGACTATTCAAACTCTGGAAGATCTATTAAGACTCTGTGTCCTTGACTTCAAAGGAAGTTGGGACAAGTTCTTGCCATTGGTGGAATTCTCCTACAACAACAGTTATCAAGCATGTATCGGCATGGCTCCGTTCGAGGCCTTGTATGGAAGAAAGTGTCGTTCTCCAGTATGATGGGATGAGGTGGTTGAAGCAACGTTGTTGGGACCGGAATTGGTACGTATGACTACGGAAAAGATTCAAATAATCCGACAACGTATAAAGACCTCACAAGATCGACAAAAGAGTTATGTCGATCTTCATCGAAATGACGTAGAATTCAATGTTGGAGAACATGTGTTGTTACGTGTTGCTCCATGGAAAGGAGTTACAAGATTTGGAAAGAGAGGAAAGCTCAATCCTCGATTCATTGGCCCATTTGAAATTCTTGATCGAGTAGGAATTGTGGCTTATAGACTCGCATTACCGCCAAGTATGTCTCGTGTTCATAACGTTTTTCACATATCCATGTTACGTAAATATGTGGAAGACCCGAACCACATTATTGAGTTAGAACCAGACGAAATAGTGGAAGATTTAACGTACGAAGAGGTACCTGTTAAAATCTTGGATAAGAAGGAACATATTCTACGCTTCAAGGTTATACCTTAAGTCAAAGTTTTGTGGAGAAACCACGATGTTGAGGAAATGACCTGGGAGTTAGAATCTGAAATGAAGTCAAGGTATCCTCACCTATTCGACATACCAGGTATGTACCCTAATTTCGAGGACGAAATTTCATAAGAAGGGGAGGTTGTAAAACCCCAACTTTCATAAATAAAGATTATTTTTCTCTAAATATCATTTTGAATATTATGGTGAGGCTTTGATATAATGTTATAGTTGTAAGTAATATTTATAGATTTTGCAAAGTAAGCAAGTTGTTATAAAATATTCGTTTGGCCGGGGAATATTCTTTTGTCGGAGAATATTCGTACGATGGCACAATCATTGGTGGACCCCACAACAGAATTATTATCGGAGTTAGAAAACGACAAAAATATCTTTTTATAAAATTAACGGCAAAAGTTTTACCGTTAACTGTTGAAATACCCGGTGGTAAAAATACAGTAATACTGATGTCTGGCGTGGTTGCATAGTAGCACACGGTATTGATTATTGATGCTTACGTAAGAAGTCACTCAGTTATACTCAATTATTGCTACAGTAATTGATGCATAGTATCTCATATTATTGATTCAATTATTATCATAGTATCATCTGCATAATATTTTATATTATTAAATCAATAATTGAGACGACAAAGTTATTCATATTATTATTTGCAATATTGACGATGTCTAGAAAGTTCTGTCGAGGAGAGGTTTGGTCACCTAATTGCGCGCCAATAGGGAGAAATCCTTATCGGAAAGCCCTCTCTTTCCTGGAAATGATCTGGTTGTTAAATATTGTGAGTTATAATACTAATGATGAATAATTGTTGAAAGATTAAATATGTGTTGATTGAAGATAAAATGATTTGTGGTAATATTTATTCAATCCTTGTTATAAATAAGAAGTCTGTTATGAGACGTATGTGGTAAGTTTGGTTTTTTTTATGGGGGCCCATATGTTATCATCTAAGAGTCACTTTCGTCAATAGTAATTGCCTTTACCAGACGTCGAACTAATTGTCATTTCACATTATAGGCGTCGAATCAATTATCATTTCACATTACAGGAGTCGAACCAATTGTCATTTCACATTACAGGCATCGATCCAATTGTCTTTTCACATTACAGGCGTTGAACCACTTATTGTTTCACATTACAGGCGTCAAACCACTTGTTGTTTCACACTACAGGCATCAAACCACTTTTCTTTTCACTTGCCTTTTCATATTGCAAGGGCTAAGCTAGAAATCTTCTATAAATAGAAGCTTAATTCTTCTTTCATTCTCACCAATTCACTCAACTCACAAGAGAATTCTATAGAGAGAGAATCAGAGAGAAAGAAGAAGAGTATTCTATTACTACACTATTTCAGTAGCCAATTTCCTACTAAGGTAAGGGGTATTATTTCTTTCGTATTCATATAGGGATATTATTTTTGTTCAATATTCGTATGAAATAATATTTTCTTCCATACTCTATAATATGTAAGTAATATTATTTCGTTTCAGATTCTGAATTCTACACTCATGTTGTTAAGTGTTGCTTCTATACTCCTTGAAATTAGTAGAATATCCTTGATATTTGCGCTTCATCTAGTATCGTTTCACAAGGATATTTTTCTGAAAATTCTTGTTAATGTTTAATCTTTTCTTGCCGGAGTACTATTCACGAAGTACTATTCACGGGGTACTATTCATGGCAAAAATTGATTTCTTTTCTGTCTAAATTATTTTTGATACAATATTATTCTTGAATTTTACTCCACATAGCAGTATCATGTTGACAATTTTGTCATTATTGAATTCAGGATAAATTGAATTATAAATCTTTAAAATTTATCCCTGCTCTCGTTTAATTGAACTCTTATATCATTGTCATCATCCTCATGCTTATATTATGATGAAAATCATCTTTAGCCTTAGTGCATAGATGGACTGTTGATTGGTATGATTATGACCAGGGATCATTCGGTATAATCATGACCCGAAATGTTATAAATGATGTGCTAAAAGTCCTCATTGGCCTGTAGTGCATTGATGGACAGTTGTTGGTATGATCATGACCATTGGTGATATTAATGAATATCCTTGGCCGTAGTGCAGGGATAATTCGATGATGTGGAGCTCACCCTTTGCTTTCATTGGTGATACTAGTTGAGCTCACCCTTTGCTTTCATTGTTCTCTTCAGGAAATGAGAATATAGCTGGGACTAGTCGGGGAACGGAGTGACGGTCCAGATAGGTGGTTATAGTAGTCCTCACTATTATGTGAAATAATGTGATAATAATTGTAATGAGGACTTTATTTGAGTTTGTATACTCTCTACGAGACATTATCCGTGTTGAAACTCTCAGCTACGTTTTGTTGTACTGTATCAAAGAAGTTTGTATTTAAATTTTGTACCATGTATTTGGCGACTCAAGATGTCTGTTGATCATTTATTCATCAGTTTGATTTCTTTGCCCCTTCTCCTCCTGGGATGTTGACTTCATTTCTTTTGTCTGCTCCTTTGCAGATGTATGCTCCCCCTCAGCCTCAGGCTCATCATCCTTTGGCTTCCTCTTAGATGATGTCTCGGCTTCTTCTTGTGTTGTCTTCTTCTTTTCTTTCCTTCTGCTCTCCTTGCCCTTTTTAGAGTGCCTCTTACTCTGCCACTTTCTATGCCTCTTTTTTGTATGCTTCCAAGATGTCTGTTGATCATTTATTCATCTATTTGATTTCTTTACTCCTTCTCCCCCTGGGATGTTGACTTCATTTCTTTTGTCTTCTCCTCTGCAGATGTATGCTCCCCCTCAGCCTTAGGCTCATCATCCTTTGGCTCCCCCTTAGATAATGTCTCGGCTTCTTCTTGTGCTGTCTTCTTCTTTTCTTTCCTTCTACTCTCCTTGCCCTTTCTAGAGTGCCTCTTACTCTGCCTCTTTTTATGCCTCTTTTTCTCCCCCTTTTTGTCATTTATCACTTGGGAGAGCTGTTCCATGTTGGACATAAGATGCTCTATCAAATAAGAAGAGTTATCAATTTCAAACTTGAGTTCTTGTTGGCTCAGCTCAAGTTGCACGGAGAAAGACGAATTCATGTTGTCAATCTTTTCAGAGAGGACTTGGAGTTGTTCTTCATTTGCCTTCTGTGCTCGTAGTGCATCTTCCTTCTGATCATTCATGGACTTCAGATAGATGTGATCTCTCTATTTGATTTTGAGATATACATCATCCATCGTTGCTTGGAGTCTCTCTTGAACTGAGTTATCTTATGTTGCTGTCAACCTCTTTGACTCTTCATTGATTAGAGATATCTTCTCAATCAGTTCATCAGAATTTTTCATCAGCTTCTTCTCCATAGGAATTTGATCATCTGGTTGGGCAGCCTCTTGTTGAACACCAGATTGAACTCTACGATTTTCATCCTTGGACAGATTTTTGAAGGTGTTGAGAATCTAAAAAATCGTTGAGTACCAATCGCTATTGGAGGATGAAGGAATGTCGGGTAACAGTGCTTGAGCAGATGGAAACTTCTCATTTTGGACTTGAACACCATCAGTAATAGAGTGAACAGACTCTACGAGTATCTCCTTAGTCATGATCCTTCTTCCTTCAGAGTCCACTCTACGATCATAAGGAATATAGTGGTTGCCAGCATGTTTGTAGACTTTGTAGTGAGGCTGATCTTTGATCATCATTGTTGCACAACTTTTCACACTTGGAAAGTTCTAAGCCACCAGCTCTAGGTTTGGAATTTCTAGAAGTACTTCTGGTAGTTCATTCGAGACTTCCTCTGCTATTTTACTGTTAATCCTAGATGGAGAAATGACAGGATGGTCTTCTGGTCCCTCTGATTCCTGATGTGCAGAATCAGAATCTTTCTCCATTTCTTTTCTTTCCGATCCTGAAACATTCTGATCAGATCCATCAGTGAGTCCTTCTTGTTGGATTTCATTTCCAGAACCTTCTTCAACAAGATCTTCCTTGGACTCATCTTCTTCATACTAGTCTCATCTTCAACACTTTCTTCCTGTGATTCAGATTTGTCATCGCTTAATTCAATGACTACAGTCGAATGATCATTTTTCTTCTTGGAGGTAAATTGAGCAAGTAATCTGTAGCTCTTCCTTCTCCTTGGGGGTTCAGCTATGAGAACATCAGACTCTTCTTCCTCTTCAGACTCTGAGGCCTTTGAATCATCAAGCAAGCTTCCTTGACTTTCAGCACTGGCAGGGGCATATCCTTCTTCTTCAGAATCAACATCATTTGACCCATCATCTGGGCTTGTTGGAGCATTTAGATTTGGAGAAGCAGTTGGGTCATCTTGTATCTTTTCTTCATCTCTGAGAGTTAGCCACTGGACTTGTGCATTCTTCTTCATCAGTAGATTCTGCATTTTCTTCCATGAATCCAGCTTCAACTTCATTGCTGGATTCGTTCTTTGGGGACTCGATCTTGAGACCATCAGTTCCCTTTTCTTCCTTTGACTCTACATTCTTCTATTCGTCAGATGTACTCTCTTGGGAAACTGGGGCTGGTTTGTTTTCCACCTTAGCTCTCTTTTTTGACGGCCCTTGAAGCAGTCTGTTACTTCTTCTCTTAGTAGTTTCTGTAGTCAGGACTTTTTCTTCTTCATCATTGTCTTCCATAGAGAGACTTTTTGGTAGGGCCTTAGTTTTCTTCACACCTTTGGATTTCTTCCTTGCTGGTGTGGCTGTTACCGGTGTAGAGTCACCAGACTCAGAGCTTTCCACCTCTTTTGCCTTCCTCTTTTTCCCAGAGTTCTTTTTGCTGCTCCCTGTTGTTGTTAACCTTCTGTTCTCCTTTGGGTTTTTCTTTCAATTCACAAACAGTTGTGGAGACATTACTTTGTGAACATTCAGAGGTTCTCCCTCATCATCCTTGATTTTGCCTCCCAGCTTCTTCTTCATCACAATACTCAGCAGTCTTCCATGAAACACTTTTATAAGTGGTTTTTCTGTAGACTTCTTCAACTCAGCCTTTTCTACCCATTTGGAGATCTGATCGAACAGGATGTCTCCAAAGTTTATTCGCTTCTTCAGGACTATTTCAGACATAATCTTCAACTGCTGATCAAGCACAGTGTTATGTGCAGTATCCTTGCATAGTATACATTTTTCCACTATCTCAGCAAGGAACTCGAATTCCTCAGAAAACTCCTTTTTCTTCATGTCCTTCAGACTAGGGCTTCTTTGGTACCCCATAATCTCCTTTGCTTGCTCAGTGTCGATCTCATCAAGGTTTCTCAGTCCTAGGTCAGGAAAACATAAGCATTGATTGATATCGGATGATTTCAGCTTAAGAGACTGACCTTTAACCTTGATTGAAAGGGTTCTGGCATTTATGGATGCATTTGAGTAGAATTCCTTGACCAGTTCAGTATATACTCGAGTGCTAGCCTCAAGACATTCTGAGAATCCAGCTTTCTTCACAAGTTCAAAAATGTCTCTGAACTTCTTTTTGGATTTCTCAAAAGACTTGGTTCCGAGCTGAATGCCAGTGATTACTCGCCAATCTTTCATTTGAATAGTACGAGGGATAAGGGTATATGATTTGGAGAGATTTGTGAGAGATAGCTAATTGTGATTTGGGCAAGGCTCTGGAGGGTTGATGGATTTTGGCTTCAAAGAGGATTCTAGGGTTTGAAAATGGGAGGGAGAAAGTTTCGATAGTTTTTGATAACTTTTTGTATATTTTGAATTTGTCTTTATTATAGTTCCCTCTGACTCTGCATAAGCAGTTATGTGTCAACCAACCATTGGTTGCACGATGTCCAGTAATGAGCTGTAACTCCCCATAAACTTTTTAGTTAGATATCTCTTTTAGGAGAGTAGACGTTTAATTGACGTGGATTGACCGTTGACCTCTTTGGTTCGTAGAGTAACTCGATGAGGCGGTTATGAACTCTATGATTTTCTTTGTTGACTCAACAATCATCTTTTGAGAGATACTGTAGTGGATGGTTTTGACATTAATCCTCATCTTGAAACTGCACAGCTTGACCACTGATATACCCCAAGCCAGTTTGGGCATTTAAGTTCTGAGGTGCATTTGCATGATGTCTTTCCAAGCTATATTCGAACTAATCTCCTCATAATCTGAATGGTAGAGCAGTTGTCTCGTTCTTCCAAGCTTCTCATGATCTAGAGTACCTTCTGGTAAGACTGCGATCGTCAAGTCTGCTTTTGAGTTTGCACCACGATCGTTGAGTTCTCTTCAAACTCTATTCTACGATCGTTGACTGTCTTGGTCCTTGAGATGAACTTGATTAAGCAATCCTTCTGGGTTAAGGTGTTCAGGAAGGTCCAACCTCTTACAGTGAGCTAAGGGTCAGGTTTGTCCCTGAGGTGCTTTCTAGATGAAATACTTTAGAAGTGATTTGCACTGATATCTCATTTGACCTTTTCTGTAAGGGAGGTCCTCTACCAACTTTAGACAATTTCATTTGCTGTAATCGTGGTGTCCTCCTGCTCTTACACTACGATCGGGTGTTTGATCGTAGGCACTCCATAATTTTGAGTTGGGTTGCTGATAGGTTATCAGTAGTACATTTTGAGACGTTCTTACTGACTATGGATCTTCATTTGGTTCATCAGCCACAAGGTTTTGGGACTCTGTAGCTAGTACATTGCTTCATAGAATATCCCAGTGCTGTTGTTCCTTAACAGATCACTACTCCACCATGGTTGATGCTTTCTTTTCAGTGAGTTGTGATTTCCATTTCTTCATTTGTATTAGGAGGCATCCTTGCATATCTCCTTCTGACTGGAATCACCACTGACAAACAAATCTATTTACATCGTAGACATGGATATCTCCAGGTCTGATCTTTCTACGATCTTTTGACAACACTACAAGCATAGTCTTCTTTGTCAGCTTGTGCTCGTGGAGTTCTGCTCCCGTAATGAGTTCCTCATGTTTGATGCTCGATGATCCTCTGTGGTGAGCTTCCTTAAGGATTCTTCTATTACGACATGCTTTGGATGATTGAGCATCTAAGACCCTTTTTCATCTTTGGTTGAATGGCCTGCTTTCATACACAGATCAGCATCCAAGTGAGCTTCATTTAGATTAGCTCAACAGGTCTTCAAGAACAGGCTTTGACATATAGGAGTTTTATTAGAATCATTTTTGAACAGTCTTAAGCCTTCTACTGGTTGAATCTTCTTGACTGAAGTCATCTGGTTCAGCATTCCTTAGTGTGGCCAGATAGACCAGGTACCTGTAGGTTAGATATATTTCTATCTTTGGTACCCATAATTAAATGGGTCCTGCTAGGTTAGTTTTCTAAATTCTTGTTCCTCATATATTTGGATAATCATCATATTGATCATCAACAGTTATATTCATGCATGTAACTAATTTAGATAATACATTTTGAGATGCATGATGGTGAGTATGTGTAGGATTTGTCATTTTAATAAGACACTCTTTTTCTTTGATGGTTTCATCATTTGTTTGGTTATGTTCACAAGGTTTAAGTGTTCATAGAGTGAAAATCAACTCTATAATTTATATGTATCTGGTTGATTCATGGAGGTGATCAGTTTCTACAAATCATCAAGATACTCTTGTAGAACTAATCATACTCTGTGTGTTATCAAACACTTAGAACATAGGTTTGTGCATACATACTAACCCATCAACAAAGATTACTTCACATAAGATTAATTTAACTTGTGATGATCTTATGACCTATTTCAGTTTTCTTTCAAGATGTCATCTTCAACCTAAAATTTGGATGAAAAGAAAGTTTATAAGCATTTGAGTATCAACCCTTAGTGTACTTTCTCTCTCCACCCTTTTAGGTAGATTATGATTCCTTGAAAGAGTACTGTTAGAGTACATAAGGAGGTGCAACATGATGTACATACTTATCTTAGTGAGGAACCGTACCTTTCTGCTGTCAGTTTCTTAACAGTCATTTATCTTAGATATACTGAGGTCAGGCATTGATGTGCATAGTTTCTTATTTGCTCCTGACAGCTTGTTGCTTTAGTTGACCTTCAATCAAGCAGTCGTGGTCTTGAATATGCAAGCTAAGAAAATCTTGGCATCTTTAGTTCTTTGACATCCTTGAGTTCACACGGTTTACATCCAGCTGCTGGTTGGCCAGATACATGTTTGAGAATTCTTCTTTCTTCTTTGGATAATCATTTCTTAGCATGCATGGCCTTTTCATCTTTTCAGGCTGGTGGATGTTTGACTCTTTTCTGTTGATGTCTCTTGAGCTTTCTAGCCTGGTCTTCAGACTACAAGATTGACCGCGGGCAAGGATTGGTCTTGTTGATATGGCAATCAAGAACGTGGACCAATCTGAAAGCGACTTTGTATATATACATTTTACCCGCATACGATTTCCAACGTGTGAGCTCATCTCATATATAACAAGTGACTTACTACTAAACTAAGTTTAGAACAATGTTTGTGCCTAGGATCAGACTCAAAGCGATTAGCTTTTGAATATAGCATGAGAACCTGCTTTGATACCAATTGTTAGTTCCCAGTAGGCACAATAGATCTAGAATGGGGGGGGGGGGGTTGAATAGATCCTTTTATTTCAAATACTTTTCTAGTTTATTTTGTAATGCTAATAATTTAGCATATGACAAAAATAAGAATCTTTTCAAGCACAGCGGAATAAGTAAAAGATCCCCTTCATTAATATATTCATAATCATACATACAGTGTTCGTAGACTTAGTTTAGTGGTAAGCAGTTAAAACATGCATAGCAGTTAATGTACATAATGTAAATGACATAAAGTAAAAGACACAAGGGGTTTAAAATGGTTCAGAGACTCAAGCTACTAATCCACTCTTCTGCTTTCAACTAGAAGGATTTTCACTAAGGAAGGGCAGCACCCTGAATCACTAAGATTCCTTCAAGGCCAGCAGCCTTGGAACTTCAGTTCACTAAGAACTCTTCAAGGCCAACAGCCTTGGAACTTCTCTAGTTCCCTAGGAACTCTTCAAGCCCAGCAGGCTTGGAACTTCATTTAGTCCCTCCGGACAAGGACTCCTCAGGCCCTAGCTTCTTGTTGTTGAGTTGTTTGTTTGTTTGTTGGAGTTGGTGTTGAGCTGCTAAGATGTCTTTAAGCTCTAAACATCTTATGTACTTAGCAACTTGGTGTGATCATCCTTGAAGTGCAGTTGAGTGTTGCATGATGCTCAGTTTCTTCAGTTACTCAACCACTTCTGATGATCCCTTGATGAACTGCCTTAAAGATCATTCTTCTTTATACTTGATGGCTACACATGATGAGTTTCTAAGATGACTGTAAGCTCTTCTGCTAGGTACTTAGAACCTTTCTCATGCTTGACACCATGATGGCGTTGGTGATCTTCTTTATTGATACTTGATGCCTTCTCATGATGGACTTGCTAAGATGACTGTGAGCTCTTCTCTATGGTACTTAGAGTCTTCCCATGATGGACATCAAGATGACATTAATGCTCTTCTTTCTCTCGGCAGTTCAAAACACTCTTCTTGTAGTAGAACTCTCACTTTTACATTGTAGAACTCTCACTTCTACTTCTTTCTTTGTTTGTCTCCAAGTGTTCTTGGTGGATCATAGAGTGAGCCTTCAGACCTTCATTGGTCACTCACTATTTACGTTGGTTAGATCAGTCCACCAATTCTCCAAACTCAGCAACTCCAGCAACCTTTGATCATTGAAGCTCTAGCTGATTTATACTCCTTCCCAATATTCCCACTAGAAAGTAGCCGTTGAAAGCTCTTTGAATTGCTTCACAGATCTCGAGTTGTTTGGTGCAGACTGCAGATGTGACATGACATGACTTTCTGACACTACAGTCTACTGTTTCACCTACCCCGTCAGAGATGTTACTTTTATACCTCGGGCAGGTAGTCAACTTTATTTCTGTAAGACCCCAAATTTTTAATAAAGATGAATTTTCTATAAATATCATTTTTGAATATTATGGAGTAAATTTGATATAATATTATAGTTGTGGGTAATATTTATAAATTTTGCAAAGTACGCAAGTTGTTATATAATATTCGATTGGTCGGGGAATATTCGTTTTAACAGGGGAATATTAAATGCGACAAGACAATCATTAGTGGACCCCTACAACGGATTTATTGTCGGATTGAGAAAATGACAAAATACTTTATAAAAATAACGCGGAAGTTTCACTGTTAACTATTGAAACACCCGGTGTTAAAAATACAATAATACGCTGGGTATATATATATATATATATATATATATATATATATATTTTAGGATGTTACTGGTGGGTGGGTGGGTGGGTGGGGGGGGGGGTTTTGGTTTTAGTGGCATGAATTTATATTAGATATATATATATATATATATATATATATATATATATATATATATATGTTAAATTATGTTTTGGGTGGGATTATGCAGGAAAGTGGGGGGGGGACACGGGATACTAGATGTATTATTATTATATTATATATGTATTATATATGTATTATATATATAGGTTATATGATTATCGTGAATGAACAGGCTGGTTCACGGGATGTAATCATGGGTTACTTATATATATATATATAATATATATATTTTATTTAAAGTTTTTATTTTATTAGAATATTTTATTGCATAGTATCCTTTCCATTCTCCTATAAATAGAAGCTCATTCCTTCATTATTTCTTACGAATTCACTGAAACTCTAGAGAGAGAAATTATAGATAAACTATAGAAAAATATTTCGCTACTTCCCTACTCTTATATCTAGTTTCTTTTACGGTAAAGGGGTATTATTTCTTTTGTATTCATGAAGAGAACTTCTGTTATTCCATTAATTATTATTCATTGGAATAACTTTTGTACATGGGCCACCCCTATACTTGGTGAAATTCTTACATTATTCCATTCGTTATTATTACATTGGAATATCCTGTTCATGCGTTTTTACGACGGACCTAATTCCGCCTTTATTATTCTATTGAATATCATGTTATACATGCGTTTTACGGGACCGATTCCATCTTTATTATTCATTTGGAATATCATGTCTGTATGCGTTTTACTGTACGAACTCGGTTCCGTTAATTATTATTCTGTTGGAATAACCTGTCTGTGCGGTCTATCGCATGCCTGGTGATTTCTTTTGTTATTTCATTCCTTATTATACTCAGTTGGTTAAAGTTTTGACTTCTATACTCCATGAAATTAGTGGAATATTCTTGATATTTACCCTTCATCCAGTATCTTTTCATGAAAATATTCTTCTGAGCATTCTTGAATTTTACTGCACAAAGCAGTATCATGTTGACAATTTGGACGTTATTAGTTCCTGAATAAATTAATTCTTGAACTTGTTTTATTGAATTCTTATATCATTGTCATCATCCTCATGTTTATATTTTTTGAAAGTCATCTGTGGCCTGTAGTGCATAGATGGGCTTGGTATGATTATGACCAGGGATTATTCGGTATAATCATGACCATAATGTTACAAATGATGTGGTAAAAGTCCTCATTGGACCGTAGTGCATTGATGGACAGTTGTTGGCATGATCATGACCATTAATGAATACACGAATGTCCTTGGCACGTAGTGCATGGATAATTTGTGGTCGTGATACTAAAGAATATCCTTGGCCGTAGTGCAGGGGTGATTCAATGATGTGGATTATTTATTAAGCTGAGTCCCAGCGATAAAAGTGATGAAAAACCTTTTAAATCATAGAAGATAGTAGATTTTATTCCCTACTTGACTCTTCTAATGGATTGCTTGTTCCGCTGCAGTTAAACTTGATGTTTGTTATATTTTATCAATTTAACACTGTTGAAGGCTAATGATAATTTATTCTGCATTATCTTAGTCATAATATTTCTTACTAGGCTAGTTGAGCTCACCCCTTTTGCTTTCATTGTTCTCTTCAGGAAATGAGAACGTAACAGGGACTAGTCGGGGAACTTAGTAACGGTCCAGAGGATAGCATTAGTAGTCCTCACTATTCTGTGAAATAATGTGTTAATAAATGTATTGAGGACTTATTTTGAGTGTGGATATTGTCTAGATGACTAGAACTAGGAGGGGAGAGACGGGGAATTCCTTCACTAGTATGACCTACCTAAGTTTATTTGGTAGTTAATTGGTCGGTCAGAGTATAAGGATAATATGTTATATGTTAATTAACCCTTGTTTTGTGGCAGTATCTGAAAAATGACATCCGAGAATGTTGAGAATAACAATGGAGCACAAGAGACCGTTGAGTCTCCACAGATCAATAATCAGGATAATGTGCATCAGGAAGGCGACAATCCTCAGGCAAACAACAACACCGACGGATGATGAACGATGGAATGTTCAGAGGCTTTATATAATTCATGCAACATCGTGCAAGAGCGGTTCTATCAAAAATGCAGTGGAAACACTGAAACTCTAGGGCGGTCACCGCTAAAAGCAGCTTCAAGAGCCGGGACCACCGGAGTTTATTGAGAGCCAAAACCACTTAAGGCGAAAGTATGGATAAAGCAGATCACCAAGATATTTGATATCTTGGGATGCTCCGAGGAGCAAAAGGTGCCATTTGCCACCTTTATGTTACGAGGAGAGGCAGATTATTGGTGGGAATCGATAAAACATACTCAACCTGCCGCACTAAAGATGTCTTGGGAAAAGTTCCAAGAACTATTCAATGACAAGTACTTTTCCGAAAGTATTCATCCCATGAAAGAGGTAGAGTTCATCAAGCTGGAGCAGAATAACATTATCGTGTCGCAGTACGAAGCCAAGTTTGCCAAATTGTCCCGATTTGCGTCCCACTTAGTTTATAATGAAGAAAGAATGACGTGGATGTTTTTAAGAGGTTTGAAGCCGGAGATACGTCAATATCTTATTTCTCATAAACTGTGTTTGTATTCAGATGTTGTAAATAGGGCTCAGTTAGTGGAGCGCGATAACCAGTCAACGCAACCAAGAGAAAGCGGTAAGCAAAATGATAATACCAGTGGAGCGATCGTCATCGGGTTATGACAACAAGCGTGGAGGAATCAACAGGACAGAAATAGTAACCACTTCGGTGGTAATCAGGGCCAAAATAATAAGAATGGACATTTCAAGAAGAGGAGATTCAACAATGATGGAAAGACGTCAGCACCAGCACTCGTTGTTAAGGAAGGAGAACGACCACCTATCATATACTTTAAATGCGGAGGGGAGGGACACATCAGTCCAAACTGCGCGATGCCATCCAAAGCATGTTATAATTGTGGAATAGAAGGTCACCTAGCCCAATTTTGTCGTTCACCAAAGACAAGTTCAGCTAGGATGGAGGCACCAAAGGCCGTCCCAGAAAAGTCAAAGCCGGTAGTGCAAGGGAGAGCGTTTGTAGTTACCTCCCAAAAAGAAAGGAACCCGAACGAGGTCATCACGGGTAAGCTTATCATAAACTCTAGCGAAGCATATACCTTATTTGATACCGGTTCTACCCATTCTTTTATTTCTCCTACTTGCGCTCAACGTTTAAATTTAAATCCGGAGAAATTGGACTTTGACTTATCTGTTAAAACTCCATTGGGAGAAACCTTCATTACATCCACTGTTTATAAGTCTTGTTTAGTTCAAATCGGCACCCACACGTTACCTGTCGATCTTATTTCTTTGAAAATACTTGCATTTGATGTGATCCTAGGGATTGATTGGTTAACTACTCATCATGCAAAAATTGATTGTTTTCGTAAGGTTGTTAGCTTTCATATTCCTAACTAACCTATTATGCGAATTCAAGCAACCAAACCATTAAAATTAATCACTGTCATCTCAAGCCATAAAGCTATTCGTTTATTGAAAAAAGGATGTCAAGCTTTCTCAACTCATGTCACGGATCTATTGTTAATGAATTTCCTGACGTATTCCCTGAAGAACTTCTTGGCCTACCCCCAGAGCATGAAATTGAATTTTGTATCGACCTTGAACCCGGTACAAAACCCATTTCCAAAGCCCCATATCGAATGGCTCCTATTGAACTTCAGGAGTTAAAGACTCAACTGCAGGAATTGTTAGACATTGGCTTTATTCGTCCTAGTACTTCTCCTTGGGGTGCTCCTGTTCTATTCGTGAAGAAGAAAGATGGGAGTATGCGACTTTGTATTGATTATCAGGAGTTGAATCATGTCACCATCAAAAATAGGTACCCATTGCCACGTATTGATGACTGTTTTGACCCGGTTGCAAGGAGCCAAATTCTTTTCAAAGATTGATCTTCGTTCTGGATATCACCAATTGAAGATTAGAACCAATGACATTCCAAAGACAGCTTTCAGAACTCGGTACGAGCATTATGAATTCCTAGTAATGTCCTTTGGATTGACTAATGCTTCTGCTGCCTTCATGGATATGATGAACCGAGTATTCAAGGAATATTTGGATCACTTTGTGGTCGTCTTTATTGATGACATCCTTATTTATTCCAAAAGCCGTGAAGATCATGAGCAACACTTGCGGCTGATACTCCAAAAGTTTCGTGAATACAAGCTTTATGCCAAGTTGAAGAAATGCTAGTTCTGGCTTGAAGAAGTAGCAATTCTTGGGCACGTAGTATCAAGTCATAGAATATCTGTTGACCCGGCAAAAATTGAAGCAATTCAAAGCTGGGAGCAGCCTAAATCAATGACCGAAGTACGTAGCTTTCTTGGTTTAGCTGGTTATTATCGGAGATTCGTGGAAGGATTTTCTCGAATCGCTACTCCATTAACTCAGCTAACTCGGAAAGATACAAAGTTCGGTTGGAGCGAAGAATGTGAGAAGAGTTTTCAAGAACTCAAGAGGAGACTTATTTCAAAGACTGCTACGACAATACCACCGGCTCGGAGGATTTGTCATCTACAAAGTGATGCTTCGAGCAAGGGGGTTGGGATGTGTTCTCATGCAACATGGGAAAGTCATAGCCTATGCCTCAAGAAAACTCAAAAGAATATGAGAGGAATTATCCTACTCATGATCTAGAGTTAGCAAATTGTTGTCTTCGACTTAACATTTGGAGGCATTACTTGTATAGAGAGAAAGTGGAGATCTTTACGGATCATAAAAGCCTCAAATATTTCTTCACTCAAAAGGAACTCAACATGCGACAACGACGTTGGCTTGAATGCTTGAAAGATTATGATCATACCATCCAATACCATCCTGGAAAAGCGAACGTGGTAGCTAACGATTGAGTAGAAGATCATATGCAAGTCGAATGCGATATTGTCAACGAATGGCCCATTTTGTGTGACTTGCAAAGGATGGAGATAGAGTTAAAGACTCCAGGGACCCATGTGATGATGGCGAATATACGAGTAGAACCGACTTTAATTGATAAAGTTAAAACTGCTCAAGCTACAGACCTGAAGCTGATGCGTATGAGGAAGAAATTGCAAGAAGGTGCTATATCGGAAGCAAGAATCGATGAAGAAGGAATACTTCGAGTCAACTCCAGACTTTGTGTTCCTAACAACCCTGATTTAAAGTATAAAATCATGATGGAGGCGCACAACACATCGTTTGCAATCCATCCTGGGAGTACCAAAATGTATCATGATCTTTGACATACATTTTGGTGGGGCAATATGAAGAGAGAGATAGCATTGTTTATCTCAAGGTGTCTAACGTGTCAAGGAGTCAAGGCGGAGCATCAAGTACCAAAAGGTCCATTGCAACCACTTGAAATTCCAGAATGGAAGTGGGAGCACATTACAATGGATTTCGTTACTGGTCTTCCCAAAGTTTCTCAAGGCATAGATACGATTTGGGTCATTGTTGATAGATTGACCAATTCTGCTCATTTCTTACCAATACGAGAAACTTATACACTTGAACGTCTTGCTCGTATGTACATAAACGAGGTTGTAAGATTGCATGGTATGCCAGTATCCATAGTTTCTGATCGAGACCCAAGATTCACTTCAAGATTTTGGGTTAGTTTGCAAAAAGCTATGGGCACGGATTTACGATTTAGCTTGGCATATCATCCTCGAATCCAGGACGGCGTTCGGAGAGGACAATTCAAACTCTTGAAGATCTATTAAGACTCTGTGTCCTTGACTTCAAGGGAAGTTGGGATAAGTTCTTACCATTTGTGGAGTTTTCCTATAACAACATTTATCAAGCAAGTATTGGCATGGCTCCATTTGAGGCGTTGTATGGAAGAAAGTGTCGTTCTCTAGTATGCTAGGATGAGGTGGGTGAAGCAACGTTGTTGGGACCGTAATTGAATACGTATGACTACGTAAAAGATTCAAACGATCCGAAATGTATAAAAAAATCTCACAAGATCGACAAAAGAGTTATGCTGATCTTCATCGAAAGGACGTGGAATTCGATATAGGAGATCATGTGTTGTTACGTGTTGCTCCATGGAAAGGAGTTACGAGATTTGGAAAGAGAAGAAAGCTCAATACTCGATTCATCGGCCCATTTTTAATCCTCGATCGAGTAGGAACTGTAAAAACCCAAAACCCTAATAAGACTCGTATGTATAAATACCGTTATATAAATAAAATTTCTCTATGTGTTACGTGTTATTATATACTTGGTTTGACAAAATTGACCAAATAAATTTTTATCCAAAAAATGTCGTGCTTGACACCTCGTGCTTCAAATATTTTTCCATAATCGGACATTTCGGTAGAATTATTTTGACAAGTTGTTTTGACGTGCTTACACTGACAAAATGATTTGTCGTGCTTGTTAGGATTAGTGAGAAATTTAGGTTAGTAAACCTAGGTTAACAAACCCTAACCCTAATTAGCAAAACCCTAAACCTAGTTTATAAATTAAACCCTAATTAGCTAATCTAAACCTAACTAGCTTATGTTAACACCTAATCATGGTTAGTAAACTTCTATTAGGTACTAATTAACATTACTTAACATTCCTAATCATTAGAAACAAAACCCTAATCAAGATTAGTGAAGATTTAAACCTAATTAAGCTACTAATTTGATCAACTAGCTCACAAGTAGGTTGAGAGTCACCATTTCTAGTTCCAAAACATCACATGACATGCTTCCAAACTCCCAAGCAAAGGTAGAAGAGTCACAAATCGATCTTTATAGAGGCAAGTAGGTGGAAAAATGACCAAAAAGCCAAGTTGAAGAATTCTATAAATAGGAACCTTAGGGCTGAGCAAACTCACGAATTCTCAAAGCCTAGATACACTTATAAACCTACCATATCAAGCCTGGGTGTTAATAGCAACAAGATCAGAAGATAGAATCAAGAATTGCTCAAGTTAAGGTGCAAACCCTAGTTCATAAATTTCTCTTTGATCTTATGTTAGATTTGTTGTTTAGATGTTTAGAATGTTGTATTAGGATGTTGAAAAGTATGCTAGAGTGGTAGAACACATTTTCATAACATCTAGATGCCTTAATTAAACATTTTATGAAATCTGGAAATTTTGAAAAAAATGGTCTGACAAGCGAATGTCAGGGCTTTTCGATTCATGTGTGTTTATGATTTGGTCTGTTAATTAATTGGTATTTGTAGCTTGTAAGTAGGTCTTTAATCTAGAAAAAAAAACAGGTTCATATGAACCATAGATTCCAGGATATAAGCAGTCAAAGTGGGTTGACCGTTCACGGAAGTTGGTTTTCTAGGTTGCCCAACAAGCTCAAGAACAATTAAACTAGCTAGTTTGACCGACATTTTTAATCGTCTTCTGATTGTTAATTGTTTACGTTTTTGTTATATACTGGTACCCTGTTATACATACTATATATCTATGATCTTCAATCGAACAAATAACTCATAGGATTATCGGAATTATTGGTCAAAAGTAGTTGATCGAAAGCATGACCAAGTTTCGGGTTTTTTCCGTAAACTCAAGAACACGAAGAAAATAACTTGTAGTCAGATTTTTGACCAAAGATAAATAGAGACCATAGATTTAAGTTTTGTTCATGTTAATGATATATATATGTACCTCGACATATAGATTACATGTTACAACAAACACAACATACATCTAATACATAGTAATCAAAGTTATTCAAGCCACAAAACCGCTTGACCGGCCATTTACCACCGCCCCGGGTTACCCGTAAACCCAAGAACACGACTCGACAAGAATTTTTGAACCTTTATAATTTCTTGTTAGATGTAGATTAAAGCCCGATTATTGCTTGAGCTTGTACTTATTGTATGAGTACTACAACACCAATACTGATCTAACCAAAATTATTACCAAAGAAACGATTTATTTGATGGTCAAACCGGTCACTCGACCACCACAACCATTACGGTACCGCCCGTAAACTCAAGAACACCTACAACGACACACTTTCATCATTGTAGAGAGCTTTAATGATTTTACGTAAATTATTTTCTTTAAAAATAAATTATAAAAAATTAGAAATAATTAATAAATAAATATAAAAAACAGCTTTTAAAAATTATTATAAATTATTTCGATATTTCTATAAAAATGTAATAATTATTTTATTTTATTCAGATATTATTTATAATTAACTTATTAATAAATTAATTAGAATAATTACTTTTAAATATTAAATAATTATGTAAAAATATTATTATTGAAATAAAAATTATAAAAATTATTATAATTTATTTAATAATATTAAATAATGTTTTTATAAAATTTTTCGTAAATATAAATTACTTTTAAATAGAGATAAATGATTTAAAAATCATTTAAAGGATAAATAAATACTTTAAAAATACTTTAAACCTTCTAAAATATATTATAAGGATAATTAAATTTTATAAATAAAATTTAGTTTATTTATCAAAGGTATTAAAAGTCAAATCTAACCCGGTATTAAATAGATGTTTTATTTGAGTATTGTTATCAATACTAACGTGTTAGATTTATATTTATAAACGCCATAGGTACTTATTAGCCTTCGAATAGCATAGCTTGACTGATCTACGCTCAGGCAAGTCTCATATACCCAATTTATTACTTGTAAAATTTACCAACCCTGTTTATTCGCTGAACAAGATTCTATCTTGATATACTGTTGATATAATACACCTACATTGAATTACATATTATTGAAAAGTTATTGCTATAGTTCCAGCATGACTAAGAAATGAATTATTTATTCATATGATATTGTTTATTAAGCATAAACTGTTGTGTCAAGCCAAATTGTTTTGGTAAGACAATCTTATATCAAGTTGAGTATCCCGTAAGTGGAGCGAAGTGTAGTCAATGAATATATCGACAAGAAATTGTAAGTGTATTTGAGCAATCGTAGGGTGATATGCATACTCCTAGGATGTTGAATAGGTGATCCCTATCTCACATCTCAATAAAATTTCTAAGTCTTTGTGACCGATGTAAATGATAAAAATTCCGTAACTAGTTAAAATTAGAAATCCGTAAATGGTAACAACTATCGCTTAAAATTTGAATTGTTATAATTCTTCAAATCCTATATTGTTATAAATATACAACTTTCTTTGAGCATGCATGTATAGCTCACCCTTGTAAATTATTCCTTTGTAGTTTTAGATGGTAATCCCGAACATCTGGAGTAGATAAAGGGAAGCGTCCTACATATATTAGATTATATTCTTGTCTCAGATGAATACCTTGTAATAAGAACTCGTTATGAGAATTCTGTAATCGAATCATAATATTATGATATATATATAACATCTTTTATTTCCGTAACCGTGTTTTCTTACATATATAGATGTAAAGTAAGATGTCTTCTATTCTAGTTGAGATCCTTGGGAACTATTTATCTGAGTGAGGGTGTTAATAGCATGGACTGTTCATGTTGTTATTAATACTCTAAATTTCAGATAGATGGTTACTATCGATACGATAATATATATTCGCATGACATAGATTATACATCTGGGTGAGGGTATTAGTAATATGGATTGTTCATGTTATTACTGATACTCTGAATTTTGGATAGATAGACTCTAGTCACAGATACAGTTCATATATTCAAGTGAGGGTATCCAAACACAAGTAATATTTCTCTTGGGAATTACCATCTCATATGGGATACCGTGAATCTTGAATCTATGAGAATTATATCCGATAGTCCTCTATCTAATGTAATATTTTAATCGTATACCATGGGTGTATAGATTTAAATGCATTATGTTAATTCTCTGTAAACACCATACCGGATACCACGGGAGTATAGGTATGGGGGTGTTACAATTTTGGTATCAGAGCTGTTAAGGCTATAGATATAAGGAAGAGTTTCTTAGTATATAGTCTTCGAGTCCGTAAAAATTTAAAAAAAAGACATATAAAATATAACATTAAAATTATTATGTGGTGTAAACCTTTATACCAGTATTTATGGAGTTTTCTTTTATAGATGGTCAACTCCAATGCTGAAGAAAGAGTGATCAATCCACCGCAAATAGAGTCTTTTATAGCTAGTGATGCAGAAGAAGAATTGCTTCATGATCAACAACTGCTTGATGGTGAAGAAGAAGAAGAAGAAGAAGAAGAAGAAGAAGAAGATCTAGTGGCTGGACAATTAATGAGAATAGATGAGCATGATAAGGCAATGGCATCACTACTGCAGACAACAGAATGTGAGAACAATAAGATAAAGTTTAGGGCAGATTTAACTGAGTGTATGCTAATGGATGAAAGGAGTCATAGTCATCGACTGAAAGTACAACTGCACCATGCACATAGGAGCAGGAGGGAAATTCAATCAAGGTTTCTTAAAACATCTCTGGGAGTTCGAGATACTTTTAATGATTTGCAACGTCGTGTAACTCGATATCCAGTAGAGGAGAAGAAAACTGCTTATCTCATCGATCGATCTGTGGTTTGTCACATGATCCAGGATTCCTTTGATGATATCAATGAATTCTAGAGAGTAATATAGGTGGTTGGATGCTTTATATTAGTATAATAAAGAAGCATCAAAGTTTGTAATGAAAGTTGTACCCTGTAAGATACTAGTATGTTTAAAGTTGTTGTAAGACTGTGAGTTATAAATAAACAATATGTTTTGGTTATCTAAGAATCTTATGTGAATCTTTGTTGTTGTTTTATAGAATCATGCCACCAACCGTAAGACCCCAAAGAGAAAATGAATAATGAGGATAATCCTACTCAACAGTTAGTAGATATGATGTTAGGAGTAATAAACAGACCTGTAAACCAAAATACATCCTTTAAAGACTTTAAATTAGTTGGATCACCTGAATTTAAAGGTACATTAGAACCTGTAGATGCATAGATTTGGATTTCTGAGATAGAATAATTCTTCCTAGTAACCAATGTTAGTAATAACCAGAAGACAACTTTTGCAACTTTCTTCTTGAAAGGTGAAGCTAATTATTGGTGGGAATCAACCAAAGGTCGAGTAGAAACTGAAATTGTTCCTTGGGATAGATTTAAAGAGTTGTTCTTTGAAAACTATTTTTCCCAATCCGTGAAAGACCGAATGGAAATAAAATTTCTGGACTTAAAACAAGGAGATCTTACTGTGACCCAGTATACAGCTATGTTTAATGAACTATCCAGGTTTGTTCCTCATCAAGTAACCACTGAACTTAGAAAGACTCGTAGGTATCAAAAAGGTTTAAAACCTCAGATTCAGAGTAAATTATCAGTGCTTCAAATCAAAACTTTCTCTGAAATACTAGAGAAGGCCACTATAACTGAAAGTGAGAATGAAAATCTCGCTAAGTTTCATCAGACAAAAAGACTCAGAGTGAGAAAGGAAAAGTAAGACAGAACCCGCCTGTGGGTTTAATAACAAGCGTAAATGGAATAATTCTTTTTCTAACAACTCGTGGAAAAGGATAGGAAATACTAATAACAATTTTAGTAATAATAATATTAAACCTTGTCCTAAGTGTAGTAAGAAACATAGAGAGAGAGTGTCTTCTTAACAAATGCTTTAATTGTGGATGCAATCATGACATTATCTTTCACAAAGTCCTCTTCCAAAGAAAAAAATAAATGTTTTAATTGTGGTTCAATGGACCATTTTTCTAAGAACTGTCCCATAAACCAAGGAGGAAAAGGGTTAGAATACCGTAGAATAATCAATCGACAATGAGTCAGCAGCTTGGGGTTCGTAATCGACCTACCATGGAGAACATTTAATATGCTCTGTGAGGGATATTGTTGCTTCACGTGACGTGGTGACAGTATCATCACTATCAACACTTTAAATGCATATGTGTTATTCGATTCTGCTACTGCTCATTCGTGTCTAGAAATTTCTACAAACTTGAATATGCCTTGTGAAAATTTAGACAAACCATTTTGTGTAGAAATTGCTAATAATGAAAGAATTCTAAGCTAAGACCATATACGTAAACCGTAGTGTGGTAATAAAAGGACATAATTTTAAGGTAGATTTGATACCAATTCATTGGGAGAATTTGATGTAATTCTAGGAATGGATTGGTTAGTTAATCATAACGCGATGATTGATTGTCATCAAAATGTATTAACCTTTTGACCGCTTCAAGTCAAAGGTAGTGTTCAACGGTGAGTTGTTCACCCAAGCAATCTCGATGTTTGACTATAGTTCAGCGTAAAGATTACTTAAAAAGGGTTGTTTAGGATATTTGGCCTATATAGTTGATACTCAATGTGAAGGAGTAAAACTAGATCAAATACCTATAGTTAAGGAATTTCCTGATGTATTTCCAGATGATTTACCCAGTTTGCCTCCAGATAGGGAGATTGAGTTTATCATTGATCTTGCACTAGGAGCGGCACCAGTTTCTAAGGCACCGTATAGAATGGTTTACTTTAGAACTGAAAGAGTTACTTATTCAATTACAGGAACTCTTAGATAAAAAGTATATACAACCTAGTGTTTCACCTTGGGGAGCACCAGTGTTGTTTGTAAAGAAGAAGGATGGAACTATGAGACTTTGTATAGATTATAGGGAGCTAAATAAGCTAACTATTAAGAATAAATATCCTTTGCCAAGGATTTATGATTTGTTTGACCAATTAAAAGGGGCCGAACAGTTTTCAAAAATTGACCTTAGAACAGGTTATCATCAATTAAAGGTATGAAAGGAGGATGTGCCAAAAACAGCATTTAGGACACGCTATGGACATTATGAATTTCTTGTAATGTCTTTTGGATTAACAAATGCACCGGAAGCATTTATGGATTTAATGAATCGAGTGTTTAAACCATGCTTGGACAAATTTGTTGTAGTGTTTATCGATGATATCCTGGTATACTTGAGAACACGGGAAGAGCATGCTGAACACTTGAGAGTCATTTTGGAGAAATTACGAAAGGAATAACTTTATGCAAAGTTTTCCAAGTGTGAATTCTGGTTGAAGAGAGTTCAATTTTTAGGTCATGTAATTGACAAAGATGGAATATCTGTAGATCCAACTAAGATCGAAATGGTTGTGAACTGGGAACAACCAACAACTCCAACAGAAGTACGAAGTTTTCTCGGTTTAGCGGGTTATTACCGACGGTTTATAAAAGATTTTTTAAAAATAGCAACCCCATTAACCAATTTAACTCGTAAGACGGTGAAATACGTCTGGACAGATAAATGTGAGGAAAGCTTCCAAGAGTTGAAGAAGCGACTGAGCATGGCTCCAGTGTTATCCTTACCAGATGATACAGGAGGCCTTGTAGTATATAGTGACGCATCACACAGAGGATTAGGGTGTGTGTTGATACAACATATGAAAGTGATAGCTTATGCATCACGACAACTCAAAGATTATGAGAAGAGATATCCTACTCATGATTTAGAGTTAGCCACAGTAGTTTTTGCTCTAAAAATTTGGAGACATTACTTGTAAGGGGAAAAGTGTGAAATATATACAGATCATAAAAGTTTGAAATATATTTTTACACAACGGGAATTAAATTTAAGACAGAGGCGATGGTTAGAACTGATAAAGGATTTTGACTATGAAATCTTATATCATCCCGGTAAAGCTAATGTTGTAGCTGATGCGTTAAGTAGAAAGAATCAGGAAAAAATGAATGTGTTAACCACCAATGATAGGTTAATAAAAGATTTTGAACAGTTAAAAATTGAGGTGGAATGTCCAACTACCTCTACCCAAAAATTATATATTTTAGAAGGAGTTTCATCTCTACTCGATAAAATTAAAGAGATACAGGAGAAGGATGAAGAGTGTCAGAAGTTTAAATCTAATTCCACACATGATAAGTATAATAAATTTTGAATAGATACGGATGGAATAATAAGATATGAAAATAGAATCTGGATTCCATTAGATCAAGCTTTAAAAGATGAAATTTTGAACGAGGCACATAATTCTAAATTTGCCATACATCCTGGCAGTACTAAAATGTTCAAAGATTTAAGTCGACACTTTTGGTGGTCGAATATGAAAAGGGAAATAGCTGAATGGGTAAGTAAATGTCTCACGTGTCAAAGGATTAAGGCAGAACATCAGAAGCCAAGTGGTTTACTTCAACCCTTACCAATTCCTGAGTGGAAGTGGGAACATATAACCATGGACTTTGTAGTGGGCCTTCCAACTACACAAAAAGGCCATAATGCCATTTGGGTAATAGTTGACCGTTTAACAAAATCCGCTCACTTTTTACCTATTAAAATTACACATAACCTGGATCACCTTGCCAAATTATATATTCACGAAATTATCTCTAGGCATGGAGTACTGCTTCCATAGTATCGCATCGAGATCCACGCTTTACTTCAAATTTTTGAAGAGTCTTCTAAAAAATTTAGGAACACAAGACTAAGACTAAGATACCTATCATCCTCAAATTGATGGACAGAGTGAGAGAACCATACAAACATTAGAGGATATGTTGAGAACATGTGTCATGTACTTCAAAGGAAGTTGGGAAGATCAGTTACCTTTAGTCGAATTTGCCTACAATAATAGTTATCATGCTAGCATAGGTATGCCACCCTATGAAGCCTTATATGGAAGAAAATGTAAACGCCTATGTGTTGGGATACAGTCGGGAAAGACAAATGTTGGGACCTCAAATAATTCAACAAACCAATCAAACTATCGTAATCATACGTCAACGATTGCAAGCATCTCAAGATCGACAAAGAAAATACTGTTGATCCACATCGTCAACAACGAAATTTTAGCGTAGGAAGCCATGTATTCTTGAAAGTATCTCCTTGGAAGGGCAAGATACGTTTTAGCAAGAAAGGAAAACTAATTCCGAGGTTCATTGGACCTTTTAAAATTTTGAGAAGAATTGGTGAAGTTGCTTATGAAATAGCACTACCACCTGAGTTAAATCATATTCATAATGTGTTTCATGTGTCCGTTTTATGACCATACAAACTTGATTATAAACACGTTATAAATTATGAACCTATCCAAATCGAAGAAGATCTTTCTTATGTAGAAGAACCTGTGCAGATCGTCGACCGTAAAGAGCAAGTCCTCCGTAATAAAGTGATAGCATCGGTTAAAGTAATATGGAGAAATCAGAACGTTGAAGAAGCTACATGGGAGCTTGAAGATAAAATGAGAGAGAATTATCCTCAACTTTTTACTTAACATGTACTGTAATTTCGAGGACGAAATTCTTATTAGTGGAGGTGAATGTAAAAACCCAAAACCCTAATAAGACTCGTATGTATAAATCCCGTTATATAAATAAAATTTCTCTATGTGCTACGTGTTATTATATACTTGGTTTAACAAAATTGACCAAATAAATTTTTATCTGAAAAACGTCGTGCTTGACACCTCGTGCTTAAAATTTTTTTCCATAATCGGACTTTTCGGTAGAATTATTTTGACAAGTTGCTTTGACGTGCTTACACTGACAAAACGCTTTGTCATGCTTGTTAGGATTAGTGAGAAATTTAGATTAGTAAACCTAGGTTAACAAACCCTAACCCTAATTAGCAAAACCCTAAACCTAGTTTATAAATTAAACCCTAATTAGCTAATCTAAACCTAACTAACTTATGTTAACACCTAATCATGGTTAGTAAACTTCTATTGGGTACTAATTAACATTACTTAACATTCCTAATCATTAGAAACAAAATCCTAATCAAGATTAGTGAAGATTTAAACCTAATTAAGCTACTAATTTGATCAACTAGCTCACAAGTAGGTTGAGAGTCACCATTTCAAGTTCCAAAACATCACATGACATGCTTCCAAACTCCCAAGCAAAGCAGGAAGAGTCACAAATCGATCTTTATAGAGGCAAGTAGGTGGAAAAATGACCAAAAAGCCAAGTTGAAGAATTCTATAAATAGGAACCTTAGGGCTGAGCAAACTCATGAATTCTCAAAGCCTAGATACACTTATAAACCTACCATATCAAGCCTGGGTGTTAACAGCAACAAGATCAGCAGATAAAATTAAGAATTGCTCAAGTTAAGGTGCAAACCCTAGTTCATAAATTTCTCTTTGATCTTATATTAGATTTGTTGTTTAGATGTTTAGAATATTGTATTGGGATGTTAGAAAGTATGCTCGAGTGGTAGAACACGTTTTCATAACATCTAGATGCCTTAATTAAGCGTTTTATGAAATCTGGAAATTTTGAAAAAAATGGTCCGACAAAGAATGTCGTGGCTTTTCGATTCATGTGTGTTTATGATTTGGTCTGTTTAATTAATTGGTATTTGTAGCCTGTAAGTAGGTCTTTAATCTAGAAAAGAAAACAGTTTCATATGAACCATAGATTCCAGATATAAGCAATTAAAGTGGGTTGACCGTTCACGGAAGTTGGTTTTCTGGGTTGCCCAGAAAGCTCAAGAACAGTTAAACCAGCTAGTTTGACCGACCTTTTTAATCGTCTTCTGATTGTTAATTGTTTACATTTTTGTTATATACTGGTACCCTATTATACATACTACATATCTATGATCTTCAATCGAACAAATAACTCATAGGATTACCGGAATTATTGGTCAAAAGTAGTTGACCGAGCATGACCAAGTTTCTGGGTTTTTTCCGTAAACCAAGAACACGAAGAATGATTGGTGGTAGTCAGATTTTTTGACCAAAGATAAATAGAGACCTTAGATTTAAGTTTTGTTCATGTTAATGTTATATATATATATACCCTGACATATAGATTACATGTTACAACAAACACAACATACATCTAATACACAGAATCAAAGTTATTCAAGCCACAAAACCGTTGACCGACCACTTAACCATTGCTCGGGTTACCCGTAAACCCAAGAACAACTCGACAAAGAATTTTGAACCTTTATAATTTCTTGTTAGATGTAGATTAAAGCATGATTATTGCTTGAGCTTGTACTATTGTATGAGTAATACAACACCAATACTTGATCTAACCAAAAATCATTACCAGTAACGAGTTATTTGATGGTCAAACTGGTCACTCGACCATGACCAACTACCACCTGTAAAACTCAAAAACACCTACAATGACACACTTTCTCACACTTTGTAGAGAGCTTTAGCGATGATTTTGATAAATTATTTTCTTTAAAAATAAATTATAAAAAATTAGAAATAATTAATAAATAAATATAAAAACAGTTTTAAAAATTATTAAAAATTATTTTTGAAATTTCTACAAAAAATGTAATAATTATTTTATTTTATTCGGATATTATTTATAATTAACTTATTAATAAAGTAATTAGAATAATTACTTTTAAATACTAAATAATTATGTAAAAATATTATTATTGAAATAAAAATCATAATAAATGATTATAAATTATTTAATAATATTAAATAATGTTTTTATAAAATTTAGTAAATATAAATTACTTATAAATACAGATAAATGATTTAAAAATCATTTAAAGGATAAATAAATACTTTAAAAATACTTTAAACCTTCTAAAATATATTATAAGGATAATTAAATTTTATAAATAAAATTTAGTTCATTTATCAAAAAGGTATTAAAAGTCAAATCTAACCCTTAGATTAAATAGATGTTTTATTTGAGTATTGTTATCAATACTAATGTGTTAGATTTATATTTATAAATGTCATAGGTACTTATTAGCCTTCGAATAGCATAACTTGACTGATCTACGCTCAGGCAAGTCTCCTATACCCAATTTATTACTTGTAAAATTTATCAACCCTGTTTATTCGCTGAACAAGATTCTATCTTGATATACTGTTGATATAATACACCTACATTGAATTACCTATTATTGAAAAGTTATTGCTATAGTTCCAGCATGACTAAGAAATGAATTATTTATTCATATGATATTGTTTATTGAGCATAAACTGTTATGATATTGATACCTAAGAAATGAATTATTTATTCATAAACTGAAGTTGAGTATCCCGTAAGGGAGCGAAGTGTAGTCAATGAATATATTGACAGTAAATTGTAAGTGTATTTGAGCACTGTAGGTGATATGCATACTCCTAGGATGTTGAATAGGCTGATCCCCTATCTCACATCTGAATAAAATTTCTAAGTCTTTGTGACTGACAGAAATGATAAAAATTCCAGAACTAGTTGAAATTAGAAATCCAGAAATGGTAACAACTATCAGTTGAAAATTTGAATTGTTATAATTCTTCAAATACTATATTGTTATAAATATACAACTTTCTGAGCATGTCATAGCTCACCCTTGCAAATTATTCCCTTTGTAGTTTTAAATGGTAATCCTGGAACATCTGGAGTAGATAAAGGGAAGCGTCCCTACATATATTAGATTATATTCTTGTCTGTATGAATACCTTGTAATAAGAACTCGTTATGAGAATTTTGTAATCGAATCATAATATTATGATATATATAACATCTTTTATTTCCGCAACTGTGTTTTCTTACATATATAGATGTAAAGTAAGATGTCTTCTATTCTAGTTGAGATCCTTGGGAACTATTTATCCGAGTGAGGGTGTTAATAGCATGGATTGCTCATGTTGTTATTAATACTCAATTTCAGATAGATGGTTACTATCGATACGATAAGATATATTCGCATGACATAGACTATACATCTGGGTGAGGGTATTAGTAATATGGATTTGCTCATGTTATTAATGATACTCTAAATTTCGGATAGATAGACTCTAGTCACAGATATGATTCATATATTCAAGTGAGGGTATCCAAACACGTAATATTTCTCTTGGGAATTACCATCATTATGGGATACCGTGAATCTTGAATCTATGGGAATTATATCCTGATAGTCCCTCTATAAAATGTAATATTTTAATCGAGATACCATGGGTGTATAGATTTAAATGCATTATGTTAATTCTCTGTAAACACCATACCGGATACCATGGGAGTATAGGTATGGGGGTGTTACAGAAACTGTGGCATATAGACTCGCTTTACCGCCAAGTATGTCTCTTGTTCATAACGTTTTTCATATATCCATGTTACGTAAATATGTGAAAGACCCGAACCACATTATTGAGTTAGAACCGGACGAAATAGCGGAAGATTTAACGTATGAAGAGGTTCCTGTTTAAATCTTGGATAAGAAGGAACATATTCTACGCTCCAAGGTTATACCTCAAGTCAAAGTTTTATAGAGGAACCACGATGTTGAGGAAATGACATGGGAGTTAGAATCTGAAATGAAATCAAGGTATCCTTACCTCTTCGATATACCAAGTACGTACCCTAATTTCGAGGGCGAAATTTCATAAGAAGGGGAGGTTGTAAGACCCCAACTTTTTAATAAATATGAATTTTCTATAAATATCATTTTTGAATATTATGGAATAAATTTGATATAATGTTATAGTTGTGGGTAATATTTATAAATTTTGCAAAGTACACAAGTTGTTATATAATATTCGATTGGTCGGGGAATATTTGTTTTAACAGGGAATATTCGTACGACGGCACAATCATTGGTGGACCCCACAACGAAATTATTGTCGGATTGAGAAAATGATAAAAATACTTTATGAAAATAACGGCGGAAGTTTTACCGTTAGTTATTGAAACACCCGGTGTTAAAAGTACAGTAATACGCGTGGTTGCATAGTAGCACGCGGTATTGATTATTGATGCTTACGTGAGAAGTTACTCAGTTTTGTTTAATTATTGCCATAGTAATTATTGTGAATTTTGGCGTATTTTATGGACCCCCACCTACTCATTTTTCAAAATAGTGTGGTATGAGTGTGATATATATATATATATATATATATATATATATATATATATGTGTGTGTGTGTGTTTAGGATGTTACGGGTGGATGGGAGGGGTTTTGGTTTTAGTGGCATGAATTTATATTATATATATATATATATATATGTTAAATTATGTTTTGGGTGGGATTGTCTGGGAAAGGGAGGGGGGGGAACACGGGGATACTAGTTGTATTATTATTATATTATATATGTATTATATATATAGGTTATATGATTATCGTGAATGAACAGGCTGGTTCACGGGATGTAATCACGGGTTACTTATATATATATATAATATATATATTTTATTTAAAGTTTTTATTTTATTAGAATATTTTATTGCATAGTATCCTTTCCATTCTCCTATAAATAGAAGCTCATTCCTTCATTATTTCTTTCGAATTCACTAAAACTCTAGAGAGAGAAATTATAGAGAAACTATAGAAAAGTATTCTGCTACTTCCCTACTCTTATATCTAGTTTCTTTTACGGTAAGGGGTATTATTTCTTTTGTATTCATGAAGAGAACTTCTGTTATTCCGTTAATTATTATTCTGTTGGAATAACCTATATACGCGGGCTACCCTATACTTGGTGAAATTCTTCTATTATTCTATTCGTTATTATTCTGTTGGAATATCATGTCTGTGCATTTTACGCCGGACCTGATTCCGTCTTTATTATTTTGTTGGAATATCATGTTTGTGCATTTTACGTCGGACCTAATTCCGTCTTTATTATTCTGTTGGAATATCCTGTCTGTGCGTTTTACGCCGGACCTGGTTCTGTTAATTATTATTCTGTTGGAATAACCTGCCTTTGCGGTCTATCGCATGCCTGGTGATTTCTTTTGTTATTCCATTCCTTATTATACTCAGTTGGTTAAAGTTTTGACTTCTATACTCCATGAAATTAGTGGAATATTCTTGATATTTGCCCTTCATCCAGTATCTTTTCATGGAAATATTCTTCTGAGCATTCTTGAATTTTATTACACAAAGCAGTATCATGTTGATAATTTGAATGTTATTAGTTCCTGAATAAATTAATTCTTGAACTTGTTTTATTGAATTCTTATATCATTGTCATCATCCTTATGTTTATATTTTTTGAAAGTCATCTGTGGCCTATAGTGCATAGATGGGCTTGGTATGATTATGACCAGGGATTATTCGGTACAATTGTAAGACCCCAACTTTTATGAATAAAAGATGAATTTTCTATAAATATCATTTTTGAATATTATGGAATGAATTTGATATAATGTTATAGTTGTGGGTAATATTTATAAATTTTGCAAAGTACGCAAGTTGTTATATAATATTCGATTGGTCGGGGAATATTCATTTTAACAGGGAATATTCGTACAACGGCATAATCATTGGTGGACCCCATTGAGTTTGTATATTGTCTAGATGATAATATTTGTATTAAAACTCACAGCATATGTTTAGTCGTATTTTACACGACTGTTGTATAATTAAGTTGTATTTGAATTTTATACCATGTATTTGGCTACTCAAGATGGGTGATGTATACCTATTTTGGGGGCGTCACAGTTGGTATCAAAGCTTAGGGATATGATCCCTGGTTAAGATGTGAGAATAGAACTAGGAGGGGAGAGACGGGGAATTCCTTCGCTAGTATGACCTACCTAAGTTTTTTTTGGTATTTAATTGGTCGGTCAGATTATAGGGATAATATGTTATATGTTAATTAACCTTTGTTTTGTGGCAGTATCTGAAAATGACATCCGAGAATGTTGAGAATAGCAATGGAGCACAGGCGACCGTTAATTCACCACATATCAATAATCAGGATAATGTGCATCAGGAAGGCGACAATCCTCATGCAAACAATAACACTGACCAAATGATGAATGATGGAATGTTCAGAGGCTTTATGCAATTCATGCAGCAGCAGGCGAGAGCGGCTCCTGTCCAAAATGTAGGTGGAACCACTGGAAACTCTCAGACGGTCATCGCTAAACAGTTCAAGGAGCTGGGACCACTGGAGTTTATTGGAGAACCAAAACCACTTAAGGCGGAAGCATGGGTAAAGCAGATCACCAAGATATTTGATGTCTTGGGATGCTCTGAGGAGCAAAAGGTTCCCTTTGCCGCCTTTATGTTGCGAGGAGAGGCAGATTACTAGTGGGAATCGGTAAAGCGTACTCAACCTGCCGCACTAAAAATGTCTTGGGAGAAGTTCCAAGAACTATTCAACGACAAATACTTTCCCGAAAGTATTTGTCACATGAAGGAAGTGGAGTTCATCAAGTTGGAACAGAATAATATGACCGTGTCACAGTACGAAGCAAAGTTTGCCGAGTTGTCCCGGTTTACGTCCCACTTGGTGGATAATGAAGAGAGAATGACGCGGATGTTTTTAAGAGGTTTGAAGCCAGAGATACGTCCAACATCTTATTTCTCATAAACCGTGTTTGTATTCGAGGATGTTGTAAATAGGGCTCGATTAGTGGAGCGCAGAACGAGTCAACGCGAACCAAAGAAGAGCAAAAGGAAAAATGATAATACCAATGAGAACAACATCATCGAGCGGTGACAACAAGCGTGGAGGAATCAACGGGCCAAAATGGTAACCACTTTGGTGGTAATCGGTACAAAACAATAAGAATGGACATTTCAAGAAGAGGAGATTCAACAATGATGGAAAGACGTCAGCACCAGCACCCGTTGTTAAGGAAGGAGAACGACCACCTATCATATGCTTCAAATGCGGAGGGGAGGGACACATTAGTCCAAACTGCGCGATGCCGTCCAAAGCATGTTATAATTGTGGAAGAGAAGGTCACTTAGCCAGATTTTGTCATTCACTGAAGACAAGTTCAGCTAGGATGGAGGCACCAAAGGCCGTCCCAGAAAAGTCAAAGCCGGTAGTGCAAGGGAGAGCGTTTGTCACAACCTCCCAGAAAGCAAGGAACCCAAATGAGGTCATCACGGGTAAGCTTATCATAAACTCTAGCAAAGTCTATACTTTATTTGATACCGGTTCTACCCATTCTTTTATTTCTCCTACTTGCGCTCAACGATTAAAATTGACTCCGGAGAAATTAGACTTTGATTTATCTGTGGAAACTCCATTGGGAGAAACCTTCATTACATCCACTTGCTTATAAGTCTTATGCGTTCAAATCGGTACCCTCACATTACCTATCGATCTTATTTCATTGAAAATACTTGCATTTGACATGATTCTAGGGATTGATTGGTTAACTACTCATCATGCAAAAATTGATTATTTTTGTAAGGTTGTTAGCTTTCATATTCCTAATCAACCTATTATGCGAATTCAAGCGACCAAACCATTAAAATCAATCACAGTCATCTCAAGCCATAAAGCTATTCGTTTATTTAAAACGGATGTCAAGCTTTCTTAGCCCACGTCACAGATCTAAACAAAAATACGTCAGTTTTGAATGATATTTCTATTGTTAATAAATTTCCTGACGTATTCCCTGAAGAACTTCCTGGCCTACCCCCAGAGCATGAAATTGAATTTTGTATCGACCTTGAACCCGGTACAAAACCCATTTCCAAAGCCCCATATCGAATGGCTCCTATTGAACTTCGTGAGTTAAAGACCCAACCGCAGAATTGTTAGATATTGGCTTTATTTGTCCTAATACTTCTCCTTGGGGTGCTCCTGTTCTATTCGTGAAAAAGAAATATGGGAGTATGCGACTTTGTATTGATTATCGGGAGTTGAATCATGTCACCATCAAAAATAGGTACCCATTGCCACATATTGATGACTGTTTGACCCGATTTGCAAGGAGCTAAATTCTTTTCAAAGATTGATCTTCGTTTGGATATCACCAATTGAAGATTAGAACCGATGACATTCCAAAGACGACTTTCGTAACTCCTAAGACGCGGGCATTATGAATTCCTAGTCATGTCCTTTGGATTGACTAATGCTCTCGCCGCCTTCATGGATATGATGAACCGAGTATTCAAGGAATATTTGGATCACTTTGTGGTCGCTCTTTATTGATGACATCCTTATTTATTCCAAAAGCCATGAAGATCATGAGCAACACTTGAGGCTGACACTCCAAAAGCTTCGGGAATATAAGCTTTATGCCAAGTTGAAGAAATGCAAGTTCTGGCTTGAGGAAGTAGCATTCCTTGGGCACATGGTATCAAGTCATGGAATATCTGCTTGACCCAAAGAAAGATTGAAGCTATTCAAAGTCGAGAACAACCTAAATCGATGACCAAAGTACATAGCTTTCTCGGTTTAGTGGTTATTATCGGAGATTCGTGGAAGGATTTTCTCGAATCGCTACTCCATTAAATCAGCTGACTCGGAAAGATACAAAGTTCGGTTAGAGCGAAGAATGTGAGAGGTGTTTTCAAGAACTCAAGAGGAGACTCATTTCAAAGACTGCTCGACAATACCATCCGCTCGGAGGGATTTGTCATCTACAGTGATGCTTCGGGCAAAGGGTTGGGATGTGTTCTCATGCAACATGGAAAATTCATAGCCTATGCCTCAAGACAACTCAAAGAATATGAGAGAAATTATCCTACTCATGATCTAGAGTTGGTAGATGTTGTCTTCGCACTAAAGATTTGGAGGCATTACTTGTATGGGGAGAAAGTGGAGATCTTTACGGATCATAAAAGCCTCAAATATTTCTTCACTCAAAAGGAACTCAACATGCGACAATGACGTTGGCTTGAACTGTTGAAAGATTATGATCATACCATCCAATACCATCCTGGAAAAGCTAACGTGGTAGCTGACGCATTGAGTAGAACATCATATGCAAGTGCGAATGCGATATTGTCAACACAAAGGCCCATTTTGTGTGACTTACAAAGGATGGAGATAGAGTTAAAGACTCCAGGGACCCATGTGATGATGGCGAATATACGAGTAGAACCGACTTTAATTGATAAAGTTAAAGCTGCTCAAGATGCAGACCTGGAGCTATTGCGTATGAGGAAGAAAGTGCAAGAAGGTGCTATGCCGGAAGCAAGAATCGATGAAGAAGGAATACTTCGAGTCAACTCCAGACTTTGTGTTCCTAACGACCCTGATTTAAAGTATAAAATCATGATGGAGGCGCATAACACACCGTTTGTAATCCATCCTGGGAGTACCAAAATATATCATGATATTCGACATACATTTTGGTGGGGCAATATGAAGAGAGAGATAGCGCTGTTTATCTCAAGGTGTCTAACGTGTCAACGAGTCAAGGCGAGACATCATCAGTACCAAAAGGTCCATTGCAACCACTTGAAATTCCGAATGGAAGTGGGAGCACATTACCATGGATTTCATTCTTCGGTCTTCCCAAAGTTTCTCAAGGCATAGATGCGATTTGGGTCATTGTTGATAGATTGACCAAGTCTCGCTCATTTCTTACCGATACGAGAAACTTATACACTTGAACGCTTTTGCTCGTATGTACATAAACGAGGTTGTAAGATTGCATGGTATGCCAAGATCCATAGTTTCGATCGAGACCCAAGATTCACTTCAGCGATTTTGGGTTAGTTTGCAAAAAGCTATGGGCACAGATTTACGATTTAGCTTTCGGATATCATCCTCGACGACGGACAATGGAGAGGACTATTCAAACTCTTGAGGATCTATTAAGACTCGTGTCCTTGATTTCAAGGGAAGTTGGGACAAGTTCTTACCATTGGTGGAGTTTTCCTACAACAACAGCTTATCAAGCAAGTATTGGCATGGCTCCATTCAGCGTTGTATGGAAGAAAGTGTCGCTCTCCAAAGATGTCGGGATGAGGTGGGAGAAGCAATGTTGTTGGGACCGGAGTTGGTACGTGTGACTACAGAAAAGATTCAAACGATCCGGCAACGTATAAAAACCTCACAAGATCGACAAAATAGTTATGTTGATCTTCATCGAAAGGATGCGGAATTCGATATAGGAGATCATGTGTTGTTACGTGTTGCTCCATGGAAAGGAGTTACGAGATTTGGAAAGAGAGGAAATCTCAATCCTCGATTCATTGGCCCATTTTTAATCCTCGATCGAGTAGAAACTGTGGCCTATAGACTCGCTTTACCGCCAAGTATGTCTCGTGTTCATAACGTTTTTCACATATCCATGTTACGTAAATATGTGAAAGACCTGAACCACATTATTGAGTTAGAACAAGACAAAATAGGGGAAGATTTGACGTATGAAGAGGTTCCTGTTCAAATCTTGGATAAGAAGGAACATATTCTACGCTCCAAGGTTATACCTCAAGTCAAAGTTTTGTGGAGAAACCACAATGTTGATTAAATGACTTGGGAGTTAGAATCTAAAATGAAATCAAGGTATCCTTACCTCTTCGACATACCAGGTACGTACTCTAATTTCGAGGGCAAAATTTCATAAGAAGGGGAGGTTGTAAGACCCCAACTTTTATGAATAAAAGATGAATTTTCTATAAATATCATTTTTGAATATTATGGAATGAATTTGATATAATGTTATAGTTGTGGGTAATATTTATAAATTTTGCAAAGTACGCAAGTTGTTATATAATATTCGATTGGTCGGGGAATATTCATTTTAACAGGGAATATTCATACAACGGCACAATCATTGGTGGACCCCATTGAGTTTGTATATTGTCTAGATGATAATATTTGTATTAAAACTCACAGCATATGTTTAGTCGTATTTTACACGACTGTTGTATAATTAAGTTGTATTTGAATTTTGTACCATGTATTTGGCGACTCAAGATGGGTGATATATACCTATTTTGGGGGCGTCACAATAATCATGACCGTAATGTTACAAATGATGTGGTAAAAGTCCTCATTGGCCCATAGTGCATTGATGGACAGTTGTTGGCATGATCATGACCATTAATGAATACACGAATGTCCTTAACCCGTAGTGCATGGATAATTTGTGGTCGTGATACTAAAGAATATCCTTGGTCATAGTGCAGGGGTGATTCAAGGATGTGGATTATTATTATTGTCGAGTCCCAAAGGATAAAAGTGATGAAAAACCTTTTAAATCATAGAAGATAGTAGATTTTATTCCCTACTTGACTCTTTCTAATGGATTGCTTATTCATCACCGCAGCTTAAACTTGATATTTGTTATATTTTATCAGTTTAACATCAGTTGAAGGCTAATGATAATTTATTCTGCATTATCTTAGTCATAATATTTCTTACTGGGCTAGTTGAGCTCACCCCTTTTTCTTTCATTGTTCTCTTCAAGAAATGAGAACGTAGCAAGGACTAGTCGGGGAACGGAGTGACGGTCCAGAGGATAGCATTAGTAGTCCTCACTATTCTGTGAAATAGTGTGTTAATAAATGTATTGAGGACTTATTTTGAGTGTGGATATTGTCTAGATGACAATATTTATATTAAAACTCACAGCATATATTTTGTCGTATTTTTACACGACTGTTGTATAATTAGTTGTATTTGTATTCAGTACCATGTATTTGGCGACTCAGAATAGGTGATGTATATCTATTTTGGGGGCGTCACAATTTCCCTCTTCTAATTTCTCGATCAGAGGTTGTCCTTTTGCATCGATGCTCTCAATAAGCTCTTGTCCAAATACCAACCTTCAGATTGAACCAATGCTTTAATCTTCAGCTGTTCGAACTCTACGATTCTGATGCATGCCTTCGTGGACCTGATCGTAGTGTCTTGGTTGACAGGTAAAGACAACACTACGATTTTGAAGAGTGTTGATTGGATCTTCAATGTAGAACACTTCTTCCTTCTCTTGTGTAGCGCTTCAATGCTTCTGTTTGCTTCCACTATTTTCAGATACTGATGGCTTGACTCTTTGTTCTGGCCCTTTCTGAATAGCAAGACACTTCAGATTTGTGGCGTGTCCAGCTCGCTTTCTCCTTGTGATCTCCCGTTCACTTATCATCAATGGACTGACCTAATGCTTAATCACTTTAGCCTTGTTCTTCAGAAGCTAACCAATATCTCTTTGTACACTCCATCAGTTCTTTCTTTGTTTGGCAAACACTACGATTCTAGTTGCTTCCAAGATCATTGTCTTCTGATCACTTGACAGCTACTGCATTCGCTTACTTTCCTTAGTCAGTTACTAAAGTCTTCTTATGATCAACTTGTGGAAGACTTCATCTCGAATGGCTTCGCAACTCAATCTGGATGCTGATTGAGTTGATGCTTAGATCTTCTGTTAGCCTGCATGCCATTCGTTGAGTGCTCTCTGGTTTTCTTCAGGTGGGATGTATCTTTGCAGTATCAACCAAAGGCTTCATTCCTTTGGATATTCTGGAAGTTCTCATTTGTTAAGAATTGTATTTGCTCTACGATTCTGCCTTGGCATTTGTGAGCACATCAGTTAAAGTCTAAGTTCTAAACACTACGATTCAGCTTCGGCTATGCAGACACTACGACTCCGAGATCAGATCTTGACACTATGATTTCTGTCGTTGTGCTTGTTGTCTTCATCTAATCTTGCTCGACTATGATCTCTGCCTCTTATACGATCAGTAGACTCTACGACTATGAGTGTAGTCTACGATTCTTGGCTTCGGCAGATGCTCGGTCAGCTCGTAGGCAGGCTGTCTCTACGATTCTGTACATGACTTCCTCAACAGACTTCGGTTCAGAGGAAGTTCTACTCGATACACTACGATCCTTCCTCGTCTCTCCTGGCAATCTACGAACTCCGAGATCTACTGTCTTGCAGACTATGATTCTACCTCGACAGCTCTCGAGTTTTCCTCGACTCTCTGGCGCATCGATTTACAGTGCGGTTGCTTTCGACGATCGAATGCTTCATTATCTATTACATCATAAGATCAATCTAACAAGCTTGATCCTTCTATATGTATAGCCCTTATACATCATTTCTTTTGAAGGACTTTACACAACTATTTTGCTTATGTAGGATCAACTAGGGTTGTTCATTTGGATCGGTTTTTTTGTTTTTCGGTTTTTCGAACCAACCTTGATTCGATATAAAAAAAGAACTCAGTCTTAGGTTAAGACAAAAAAAATCGGTATATATACCGATTTTTCTATCATCGATTTTGATTCAACCTTTTTATAGTTCTAAGAAAAAGCCCGAACTGAGACAAAGATATATACAGCTTTTCTATTTTTTTATTATTATTAATAATTTATTAAAATAATAATAATAAAATAAAGATTATAATAATAAAAATAATATTAATATTAATAAAAATAATAATAATAATAATAATAATAATAAAATAATAATTATAATAATAAAAAAAATAATAATATTAATAAAAATAATAATAATGATAATAAAATGATAATAATAATAAAATAATAATTATATTAATTTTTGTAAAACCAAGATCAACCCAGATCATGCATGTTCTTAGATATATCCATTCCAACCTGGTTTAGATCGATATCAATATTTGGCCTATTTCTTGCATTAGATTTGATGCTAGGATTGATCGATTCTGCCGCTTTTATCGGATGAACACCCCTAGGATCAACTTAACACATTTGATCAATTCATTCTAAGTCCTTGTACATATGTTTCTATTATCTATCAAAGGACTTTACAGCTTTTCTTAATGCAAGCATACTTGCATATTAATTCATATATATCATAATCAAATCATATGTAAATAGGAATATCATTCACATGTTTATTCCTCGATAAAATTTGGTCTATTTTAATTGATTCAAATTATTCGCACCAAAAACAACGCCTTTGACCGAGATTCGATTCAAATCTATACAAACACTCCCTTCATCTAGTATCATTTCACAAGGATATTTCTACACATTCTTGTTAAATTTTAAGCTTTTCATGTTAGAGTACTGTCCATGAGTACTATTCATTTATACGGTACTATTCACAAAGTACTATTTACGGGGTACTATTCATAAAGTACTATTCATGAGTACTATTCATAAAGTACTATTCATGGGGTACTATTCCCGAAGTACTTTTCACGGGGTACTATTCACTCGAGTACTATTCACCCGGAGTACTATTCATGACAAAAATTAATTTCTTTTCGGTCCAAATCATTTTTGATACAATATTATTCTTGAATTTTATTCCACAAAGCAGTATCATGTTGACAATTTGGACATTATTGAATTCTAGATAAATTAAATTATAAATCTTTAAATAATTGTCCTTTGCTTTCTTTTAATTGAATTCTTATATCATTGTCATCATCCTCATGCTTATATTATGATAAAAGTCATCTGTGGCTTACGTGCATAGATGTACTATTGATTGGTATGATTATGACTAGGGATTATTCGGTATAATCATGACCATAATGTTACAAATGATGTGGTAAAAGTCCTTATTGGCCCGTAGTGCATTGATAGACAGTTGTTGGTATGATCATGATCATTGATGATTACATGAATATCCTTGGCCCGTAGTGCAGGGATGATTCGAAGATGTGGTTTAATTATTAAGCTGAGTCTTACCGATAAAGTTGATGAAAAACTTTTTAAATCATAGAAGATAGTAGATATCATGCTCTACTTGACTCTTCTAATGAATTGCTTGTTCCGCTGCAGTTAAACTTGATGTTTATTGTATTTTATCAGTTTAACATTGTTGAAGGGTAACGATAATTTATTCTGCATTATCTTAGTCATAATATTTCTTACTGAGCTAGTTGAGCTCACCCTTTTGCTTTCATTGATCTCTTCAGGAAATGAGAACGTAGTCGGGACTAGTCCGGGAACAGAGTGACGGTCCAAAATGGTGGCTATAGTAGTCCTCACTATTTTATAAAATAGTGTGATAATAATTGTAATGAAGACTCCTTTTTGAGTTTGAATACTGTCTTTTAGACAATATTCGTGTAAAAACTCTCAGCTACGTTTTGTCGTATTGTATAAGAGAAGTTTGTATTTGATTTTTGTATCATGTATTTTGCGACTCAAGATGGGTGATGTATACCTATTTTGGGGGCGTCACAACTATTACTACATGAATTCCTATTGACAGACAAGTAAAACTCTATTAGGTATTCCTTAGCGAGTCACGTTCAGTGAACTTATTATCCAATAAGCACATACATACTTGTTTTAGGGAGTGTTTGATAAAAACTAAATGAATCTGAATCTGAATGAAAAAAGTTGTTTGATAATTGACATGTCTGAAACATCTGAATGACAAAATTTTATTATTTTACCCCCTCTAAAAAATTCAAAATTATTATAAATTTATTTAATATTACTTAATATAATAGTTATTTTTTTAATTTTTTTTTTTACTTCATTCAGCTGCTCATTTAACCATTCAGCTCAAAAAATCTGACTTAGGGTGTGTTGGATAGCTTAAAACAAATCAATGTCATTTAATTAAATAAGAAATGTGATTAAGCTTGTTTGTTTTGTAAAATTAAAAATCAATAGCTCTTAATAGTCTTTGATCAATAAGCTTCATAAGGTCAATGATTGGCTAAGCGGTAAATTGGATGGATTTTTACGTGCATACCCATATTGTGTCCCATAACATTCCATAAATCATCGCTTTTTTGGGATTAATATATATGTCACCATATGTCATAATATATATTAATATATATTAATATTATGTTATTAATTTTGCACTCTCTTTTGTTATAATATAAAATAATAATTATTAAATTTCTAAAAATTAATTTGCAAAATGATTTATTCATAATTATAAAACAATAAATTTCATGATTATTAGTATTTTGTATTTACTAAAATTAAATGAACTTGTACCAATTTTAAGTTTTAAAATATTTAACGGTAACTTTCAAAAAAATAATAATGATATAATGTTTTTTTGTGAGAGAGATATTATTATATTTTATACTAATGTACTTTGTATAATTTTATTATTATATTTAAAAAACAAATATATTTTTTAAATTTAAAATGTCTAAAATTGACTTTCAAAAATTTAATAACGATCTTATATTTTGGAGGGGTAAAATAGTAAAAGACTGTTATTCAGATGTTTCAGACATGTCAATTATCAAACAAATTTTTTCATTCAGATTCAGCTCATTCAGATTCAGATTCAGATTCATCTCATTCAGATTCAGATTCAGATTCATTCAATTTTTATCAAACACCCCCTTAGTTAGGGGTGAGCATTCGGTTATTACCCGAACCGAATAAGAATTTCGGTTATAACCGAAAATCGAAAATACATTGTTTTAACTATTCAACAAGTAATCGAAATTTGTACTAACCGAATAACCGAATATAGGTTATTCTTTATTCTTGCTAATAACCAATAGATTTATCTCCTCGATCTCTCTCTCTCTCTCCATGTAATTACTAGCACATAGCGCTCCATCTTCAATTTCTTCCAAGGTATACCTAATCTTGGGCTTTCACTTCGATATATATACACATACATGAACTTGAAGCTATTGATTCCTCCTCATCGCCGATCGATTTTCTCACCACAATAAATACGCCATAACAACCACAATAGTCGCCGACATAGACAGGATCTTGACGGATGTGATCCTCTTCGACGTTCGTCGATCTATGATGGTGGTATCATTTCCCCCAAAATCAACTTCATCTTTTTCTCTCTCTGTTTCCATGTACTCTCAACTCTCTTTTATTATGAACTGACCTAAAAGGCAAAAGGCCATCATGAATGAGCTCTAGAAACCACAAATGGAGATGGGTTCAAACTCTTCTTCTTCTTCTTCCACCTCGTCTGATTCACTCAATGGGTTGAAATTTGGCAAGAAAATTTACTTTGAGGATGTGGGTGTCGGAGATCTAGCCAAATCCGGCAGTGGGTCTTCGTCGACCGAAGTTGATTTTGGGGAAATGGGCCAAGAGAATTCAAGAGTAAGAGACTGAGTGTTGTGGAATTGTGGATAAGAGTAATGAATGAATGGGCTGAGTGCAGAGTCTTATTTTAACAAGTATTGTTCGGTTATTCGGTTAAACCGAATAACCCAAAACTAATACCCGTAAAAACTAACCGAAAACCGTATAAAAATTCGGATATAACCGAAATAGTAAAAATAACCGAATTGTCAGAATATTTCGGTTGTGTTCGGTTTTTCGGTTATACCCATTTTTTGCTCAGTCCTACCCTTAGTCATTCAGCTCGTCTATCTTACCGATTCAGCCATTTAGACTAAAATAAACGCACTGACCGATTCAGCCATTCAGATTCAGCTCCATTCAACTCTAAACAAACACCCCCTTAGTGTCTCAACACAAATGATCATGAGATCAATCATCCTTATCCAATGAGCAAGCAACGTATGTATCAATCTATCCGGATTCACTAATCCTTTTTTAGTAATCCAACGATTGGAAACAATTTTAGTTTTAAGCTATCTAAAAATTTAGATTTTATTAGCATGATCATCATCATGATTCTAAAAGTATTGCTTAAAATTATGGGTTTATCACATATTAATTAAACACAACATCATGTAGATAATTAATGTCTTGAATATTATTATTAATAAATAAATAAGATTGTTACAAAATATATGTTTTATCATCAAATATGAATGACTTATGTGTATATTACTTTCAAGAATAATATTTAAAAAAATTAAATATTATTCATAAAAAATTAAGGTGTTATTGTAACACCCCAGTCCCACATCGAAAGATTAAAAAAAAATTTATCTAAGGAAATAAGTTACTACCAATAGTACCTTCAAGTCATGACCTTTTGGGAGCCTGTGGTGGGCTAAGATGACCCAAGAAGAACTATTGGGCCAGTAGTTTGAGGCCTTATTTCAATGGATTTGATTCGATTCGGACTTGGGATTTGACCCGAGATTTGTTTCGGACTCGAGATTTGACCCGGGTTGTTTCATAATTAAATTAGTAAAATTGGACTTTAAATTAAGTGGGTCTAATTTATAATTGTGTAATTTTTAAAATCCTATTAAAATTAGGAGAGTTAGTAAAATATATTAATTAATAAAATTTGTTAATAAATAAACATATAACAAAACCTAATCTTACTTTTGTTATACCGACTGTGAAAAGGAAGGAGAATACAGCCGCGCTAAACAAAGGAAAGAGACGACCTTGAATTATACTGGTGTGAAAACAAGAATTGATGTATTATTAATATTATCATATATATGCGTGCCCATATGGACATCCTGTAATCATTTGTGTTGTTAATGTCAATATATGTTAACTTTGGCAGGCTCTCGTTATTATATATTATTATATTGAGATTATTCATATATGTATGTAATGTGATTGCAGACTTGTCTGCAAAAGTTGTTTTCATTTATATATATATATATATATATATATATATATATATATATATATATATATATATATATTTTTTCTAATAAATATTTGGCCATGAAATTGATAAACATGATTAGTAAATTAAATTGAAGTTATGTATATTAATTTGAATTAATTAATTTTGTCAACATAGTTATAAAAAATTTTAATAATAAATTTAATATTATTGGATTGTAATAAAATCTTATTAAATTTTTTAGATTGAACGAAGAGAGTCTAAACAAGTTTTTGGAATAACTTTGGGTATTACATTGCTTAATCCAGGTACGGATTCCGTACTTTTTCAGCGAGACTTTTATTTTTAATTTGTTCGTTTCGTTATTCGTTTCGAAATTTAGTATTGCCTCTCATAATTAATTCTTTTCAATTTATTGTGATAGTTTTGTTTTGGCGTTGTATTAGAACTCATGTTTGTACTCGTTAGACTAGTGTATCATGTCTAAATTTTATTTTGATAATTATAGTGATGCACATGTTATTATATTTTTAGAGACTTGTGTTGATGATTTGTTCGATTTAACATGTACACGTTAGAACCCCTTTGTGTTAATATTTTGTCGCGTGTGTTGTGACATTATATTTTGTTAGAATACCGTAGGGTATACCTGAGCTATAATCACCTGTGGGGGTACCACAGGCATATCCTCTTGGTACCGAGGCATGACACCTTCCGTGGCGATGTGATCAGTCCACGGCGTCTCCGTTTTGTGCTCCGAAGGGAGTTGGCCATTTGGTACTTTGTTGTGGGAGGCGTATGGGTCGACCCTAGTTTTTCTGCTACGCTACGCTACGTGGATTGGTGATGTTTGTGCCAAACACGCCTTCCGATTTTACATGCATTGGATTCGCGGTCCAATGTGTGTGACTTGCCTATGTGACATTATTTAACTTGCCTATGTGGCATTATTTGACTTGCCTGTGTGGCAAGGTATATTTCTGTTTTATTCTGAGCTCGGTATGAAATAACACCCAGCCATTTGTTTCAGCCTATTATTTCGTTGTGTTAGATTTGTTCGTTTCGTTTTAGTTCGTTTCGTCTCTTTTCATTTAATTTAGTTAGTTATTTCGGTTCATTATTTGTATTCTATATCCGTACTGGGCATTTGGCTCATGCTGTATTTTTCTTCCGGCAGGTAATCAGGGGAATCAAGGGCAAGTGTGATGAGAGCTCCATTCATTCCAATGATTTAGATATATTATGTTTAGACTTGATGTGTCAGTTTAATTGGAGTTGTAATAGTTATTTCAGATTGTGGTTTGAGCCAGTGTGACATTTATTATGGTTTGTCTTCAGACATTTAATTAGTTTAAGACTATTCTTTTGTGGATTAGAGCCTTGCTATTAAATTCATCAGTTTTGTTATGTTTTGAGTAACCTCTCTTTCTATTTCGGAAAGGGGGTGTTAAACACCTCAGTCCCACATCGAAAGATAGGGGAAAAATTTGTCTCCATATAAGGAAATAAGTTACTACCAATAGTACCTTCAAGTCATGACCTTTTGGGAGCCTATGGTGGGCTAAGATGACCCAAGAAGATACTATTAGGCCAGTAGTTTGAGGCCTTATTTCGATGGATTTGATTCGATTCGGACTTGAGATTTGACCCAAAATTTGTTCCGGACTCGAAATTTGACCCGAGTTGTTTCATATGATATAAGAGTCAGGTTCTTTCTTGTAGAAAACCTATTTAAGTTTGGCCTGTGAGTTATGGGTAGACTTACAGGTTGGGTTTACATTACATTTAATTTTCTATTCAATTTATCATATCGGCCTATATTCGAATATGTCTATAATATGTTTTGTTATCTATTCGTGATCTCTTTCTTAGATGGCTCGTAGATCAGCTAGAATTGTTAGGAGGCGAGGCAACAATAGGGGAAGAGGTGAGGGTCAGCCTAATGAGCAACCTAATGATCAGATTAATGCTCAGTTGGCTACCTTGGTGAATCAAAGCAAGTGAACCAAGCTTTACCTCGATTAGGCACACGGGTTGTTCAGTAATGCAATCGGTACCGCCACCAAAAATTCCTGAGTAGGAGAACCCGGAAAATTATGGTCCACAGACAAACGAAGAGGAAGGGAATGTAAATGGTCATGATCAGCAGGTGGTTCCAATGTATCTATGGTTGGAAAGATTTCAGAAGCAGAAGCCACAGTCATTCAGTTCAGCTCCAACTCCAATTGATGCAGAGAATTGGATTGCCCACCTGGAGAAGATTTTCAATGTGTTAGGGTGCTCGGATAATCAGAGAGTACTGTTTGCAGTTTACAAGCTAGAAGGGGATGCACAGAGTTGGTATCAAAGCCGACTCTCGAAAGCTCGGGTCGGGTCATCCGATTGGGTTGCCGGAGGTGGGGACACGAAGGCTGGTGGTATTATCCCACAATGGAGAGATGAAGGTTCGGAGGTGGGGACGAAGCCGGTAGGTATTATCCCATAATGGCTAGAAAGACAAAGATCTTTGGTAGTGTGTGTGATCGGTTCGACGGACGTCGGATATTTAAGTGGGGAGTTTGTAACACCCACCTCCACATCGAAAGATAAGGGAAAAATTTGTCTCCATATAAGGAAATAAGTTACTACCAATAGTACTTTCAAGTCATGACCTTTTGGGAGCCTGTGGTGGGCTAAGATGATCCAAAAAGATATTATTGGGCCCACTAGTTTGAGACCTTATTTCGATGGATTTGATTCGATTCGAATTTGGAATTTAATCCGAAATTTATTTTAGATTCAAAATTTGACCCGAATTATTTCAGTTATGACGATTACTTATGAAAAGTTATGGTTATCGGCGATAGTAGCCTGCTGGATGATGGCCTCGTGGATGACGATGGTTAATGTTGGTGAAGCTCTTTTTCATGTTTATCTAATATATACTTAATATTTATTACTTTATTCATTCAAATTGATTTCTAAGTTTCTTAAAATTAAAATAAATTTGTTAGTTACATATTTTAAATTATTTTAAATTTGATAAAATAGGTACTAACAATTTTTAAAGTTATTTTTAAATTAATTAATTAAATTTAAGTGGTAATGATGGTCATGAATAATATTTTTATTATTATTTTTAACTAGTTATTTGGTTTTTTTATATTTTTGCCCTTGTAATTTCATAAAATAATTTAAATTAAATATAAAATCAATCTTCTCTTAACACATCGTCAGTATTGGGATGTCATCTGTTCAAACCACACCATGAATTTGTGATATGACACTTCAATTGAATCAAAGTGGAAAAAATTAAAAATTATGCAAGACAATAATTTATATTTAAGCATTTATTAATTGATGCAAGATTTATAGTAAACTTGACCAACCCATTATTTTCTTTATAAATTTTATTTATTAAATCATAGGTCACACCTCACAAAATAACATTATGTACATATTAAATTACCACTCATAAAATAAAATGTATTAATTTACTTTGAAAAGAAATTCTAAATTTAATTGAAGACAGCTATTAAATTTGAACCTTTAAACTATTGAAAGAAGAATAAGAAATGTCCCTATCAACTTCTTAATTTTATGCAAACGTCATTATTATTGTAGAATCTATATATTAGGCCATTGAATGATAACTTATTACAAAAAATTACAATAAAAAAATAAATATGATAAATGGTAGTATCAACTTAAACTGTTTCTAACTACATATAGGTTGTTTTAAACTTGTAATTCTTAAATGTTTCTAGCGCATAAATTAAAATTAAAATTAAAATTAATATAAATAAAAGTAAAGTTTTCAACTTATAATTGGGAAAAAAATCAGCTTAAATTAAAAAATCCAACTTAGAAGTTAGAAAAAAAAGGACTTAATTAAACTTAATTTATTCTATTATAATTATATATTAAAAAAAGACTTAAATTAAACTTAATTTATGGCATAGACGTCTTAAAACTGAAAATAAATTTTAAATTTTATTCTCTCAAGGTAAAAAGCAATACTCTATTTTCCTTATACTTTCCTTCCAAAAACATATAATCACGAAGATAGAAGATTACTTTTTTTATTACTTTTTTCTTTCTTCTCATAGTTTTAAAGTCTTCAATATTTTCTTTCAAAACTCGTAACCACCGTTATGTTGAGCAACCTAATTTAGTGCACGTTTGGTTTAGGAATGCAGAATAAACTTATTTTGAATATAATTTCTAAACTTACAAACACATTTTCAAATAATCACATTTAAATTTATCGCACCATTTTTAATTTCAAGAATTTAGGATTTATAAGTCTTCCAAATACAATTTTTATGAGGCATAAATTTTTCTTGATATTGAATCCCTTAGTCAGCCCAACATAATATCATTTTCAAATAATTATTACCACAACGTTTTTATTTAGAGCGAAACTTTTCAGCTTTCTCTTTTAAGGGGTATTCGATAAAAATTGAATGAATTTAAATTTGAATGAACTAAATCTAAATCTGAATCTGAATAAAACAAGTTATTTGATAATTAACATGTCTGAAACATCTTAATGACAGAATTTTATTATTTTACCCTCTAAAAAAAATTCAAAGTTTTTGTAAATTTATTTTAATAGTTAATATTTTTTTTTTTTACTTTATTCCGCTACTCATTCAACTATTCGGTCAAAAAAATCTGACTTAGTCATTCAGCTCAATCATCTTACCGATTCAACTATTCAAACGATTTTTTTTTCAAAACAAACGCACTTAATAACTGCAATTCAACCATTGAGATATATTCAATCCTAAATAAACAGTCTCTTACATGAGATCAAAATAAAATAGAAAAGGATGTATATCGACAAATTTTATAATAAAATTGAATTCGCATGATTTTAAACCACAAGATAATATAAAATTATAATTTGTCGGTCTTTCTTTTATTTTATTTTTATATTTTATGCATCTATGTAGGGGCTCAAAAAAATTAACAAACGAGTCAACAAGTGATTTTATAGGGTGATACAATCCAACTTTTTCTTTCATCCATGACTAATTAAATGTCTTTTCAAAATCTTAAAATTAAGAAGAACATTCTTTCCATTTCCTTCCTCAAAACTTTTCCACCCTCCAAACACCAAAAATGCTTCATCTCCATTCCCAAATTTCAATACCCAGATGCCAATTCAAACACAAAATCATTTTTTTCCTCCTCTTTCCTTTCACACCCACCACAAAAAACCTACTTGGTTCCCGCCCGTGACATAGCTAATGTTTCAAATAATCAGACATTATTTGATCGACATGGATTTGATAACATTATGTCATCAAACAAGATGATAACTTACTATATCCGATCTGGGAATTTGGATTCTGCTTTGAAAGTGTTTGAATCAATGTCAGTTAGGAATACAGTTACATGGAATTCAATTTTGGCTGGGTTTGTTAAAAAATCTGGAAAAGTTATAGAAGCACGACAAATGTTTGATAGAATTCCTGAACCAGATAATGTTTCTTACAACACAATGTTAGCTTGTTATGTACATAACTCGGATATTGCGGTAGCTCGGATATTCTTTGATCAAATGCCCATTAAAGATATAGCATCTTGGAATACTATGATATCCGGTTTCTCACGAAATGGAATGATGAGTGAAGCCTGTGAGTTTTTCTCGGTGATGCCAGAGAAGAATAGTGTCACGTGGAGTGCGATGATATCGGGTTATGTTGAGTCAGGGGATTTGGATTCTGCTGTGAAGTTGTTTAAAATTGCTCCAGTAAAGACTGTAGTTGCGTGGACTGCGATGGTCACTGGTTACATGAAGTTTGGGAAGGTTGAATTGGCGGAACAGTTATTTGTTGAGATGCCTGTGAAGAATTTGGTGACATGGAATTCGATGATTGCTGGTTATGTTGAAAACTGTCGGTGGGAGGATGCTTTGAAGTTTTTTAGGACAATGGTGGGATCAGGTGTCAGGCCGAATCCATCAAGCTTGAGTAGTGTTCTGCTTGGTTGTAGTGATTTATCAGCCTTGAAGTTGGGTAAGCAAGTTCATCAGTTTATTTGTAAAAGTCCATTGCATACAGATGTAACGGTGGGGACTTCGTTAATTAGCATGTACTGCAAGTGTGGAGATTTGGAGGATGCCCGGAAATTGTTCCTTGAGATGTCACAGAAAGATGTTGTCACTTGGAATGCCATGATTTCGGGGTATGCTCAACATGGATCAGGTGAAAAAGCTCTTAGTTTATTTGATGAGATGAGGAACGATGGAATCAAACCAGATTGGATTACTTTTGTTGGTGTGTTATCGGCTTGTAACCACGCAGGACTGGTGAATCTTGGGCTTCAGTATTTCAATGCAATGCAGAGGGATTATGAGGTTACAGCTAAACCAGATCACTTTACATGTATGGTCGATCTTCTTGGTCGAGCTGGTAAGCTAGTTGAAGCTGTAGAGATGGTTAAGAGCATGCCTTTCAAACCTCATTCCGCAATATTTGGAACGCTTTTGGGTGCTTGTAGGATCCATAAAAACTTAGAGCTAGCTGAGTTTGCTGCCAAGAACTTACTTAGTTGTGATCCCACCAATGCAGCTGGTTATGTTCAGCTGGCTAATGTTTATGCTGGAATGAACAGGTGGGACCATGTTTCTATGGTTCGGAGATCAATGAAGGAGAATAAGGTAACTAAAGTACCGGGGTATAGCTGGATTGAAATAAAGAGTGTGGTTCATGAGTTCAGATCTGGGGACAGGATTCACCCAGAATTGGCATCTATACACGAAAAACTAAATGACTTGGAGAAGAAGTTGATGCTGGCTGGATATGTGCCGAATCTTGAATTTGTGTTGCATGATGTGGGGGTGGAGCAGAAACAGCAGTTGTTGTTATGGCATAGTGAGAAACTTGCCATTGCCTATGGGCTGATCAGATTGCCATTGGGAAATCCGATCCGGGTGTTTAAGAACTTGAGAGTTTGTGGGGACTGCCACCAAGCTACTAAATTTATATCAAGAATAGAAGGAAGAAAAATCATAGTGAGAGATACAACAAGATTCCATCATTTCAAGGATGGCATATGCTCCTGTGGTGATTATTGGTGAGCTTGCTAATTGCTTTTCAGCTTATCAAAACGGGTTACCAGAGAAGTCTAATTGCCCTGCGTTCTGCGTACCAGGTCCGAGTAAACGTACGAGAACTAGATACCTTTTGTATGATCTACCTTTTGTATTCTATCATAGTTTGGCGTACCCAGTTGATCAGCGTTGGTGGTAACCATCAGAGCACCATTGGATGCACAAACCGGATATTTAAGAGCTTGACTGTGTGTGTATTGTCGTGAGGCTGCTTCGGTTTATATCAACAGTAAACAGGATTACAGGAGGCAATCATTGCTGAATTGATTCTTTGTGAGTGTGGAAAAACTATTCTCTCTGGTTATCTGCTCGGAAAACAGAATTGGTCCATTTTTGACATAGGAAGAAGATATAATCTGACATGGATTTATGATTCATCACAAATGAGGGGGATACTTGGCATTCTAGCTAAAGTAGAAATCAGCTGTTGGTGCTTTGTGAAATGTATTGTTTAGTTTCAGCTTCATAACCGATTCGTTGTCCATTTTATGAATTTGTTGCTGTTAAAACATTTGACCACCTTACAATGAAGAACAGGTCTAAATGTCTTCTCAGCAGTTGCTCAAGGAGCGGAACTCCTGGATGAGCATCACTCACCTTAAGTGCACCATCACACGAGGTAGTAAAGCAATTTGCAGGTCCCCGTAGCAAATTAACAATGAAACATGACCTTAACAGGGTTGGTTACCAGAGAACGCCTATTGGGTAATTATCATTCCTAATTGTTATAGGGATAAGGTTCAAAAATGCCCTTTGACATTTTCCCTAATGTCTACCGAGCATCCTATATTTTTTTTTTTTGTCCAAAAATACCCTTAACGTTACAATTTTTGGGTCATTCGTGCCCCTGCTGTTAACAGTTGTGCCAACTAGACTAACATCCGTTCAAATTGATTACTTGGCAGCTACATGGACATACTAAAAATACTAATTAAAAAATATACTAAAATACTAATAAAAAAAATACTAAAATACTAATTAAAAAAAATACTAAAATACTAATTAAAAAAATACTAAAATACTAAAATACTAAAAAAAATTTAAAAATACTAAAATTCAAATTATTTTGTTAATTAAAAAAAATACTCAAATAATAAAATTATTTTACTAGTATTATATACTTTTTACTTTTTACTTTTTACTAAATATTAGTATACTAATTTACTAAAATATACTAATTTATTACTTTTTACTTTTTACTAAATATACTAATTTATTTAGTATTTTACTAATTGATATGTTATACAACTAATTGATATATTAAAATACTAATTACTAAAATACTAAATATATTCATTTTCTCTCTCTAAACCCAATCATATCAGATCTATTTTCTCTCTCTAAAGTTTTCTCTATCTAAACCCATATCAGATCTAAGGTTTGTTACGGAAGGAGGCGGCGGTGGGGGAGGAGAAAGAAGGGGCTAGCAGTCGTTCGGCGATGGGCGGAAGGCTCCGAAACTCTTCTTCCTCATCTTCACGTTCGGCGAGTGGGGGATTTGATTTGTTTTGGATCTGGTGTGGAGGGTTGCTATGGGTTCATAGTGGCTGATTTCCTTGCCAATCGCGGGATGGGTTTATATGTTTGTTAAGCTTCTTTTTTTCTTAGATTTTGACTTGATTTCGCCGGAATCTGGGTTTATTTTTATATTTGTTTCGGTTGATTAATGTTTTAATTTCTTATGAACTGATGCTTTTTTGTTCATTGACTTGATTTCGCCGATTGACTTGATTTTTATATTTCTCATATCTTGACTTGATTTCGGTTGTTGGTGGTGTTGATGTCCCTAGTGGTGATATTAGATGGTGGTGGTGGTGGACTGGGTGGTTCACATGGTAAATATAATTATTAATAAATAAAACTTATTAATAAAATACACATAATAAATAAATTATCAAATATATATAAAATGTTATTTTTATACACATCAGATGGTACAATAGCATTTTTTGTTTTAATTATTTGACACGTCAGCAAAATATGTCCAACTGTCAATCCCGTTTGTCTATTTGACACAACTGTTAACGGCAGGGGCACGAATGACCCAAAAATTATAACGTTAAGGGTATTTTTGGACAAAAAAAAAGTATAGGGTGCTCGATAGACATTGAGAAAAATGTCAGGAGCATTTTTGAACCTTATCCCAATTATTATAAGACAACTTAAATACCTTGTGCTTTCTACCAAAGCAAGCAATCCTCGTACCTAATTTAGGTCTACGTACCTAGTCTATCAGCGTTCATGGTAACTATGTGTTACCAAAGCAAGTAATCCTCGAAGACACAATGTGGAAGTCATATAAACCGCAAACAATGATCTGGTAAAAATCGGAACCAGTCTGCCTTTCGATTTGTACCAATGACCTGGTTTTGATCAAAATTCAAGTTGACCCGTTGACCACCGGTGGTCCAATCCAGTTAATTGACCAAGTTGACCTGATTTTTAATTATTTTTTTTACCAAAAAAATTTAATATTAAAATTAACCATTTTTATTAATATTGTAACTCATCTTTATTTATGTTTTAGTTCATAAAAACGATATTTTTTTAATTTTTTATTAATTACTGATAATTTATATTTTTTATATATTAATGACGTCACTGAGTTAATAACGGTTTGACCATTAGTAGGAGCAATGGCCCATCCATCCCGTACATTTTCCTGTTCGATTAACGGTCTGATTTTGATGACCTTCCTATTTATAATATTTATGTGACTACATGGAGCAAGTTATGTCAACTCATTAGACATTAACAATTGCTGCTGGACTTCTCTTTGACGAATAAAATAATCAGTTCTACGATAAAGAGTTCCGTTTGCCAAAAAAAAATAACAAAAAAAAAAACATGTATACACGTAACAACCATACATTCTTAACATATGCAAATTTTGCAAATAGAACTCTGTGAAATGAAACAACAGGATATGAATCAAGGTATACAAACATTGATAGAGATGCATGGTTAGTAGGATCTCTACTAAGGTTGAGCAAATAACCAAATTAGAACAGAAATTGCATTAAAAATCGCACGAACCTCACCAATTAAAATCGCACCAACGGTTCCGGCGTATGTGACGGTTTTAGGTGGGTTGAATAACCAAATTTACGGTTCCGGTTTGGTTACTAGCCAAAACCGCACGCATAAAACAGATACCGCACCATGTGTGTGTATGTATATATTATCTCTAGTAAATTCTAAAGTTACTTTTCACTTGAACACACTCAGAGAAAACTCCAGTCTTGCATTGTCATTTTTTCACTAATTGAAAGAATATGGTTAGAGATTATAGAGTCAAAAATTAAGCAATTGGTTTTGGAATTTCGAATTTGTTTGATGCGTTATTGGAGGGGCTTATGGCTGATGGGCCAAATTCGTTGGTTCGAGCACTTAATGCATTAGTTAATGTCAATGCTATAATAGTAATAGTCTAATAGATTATTTTTCAAATTAGGTATAGTTAGGATTATATTCTATAAGTCCTCCTTGCAATATATAAGATAGAATTTCATTCTATCTCCAATATATACTTTTACTTTTTGGGAAACTAGATAAACCTTCTTGTTTGTTATCGAATATATGGTGTCTGTTATTTTATATAGTGTATGATTTAGTTTTAAAGCATCATTCTTTAATTATAAACTAAAACTATTTTACGTGTCTCATTATTCTATGATTTGATGGTGAATTTGAAGGAACTTTGGTTCTATACTTGATATAATTCTCATTGCCGACTCTGTGACTAAGTTAATTGCTCGATATAAGTTCTATGTTAAATTTTTATTGAATGCTTAAACTTTTTTGTTGTTTCAATTGGTTTTGGAACCGAAACTGCATCAATTAAAACCGCACCGCACCAATCACAAGCGGTTTCGTGTGCAGTTTTGAATTTTTACATAAGCAATTTCGGGTGCAATTTGAACTTAAAACCGCACTAAACCGCACCATGCTCACCCCTAATCTCTACACCCAAAATTCAATTCAAGTAGAGTTACAAGGATCTCTTCTACGAATCCATTCTTAGTAGAGATCCTACCAGTTCATTTATCATCAAAAAACAGGAGACCCATGGTTTGAAAGGGACTGGCACCAAGGACTATAAGTCCATAAATTGTAAGCAGTCATTTGAATGATTGTTCAGACAAGAAATTATCAATGACGATTCATATTGTCTGTTAATGAAAGGATAGAGAATATCAACTGCAAATAATGCTTGCTATCCACCAATATTCTACTTTGTACAAATGCTTTTTGAAATCAAATACATCAAAAGAATTGAGGTTCTAAAGGGTGAAACAATATATGAGGAAAGCAAATGACGTCCAACATTCTTCATATCAAAGCATGATGAAGAAGAAAGAATAGTTTTACAACCCAAAGTCAACAACAGTGGGTGTCATTAGCCTGGGCGAACTCTCCCCTTTCAAGAAGAACAGCAGCCAGTCTTTTGGTTGACAGGCTGTCCTCGGATCTGAACGGTAGGAGGCCTGGCATTATTCATGGCTGGTTGGCTTGCCATCCTTCAAGCCAAACCAAAAGAAAATAGGTACAAGGAAGACGGTCATAAATTAAGTAAATATATTTACCCTATAATATTAACCTAAAAAATTAGCAAACTTGTTTTGTATCTTTACTTTTTTATTCGGGTTAAAATACCATTCAAACCATCAAATTCCATACCTGCTCTTAATCTCAGCAGCCATGGCCATGAAAGCTTGTTCAACATTGGTGGCACTTTTAGCGCTTGTTTCCATGAAAGGGATCCCAATTTCGTCCGCAAATGCCTGCAGAGGACAAACAGTAAGACCAATTCAATATGGTTTAATGATGCTTTACTAGAATCCAATGGAATATATAGTAGAAATTTGCCAAATACAACACATGCATATGCAGCATATTATTACCTGTGCTGTCTCAGAGGATACAACCTTCTGCGACGTGAGGTCACACTTGTTTCCAACTAAAAGTTTGTTCACACTCTCACTTGCATAACGATCAATTTCATTCAACCATTGCTTGACATTGTTAAAGCTCTCTTGATCTGTCACATCATACACGACCTACCAGAAAAGTAACCAAAATGAGACCAAAGAATTCCTTGTACTTCTCAATGATGAGATGATTCAAAATAAAGGAGAGCATGGATTACTTACAATGATGCCATGTGCTCCACGATAGTAGCTGCTAGTAATTGTCCTAAAACGTTCTTGTCCAGCAGTATCCCACTGTAAGTGCAGGAAAGAATATGGTAGAAAAGATCAGAATAGTAAGCAAGAAATTTTAAGCAAAAAAGAGCGACTACATCCACCAAGCATGAAACTATTCAGGCCCCACACAAATAGTCTTGAAGGTGACGAGGAAAAGAAAATCATGCCCATAGAAAAAACAGCCATTCTAGTAATGTAGTTTTGGACAAAGCCATGCTTCAAATTAAAGCACAATCAAATATTCCCTTCGTTCCAAAATATAAGATCATTATTGACATTTTGAATTCAATTTGAAACATTTTCAAACTCAAAATTTACATAAATTCATTCAGTTTTAATCACTACAATGATATAAATATTGGAAACTATCTAAAAACTACTACTCCCTCCGTCTCGCAAAGGCTGGCTTAGTTTGAATTTTAAAGTCAAATTGACCAATTTTAAAATCAAAATTTATATAAATTTCTTTAAAATATAGGTAAAGAGATGATAATCATAAGAAACTACATTAAATTTACTACTACATCCAATTTTTGGAAGTTCAAAAATATTTTCAGAAATCTGTTTCATGTAGCTTGGCAAGGAAATTTTGAGTCATGCATACAAGATCCCTTACATGCAAGAGTTTGAGTCCATCACCCTTACATGTAAGAGTTTGAGTCCAAGGGATATAAATAAATTTGCTTAATTATCAATTCTAAAATTGGTCAATTTGACCAGAAAAGTCAAAGACTTTGCTAGACAAAGGGAATACTAATTATAAGATTTATTGTTTTGTAATTTTTGATAAATTTAATAAATTTTAAGTTTGAAAATGTTTCAAATTGACTCTCAAAAGTCAATAATGATATTATAATTTGGAATGGGGGAGAGTATTAATATAAAGGGAAATGCTAACAAGTGCTCTAGGTTAAGGGGAATTAATGTTTTAAATAGCGTTCTGTAGAAAGTGTTGGAAGATGTTGATACGGGAATTTATTAAAGTGTATTGAGTGCAATTAATTTTAGAAAATAATGTTATAAAGAAAATTTAAAAATGTATTAAACATTGTGCACATATATGTTATTAAATGTCCTTGGGCACTCGTTAGCAGGACTATACAATTAAATATGCTAATTCGCCATGGCAGTTATAAAGCTTGACATCTCACAACTAAATTCCAACAAGCAGCAACATCAAAGCTGATATAAAAATCCTAGTCCTTCAAATAATAATAAAAATCTTGACCAATTGATATATAAAGTAGCATGAAAGTATAAAACTTACAATTTGGAGTTTAAGAGTTTTCCCATCCTGTTCCACTGTGCGGATTTTCTAGATAAGAGAACATATGAATGATTAGCACTAAGATATATTTTGAAATATCATCAAATCCAAAAAATGATGGCTTACAAAGTCAACACCAATGGTGCTAATGTAACTTTCCAAATACGAATCATCCTGAAAGACAACAATAATCAAATGGTCAGGTAATACATAAACTTTTTTCCCAATAAACAAGTAATTCAAAAACCCTCATCATGCATGGTACACTTGAACAGGTAATGTTGATATTTATCGATAGTGAACCACCAGCTCCAACCAGTATGAAATTTGAAATAAAGAAATATAAGATATGAATGAGAAAATGCACACTGTACTTACAGCAAACCTCAGGAGGAGACATGATTTTCCAACACCAGAATCTCCAATAAGCAAAAGCTTAAACAGGTAGTCGCTGCAAAAATACATAAAGAAGAAAACGATTCCATCAACAAAGGAATTAAATTGGAAAAATATTATTCACTCAACCAAAACAGAAAATCTTCAATCTCAAAAATGGATCAAATCATAATCCACCAAAAGAAGTACATCACGTGATCTCTCCCACCTTTAATTATTCTAGATGTGATTTTTTTTATTTCCTCTCAATTATAAGATGTTATTCACAAATATGGAAACATCTCTTGTTATGACTAGTAATATTTACATAGCTAGCCATTCAAACAAGAATAACTTGCTGCATATAAAACTTCATTTTAGATCCATAGATGCCTTGTTTAACATTCTCTACTTACCATGTTTTCAAATGAAATACACAAATTATCCTATAATCACGTGGAGGTAATGTTTCACTTGTTAAATAAACAGGAAAAACAACAACATATATGGTGGGAAAAACATTCAATATGCTTTCATACCATAATATCCCAATCTCTTAACAAGCTAATAGTATGGATTTTAATACACACGTGTGTCAAGCATGAAATTGATAATCAAGATTTACGGCATACCGACTCACTGTCCCAAAAATCTTATGCCTACCCTAATTCATATATGCCTTCCAATTGTGCGGAAAAATGTCTCATCTCATAGAAGGGGAATGAGTTAGATAACACTATACCCCCCAACTCAATCTTTAAGAGCATAAGTTCCACATTTAAACCGAAGAAGCATGTGCAGTATTTAGTAATCCACAGCCTGGATGTCATAGAAAAACATCGATATTCATCAACCTCACCAGGTTCATGCACAATATAAAAGTAACCTACAAGTTTGCATAAATTTTCAACTTCATCAAGAAGTTCTTTACATTATCAGCAAAACTCAAAATTTTTAACTTCTCAGCTAATTTCATCAACGTATCAAAATTTCTAACTTACAAGCTAATTTCATCAACTTATCAAAATTTCTAACTTAAAATACCAAACAGGAAAGCAGAAAAGAAAGCCAGAAATGCTCTAAGTTTCTAACTTCTAACAGATTTAAAGCAGAATCCAAAACAAAATAGTGTCAATGATCCAGATTCCCAGTATGCAGAAGGATTAGATTGAACAAAAACACAGATGAATTCATAAAATTGCCAACTTCTATCACGCCAAATAAACCACAACCTAATACTAGATCTGAAGCTATATTATCTAGACCTATCATATTAAATCAAATCACGTCATAGGTTCCAAACAAACACCAAATCAACAATAAAAACCTAATCATTAAAAAATGGGAAGAATATCCATTGAAAATCACAGATCTAATGAATTTTAACATATACAAATAAAAACTCAAAAATAAATTAAATTATAATATAAATAGATTGCGATTAAGGAACTTACTATTCTGGATTCATGACTGCACGATTTGGAGATCGAGTGAACGGATAAACGAGGATTGAATACCAGAATTTTGATGGAAATCCGACGAGATTATAACCGGAATTCTTGATCGCCGACGGTAGAATTGAGAGTTTAGACAGGAGGGAGATAAGAGATATTTGAAACGGGAGAGAGAGAGAAGTTTTTCAAGTTCTTAAAGAGCCCAAATTGTCGGAGGTATGGAGGTGGTGGGAGTGACGTAGTAAATGACTAATAAGCTCGACACGTGTTGTGTAAAATTACTAAACTAGTCTTCTGTTTGCTAGGGTTTTTTTTAATAAAATATAGAATGATGGAAAACTTATGTTTGAATAAAAATTAAAATTAAAAAAATCAGTGTTGATATCCTTTTACCTCTTATTTATTATGTTTAGAAAGAGTATAATAGAAATTATAAAATAAAATAAAATTTTGACGCCCCCAAAATAGGTATACATTATCCATTTTGAGTCGTCAAATATATGGTACAGAAATAAATACAATTTTATTAATACAATTATCGTGCAAAATACGACAACACATATACTGTGAGTTTAAATACAAATATTATCTAATAGACAGTATTCAAACTCAAAAGGAGTCCTCATTACAATTATTGATACACTATTTTACAAAAATAGTGAGGATTGCTAAAAACAACTTTCTAGAATCATCACTCCATACCCCGGCTAGTTCCTGCTAATTAAATTCTCACCTCCTGAGAAGAAAAATTGAACAAAAAAAAAAGGGTGAGCTCATTTAGCCCAGTAAAGAATATTATGACTAAGATAATATACAACAAATTATCATAAGTCTTCAACAGGGAAAAATCTGATAGAATATAATAGACAACAAGTTTTAGATCAACAACTGCAGCGGAAATAGCAATCCATTAGAAGAGTCAAGTAGATAATGAATTTTACTATCTTCTAAGATTTAAAAGTCCATCATCAATATTTTGTCCCTGTAACATCAATCAATATACATCTTTAATCAATATTCATCTTTGCACTCTGAGCCAAAGATATTCATTCAGATCACCAAAATTATCATGTTCATCTCAACACTGCTCATCTTTGCACTACAGGCCAAAGATATTCATCAGTTAATCATTCATCTTTGCACTACAAGCTAAAGATATTAAGTAATATCATCATTTAGGACTGAGGATGATAAAAAATATCTTAAAGAAAACGAATCTAGTGAGATAAAAGATCAAAGATTAGGTATTCGTACTTTAGTTTATCCAAGTTCAAAAATTCTTTATGATAATCAATTGTGGAGCAAAATTCAAGAATGAAGATCAAAACATGGATACAATCAAAGATAGTAATCATAATAGACAACTTGGACAAAGAAAAGAAAATTTCATTTTTTTTTCGTGAATAGTGTCGATTCGTGAATAATGTCGATATCGTGAATAAGTCAGATATCGTGAATAGTCAGATATCGTGAATAGTAACTCCGACACAAAAAGGTAGAAATTTCACAAAAAAACTCATACTTCGTGAATAGTACTCGTGAATATTATCGTATTCGTGAATAGTGTCGTATACGTGAATAGTAACCTCGACATGCAAAGGTAAAATTTTCATAATAAAATTCATACCAATATTTCTGTATAATGATATTGAAAGAATAACATCATTTACGAAGAAAATAACATCCCTTACCTCAAAAGAACAATATTTCTGACTGTAATATCGGATGTAATGCTAAAGAAAACTTGTACTGAATAACAATTCTCAAAGTATCTAAATACTCACAAAATACGCTCGATAATATATAGAGAGAGAAAACTTATTTTTGGTGTGATTTTCAATTCTAACTAACCACCCTATTTATAGGAAAATGCTAGAATACCAAAGGAGACTAAATAATAAAATAATATTATTTCTTTTTCTTTCTTCTACGCATGCTAACTTGGACAATAAGGACCAACCATCTTTGAACAAAATTTCCAGCACATGTTTTCAAAAAAACAAAGTGGGTCCCACCCATAATTTTAATAAAAATATTTAATTTCTGAAACTTCAATAATTCATAATAAATAGCCCTTTTATCAGAAAAATACGAATTTTATGTCCATTCCATAGGAAATTAAATTTTCTTCAACTTTTTAGCTTTAAGTTTTTTCAAATTTCAAACAAAAAATACCCGAAATCCACATACGGACGTTTTTTAATACCTCTATTCTGACAAAATACTGATAAAATACCTCAGCATTAATTCATTCATTTACAATCACATAAAATAAATATTTTCCTATCCTTCATTTATATCCACATAAAATAAATATTTCCTTATCATATAAACCAATAATTAATTATTCACAAATAATATTACAGAATCACAATTATGACAACCAGGTTGTTCCCAAGAAAGAGAGGGCTTTTCGATAAGGATTTCTCCTTACTGGCGCGCAATTAGGTGACCAAATCTCTCCTAAGACAGAACTTCCTTAGACATTGTCAATAATGCTATCTAATAATATTATTCAAATAATATGAATTATTGATCTGATAATGGAAAATATTGTGCAGTGACAATTATTGAAATAACAATAATATAAAATATCAACGCAAAGAATTATTGAATCAATAAAATAAAATACTTTGAATAATAATTACCGTAATAATTATTGAGTAGTGCCTTCTTACATAAGAATTAATAATTCAAAAATATTGTGTAATACTGGTATGCTATTTGTCTTACCACGCCAGACATCATATTTTTAACCACCGGGTATTCCAACAGTGTCAACGTTAACAACTACGCCGTTATTTATAAAAACTCAAACTTGTCGTTATCTTCATCCGACCATTTTTCGTTATGGGGCCCACAAATGGTTGTGCCGTCGTACGAATATTCTCCGACAGCAAGAATATTCCACGACCAAATGAATATTCTCCGACAAAATAAATATTTTATAACCACTTACTTATTTTGAAAAATTTGCACATTTCACCCATAACCAAAGCATTATGTGAGACCTTGAATTTTATGAATAAAGATTTAATTTTCTTGAAATATTTTTTTGAATATTAAGGAGTAAATTTGATATAATGTTATAGTTATGAGTTTATAAATTTTGCAAAATAAGCAAGTGGTTATAAAATATTCATGTTGTCGGGGAATATTCGTTTGGTCGTGGAATATTCTTTCCGCTTGGAATATTCGCATCGACGATGCAATCATTTGTGGGCCCCATAACGGAAAAACTACGATGAAGAAAAAACGACAAGTTTGAGTTTTTATAAATAACTACGTAATCGCTACTGCTAACAATCGCTGTAATACCCGGTGAGTAAAAGTAAAGTAATACGTGTTGTTGCACAAGAAAGATTACCAGATTGCACCAATTATCGATTCTTACGTAAGAAGACACTACTCAATAATTGTTACAAAGAATTACCGCTCAATATTTTATTTTATTGATTCAATAATTGCTACGCTGATATTTTATATTATTGTTGTTTCAATAATTGTCACTACACAGTATTTCCCATTATCAGATCAATAATTCATATTATTTTTAATAATATTACTAGATAACATTATTGACAATGTCTAGAAAGTTCTGTCCAATGAGAGGTTTGGTCACCTAATTGCGCGCAAGTAAGGAGAAAGCCTTATTGGAAAGCCCCCTCTTTCTTGGGAACAGTCTGGTTGTCAGTATTATGATTTTGTAATATTATTTGTGAATAATTAATTGTGACGCCCCCAAAATAGGTATACAACACCATTCTGAGTCGTCAAAATACATGGTACAAAAACAACTACAACTTTATTAATACAACATAAAAACTGTGAGTTTAAATACCAATATTGTCATCTAGACAATATCCACACTCAAATAAAGTCCTCATTACAATTATTGATACACTATTTTACAAAATAGTGAGGACTACTAAAACCACTCTCTTGAATCATCACTCCAAACCCCGACTAGTTCCCGTTATATTCTCGCCTCCTGAGAAGAAAAATGGAACAAAAATGAAAAGGGTGAGCTCAACTAGCCCAGTAAAGAATATTATGACTAAGATAATGTACACCAAATTATCGTTAGTCCTCAACAGGGAAAAATCTGATAGAATACAATAGACAACAAGTTTTAGATCAACAACTGCAGCGGAAACAATAATTAATTAGAAGAGTTAAGTAGAGAATGAAATCTACTATCATCTATGAATTTAAAAGTCCATCATCGATATTTTATCCCTGTAACATCAATCAATATACATCTTGAATCAAATAGTCATCTTTGCACTACAGGCCAAAGATATTAATCAGTTGGCCATGTTCATTTCAACACCTGTTCATCTTTGCACTACGGGCCAAATATATTCATCATAAAATCATTCATCTTTGCACTACAGGCCAAAGATATTCAGTAATATCATCATTTAGGACTGAGGATGATGAAAAATATATTTTAAAGAAACGAACCCAGTGAGACAAAAGAACAAATAGCAAGGATTCGTACTTCGGTTTATCCATGTTCAAAAATACCTCATAAATAATCATAATGGAGTAAAATTCAAGAATGATCAAAATATGGATACAATCAAAGCTAGTATCCATAATAGATATTTTGGACACAGAAAAGAAAATTTAATTTTTCTGTGAATAGTGTTGTATACGTGAATAGTAACTCTGACACTAAAAGATAAAAATTCCACATGAAAATCATCATGCTTTATGAATAGTACTTGTGAATAGTAACTCGTGAATAGTAACTCATGAATAGTAACTCGTGAATAGTAACTCATGAATAGTAACTCATGAATAGTAATCCTGACATTAAAAAGTTCCAAATTTGATAAAAAATTCCAACCAATATTTCGGCATAATGATATTGAAGAAATAATATCACTTACGAAGAAAATAGCATCCCTTACCTCGAAAAGACAGTACTTCTGACTGGAATACTGGATATAGTGTTGAAGGGAACTTGCACCGTATAGCAACACTCAAAATATCAAAATACTCACAAGAATACACTCGATAATATAGAGGGAGAAAGAGAGAGAAAACTTGTGTTTCTGGTGTGATTTTTAATTTTAACCTAAGCACCCTATTTATAGGAAATTACTTAGAACACCAAAGAAGAAAATTTAATATAATAATATATTTATAACCAAATTTTCCTTAGCCCACCACATCAAAAACACATTTTTCACACAAATGCACCAAAAATGAAAAACATGTTTTAAACAATTTTTGTTACAAAATCAATTCAAACTCAATATTCGGAACTTTAATAATTCATAATAAATAGCCCTTTTATCAGAAAAATTCGAACCTCATGTCTTTTCCATAGAAAATTTAATTCTCTACAACTTTGCACAAGAAAGTTTTCCCAAATTCCAAACAGAAATTGACCGAAATCCATAAACGGACGATTTTACATGCTATAATCAAATTTCAGTCAAGAAATGGGATCCACTGTAAGACCCCAACTTTTTAAAGAATAAAATCAAATTTCCTCTATTTATTATTGTGAATAATAAGGTATTAATTTAATATAATACTTTGGTTATGGGTGAAATGTGAAAATTTTGCAAAATAAGCAAGTGGTTATAAAATATTCAATTATCGGGGAATATTCGTTTGGTCGTGGAATATTCTTTCTGTCGGGGAATATTCGTACGACGGCTCAGCCATTTGTGGGCCCCATAACGGATAACTGTCAGGTGAAGAAAACGACAAAGTTTGGGTTGTTATAAATAAGGGTGTAGTTGTTACCAATTAACAACATTGTTGGAATATCCGCGGGTTAAAATACTGATGAATACTGGCGGGTTTGCCAAAGAAGACACTTTGCAGTATTGCAGTGATTGTTGAATTATTGATCCTTACGTAAGAAGGCACTACTCAATAATTGTCACAGAGATTCTTGCTCAATATTTTATTTTATTGATTCAATAATTGTTGCGTTGATATTTTATATTATTGTTGTTCAATAATTATCACTGCACAGTATCTCCATTATCAGATTAATAATTCATATTATTATAATAATATTATTAGATAGCATTATTGGCAATGTCTAGAAAGTTCTGTCAAGGAGAGGTTTGGTCACCTAATTGCGCGCCAGTAAGGAGAAATCCTTATCGGAAAGCCCCCTCTTTCCTGGGAACAACCTGGTTGTCATAAATGTGATTCTGTAATATTATTTATGAATAATTAATTATTGATTCATATGATAAGGAAATATTTATTTTATGTGGATATAAATGATGGATTTATTTATGTGGTTATTAATGAAGGAATTAATGCTGAGATATTTTATTAGTATTTTGTCGGATTGGAAGTATTTAAAAATCATCCGTTTGTGGATTTCAGGTATTTTTCTGTTTGGAATTTGGAAAAACTCAAAGCTACAAAGTTGTAGAGAATTCGATTTCGTGTGGAATGGACATAAAATTCGTATTTTTCTGATAAACGGGCTATTTTCTATGAATTATTAAAGTTTCTGATTATTGTTTAAATGATAAAACATTTTGGAAAATTCTAGAATTGGTTGGTGAGAAATGTGCTCAATTGAATTTCAAATGTGGTGGGTGGCAATAGTAATGTAAAGCCATCGGTAGCAAAGTTAGTCTTCTATATGCGTTTTAAGCATTTTCCTATAAATAGGGTGCTTAGTTAAAATTGAAAATCACACCGTAATTCATAAGTTTTCTCTTTCTCTCTATATTATCGAGTGTATTCTTGTGAGTATTTTGATACTTTGAGTGTTGCTATACTGTTGCAAGTTTCTTCAAAGACTATATCCAAAGATTCCAAATAAGCAATCTTGCTTTTTGAGGTAAGGGGTGTTATATTCTTCTTAAAATGATATTTTCTTCAATATCATTATACCGAAAAATGTTGGTATGATTTTTTATCAAATTTAGAACTTTTGTGTCTGGGGTTCTTATTCACGATACTGCACTATTCACGATAATGACACTATTCATGAATACTAAAGACTATTCACCTAAAAATAAAATTTTCTTCTTTTTGTCCAAGATGTCTATTATGGTTACTATCTTTGATTGTATCCATGTTTTGATCTTTATTCTTGAATTTTGCTTCAAAATTGGCTATTATGGAGTATTATTGATCTTGGATAAACCGTTATACTTAATCCTTACTATTTGTCCTTCCGTCTCACCGGATTCGCTTTTCTTTAAAATATTTTTCATCATCCTCACCCCTAAATGATGATATTATCGAATATCTTTGGCCCGTAGTGCAAAGATGAATGATTAACGATGAATATCTTTGGCCCGTAGTGCGAAGATGAACAGTATTGAGATGAACATGACCAATCTGGTGATACAAATGAATATCTTTTGCCTCAGAGTGCAAAGATGAATATTGATTAAAGATGTATATTGATTGTTGTTACGGGGATAAAATATTGATGATGGATTTTAAATCTTAGAAGATAGTAGAATTCTTTCTCTACTGACTCTTCTAATGGATTGTTGTTTCACCAGTAGTTGTTGATCTAAAACTTGTTGTCTATTATATTTTATCGATTTTTTCCGTTGAAGACTAACGATAATTTTTGTATATTATCTTAGTTATAATATTCTTTACCTGGGCTAGTTGAGCTCACCTTTTCCTTTTTGTTCCATTTTTCTCGGGAGGTGAGAACATAGCGGAACTAGCTCTGGGTAATGCGGAGTGATGGTTCTAGAAAGATGTTTTAGCAGTCCTCACTATTTCTGTAAAATAGTATTTGAATAATTGTAATGAGGACTTATTTGAGTGTGGATATTGTGTAGAAGACAATATTTGTATTTAAACTCATAGTATGTGTTGTCGTATTTTGCACGACAATTGTATTATTGAAGTTGTAGTTTGCTTTCTGTACCATGTATTTGGCGACTCGAAATGGGTGTTGTATACCTATTTTGGGGGCGCCACAGCTTGGTATCGAGCTTAGGGATATGGTCTCCATGCGAGATCGGGGTATAGAGATAGGAGGAGAGATGAGTAAATCCTTCCGCTAGTGTGTCCTATCTAAGCTTATTTGTTGGTCACCATAATATAGGATATTATGTGATATGTTAATTTGTTTAATTAACCCTTGTTTTATGGCGGCAAGATTTAAGAATGGTCACGAGAACGTTAACAATGGAGTGTATGAGACTGTGGAACAACCTTTAGTTACAAACCAAGAGATCGTGTAACAGGAAGGCAATAATCCTCCTGTAAACAACACTACCGAACAAATGATGAATGATGGGATATTCAGAAGTTTTTTGCATTTTATGCAAAACCGCATTTGTGGAAACTCGTGCACGTAATCACGGGTGAAAATGCTAGCAATGCGCGACTTGTCACATCCAAGCAGTTCAAAGAGTTGGGACCACCAAAATTTAAGGAAAAGCCGGATCCGATCATCACGGCGAAAAACGTGGGTCAAGCAAATTACCAAGATATTCGATGTCTTGGGATGCGGGAGAATGTAAGGTTCCATTCGCCACCTTTATGTTCATGCATGAAAGGCGGATCACCTGGTGGGAGTCTCGTGAAGCATACCCAACCACCGCACTCAAAGATGTCTTGGGAAACATTTCGAAACTATTCAATGATAAGTACTTTCCTCGAAAGTATTCGTCGATGATGAAGGAGGTGGAGTTTATCGATCGAATAAAACAACATGACGGTGTCCCAGTACAAGGCAAAGTTTGCAGAGTTATCCAGGTTTGCACCTCATTTGGTCGAAAATGAGGAATGAATGACAAGGATGTTTCTGAGAGGTCTAAAGCCCGAGATTTGGCAATATCTTATATCTCATAAATTTTCTTTATATTCAGATGTTGTAAACATGGCTCAATTATTAGAGCGAGATAATGAGTATGTGCAACCGAGGGACCAGAACTAGGGTCATACCTAAGACAACAAATCATCGAGCGATGATAACCAACGAGGAGGAAAATATTTAACAAATGCTAGTGAACTACTAGGGTGGTCATCGTGGCCCGTGATAATAGGAGAGGTGAGTCAAGTGAAAATTTCGAGAAGAGGAGATTTAACAATGACGGGAAGACGCCAAGAATAACACCAAAGACCAAAGAACAAATTCTAGGGAGGAGAACGACCGCCGCTTAGATGCTATAGATGCGAGAGAGAGGACATATAAGTCCAAACCAGAACGCCTCGAAAAATCGATTTTTGAGAATTAAATTTTTATTTTTATTAAATGAATTTAATTGATTATTTATGGAGCAAGCTAATTGAAGGTCGTTCTATGACCTAGAAATGTCAGAACGTTGTAGTATTTTGGCTACATGGTAGAATTAAAGTGTTTGAATTTTCAAGACGAAAATAAAAGCTTTCTGAGAAATTTTTTGAAAAATACTATTCACGCATTTCTGCTCGGGAATTATTCTTGAACTTCTGAGAAATACGTAACGATAGAATATCAATGTGAGATGAAATATCCAATAATATTTCAGTTATGGAAAAAGTAATATTTCGCCTGTGGACTTAAAACCTAACGTTTAGGGAAAATGATTTACGAGAAAGAAATATAATACGATTGATAAAGTAAAGCGATGATCGTATTATACGTATGTATTGTACGAGATAATGAATACGAATACTACATGAGGTAGTATACGAGAATGTATGAATGTTGGTGTATCGTATATGAGTAATAAGTATACGAGTTAGAATACGAGAATTATACGTGGAGTATATGTTGTAAGGCTTTAAGCCAATTGTAATGAATTAGTAGGATTGTGCAGGAAATGGTTAAGTCGAATAGAATTAATGTGCAAGCCTAAGTGTTTGTAATGTGAAGCCCAATGTAAATTAATGTGAAGCCCAAAATAAGTTAAGGATCAAAGCCCAAGTGTTTGATAATGCAAGCCCAAATGAGTTAAGTAAGTTAATTAATCTAAGGCTCAAAGTAAATATCCAATGGGTTAAGAGTTGGTTTAAACCTATGAGGCAAACCATGGATGATCCAAATTAGGGAGCAAGTAAACTTAGAGGCTAAGTTAGTGTGGTGAGCACACAAAGTGATTAATGTGATTAACAAAGAAACTTAAGGGCTAAGTGTAGTAATGATCAAGTATACTTAATAATTAAGTGTGATGACCAAGTGTGGTGGTGAGCAAGTAAGGTGACTTAATGGCTAAGAGGAGTGGTGAGCAAGAGTTGTGATGGCCAAGCAAAATGTGTGGAGGCCAAGTAACTTAATGAGCAAGTAGTGAATAAGAAGGAGGTGATTAAGGAGGTGGAGTGGCCTTATGACCCTTTTTTACCCTCACTTTGGAATGCCTATAAATAGAGAGCTTCAATTCATTTTGTTGGTTGTTCATTTCCTCTCAAGCTAAGCAACTTATTTGGTTGAGAGAATAAGCACATATAAGTTAGACTTTCCTTGTTAGATTTTCCACCAACCACTTATAAGTTGAGAGCTTAGTGGCTTGAGGGAAAAAGCTAGAAAGCTAGAGTTCTTATTTCAAGAGGCAAGAAGAAGATTAAGGATTAGTCAAGTGATCATCAAAGGGTAAGAACTTAAACCATGATTTCTTTCTCTTCCTTTTATAGAGAAGGGGGTATTGGTATAAGAAGAAGTTGGAATGATAAACCAAAGGGCTTAAGTCTTAATAAGCCGGATAAGTCATGAATAAGTAATTCATTCATAAATAAGTTATGAACTTATAATGGAAGTATAAGAACTTGTTAGAACTTGTAACATGTTTACATTAATAAAGTTAGCATGATTAATAAGATGTAAGAATAAGTATTTGAGGACTTAACTCATTAATAAGTCATATGAAAAGAAGACATAAGTTAAATGGAAATATAAGTAGTTTATATTTTCATAAGTTACAAATTCACAATGAACTAGTAATAACTTATCATGGTTATAAGTTAACAAAGCATGTATGTCAAGATGTTGGTATAATGGATTGAATCTAAGTGAAATGGTCTAAAATCTCAAGTAACTAAGTTTCACTTTAATTCACACGATTAGGCGATTTATCGTCGAATTCATGAAATTCTCGAATGGAAGTCGAATTTTGATATTAAGCTTGGAAACATTGGTTTTCAATGGATACAAGTTGTATTTGTCATTATAGAGTTGCGGACTCAAAAATGGCCGGATTCCAACTTAGAACGAAGAAACGAGCGTTGAACGTTCACGAACGTTTATCGTTTTCGTCAAAAATGGACTAATAGGTGAAATTTTAGCAAACGAAGTCGAATAGATAAAATTCTTGCATGAACACGTAGAGTACATGATTTGGGAACCGTAGGCTCTTGAATGAGCCAATTCAGACTTATAACGAAGAAGTTACGAGTCTGGGACTCTCGCAAAGTTGAAAATCTGTCAAAACTATCTGTGGCTCAGAGTCCGCGTCGCGGCGCGACTCCAACCTTAAATGACCGGCGCCGTAACGCCAAAGTGAGCTCCAGACACTGCAAACTCGCGCCGTAGCGTGATAGTTAACAAAGGGACTCATGTGCAATACCAGTCCTGGCCTCCAAGCCCTAATGGGTGCTACGCACACAACAAAGAAGAAAAAAATATGCCAAATTCAAAATTTCTAGGGTTTGCATAGAGAGGATTGGTTATGAAGATAAAAAGAAAGGCAATGAAGTGATACTAACTTAATGAACATGAAGTAACATTGTTAAGTTATAATTAAGCCCCAAGTATGATCACTTAGGGTTAAAGAAAGTCAATTGAAGATGACCGCAACGGTATGCAATAAACGTACTTAATCAATGACGATCGAGTTTCGATGATAACGTAAGGAAGTTAGTAAAGTCGTGAGGAAGGATAATTAACTTGAACCGAAAGTTGTACTAAACGAAATAACTTCACTTAAGTTATGGAAGTGATGTAAGCCGGTAAGAATGATGTAAAGAATAACGGAAAGTTCTTAACTAATAATAACAAATCTAATACGGGATTAGATTGAGAAGTAAGGTAAGATTCTTTAGAACTAAGTATGTTCATTCATGACCTAATGTGGTATGTTATGTGATTATGTGTTGTAGATACCGTACAGACTCGAAGGAAACGTAATTATACTTTAGCAGAATATCATGAAGGCAAGTTTTTCTTAAACGCTTGTCTAACCTTCGTGTTAGCCAGGTTTTCAAATGATTCAAGTTATGAGATGCATGTATGGTTTTAAAGAAAGAGTCGATGCCAGTTTTAGCTCGGCTAGACTAATCGTAATAGATTGATTGAACTGTTTACAAGTCTTTGAATATAGAATTGTTAACGCTATCCTACGCCAACTAATTGGTACGGATTCAAGGTAAGCCTGAATATGTATAAACAAATGTATTTTCATCGAGTATTCGATGGGCACGTGAGGTTGCCATAACTTAAACGTACACACGTTTAATGGATGTAGTGTTGATTAACATAGGTTACTATAGGCTGATCACCTAGATGTACTCGTAAGATATGCCGAACTTATGGACTTCGTGCCGGGTTGTCCCTTTCAAAGAAACTATAAGATGTTCACGTCTTGAACCAGAATTGATGAATTGATGAATATTGTTGTTGTAAAATGTTTTGAAGGAAAAAGGAAAGCTATTTTGAATTATTGATAGTACTTCGTAACTATCATCCAGTTATTGAAGATATACGATTCCTATGTTTCAAGCATGTTTTTAAAATGAAATTGCTATACTTGCTGAGCTTGTTATGCTCATTCTTGCTTGAACCATATGAATGCAGCTTAGACCGAATGGACCGAAGGATTCTACAAGGATAAAGAGAAGGCTAAAGTGAACGTGTAGATTGCCTATGTAATAGTATAGGTTTGTAATGATAATATTTGATATTATGACAAGAACAAATGTAACGGTTATAAAGAACCTGGAGAATAGTAGTATTGTTTTGGAATATATATAAGACATATTCGTTCTTTTGAGGCATTTCAATTGAATGTTTGTGTGAACTGTAGCACCGTGGAGCACCATATGTCGGGTTGAAAGAGACCCAGATTTGGGGGCGTCACACAAACTGTTCACAGCTTTCCAAGATATATTTTAGTTGTGGAAAAGATTAACACATAGCTAGATTTTGTCCTCAGAATAAATCAAGTCCATTGGGACGATGGCACCAAAAGGTGGATACTGGACAAAACAAAAGCTCGGTGGTTTCAGGAAGAGCGTTTTTCGTGACTTCTCAAAGAGCGAGTAACCCGAACGAAGTTAGCACGAGTTAGTTAATTATAAATTCTTGTGAAGTCTATACCTTATTAGATACCTGCTTCTACCCATTATTTTATCTCTTTGTTATTTCCAATGTTTAAATTGAACTCTGAGAAGTTAAACTTTGACTTATCGATTGAAACTTCGTTAGTAGAAACCTTCATTTCATGTGCTATCCAAGTCTTGGATGAGAGTCATAATTTTTAAATGATATTTCTATTGTTAATAAATCTCCTGACGTATTCTCGAAGGACTTCTTAGCCTATCCCTAGAGTGTGAAATTGAATTTTGTATTGACCCCAGTACAAAACCCATTTCTAAAACCCTTAAATATTTCTTCAACCAAAACGAACGTATAATGCGCCAAAGACGTTGGCTCGAGCTGTTGAAGATTACGATCGTACCATTCAATACCATCGTGGGAAAACGAAAGTGGTAGCTGACGCGTTGAGTAGAAGATCGTATGCGTTTACGAGTGCGATGTTGTTAACACACAAAAAAAAATCCATTCTATATGACTTACAAATGATGAAGATAGAGTTAAAGACTCTAGGGACCCACGTGAAGATAACGAATATACAAGTAGAATTGATTTTAATCGATAAAGTTAAAATCGCTCAAGCTACACACTGGAGCTGATGAATATAAAGAAGAAGGTGCAAGAATGCGTTATTCTAGAAGTAAGAATCGATGAAGAAAAGAAAGCTCAAGCCTTCGATTTACTTGAAATCCTCGATCAAGTAGTAACTGTGGCCTATAGACTCGCCTTAACGCTAAGTATGTCGCGTGTTCATAAAGTTTTTCACGTATCGATGTTACGTAAATATGTGGACGACCCAAACCACATTATTGCATTAGAACCCGCATTTAGATAGCCAAGATTTAACGTCGCGAGGAGGTACTGTCAAGATCTTGAATAGGACAGAGCATGTCCTACGCACGAAGGTTATACCACAAGTTAAGGTTTTGTGGAAAAACCATGCTATTGAAGAAATGACCTGGGAGTTGGAATCAAAAATGAAACGAAGTATCCTCACCTTTTCGAAACACCAGGTACGTACGTTAATTTCGAGGATGAAATTTCATAAGGAAGGGAGGTTGTAAGACCCCAACTTTTTAATGAATAAAATCAAATTTCCTCTATTTATTATTGTGAATAATAAGGTATTAATTTGATATAATACTTTGGTTATGGGTGAAATGTGAAAATTTTGCAAAATAAGTAAGTGATTATAAAATATTCAATTATCGGGGAATATTCGTTTGGTCGTGGAATATTCTTTCTGTCGGGGAATATTAGTACGACGGCGCAGCCATTTATGGGCCCCATAACGGATAACTGTCGGATGAAGAAAACGACAAAGTTTGGGTTGTTATAAATAACGACGTAGTTGTTACCGTTAACACTGTTGGAATACCCGGTGGTTAAAATACGATGTCTACGCGCGTGTTTCACAAGAAGACACCAGTATTACATAAAGATTGTTGAATTATTGATCCTTACGTAAGAAGGCACTACTCAATAATTGTCACAAAGAGTTACTTGCTCAATATTTTATTTTATTAATTCAATAATTATCAAGTTGATATTTTATATTATTGTTGTTCAATAATTGTCATCGCACAAGATTCTCCATTATCGATCAATAATTCATATTATTTGAATAATATTATTAGATAGCATTATTGACAATGTCTAGAAAGTTCTCACAAGGAGAGGTTTGGTCACCTAATCAAGCGCCAAAGAGGAGAAATCCTTATCGGAAAGCCCCTCTTCCGGGAACATGCTGGTTGTCATAAATGTGATTCTGTAATATTATTTGTGAATAATTAATTATTGATTCATATGATAAGGAAATATTTATTTTATGTGGATATAAATGATGGATTTATTTATGTGGTTATTAATGAAGGAATTAATGCTGAGATGTTTTATAAGTATTTTGTCGGATTGGAAGTATTTAAAAATCATCCGTTTGTGAATTTCGGGTATTTTTTTGTTTGGAATTTTGAAAAACTCAAAGCTACAAAGTTGTAGAGAATTCGATTTCGTGTGGAATGGACATAAAATTCGTATTTTTCTGATAAACGGGCTATTTTCTATGAATTATTAAAGTTTCTAATTATTTTAAATGATAAAACATTTTAGAAAATTCTAGAATTGGTTGGTGAGAAATGTGCTCAATTGAATTTCAAATGTGGTGGGTGGCAATAGTAATGTAAAGCCATCGTGTAGCAAAGTTAGTCTTCTATGGCGCTTTTAAGCATTTTCCTATAAATAGGTGTGCTTAGTTAGAATTGAAAATCACACCGTAATTCATAAGTTTTTCTCTTTCGCTCTCTATATTATCGAGCGTATTCTTGTGAGTATTTTGATACTTTGAGTGTTGCTATACGGTGCAAGTTTCTTCAAAGACTATATCCAAAGATTCACGCCAAAAAGTAATCGCCTTTTTTGAGGGTAAGGGGTGTCATATTCTTCTTAAAATGATATTTTCTTCAATATCATTATACCAAAATGTTGGTATGAACTTTTTATCAAATTTGGAACTTTTTATGTTTGGGTTACTATTCACGATACGACAATTATTCACGATACTCAGACTATTCACGAATACTCACTATTCACCTAAAAAATGAAATTTTCTTCTTTTTGTCCAAGATGTCTATTATGGTTACTATCTTTGATTGTATCCATGTTTTGATTTTTATTCTTGAATTTTGCTTCAAAATTGGTTATTATGGAGTATTATTGATCTTGGATAAACCGTTATACTTAATCCTTACTATTTGTCCTTCCGCCTCACTCGGATTCGCTTTTCTTTAAAATATTTTTCATCATCCTCACCCCTAATGATGATATTATCGAATATCTTTGGCCCAGTAGTGCAAAGATGAATGATTAATCGATGAATATCTTTGGCCCGTAGAAGCGAAGATGAAACAGTGTTGAGATGAACATGACCAACTGGTGATATGAATGAATATCTTTGGCTCAGAAGTGCAAAGATGAATATTGATTAAAGATGTATATTGATTGTTGTTACGGGATAAAATATTGATGATGGACTTTTAAATCTTAGAAGATAGTAGAATTCTTTCTACTTGACTTTTCTAATGGATTGTTGCTTCCGCCACAGCTTGTTGATCTAAAACTTGTTGCTCATTATATTTTATCGATTTTTTCCTCGTTGAAGACTAACGATAATTTGTTGTATATTATCTTAGACATAATATTCTTTATTGGGCCGAGAACATAGCGAGAACTAGTCGGGTACGGAGTGATGGTTCTAGAAAGATGTTTGATGAATGGGTAGTATACCCATAAATTGATATATTTAGACTTAAATTATTGCATTCTTAAGTTATTTAGTAGCATTTTATTGTGGTTTATATCTTGTTTTGCGATTTGGAAGTCGGAGGGCAAATTATGGGAAATTCAAGCATTTAATGGCAATCTGGTAATTTTAGAGAAGTCCAAATGGAGGGCACTGAAATTGACTACCTACAACAATCCGGGCGCCGAGCCCTCTACCGCCTCGACCGGATTAATACGGCTTGACTTCCGGTTGACTTGACTTGTCTATTGTCTATCAAATAATGTAAAACCTAATTGGATGAGGATTGGGGGAGGCTATAAAAAGAAACTAAGTGCTGAAATAAAAGGGGGATTTTTGATTATTATTCTTCAGAGGATTCAAGGAGTTCTTCCATTGAAGGTTACACAAGATTACTTGGAGATTAAGGATTGGCTACAGAGTTTCTTCTTTTTCTCTTTATTTTCAATTTGTAATTCTTTAAGGATGATTTGTCAACAATTAATGGTTCTTATTTCCGTGATGAACTAATTCTTTAATTAAGATTTCAATTGAACTTTTTATGATTATAAATTAGTTATTCTCTCATTCTAATTATTTATGTTGAAGTGGATTGTTTATCATGTTTTGATTCTATTGATTAATTATTTGGCCAATAATTACCGTGTTACTCTGTATGAATCGGGAAAGGAATTCTAGGGTTGAACTAGACATGATAACATGTGACTTAGTTATTTGCACTGTAAAATAATTAGGTTTGTGAATTGAATGGAAATATCTGCTCACCGCATGTAACATATAAGGAATTGGGATTGAAAGAGTTTAATTCAATTGTTTTGCATAGAAATATAGCAAGATTAATCTGATTAAATAGAAGTTAATCGATCACTGAAGAGGGCTTTTGCATTTGAGAATTCCTCATAACAATTCAAGAGACATAATAATTGGGATGATTAGATAATTGATTTATAGTTCATAATCGGGGATATTGAAGTCTTAATATTTACCTATCTAAGTCATTCACTCAAGTATTAGCTTAGTTATTCGCTTATCTTAGTACAATATCTTTAAGTGTTTAATTTTGAGTTAATAATTCGTAAAATCACAATTTATCATTGTTTGAATAAAATTGAATTGATATAGTATTAGTAGTTGATTTATTAATTAGAATTCTCGTGGGAACGATACTCAACTTATCACTTTATTACTTGTCGATCACAGATACTACATGTGTTGTGTGTAACTAGATTTTACTCAACAAGTTTTTGGCGCCGCTGTCGGGAAATTTTATTAATATTAATTTCATATTAGTTATAATCAATTCGGTTTTAATTTGAACGCTACTTAATCTTTCTTCTTGATCAAGGTGAATTGCGTATGCACACTAGATCGAAAGCTAGAAAGGAACTTTTACGATATACGCATAACCTTGAGAAGAAGTTCCGCATAAAGGCAAATGAATAAAGAGGTTATACATTTGGAAGAAGAACCGACAACCTAAGAATTACTCGTGAATATGGCAGAGAACTAATGTAAATCACTTAGGATTTACGCCCGCCAAATGTCACGATTTACAAATAAGTATTAAGAGACCCAATCAATGCGTAATAGCTTTAGATAAAACCGGATCAATTCGTATGCTATGTATCACATGCCATTGGGGTAATTCGATGATTTATCCTAATGAACATATCTTGAGTTTCTTGAAGTTTGCGATACCTTCAAATTTAACAATGTATCTAAGACGCTTATAAGGTCGAGGATGTTCCTGCTTACTTTAAAAAGATAAAGCACGGTCGGGTTACACTCCTTGCCTCCTCGGTTCAATCACCACATGGGATGACTTAGCTCAAAAAATTTTTAGCTAAGTTCTTCCCACCAAATAAGTCGGCAAAACTACTTTTAACGACATTCATACTTTCGCACAACTCGAGTCGTAATCGTTATACGAGGCGTGGAAAGGTTTAAGGATATGCTCCGTAAGTGCCCTCATCATGGAATCCCGCAGCGGATGCAATTAGGATATTTTGTGATGGTTTGCACGCATCCACGAGGTCTAGTATTGATGCAAAGCAATGGAGGAGCGATTATGTCCAAAAATTTTGATGAGGCGATCAATTGTTAGAAACAATGGCCACCAACAACTATCAAGGGCCCATGACGAGGACCAACCATCCAAAAGCATCAGAAAATATGAAGTGGACGCTTAACAAAGATTAATAAAGACAAGTGATCGCAATAGCTAAGATATAGAAATATGGCGCCCACAAGCCACACAAAGAGTAAATATGGGTTTGTGAGTCAGGTGTCAGGGGTCATGCTACTTGATCAATGTGCCATAAATTCGAATCAAGACAAACAGAGGGAAATTATAATCGCCAACTCAACCGTATCCGACTCAAAATGCTTATAATCCAGTCGAAGAAGAATCATCCAGGTTCTCATGGAGTAACAATCAAGTCAGCAGCTCAACCACCTGTACAACAACACACCTCCGGATTCCAAAATCAACCTCAACAACCGTAGAGAGGTATCAAGTTGGGAGCGCCTTTGAAAAATTCATTAGAGCCTCCGACAAAAAGAACGAGGAACAAGATAAGAAATTGAATCAATTAGATCTCGACTTTGCAAAGCCATGGGGCATCGTTAAAGAATCTGAAAATCAATTGGGGCAAATAGACACGATTGAATACCCGGCCACTAGGAAACGCCTCCCGAGTGATACGTAAAATAAATCCGGCAGAAATGAGCACCGCAGCAAAGAATCTTACGGCAAAGGAGTTGCAAAATAGCTAAGGATAAGGACAAGGGGATAACGCAACAACCAAATAGAAGAAGTTGTGAAAACCGGAAAGATAAAGAGGAAATAGAGAGGAAAATGCACCGGGTCATCTACAACAATGCCACCCATACCATATCCGCAGAGATTTCGTAAATCCAAGTTAGATAAGCGCTTTTAAGATTTTTGATATTTTAAAAATTGCATATCAACATCCCATTCACCAAGCTTTAGAACAAATGCCGAAGTTACGCTTAAGTTCATGAAGGATGTGCTATCAAAGAAAAGGAAATCGGGGATTTTTAAACAAAGGGCGCTTAACCAAGAATGTAAATAAATTATTCGTAATGTTACCTCCTAAGTTGAAAGATCCGTAGCTTTACTATTCCGCATGCGACATTGGTAATCGCCGGGGAAAGCACCGTGTGATTTGGGGCCAGATTAATTTGATGCCATTATCGGGCCTATCATCGCCGCCTCGGGCTCCAAGCACCAAAACCGATAAATATCATTTATCGTCATGCATCGATCGCCATATATATCCACGAGGTATCGCTGAAGACGATTAGTAAGGGTGGATAAATTCATCTTTCCAAAGAGACTTCGTTATTCTTGATCAGGAAGCGATACTTTTAACTTCCCATCATTCTCGACGACGACCATTCTTAGCAATCGGGAGAACGTTAATCGACGCAAAAAAAAGGAGAATTGACGATGAGAGTCGACGATCAATGTGTCACTTTTAATGTGTTTAAAGCAATGTCTTATCCGAAGGAAAAGGTGAGTGTTTATGTGGATTTAATGGAGGAGATAGTTAATCACAAGATTTGCAGAATTACTCGTAGGATCCGATAGAATCCATGTTGGTGTAAATGCATAACGATAAGTAATGATGCAGCAGCATAATGAGCAAAAAGTCAATGGCTGACACACCATCCTTCTACCGAAAAAGTAATCAACCATTCGACACCCTCGATAGCCCCAAACTAAGGTAAAAAGTGCAAACCTCGATAAGAGCCACCGTGTTGGAATTAAAGCCACTCCCTCTCATCTTGAATATGCTTATCTAGGGAAAGATTCGACTTACCAGCTTATTGTTTCGACAACGTTAATCGACACCCAAAAAGAAAAATTGCTACGAAGTTCTCAAGAGTTCAAAACAAATGATCAGGTGGACTATAGCGACATTCGAGGTATTAGCCCATCTTTCAGATGCATAAGATTTTAATGGAAGAGGATCAAAACCAACCATTGAGATGCAAAGAAGGTTAAATCCCATTATGAAAGATGTGGTGAAGAAGGAAATTATAAAATGGTTGATGCCAGATTATCTACCCAATCTCGCATAGCTTCATGGGTAAGTCCCGCATAAAGGTACCAAAAAAAAAAGGGCACGATCGTGGTAAAAAAACGGGCGCATGAGCTCATCCCGACTAGAATCAAGTATAGTCCGAGAGTATGTGTATGGATTACCGCAAGTTGAATAAAGCCACACGCAAGGATCACTTTCCTTGCCGCTCATCGATCGATGTTGATGTGTTAATGGACATCAATTCTACCGTCTGTTAGATGGATATTCGGTACAATCAAATTGCCATAGCGCCCGAAGATCAAGAAAAGACCACGCTCACTCACATGTCCATACTTGTGACGCTTGCATTCCTACCAGATGTCCTTTGGTTTATGTAATGCGCCGCAAGAACCTTTCAAACGTCAGATGATGGCAATCTTCTCCGATATGGTCGAATGTAATTTAGAGGTGTTCATGGATGATTTCTCCGTGTTCGGTGATAGTTTTGACTCGTGGTTTGAAGAATCTGATCTTGGTGTTAAAAAGATGCGTGAGACTAACCTGGTGCTTAATCGGGAAAATGTCATTTTATGGTACAAGAAGGGGTTATTCTGGGACATAAGGTTTCCGTGATCCCATTGGAGGTGGATAGAGCGAAGATTGATACAATTGAGAAACCGCCTCCATCATCCGTAAAAAGGCATTCTGAGCTTCGGGACATGCAGGTTCTATAGACGCTTTATTAAAGATTTTTCAAAGATCTCAAACCCCTATGCTCACTCTTGGAGAAAGATGTACCGCTTAAGATGGATCGTGCATGCATCGAGGCATTTGAGGTATTAAAGAAGAAATTGGTCTCTCGACCAATCATCAGAAGCGCCTGATCGGTCTTTACCGCTCAATCATGTGCGACGCCAAAGATTACGCTAGGAGCCAGATTGGGACAACGCCATGATAAGATTTTTCATACTATCTACTACTCTAGTAAGACATCGACGGATGCCCAAATTAACTACACAACAACCAAAAAGAATTACTTGCAGCAGGTGTTTGCTTTTGACAAATTCAGAGCTTATCTCCCCAAGACTAAGGTAATTGTTCACACCGATCATTCAAATATTAAATATCCGATTGAAAAGAAAGATGCTAAACCACGATTAATACGGCAGGTACCGTTGTTACAAGAATTTGATCCGAGATCCGGATGTAAAAGGTACGTAAAAAAATCAAGTGGCGGATCATCCGTCTCTGCTTGAAAATAAAAAGGAAATGTAAAGAAGACAACTCAAAGATTAATGAAAAATTTCCTGATGAGCAACTGCTTTGTAACTACCATATTGCCTTGGTATGTCGACTATGTCAACTATGTGGTTGCCAAAGTGTTACCGCCGGATTTGACCTCACAACAACGAAAAGAAGTTTCTCCACGATGTGAAGCAATACTTTGGGATGAACCATTTCGCTTAAAGCATGTGCGATCAAATGATAAGACGTCAGGTACCTCACGAAGAAATGGATAGATATTAGGCCACCGCTACCCTCGACACGGAGGTCATTATTCCAAAGATCGAACAAAGAGCCCAAAGTACTACAATCGGATTTTTCGCCTTCTTTATTCAAAGATGCTTATCTCTTTGTGGCCGAAATGCGATCGATGCCAACGCGTAGGTAATATCTCCAAGCGCAATGAAATGCCACTTAACACAATTCTAGAGGTGGAACTATTCGACGGGGGGGTATCGATTTTATGGGACCATTTCCATCTTCTCTTAATAATCATTACATCTTGTTAGCAATGATTATGTTTCCAAATGGGTAGAAGCAGCAGTACACCTACTTAATGATGCCAACGTTGTCATCCGATTTTTAAAGAAGAACATTTTTACCAGATTTGGGACACCGAGGGCTATAATAAGTGATGAGGGAACTCACTCAGAATAAGCGCTCACTAAATTACTTGTAAAGTATGGAGTTCACACAAAATTGCAAAATGATATCACCCACAAAACCAATGGCCAAGCAGAGGTGTCGAATCGGAAGTTAAGAGGATCCCGAAAAGTAGTCAATCCGTCACGAAAAGATTGGGTATCAATCTCGACGACGCCTATGGGCCTATCGAATAACAGACAAAAAAATCCGACCGCAAGATGTCCCCGCATGTAATGGTATTTGAAAGGCGTGTCATCTCCCTACGAAAGCTAGAACACAAAGGCACACCGGGCCATTCGTAAATTAAACTTTGATCTAGAAGCAGGTGAGAAAAAAGGTTACCGCAGCTGAACGAGATGGATGAATTCCTGCTCAATGCCTACGAAAACGCTTAAGCTCTACAAGGAGAAAGTCAAAGTCTGGCACGATAAAAAATTCTCGATAGAACATTTGCACCGCCATCAAGTACTACTGCTCAACTCACGCTAAGCTTTATTTCCGAAAATTGAAATCCGTGGTCCGCCATTTGTAGTTATATCTGCTACCCACACTAAACATTGAGGTTGAGGAACCGAACTCAAAGCGCATATTCAAGGTCAATGGTCAACGCCTCAAACATTATTGAGTGGACCAATCGAACGCCAAGCTACTACGGTCCAAGACTTCTCCACCCAAAGGACAACCGAATAACACCGAAAAGTCAGTGGGCCGACGATCAGAACCAAGCGCTTCTTGGGAGGCAACCCATTAAGTTCCATAATTTTTTCTCATTATTTGATTTTATTTTTTTTAGATTTAAAATTTTCTTATTTTTACTTTTATCTTTTAGTAGTGAAGAATCCGAGTTTATTAAACTAATTCCTAACTTGTCCATGTATGCACGCTATACGATATGAAGTCCAAGCCCTGCCGCCCCATCACTAAGGATTCCAAATACCGCTTGCCAGGCACCGTAAATCGATATCAAAGCCCAGTACTTTTGCCACCGCTTCCGCTCAATCACAAATACCAAGACTAGACCATCCCAATGATTCTCGCCATCCAAATACCTGCTCCCATGTAAGTTAAAACCCAGTTACTTTGCCACCGGGGTCGTTAGACCTTGATACTTTAAACCCTCGACTCGCGCTTTCTAGCCCAACTTCCTTCCCCACGCCAAGACATCAGTCACCACGCCTCTCCCTCTCCATATCACAAGGTCATTAAACTTTGATAATTTTCTTCCACCCATCTACCACGCCACAATTACTTGCTCCACATCGGTCGCCTCAAGGCTTCAGTGCCGTAATTCTACCTCCAAATTCTTTAAAGGTAGCAAAGGTATAATTTGATGTGTATTTCAACTATCATGTAATTAAGATGTTCTTCATTCATTATTCTTTTCATCCGAAATCCAATAGAGCACATAGATAACGTATTGTTGCTTGACGACTCCTACACACGAGATTCGTGTATGCTAAACGCATGGCATGAATAGACAGGACTTAGTAATGGTCAGGAACAAGTTCTCGCTGTCGCCTTAGGTGTTCGACAAATTGTCCGACTCAATAATCATGGGCAACTTAAATACTTGCCAGCTTTCATGCCTCACCCCACCCACACACTCACACTACCAGATTTTATACTTTCAAGATTTTATATCCAACCGCATTCTTTTTAAAGCTAAAATATGAGTATGTTTTTATTTGCAGAATTCTCACATGGCGTCCAAACGCCATCGAGGCATTGTGGTCGGGGCCGCCTAACTTCACCTCCAAAATTTGACAAAGAAGCGCTTTTGTTAGTGTCGCGCTCAAGAACGCCATGTACCGCATGGCCACCCGCCCACTAGTCCCCGAACGTGGTCTCCGTTCCCATCAAACCAAGGATGGAGAAATAGCAAGATGATTGTCGAATCTAAACCGGTTCTCCTCACCGAATGTACCGACATAGCAAAGATTGCAAAGTGGTCAAAGAATTCTATGCCAACTTGCCCGAGCATGACCATTATGGGTATTTGTCGAGGTAAAACCGTGGAATTCAAATGAGAGGATATCAATGGGTGCTATCAACTACCCTTAGAGGGCCTTCATGATGAATATGCTCACCTAGTGAGTGATGGGCCGACTATGAAAAGATTATTCGGAGTCAGGTCAACCGGCACTACTTGGTCCACGCACGAAAGCGCAAAGACGACTTTCCCATTGTCTCACCTCGCCTATATGGAAAGGCATGGTATGCCTTCATATGCGCTAAATTGATGCCCCGCATACACGTGAGTCACGCCACCAAAGAAAGGGTCAGGCTATTATACTCCATCATACAAGGCCTAAGAATTGATGTCGGCCATCTTATTCAAAGAATCTATGCTCACAAGATCTCGCCATGGACCACAGGAGGGTTACCACATCCATCACCGATCCAAGGCCTTTATGTGCTAAGTTTGGGGTCAAATGGAAATCGACGAGATGATTCAAACTCCTATGCCTGTGTTGGACCACAACTTGATCCGTCGTATAAAGTGTGGTCAGTGGCGCTTAATCACCCTAGGGAATGGGTTTCATTATCCCCAAAGTACGCCTACACAAGCCCCACCACCTCAGCTCCACCTACTTACTTACCGACAAAGAAATTTCATCGAGGTGTGGTCCCCAAGTCGCCCAAATGGAGATGATTACCGGTTTTACAACATCGAGTCCCGTAATGTGCGCTTTATCTAACGCCAAGACGTGATTTTCAAGTTTTTAGTCGACCAATTTGTCGCATGTAATGCAATCGACCATCCAAACCCATCCGCTGCTCCACTTAGCCATTTCCCTACGGCCCCCGCTCGCCAAAGATTTCCGTCCGATCAAGAGATGAAATGAGGACGATGATGCTCCCCGTAAGAATAAGTTCGCCGTGAAGTCCTCTGCTTTATTTTGACTTATTTTTCGCATGAGGACATCGCTTCTAGCTTAGTTTGGGGGTGGTTACGCTTTTATTTTTAACAAATTGTAGTTTGTTATTAGTTTGTGGATTGATTATTAGTAAAGTTGCATTTAGGATTGCATGTTAATTCCAGCTTTTGATAAAGCATGATATCCGGGGCCAATGATGAAAGTAGAATTGCATGAACAAGTCTAGTAAGGATTGTTGATTCAAAGATATGATTTTCGTGACTTGAATCGATCTTTATCTGCTTGACATTGATATTATAGAAGGCACTTTGAAATAAAACGACCATGTTGGCTATAATAGTTTAAATGGTTAGATAATAAAGTTCTAAAGGAGGATTGTTAGTGATATGGAAGAACAATTTGAATAACTAGAGGAGACCGAATTCATGCATAAACTCGAGTTTGGGGGAAAACATTTGGAATATCAAAAAAAAAATGTTGAAAAATGTTGAGTCTTGTGGTGGGTCGAGGGGAACCACTCCCCATAAACACAAGCGTGAGATGGAGCGTGAAAACGACTCACCAACCATCTATAAAAAAAAAAAAAAAAATAATAATAATATATAATATATGTGGTGACTAGTCTTGTTTCGGGGCCGTGTTACTTGAGCAAGTACGCCTGAAGGGGTATCTTAAAACCTAGCGCCCTAAGGTCTTATATGGTCTGGGAGTCGTTGGTCGAAAGCTCGCTAAGGGGTAACACTGTTAGCCTAATGGGATGAGACGTTGCACACCATTTATGTAAAAAAAAAAAAAAAATTCTATTTTGACTTTTGAATTCGGGTGAGTGTTTGAGTTCAATTGAAACAAGTATATTTGATGAGTTCTCAAGTTCACAATCGTATTGATGCTTACTAAGAAAGTTATTATCTTTCATATCTTTGTCTTTCATGGGTTAAGATGGTCGTGGACACACACGCATATTAATATCGCAATAATAGATTTAGATCCGCTGATTGTTGGGATATTGTTGATCTGTTTTTGCATGATGAATTAGCATGTTTACGTGATTTTCTCGAGGCATATGGATCTACGTGAGCTCTCGAATCACCGGAATTACTTAACATATAAATATAAATAGTTTGTATGTGCATGATGTTTAGTTTTGTTTTGTGATCTTATGTTTTGTCGCATTTAGGACACGCAACGATTTAAGTTTGGGGGTATTTGATGAATGGGTAGTATACCCATAAATTGATATATTTAGACTTAGATTATTGCATTCTTAAGTTATTTAGTAGCATTTTTATCAGTTTATATCTTGTTTTGCGATTTGGAAGTCGGAGGGGCAATTATGGGAAATTCAAGCATTTAATGGCAACTGCAATTTTAGAGAAGTCCAAACGGGGTAATACTGAAATTGTACTACCCATACAATACGGGCTACCGAGCCTCTACCGCCTCGACCGGATTAACAAGGCTTCACTTCCTCGGGTTGACTTGACTTGTCTATTGGGGGCTAATGTAAACCTAATCGATGAGGATCGGGGAGGCTATAAAAAGAAACTAAGTCAAATCAAATAAAAGGGGATTTTTGATTATTATTCTTCGAGGATTCAAGGAGTTCTTCCATCAAGGTTACACAAGATTACTTGGAGATTAAGGATCGGCTACAGTAGTTTCTTCTTTTTCTCCTTATTTTCAATTTGTAATTTTTAAGGATGATTTGTCAACAATTAATGGTTCTTATTTCCGTGATGAACTAATTCTTTAATTAAGATTTCAATTGAACTTTTTATGATTATAAATTAGTTATTCTCTCATTCTAATTATTTATGTCAAGTGGATTGTTTATCATGTTTTGATTCTATCGATTAATTATTTGGCCAATAATTACCGTGTTACTCTGTATGAATCGGGAAAGGAATTCTAGGTTGTAACTAGACATGATAACATGTGACTTAGTTATTTGCACTCAAATAAATTAGGTTTGTGAATTGAATGGAAATATCTGCTCACCGCATGTAAATATATAAGGAATTGGGATCGAAAGAGTTTAATTCAATTGTTTTGCATAGAATATAAAGCAAGATTAATCTGGATTAAATAGAAGTTAATCGATCACTGAAGAGGGCTTTTGCATTTGAGAATTCCTCGTTAACAATTCAAAGAGATATAATAATTGGGATGATTAGATAATTGATTTATAGTTCATAATCGGGATATTGAAGTCTTAATATTTACCTATCTAAGTCATTCACTCAAGTATTAGCTTAGTTATTCGCTTATCTTAGTACAAAGATCTTTAAGTGTTTAATTTTGAGTTAATAATTCGTAAAATCACAATTTATCATTGTTTGAATAAAATTGAATTGATATAGTATTAGTAGTTGGGATTTATTAATTAGAATTCCTCGTGGGAACGATACTCAACTTATCACTTTATTACTTGTCGATCACAGATATACTTGCATGTGTTGTGTGTAACTAGATTTTACTCAACATGTAAAAATATCATCATTATTATATTATAATAATATAATAAAATATTATTTTATCGTAAAAAGATAAAATATCAATTTTTAACAATTGTCACTTTAAAAATTTTCTCCAACTATATCCACATAAAATCAATATTTTCCTCATCATATAAATCAATAATTAATTATTCACAAATAATATTACAGAATCACAAGATCGCAACTGTGCCGCTCCTGTGAAAGAGGGGGCTTTCAATAAAAATTTATCCTTCTCTGCGCCGCAATTAGTGTGACCAAACCTCTCCTTAGATGTAACTTTCTAGACATTGCGCAATAATATTTTCTAATAATATTATTCAGATAATATGAATTATTGCTTCGATAATGAAAAATACCGTAGTAGTGACAATTATTGAAACAACAAAGAATATAAAATATCAACGCAAAGAATTATTGAATCAATAAAATAAAATAATCGAATAAGAATCATCGTAATAATTATCGAGTAAGGCCTTCTTTACGTAAGAATCAATAATTGGTGCAATATTGTGTGCTACTATGCAACAACGCCAGACATCGTCTTTTTTAACCACCGGGTATTCCAACAAGATTAATTGTGAATAACTACAATCATTATTTATAAACAACTTATACTTGTCGCTTTCTTCATCCAATCGATTTCAAGTTATGGGCCCACATAAGGTCAACCGTCGCATTTAATATTCCCTTTACAATGAAGAATATTCCATGACCAAACGAATATTCTCCGACAACAATGAGTATTTTATAACCACTTGCTTATTTGAAATATTTATGATTTTACCCATAACTAACCACATTAATCAAATCAACCCTTACTATTTCAAAATAATAAATAGAGGAATTAAATTTCATTTATTAATAATTTGGGGTCTTACAACCTCCCCTCATGAAATTTCGTCCTTGAAATTGACGTACGTAACTGGTGTTTCAAAAAGATGAGGATACCTCGCTTTCATTTCCGTTTCCAACTCCTAGGTCATTTCCTCAATAGCATGGTTTCTCCACAAAACTTTAACTTGTGGTATGACCTTCGTGCGTAGGACATGCTCCTTCTTATCCAAGATCTTGACAGGTACCTCTTCGTAAGTTAAGTCTTCGGCTATCTCGTCCGATTTTAACTCAATGACATGGTTCAGGTCTTTCACATATTTACGAAGCACAGATATATGAAAAATATTATGAACACGAGACATACTTGGAGGTAACGCGAGTCTATAGGCCACATTTCCTACTCGGTCAGGAATCTGAAACGGACCAATAAGTCATGGATTGAGCTTTCCTCTCTTCCCAAATCTTGTAACTCCCTTCCATGGAGCCACACGCAATAATACATGATCCCCAATACTAAATTCCACGTCCTTTCGATGAAGATCCGCATAACTCTTTTGTCGATCCTGTGCCATTTGTATACGCTGTTTGAATCGCTTGGATCTTCTCTCGTAGTCATTCGTACTCAACTCTCGTCCCAACAACGTTGCTTTTCCTACCTCATCCCAATATACTGGAGAGCGAAACTTTCGTCCATACAATGCTTCAAATGGAGCCACACCTATACTTGCCTGATAACTGTTATTATAGGAGAATTCCACCAATGGTAGGTACTTATCCCAACTCCCTTTGAAATCGAGGACACAAAGTCTTAATAGATCTTCAAGAGTTTGAATAGTCCTCTCTGATTGTCCGTCCGTTTGAGGATGGTATGCCAAATCGAACAAGAATCTGCGCTTCATATCTTTTTTGCAAGCTAACCCAAAATCTTGAAGTAAATCTTGGGTCACGATCCAAAACTATGGATACTGGCATTCCATGCAATCTCACAATCTCATTTACGTACATTTGAGCAAGACGTTCAAGGGAATAAGTCTCCCGTATTGGCAAGAAATGAGCAGACTTGGTTAATCTATCAACAATAACCCAAATAGCATTTATTCCTTGAGAAACCGTGGGAAGACCCGTAACGAAATCCATGGTAATGTGTTCCCACTTCCATTTTGGAATCTCAAGTGGTTGCAATGGACCCTTAGGCACTTGATGCTCTGCCTTGACAAGTTAAACACTTTAAGATAAACTTTGCAATCTCTCTCTTCATATTGTTCCCACCAAAATGTATGTCGAAGATCACGATACATTTTGGTACTTCCAGGATGGATTGCAAATGGTGTATTGTGTGCCTCCATCATGATCTTGTACTTTAAATCAGAATCGTTAGGAACACAAAGTCTGGAGTGGACTCAAAGTATTCCTTCTTCATCGATTCTTGCTTCTGGAATAACACCTTCTTGTACTTTTTTCTTCATACGCATCAGCTCCAGGTCTGTGGCTTGAGCAACTTTAACTTTATCGATTAAAGTTGGTTCTATGCTTATATTTGGCATCATCGCACTCGTTCCTGCATATGATCTTCTACTCAACGCGTCACCACCACGCTTTTCTTTTCCGGATGGTATTGAATAGTGTGGTCGTAATCTTTCAACAAATTTCGAGCCAACGCCGTCGTTCTAGCATGTTGAGTTCTTCTTTTGAGTGAAAAAATATTTGAGGCTTTTATGGTCCGAATATATCTCCACTTTCTCCCCATATAGATAGTGCCTCCGGATCTTTAAGCGCTTAAAACGATCGCGCTAACTCTAGATCATGAGTAGGATAATTCCTCTCATATTCTTTAAGTTGTCGTGAGGCATAGGATATGACTTTCCCACGCTGCATGAGAACACATCCTAACCTTTGCCCAAGCATCATCAGAGATAACAAATCCATCCGAACCGTATGGTATTGTCAAACAGTGCCAAATGAGTCTCCTCTTGAGGTCTTGGAAACTCGTCTCGTATTCCTTGCTCCATACGAATTTTGTATCTTTACGAGTCAGCTGAGTTAACGAAGTAGCGATTCGAGAAAATCCTTCAACGAATCTCCGATAATAACCAACTAAGCCTAGAAAGCTACATATTTTAATTACCAACTTAGGTTGCTCTCAACTGTGACTCATATCCCAACCTTGGATAGCACGTCACAATGACACCTATCAGTTTACTATCGCACGAATATGGCGTCCCCTACAAAGAGTCTGGCTTCAGTGCATTCCACAAAAGAAGTCATCAGATAGAGGCTCGGTTATCAACTTCTATAGTTAGGTTTTTAACTCCTAAAGTTCAATAGAAGCCATTCGATATGAGATTTTAGAAATGGGTTTTGTACCGGGTTCAAAGTCGATACAAAATTCAATATCACGCTCTGGGAGTAGGCCAAGAAATTTTTCAGGAAATACGTCAGGAAATTTACTAACAACAGAAATATCATTCAAATCTGATGTATTTTTGTTCAAGTCCATAACATGGCTAAGAAAACTTGACATCCGTTTTTCAATAAACGAATGACTTTATGGCTTGATATAAAAGAGTTTGACTTCAATGGTTTGGTTGCTTAAATTCGAATAAAAGGTTGCTTAGGAATATGAAAACTAACAACCTTATAAAAGTAATCAATTTTGCATGATGAGTAGTTAACCAATCAATCCTTAAAATCACATCAAAAGCAAGTATCTTTAAAGAGATAAGGTCAACAGGTAATGTGATGGTGCCAACTTGGATCAAACAAGATTTATAAACAGTGGATGTGATGAAAGTTTCTCCTAATGGAGTTTCCACAGATATAGTTAAAAGTCTAATTTCTCCTGAGTCAAGTTTAAACGCTGAGCACAAGCGGGAGAGATAAAAGAATGGGTAGAACCCAGATATCTAATAAGGTATAGACTTCGCAAGAATTTATAATTAACTAACCCGTGATACCTTTGTTCAAGTTCCTCGCGTTTTGGGCAGTCACGACAAACACTCTTCCAAGAACTGTTGACTTTGTCTTTTTCGTATCCGCCTTTGGTACCACCGTTCCAACTGGACTTGATTTCGCTACAGGACAAAATCGAGCTATGTGACCATCTTTTCCACAACTAAAACATACCTTGGAAGGCTGTGAACAGTTTGGACTTATATGTCCCTCCTCTCCGCATTTGTAGCATCTAACTGGCGGTCGTTCTTTTCCCCTAGAATTTGTTGTTAGTGCTGGTGCTGCTACTAACGTCTTCCCGTCATCGTTAAATCTTCTCTTCTTAGATCGGACATCTCTTTCCACAATATCAACGCGTCGTGCGGCTTTTACCCATGCATCACTCATTCTCACTCATTCAGTTATTTCTTCTTTCAGCTCAGATTCCAGCTTTATCATCTTATACTCTGCCAAAGAGTGCTTCTGTTTAAGCATCATATATCGGGTAACACAAGCTTGAATCGTTGCATCCTTTTGCTCCACGACCTCACCGCCGCTTCTTCAAATTTCTTTCTCTAACTCATGAATACGATTTTGTAATTCTACATTTTGATCATAAAATACCTCTAATAAATTCTCCTCGTGTACCTCTTCTTCCTCTTCTTCCTCACTCTTAGTCATTACCTCTCATGACTATCTCTCTAGTGCAACTATCAATTCTTCACTCACCACATGGATATCTCTAATTCCTTCTTCGCCGACCTCACATTAGCCTGGTTGGTGACTAAAGGTGTCTCCACAATCTCATTCACTCTATTGTGAACATTCTCAGTTGCCATTCTTAAATACTGCCATAAAACAAGGGTTAAAAAATTAACATACCACATAATATCCCTATACTCTGACCAACCAACAAATAAGCTTAGGTAGGACACACTAGCGAAGGATTTACTCGTCTCTCCCCTCCTAGTTCTATTCCCCGATCTCCTGCCAGAGATCATATCCCTAAGCTCTGATACCAACTGTGACGCCCCTAAAATAGGTATACAACACCCATTCTGAGTTGTCAAAATACATGGTACATAAACAACTACAACTTTATTAATACAACATAAAAACTGTGAGTTTAAATACCAATATTGTCATCTAGACAATATCCACACTCAAATAAAGTCCTCATTACAATTATTGATACACTATTTTACAAAATAGTGAGGACTACTAAAACCACTGTCTTGAACCATCACTCCACACCCCGACTAGTTCCCGTTATATTCTCGCCTCCTGAGAAGAAAAATGGAACAAAAATGAAAAGGGTGAGCTCAACTAGCCCAGTAAAGAATATTATGACTAAGATAATGTACAACAAATTATCGTTAGTCCTCAACAGGGAAAAATCTGGTAGAATACAATAGACAACAAGTTTTAGATCAACAACTGCAGCGGAAATAATAATTGATTAGAAGAGTTAAGTAGAGAATGAAATCTACTATCATCTATGAATTTAAAAGTCCATCATCGATATTTTATCCCTGTAACATCAATCAATATACATCTTGAATCAAATAGTCATCTTTGCACTACAGGCCAAAGATATTAATCAGTCGGCCATGTTCATCTCAACACTTGTTCATCTTTGCACTACGGGCCAAAGATATTCATCATAAAATCATTCATCTTTGCACTACAGGCCAAAGATATTCAGTAATATCATCATTTAGGACTGAGGATGATGAAAAATATATTTTAAAGAAAACGAACCCAGTGAGACAAAAGAACAAATAGTAAGGATTCGTACTTCCTGGCTTATCCATGTTCAAAAATACCTCATAAATAATCATAGTGGAGTAAAATTCAAGAATGATCAAAACATGGATACAATCAAAGCTAGTATCCATAATAGATATTTTGGACAGAGAAAAGAAAATTTAATTTTTCTGTGAATAGTGTCGTATTCGTGAATAGTGCCGTATACGTGAATAGTGTCGTATACGTGAATAGTAACTCTGACACTAAAAGATAGAAATTCCACAAGAAAATCATCATGCTTCATGAATAGTACTCGTGAATAGTAACTCGTAAATAGTAACTCGTGAATAGTAACTCATGATTAGTAACTCGTGAATAGTAACCTCGACATGAAAAAGTTCCAAATTTGATAAAAAGTTCCAACCAATATTTTGGCATAATGATATTGAAGAAATAATATCACTTACGAAGAAAATAACATCCCTTACCTCGAAAAGACAAGATTTCCGATCGAATAATCGGATATAGTGTCAAGGAACTTGCCGTATATAGCAACACTCAAAGTATCAAAATACTCACAAGACTACACTCGATAATATAGAGAGAGAAAGAGAGAGAAAACTTGTGTTTCTGGTGTGATTTTCAATTCTAACCTAAGCACCCTATTTATAGGAAATTGCTTAGAACACCAAAGCAGAAAATCTAATATAATAATATATTTATAACCAAATTTTCCTTAGCCCACCACATCAAAAACACATTTTCCACACTAATGCACCAAAAATGAAAAACATGTTTTAAACAATTTTTGTTACAAAATCAATTCAGACTCAATAATCCGAAACTTCAATAATTCATAATAAATAGCCTTTTTATCAGAAAAATTCAAACCTCATGCCCTTTCCCTAGGAAATTTAATTCTCTACAACTTTGCAGAAGAAAGTTTTTCCAAATTCCAAACAGAAATTGACCGAAATTCATAAACGGACGATTTTACATGCTATAATCAAATTTCAGTCAAGAAATGGGGTCCACCGACACACAAAACATGTATTAATCATTTAATGCAACAAAAATACTCTTCCTCCTCATATACTCATATATCCCACATTTATTTTAAAAATATCATCATTATTATATTATAATAATATAATAAAATATTATTTTATCAAAAAAGATAAAATATCAATTCATAACAATTGTCACTTTAAAAATTTTCTCCATCTATATCCACATAAAATCAATATTTTTCTCATCATATAAATCAATAATTAATTATTCACAAATAATATTACAGAATCACAGTACTGGCAACCAGGCCGTTCCCAAGAAAGAGGGGGCTTTCCAATAAGAATTTCTCCTTATTGGCGTGCAATTAGGTGACCAAACCTCTCCTTAGACAGAACTTTCTAGACATTGCTAATAATATTTTCTAATAATATTATTCAGATAATATGAATTATTGCTTCGATAATGGAAAATATTGTGTAGTGACAATTATTGAAACAACAGTAATATAAAATATCAACGCAAAGAATTATTGAATCAATAAAATAATATAATTGAATAAAGAATTCATCGTAATAATTATTGAGTAGTGCCTTCTTATGTAAGAATCAATAATTGGTGCAATATCGTGTACTTCTTGGCACAACGCGTATTCATCGTGTTTTAACCACCGGGTATTTCAACAAAGGTTAATTCAGAATAACTACGCCGCTATTTATAAACAACTTATACTTGTCGCTTTCTTCATCCAATCGCTTTCACATTTATGAGGCCCACACAAGGTCAGTCTGGCTGTATTTAATATTCTCGACAAGAAGAATATTCCACGACCAAACGAATATTCTCCGACAACAATGAGTATTTTATAACCACTTGCTTATTTCAAATATTTGCCCATTTTACCTATAACTAACCACATTAATCAAATCCACCCTTACTATTTCAAAATAATAAATAGAGGAATTAAATTTCATTTATTAATAATTTGGGGTCTTACAACCTCCCCTCTTTATGAAATTTCGTCCTTGAAATTGACGTACGTACCTGGTGTTTCGAAAAGATGAGGATACCTCGCTTTCATTTCCGTTTTCAACTCCCAGGTCATTTCCTCAATAGCATGGTTTCTCCACAAAACTTTAACTTGTGGTGTGACCGTCGTGCGTAAGACATGCTCCTTCCTATCCAAGATCTTGACAGGTACCTCTTCGTACGTTAAGTCTTCGGCTATCTCGTCCGGTTCTAACTCAATGACGTGGTTTGGGTCTTTCACATATTTACGAAACACAGATATATGAAAAACATTATGAACACGAGACATACTTGGAGGTAACGCGAGTCTATAGGCCACATTTCCTACTTCCTTACGAATCAAATGGACCAATAAATCGTGGATTGAGCTTTCCTCTCTTCCTAAATCTTGTAACTCCCTTCCATAGAGCCACACGCAATAATACATGATCCCCAATACTAAATTCCACGTCCTTTCGATGAAGATCCGCATAACTCTTTTTTCGATCCTGTCGTGCTTTGTATACATTGTCGAATCGTTTGGATCTTCTCTCGTAGTCATTCGTACTCAACTCGGTCCCAATAATGTTGCTTCTCCTACCTCATCCCAACATACTTGGAGTGACACTTTCGTCCATACAATGCTTCAAATGGAGCCACACCTATACTTGCTCGATAATCGTTGTTGTAGGAGAATTCCACCAATGGTAGGTACTTATCCTAACTCCCTTTGAAATCGAGGACACAAAGTCTTAATAGATCTTCAAGAGTTTGAATAGTCCTCTCTCGATTATCCGTCTGCTTGAGGATGGTATGCCGAATCGAATCAGTAAATCTGCGCCCATAGATTTTTGCAAGCTAACCCAAAATCTTGAAGTAAATCTTGGGTCACGATCCAAACTATGGATACCGGCATTCCATGCAATCTCACAATCTCATTTACGTACATTTGAGCAAGACGTTCAAGGAATAAGTCTCCCATATCTCAAAGAAATGAGCGGACTTGGTTAATCTATCAACAATAACCCAAATAGCATTTATTCCTTGAGAAACCGTGGGAAGACCCGTAACGAAATCCATGGTAATGTGTTCCCACTTCCATTTCGGAATCTCAAGTGGTTGCAATGGACCCTTAGGCACTTGATGCTCCGCCTTGACAAGTTAAACACTTTGAGATAAACTTTGCAATCTCTCTCTTCATATTGTTCCACCAAAATGTATGTCGAAGATCACGATACATTTTGGTACTTCCAGGATGGATTGCAAATGGTGCATTGTGTGCCTCCATCATGATCTTGTACTTCAAATCAGATTCGTTAGGAACACAAAGTCTGGAGTGGACTTGAAGTATTCCTTCTTCATCGATTCTTGCTTCTGGAATAGCACCTTCTTGTACTTTCTTCTTCATACGCATCAGCTCCGGGTCTATGGCTTGAGCAACTTTAACTTTATCGATTAAAGTTGGTTCTATGCGTATACTTGGAATCATCGCACTCGTTCCTGTATATGATCTTCTACTCAACGCGTCAGCTACCACGTTTGCTTTTCCAGGATGGTATTAAATAGTGTGGTCGTAATCTTTCAACAGCTCGAGCCAACGTCGTTGCCGCATGTTGAGTTCTTTTTGAGTGAAGAAATATTTGAGGCTTTTATGGTCTGAATATATCTCCACTTTCTCCCCATATAGATAGTGCCTCCAGATCTTTAGTAGAATATCCTTGATATTTGTGCTTCATCAAGTATCTTTTCATGGAAATATTATTCTGAGCATTCTTGATAAGTTTTAACGTTTTCATATCGGGGTATTATTCACGGGGTTACTATTCTCGAAGTTACTATTCACTCAGTTACTATTCACCCGGGGTACTATTCATGACAAAAATTGATTTCTTTTCGGTCCAAATTATTTTTGATATAATATTATTCTTGAATTTTACTCCACAAAGCAGTATCATGTTGACAATTTGTACATTATTGATTTCTGGATAAATTAAATTATAAATCTTTAAAAATTTATCCTTTAACTTATTTTATTGAATTCTTATCATCCTCATGTTTATATTGAAAGTCATCTGTGGCCTGTAGTGCATAGATGGACTTGGTATGATTATGACCAGGGATTATTCAGTATAATAATGACCGTAATGTTATAAATGATGCGGTAAAAGTCCTCATTGGCCCGTAGTGCATTGATAGACAGTTGTTGGCATGATCATGACCATTGATGAATACACGAATATCCTTGGCCCGTAGTGCATGGATAATTTTTTGTCGTGATACTAAAGAATATCCTTGGCCGTAGTGTAGGGGTGATTCGATGATGTGGATTATTTATTAAGCTGAGTCTCAGTGACAAAAGTGATGAAAAACCTTTTTAAATCATATAAGATAGTAGATTTTATGCTCTACTTGACTTTTCTAATGGATTGCTTGTTCCGCTGCAGTTAAACTTGAAGTTTGTTATATTTTATCAGTTTAACACTGTTGAAGGCTAACGATAAATTATTATGCATTATCTTAGTCATAATATTTCTTACTGGGCTAGTTGAGCTCACCCTTTTTCTTTCATTGTTCTCTTCAGGAAATGAGAACGTAGCCGGGACTAGTCGGGGAACGGAGTGACGGTCCAGATGATAACATTAGTAGTCCTCACTATTCTATGAAATAGTATGATAAAAAATTTATTGAGGACTCCATTTGAGTTGAATACTGTCTAGAAGACAATATTCGTATTTAAACTCTCAGTTTATGTTTTGTCGTATTTTACATGACAGTTGTATTATTAAGTTGTATTTGAATTTTGTACCATGTATTTGGCGACTCAAGATGGGTGATGTATACCTATTTTGGGGGCGTCACTGTTGGTTTCAAAGCTTAGGGATATGATCTCTGGCTGAGATGTGAGATAAGAACTAGGAGGGGAGAGACGGGGTATTCCTTCGCTAGTATGACCTACCTAAGTTTAATTGGTATTTGATTGGTCGGTCAGAATATAGGGATAATATGTGGTATATCAATTAACCCTTGTTTTGTGGCAGTATTTGAAAATGACATCCGAGAATGTTGAGAATAGAAATGGAGCACAGGAGACCGTTGAGTCACCACAGATCAATACCCAGGATAATGTGTATCAGGAAGACAACAATCCTCATGCAAACAATAACACCGACCAAATGATGAACGACATAATGTTTAGGGGCTTTATGAAATTCATGCAACATCAGGCAAGAGAGACTCATGTCCAAAATGCAGGTGGAAACACTGGTAACTCTCAGATGGTAACCGCTAAGCAGTTCAAGGAGTTGGGACCGCCGGAGTTTTTGGGAAAGCCAGAACCACTTACGGCAGAGACGTGGATAAAACAGATCACTAAGATATTTGATGTCTTGGGATGCTCAAAGGAGAAAAAGGTTCCTTTCGCCACCTTCATGTTGCGAGGAGAGGCAGATTATTGGTGGGAATCTGTAAAGCGTACTCAGCCTGCCGCACTAAAGATGTCTTGGGAGAAGTTCCAAGAATTGTTCAACGACAAGTACTTTCCCGAAAGTATTCGTCACATGAAGGAGGTGGAGTTCATCAAGTTGGAGCAAAATAATATGAACGTGTCGCAGTACGAAGCTAAGTTTGCCGAGTTGTCCCGATTTGCATCCCATTTGGTTGATAATGAGGAGAGAATGACGTGAATGTTTCTACGAGGTTTGAAACCCGAAATACGTCAATACCTTATTTTCACAAACTTTATTTATATTCAGATGTTGTGAATAGGGCTCAGTTATTGGAGCACAATAATGAGTTGGCTCAACTGAAGAATAACGACCAACAACTCGATGATAATCGTACCGGTGGCAGCGGTTATCGGAACAATGATAACCATCGTGGATGAAATTATCATGCCAGAAATGATAACCATTTCGGTGGTAATCATGGCCAAGATAATAGAAGAAATAATTCAAGTGGAAATTTCAAGAAGAGAAGATTTAACGTTGATGGGAAGACGTCGGCACCACACCATCTACGAATTTTAGGGGAGGAGAAAGACCGCCAGTTAGATGCTACAGATGCGGAGAGGAGGGACACATAAGTCCAAATTGTTCACAGCCTTCCAAGGTATGTTTTAGTTATGGAAAAGACGGTCATATAGCTTGAGATTGTCCTGTAGCGAAACCAAGTCCAATGGGATGGTGACTCAAAAGGTCATCCCAGACAAGTCAAAGTCAATTGAGTTCTCGAAGAGCGCCGTTTTCGTGACTTCTCAAAAAGTGAGTAACCCAAACGAAGTTAGCATGGGTTACTTAATTATAAATTCTTGCGAAGTCTATACCTTATTAGATACCGGTTCTACCCATTCTTTTATTTCTCCTACTTGCGCTCAACGTTTAAATTTGACCCCAGTACAAAACCCATTTCTAAAATCCTCAAATATTTCTTCACCCAAAATGAACATAACATGCGCCAAAGATGTTGGCTCGAGCTGTTGAAGATTACGACCATACCATTCAATATCATCGTAGAAGAGCGAACGTGGTAGCTGACGCATTGAGTGGAAGATCATATGCAGTTACGAGTGCAACGTTGTTAACACAAAGACCCATTTCGTACGACTTACTCTAGAGACCCACGTGATGATGTTAAATATACCATTAGAATCAACTTTAATCGATAAAGTTAAAGCCGCTTAGGCTACAGACTCAGAGCTGATGAATATGAAGAAGAAGGTTCAAGAGGGCGTTATTTTAGAAGCATGAGCTGCTGAATAGAGGAAATCTCAACCCTCGATTTAATTAGCCCATTTGAAATCCTCGATCGAGTAGGAACTGTGGTTTATAGACTCGCTTTACCACCAAGTATGTCGCATGTTCATATCATTTTTCACGTATCGATGTTATGTAAATATGTGGACGACCCGAACCATAATATTGATTTAAAACCAGACGAGATAGCGGAAGATTTAACGTATGAAGAGGTACCTGTTAAAAATCTTGGATAAGAAGAAACATATTTTACGCTCAAAGGTTATACCTCAAGAGTTAGAATCTGACGAGGTATCCTCACCTCTTCGGCATACTAGGTACGTACGTAAATTTCGAGGGCAAAATTTTATAAGGAGGGGAGATTGTGAGACCCCGAATTTTATGAATTATGATTTAATTTTCTCGAAATATTTTTTTGAATATTAAGGAGTAAATTTGATATAATGTTATAGTTGTGGGTAATATTTATAAATTTTGTAAAATAAGCAAGTGGTTATAAAATATTCATGTTGTCGGGGAATATTCGTTTGGTCGTGGAATATTCTTTCCGTTCGGGTATATTAGATGCGACAAATAAGAACCATTTGTGGGCCCCATAACGAAAAATGGTTGGATGAAGAAAACGACAAGTTTGAATTTTTATAAATAACGGCGTAATCGTTATCAAGTTAACAATCACTGGAATACCCTAAAGTAAAGTAAAGTAATACGCGTTGTTGCATAAGAAGATTACCAGATTGTACCAATTATTGATTCTTACGTAAAGAAGCCACTACTCAATAATTGTTACGATAATTACCGCTCAATATTTTATTTTATTGATTCAATAATTGCTACGTTGATATTTTATATTATTATTATTTCAATAATTGTCACTACACAATATTTCCCATTATCAGATCAATAATTCATATTATTTTAATAATATTACTAGATAACATTATTGACAATGTCTAGAAAGTTCAGTCCAAAGAGAGATTTGGTCACCTAATCATGCTACCAAGAAGGGAGAACTCCTTATTGAAAGCCCCTCTTTCTGGGAATGTTCGACTTGGTTGTCGATATTGTGATTCTATAATATTATTTGTGAATAATTAATTATTGATTTATATGATAAGAAAAATATTTATTTTATGTGGATATAAATGGAGGAATTTTTAGAAAGGTGACAATTGTTGAAAATTGATATTTTATCTTTTCTGATAAAATAATTTATTATATTATAATAATATAATAATGGTGATATTTTTACAATGAATGTGTGATATATGAGTAAATGAGGAGGAAGAGTATTTTTGTTATAAAAAATGTTTAACACATGTTTTGTGTGTTGGTGGATCCTGTTTTTGACTGAAATTTGATTATAGCCTGCAAAATCGTTCGTATATGAATTTCGGTCAACTTCTGTTTGGAATTTAGAAAAATTTAAACATACAAAGTTGTAGAGAATTGAATTTCCTATGAAAGGACATAAGATTCAAATTTTTCTGATAAAAGGGCTATTTATTATGAATTATTGAAGTTCCGGAATATTGAATCTGAATTTATTTTGTTACAAAAAATATTTAAAACATGTTTTTCATTTTGGTGGGCCCCACTTGCATGTGTAAGATGCTGAATTCAAGATTTCTTGGTGTACGTAGGAAATTTATATAAATATTTTAATATTTTATTAAATTTTCTGCTTTGGTGTTCTAAGTATTTTCCTATAAATAGGGTGCTTAGATTAGAATTGAAAATCACACCAGAAATTGAAGTTTTTTTTTCTCTATATTATCGAACGTATTTTTGTGAGTATTTTGGTACGTTGAGTGTTGCTATACGGTGCAAGTTCCTTTCAGTGTTATATCCAATATTCAACCAGAAGTACTATTCTTTTGAGGTAAGGGGTATTATTTATTTCATATTCTGAAGAGATATTATTTTTCGTATTCGTATGAATATTATTTTCGTTCAATATTCATAAAGAGTATTATCTTCGTTCAATATTCGTAGGAATATTATCTTCGAGTAAATATTCGTTGGAATATTATTTTCGCTCAACAAATTGTAAGGGATGTTATTTATGTTCAATATTATTCTGAAATAATATTTTCTTCCATACTCTATAGTATGTAAGTAATATTATTTCATTTCAGATTTTGAATTCTATACTCGTTTTGTTAAAGTTTTGGCTTCTATACTCCATGAAATTAGTAGAATATCCTTGATATTTGCGCTTCATCTAGTATCTTTTCAGGAAAATATTATTCTGAGCATTCTTCATAAGTTTTAACGTTTTCATGCCGGGGTATTATTCACGGGGTTACTATTCCCGAAGTTACTATTCACGAGCACTTTTTGTGACGCCCCCAAAATAAGTATACATCACCTATTCTGAGTCGCCAAATACATGGTACAGAATATAAATACAATCTTAATTATACAACAAGAGGGCTATGAGTTTAAATACAAATACTGTCTTCTAGACAATATCCACTCTCAGAATAAGTCCTCATTACATTTATTATCACACTATTTAAAAGAATAGTGAGGACTACTAGCTAATACTATCATCCCACCATCACTCCGCTCCCCGACTCTCCCGTACCACGCTTCTCATTTCTTGAAGAGAACAAAGAAAGAAAGGGTGAGCTCAACTAGCCCAAAGAAGAAATATTATGACTAAGATAATGCATAATAAATTATCATTAGCCTTCAACAGTGTTAAACTGATAAAATATAACAACATCAAGTTTAACTGCAGCGGAACAAGTAATCCATTAAAATAGTCAAGTAGAGAATAAAATCTACCATCTTTTATGATGTAAAAGGTTTTTCATTACTTTTATCGCTGGGACTCAGCTTAATAAATAATTCACATCACCGAATCACCCCTGCATTACGGCCAAGGATATTCTTTAGTATCACGACCACAAATTATCCATGCACTACGGGCCAAGGACATTCGTGTATTCATCAATGGTTATGATCATGCCAACAACTGTCCATCAATGCACTACGGGCCAATGAGGACTTTTTCCACATCATTTGTAACATTACGGTCATGATTACACCGAATAATCCTTGGTCATAATCATACCAAGTCCATCTATGCACTATAGGCCACAGATGACTTTCAAAAAATATAAACATGAGGATGATGACAATGATATAAGAATTCAATAAAACAAGTTCAAGAATTAATTTATTCAGAACTAATAACGTCCCAAATTGTCAACATGATATCTTGCTTTGCAAAGAAAATTCAAGAATGCTCGTAAGAATATTTCCATGAAAAGATACTTTGGATGAAGCGCAAATATCAAGAATATTCCACTAATTTCATGGAGTATAGAAGTCAAAACTTTAACCAACCGAGTATAATAAGGAATGGAATAACAAAAGAAATCACCGTGCATGCGATAGACCGCATACGCAAGTTATTCCAACAGATAATAATTAATCTGAAATCCAGTCCCAAGGTAAACGCATGCATGTGATATTCCAATGTAATAATAAAGATTTTAATCAGTCCCAGATAAAACGCATGTATACGATATATTCCAACAAAATAATAAAGAAGGAATCAGTCCAAATAGAAATGCATGTATATGATATTCTAATGTAATAATAAAGACGGAATCGTGTTCGACAGAAACGCATGCATACATGATATTCAAACAAATGTAATAATAAAGACGGAATTAGTCCGACATAAAACGCATGCATGTGATATTCCAATGTAAGAATTTCACCAAGTATAGGGTAGCAGCATGATACAAAGTTATTCCAACCGAATAATAAATAATGGAATAATGTAAGTTCTCTTCATGAATACAAAAGAAATAATACGCCTTTACTATAAAAAGAAACTGGATATAGGAAAAGAAATGTAATGACTTTCTTCTTCTTTCTCTCAGATAATTCTCTCTCTAGAGTTTCAAAGTGAATTCGTAAGAAATAATGAAGGAATGAGCTTCTATTTATAGAAGAATGGACCGTATAAGTAACTAATTAGTGGATACCCGTATTGATTTACTTTTAATCGGACGGTCCATAATTAAAGCAAAATCTTTTAAATAAAATAAAATAAAATATATATATATATTTAATTATAAGGCACATGTTTGTTTGAAAATCGTTCACCCTCCCGTGAACCAAAATCATATCATTCAACTTTTCCACCACAATCTTATCATCCAACTGTGGGCCCCATAATTATAATTATATATATAACATATATATATATATATATTTATATATATATAGACTAATGATATTAACTCCCTCCCGTGACTAACATACTCCCCCACCCCAAAGTCACTTTCATAATATATATATAACACATTCACTTACACACACACACATATTATATATATAATACACTCCACCTTTTCCACCACTTTCCACTCAAATTATATATATATATATATATATATATATTTATATATAAATATATTTTACCTCTCCTTGACAGAACTTCTAGACATCGTTATTATTGCAAATAATAATATTAATAACTCATCATCTCAATTATTGATTTAATAATATTTAAAATATCGACAAAGAATTGAATAAAACCGAATGACTTCTCACGTAAGCATCAATAATCAATACCGTGTGCTATCTTTGCAACTACGCCAGACATCGTATTTCTTTTAACACCGTGTGTTTCAATGATTAACAGTAAAACTTCCGCCGTTATTTTCATAAAGTATTTTGTCATTTTTTAATCCGACAATAATTTCATTGTAGGGTCCACCAATGATTGTTCTATTGTACGAATATTCCCTGCTAAAACGAATATTCCCCGACCAATCGAATATTATAAAACAACTTGCGTACTTTGAAAAATTTATAAATATTACCCACAACTATAACATTATATCAAATTCATTCCATAATATTCAAAAATGATATTTATAGAAAATTCATCTTTATTTATAAAAGTTGGGGTCTTACAACCTCCCCTTCTTATGAAATTTCGCCTCGAAATTAGGGTACGACTGGTATGTCGAAGAGGTAAGGATACCTTGATTTTATTTCGATTCTAACTCAAGTCATTTCTCAACATCGTGGTTTCTCCACAAAACTTTAACTTGAGGTATAACCTTGGAGCGTAGAATATGTTCCTTCTTATCCAAGATTTGAACAGAACCTCTTCATACGCCAAATCTTCCGCTATTTCATCCTGTTCTAACTCAATAATGTGGTTCGGGTCTTCCACATATTTACGTAACATGGATATATGAAAAACGTTATGAACACGAGACATACTTGGCGGTAAATCGAGTCTATAGGCCATAGTTCCTACTCGATCGAGGATTAAAAATGGGCCAATGAATCGAGGATTGAGCTTTCCTCTCTTTCCAAATCTCGTAACTCCTTTCCATGGAACAACACGTAACAACACATGATCTGCTATATCGAATTCCACGTCCTTTCGATGAAGATCAGCATAACTCTTTTGTCGATCTTGTGAGGTTTTTATACGTTGTCGGATTGTTTGAATCTTTCCGTAGTCATTCGTACCAACTCCGGTCCCAACAACGTTGCTTCACGCACCTCATCCCAGCATACTGGAGAACGACACTTTCTTCCATACAACGCCTCAAATGGAGCCATGCCAATACTTGCTTGATAACTGTTGTTGTAGGAAAACTCCACCAATGGTAAGAACTTGTCCCAACTTCCCTTGAAGTCAAGGACACAGAGTCTTAATAAATCTTGAAGAGTTTGAATAGTCCTCTCTGATTGTCCGTCCGTTTGAGGGTGATATGCTGAACTAAATCATAAATCCGTGCCCATAGCTTTTTGCAAACTAACCCAAAATCAAGAAGTGAATCTTGGGTCTCGATAAGAGACTATGGATACTGGCATACCATGCAGTCTTACAATCTCGTTTATGTACATACGAGCAAGACGTTCAAGTTTATAAGTCTCTCATATTGGTAAGAAATGAGCAGACTTGGTTAATCTATCAACAATGACCCAAATCGCATCAATGCCTTAAGAAACTTTGGGAAGACCGGTAACGAAATCCATGGTAATGTGCTCCCACTTCCATTCTGGAATTTCAAGTGGTTGCAATGGACCTTTTGGTACTTGATGCTCCGCTTTAACTCGTTGACAAGTTAGACATCTTGAGATAAACAGCGCTATCTCTCTCTTCATATTGCTCCACCAAAATGTATGTCAAAGATCATGATACATTTTGGTACTTCGAGGATGGATTGCAAACGGTGTGTTGTGCTCCTCCATCATGATTTTATACTTTAGATCAGGGTCGTTAGGAACACAAAGTCTGGAGTTGACTCGAAGTATTCCTTCTTCATTGATTCTTGCTTCCGGTATAGCACCTTCTTGCACTTTCTTCCTCATACGCATCAGCTCCAGGTCTGTAGCTTGAGCAGTTTTAACTTTATCAATTAAAATCGGTTCTACTCGTATATTCGCCATCATCACATGACTATCTCAATCCTTTGCAAGTCACACAATATGGGCTTTTGTGCTGTCAATATTGCACTCGTACCCGCATATGATCTTCTACTCAATGCGTCAGCTATCACGTTCGCTTTTCCAGGATGGTATTGGATGGTATGATCATAATCTTTCAACAGTTCAAGCCAACGTCGTTGTCGCATGTTGAGTTCTTTTTGAGTGAAGAAATATTTGAGGCTTTTATGATCCGTAAAGATCTCCACTTTCTCTCCATTCAAGTAATGCCTCCAAATTTTAAGTGTGAAGACAACAGCTGCCAACTCTAGATCATGAGTAGGATAATTCCTCTCATATTCTTTGAGTTATCTTGAGGCATAGGCTATGACTTTCCCATGTTGCATGAGAACACATCCTAACCTTTTGCCCGGAAGCATCACCAGTAGATGACAAATCCTCCGAACCGGATGGTATTGTCGAACAGTCTAAAAATGAATCTCCTTTTGAGTTCTTGAAAACTCTTCTCACATTCCTCGCTCCAACCGAACTTTTTATCTTCCCGAGTCTGCTGAGTTAGTGGAGTAGCGATTCGAGAAAACCCTTCTACGAATCTCCGATAATAACCACCATTTAAGCCGAAAAGCTACGATTTTCGTCACTAATTTAGGTTGCTCCCACTTTGAATAGCTTCAATATTTGGCCGGGTCAATGATATTCCATGACTTTGATATCACGTGCCCAAGGAATGCTACTTCCTCGCCGTAACTCGATTTTTTCAACTTGGCATAAATCTTGTATTCACGGCTTTTGGAGTATCAACCTCAAGTGTTGCTCATGATCTTCACGGCTTTTGGAATAAATAAGGATGTCATCAATAAAAAATGACCAAAAAGTGATCCAAATATTCATCAATACTCGACCATCATATCCATGAAGGCAAAGAAAGAGCATTAGTCAATCCAAAGGACATGACTAGGAATTCATAATGCCCGTCTCGAGTTCCGGAAGCCGCCTTTGGAATGTCATCGATTCTAATCTTCAATTGGTGATATCCTAACGAAGATCAATCTTTGAAAAGAATTTGGCTCCTTGCAATCGGTCAAACAGTCATCAATACGTGGCAATGGGTACTTATTTTTGATGGTGACATGATTCAACTCCCGATAATCAATACAAAGTCGCATACTCCCATCTTTCTTCTTCACGAATAGAATAGAGGAGCACCCCAAGGAGAAGTACTAGGACGAATAAAGCCAATGTCTAACAATTCTCGAAGTTGAGTCTTTAACTCCTCGAAGTTCAATAGAGCCATTCGATATGGGGCTTTGAAATGGGTTTTGTACCGTGTTCAAGGTCGATACAAAATTCAATTTCACGCCTCGGGGTTAGGCCAGAAGTTCTTCGAGAATACGCCGTGAAATTTATTAACAATAGAAATATCATTCAAACCGACGTATTTTTGTTTAAATCAAGACATGAGCTAAGAAAGCTTGACATCCGCTTTTTCAATAAACGAATAGCTTTATGGCTTGAAATGACATTGATTGATTTTAATGGTTTAGTTGTTTGAATTCGCATAATAGGTTGGTTAGGAATATAAAAGCTAACAACCTTACGAAAACAATCAATTTTTGCATGATGAGTAGTTAACCAATCAATCCCTAGAATCATGTCAAATGCAAGTATTTTCAATGAAATAAGATCGACAGGTAATGTGAGGGTACCTATTTGAACCAAACAAGACTTATAATAAACGGTGGATGTAATGAAGGTTTCTCCCAACGGAGTTTTCACAGATAAGTCAAAGTCTAATTTCTCCAGAGTCAAGTTTAATCGTTGAGCGCAAGTAGGAGAAATAAAAGAATGGGTAGAATCGGTATCAAATAAGGTATATACTTCGCTAGAGTTTATGATAAGCTTACCCGTGATGACCTTGTTCGGGTTCTTTACTTTCTGGGAGGTCACAACAAATGCTCTCCCTTGCACCACCGGCTTTGACTTTTCTGGGACGACCTTTGGTGCCTCCATCCTGGCTGAACTTGTCTTCGGTGAATGACAAAATCGGGCTAGGTGACCTTCTCTTCCACAATTATAACACGCTTTGGATGGCATCGCTAGCTTTGACCGATATGTCCCTCCCTCCGCATTTTTGAGCATATGATAGGTGGTCGTTCTCCTTCCTTAACCACTGTTCTTTGGTCTTGACGTCTTTCCATCATTGTTGAATCTCCTTTTCTTGAGATGTCCATTTTTACTGTCTTGGCCATGATTACCACCGAAGTGGTTACCATTTCTGGCATTTGATTCCCTCCATGTTTGTTGTCACCGTTTCGATGACTTATACCACTGGTATTTTCATGTCACTTAATTTTTCTCTTGAGTTATGTTGACTCGTTATCAAGCTCCAATAATCGAGCCCTATTTACAACATCTCGAGTATAAACACGCTTTATGAGAAATAAGATATCGACGTATCTCCGATTTCAAACCTCTTAAAAACATTCGCGTCATTCGCTCCTCATTATCGACCAAATGGGATGCAAACCGGGATAACTCCGTAAATTTAGCCTCGTATTGCGACACGGTCATATTGTTGCTTTGTTCCAACTTGATAAACTCCACCTCTTTCATGTGACGAATACTCTCGGAAAGTACTTGTCGTTGAATAGCTCTTGGAACTTCTCCCAAGACATCTTGAGTCGGCCAGTCAGAGTACGCTTTATAGATTCCCACCAGTAATCTGCCTCTTCACACAATATGAAGGTGGCGAAGGGAACCTTTTGCTCCTCGGAGCATCCCAAGACATCAAATATCTTGGTGATCTGCTTTATCCATGCTTCCACCTTAAGTGGTTTTGGCTCTCCAATAAACTCCGGTGGTCCCAGCTCCTTGAACTGTTTAGTTGTAACCGTCCGAGAGTTTCCAGTGTTTCCATCTACATTTTGGACAGGAGCCGCTCTCGCCTGATGTTGCATGAATTGCATAAAGCCTCTGAACAATCCATCATTCATCATTTGGTCAGTGTTGTTGTTTGCATGAGGATTGTCGCCTTCCTGATGCACATTATCCTAATTATTGATATGTGGAGACTCAACGGTCTTTTGTGCTCCATTGCTATTCTCAACATTCTCGGATGTCATTTTTAGATACTGTCACAAAACAAGGGTTAGTTGACATGTAACATATTATCTCTTATACTGTGACCAACCAATTAAATACCAAATAAAATTAGGTAGGTCATACTAGCGAAGGAATTTCCCGTCTCTCCCTTCCTAGTTCTAGTCTCACATCTTAGCCAGGGATCATATCCCTAAGCTTTGATACTAACTGTGACGCCCCCAAAATAGGTATACATCACCTATTCTGAGTCGCCAAATATATGGTACAGAATATAAATACAATCTTAATTATACAACAAGAGGGCTATGAGTTTAAATACAAATACTATCTTCTAGACAATATCCACTCTAAGAATAAGTCCTCATTACATTTATTGTCACACTATTTAACAGAATAGTGAGGACTACTAGCTAATACTATCATCCCACCATCACTCCGCTCCCCGACTCGTCTCCAAATTTCGCTCTCATTTCCTCAAGAGAATAAAAAGAAAGAAAGGGTGAGCTCAACTAGCCCAGTAAGAAATATTATGACTAAGATAATGCAAAATAAATTATCATTAGCCTTCAACAGTGTTAAACTGATAAAATATAACAACATCAAGTTTAACTGCAGCGGAACAAGCAATCCATTAAAAGAGTCAAGTAGAGAATAAAATCTACTATCTTTTATGATTTAAAAGGTTTTTCATCACTTTTATCGCTGGGACTCAGCTTAATAAATAATTCACATCACCGAATCACCCCTGCACTACAGCCAATGATATTCTTTAGTATCACGACCACAAATTATCCATGCACTACGGGCCAAGGACATTCGTGTATTCATCAATGGTCATGATCATGCCAACAACTATCCATCAATGCACTACGGGCCAATGAGGACTTTTTCCACATCATTTGTAACATTACTACCATGATTACAATCGAATAATCCTCGTCATAATCATACCAAGTCCATCTATGCACTATAGGCCACGTATGACTTTCAAAAAAAATATAAACACGAGGATGATGACAATGATATAAGAATTCAATAAAACAAGTTCAAGAATTAATTTATTCAGAACTAATAACGTCCAAATTGTCAACATGATCTTTGCTTTGCTTGCGCAAGAAAAATTCAAGAATGCTCGTAAGAATATTTCCATAAAAAGATACTAGATGAAGCGCAAATATCAAGAATATTCCACTAATTTCATGGAGTATAGAAGTCAAAACTTTAACCAAATTGAGTATAATAAGGAATGAAATAACAAAAGAAATCACCAGGGCATGCGATAGACCGCATATGTAGGTTATTCCAACAGATAATAATTAATCTTAACCAGTCCCACCAGAAAACGCACGCATGTGATGGATATTACAACGTAATAATAAAAAGCGGAATCGAGTCCCACAGAAAAAGCATATATCGTGATATTCCAATGTAATAATAAAGATTTTAATCAGTCCGGCGTAAAATGCATGCATGGAGATATTCCAATGTAATAATAAAGACGGAATCAAAGTTAGGCGTAAAATGCACAAATCCGGGATATTCCAATGTAATAATAAAGACGAAATCAGTCCTACAGAAAACGCATGTATATGATATTCCAAATGTAATAATAACGAATGGAATAACATAAGAATTTCACGAAGTATAGGGTAACCACAGATACAAAGTTATTCCAACCGAATAATAAATAATGGAATAATGTAAGTTCTCTTCATGAATACAAAAGAAATAATACCCTTACCGTAAAAAAGAAATCGGATATAGGAGAAGAAATGTAGCGTACTTTCTCTTCTTTTTCTCTCTATAATTTTCTCTCTCTAGAGTTTCAGTGAACTCGTAAGAAATAATGAAGGAATGAGCTTCTATTTATAGAAGAATGGACTGCATAGTAACTAATTCATGGACGGTCCAGATTGATTTACTTTTAATCGAATCGGTCCATAATTAAAGCAAAATCTTTTAAATAAAATATAATATATATATATATATATATATATATATATATATATATATATATTTTATTTATAAGGCACATGTTTGTTTGAAAATCGCTCACCCTCCCGTGAACCAAAATCATATCATTCAACTTTTCCACCAAAATCTTATCATCCAACTGTGGGCCCCACAATTATAATTATATATATAACATACATATATTATATATCATATATACACACTAATGATATTAACTCCCTCCCGTGACTAACATACTCCCCCACCCTAAAGTCACTTTCATAATATATATATAACACATTCACTTACACACACACACACACACATATTATATATATAATACACTCCATCTTTTCCACCACTTTCCACTCACATTATATTATATATATATATATATATATACACACATCACACACACACACACACACACACACATATATATATATATATATATATATAAATATATTTTACCTTTCCTTGACAGAACTTCTAGACATCGTTATTATTGCAAATAATAATATTAATAACCCTGCCATCTCAATTATTGATTTAATAATATATAAAATATCGACAATAATTGAATAAAACTGAATGACTTCTCACGTAAGCATCAATAATCAATACCGTGTGCTACTTTGTGCACTACGCCAGATTCATCGTATTTTTTTAACACCGGTGTTTCAACAGAAGCATCTGTAAAACTTCCGCTGCTTATTTTCATAAAGTCTTTTGTCATTTTCTTAATCCGATAATAATTCTGTTATGGGGTCCACCAATGATTGTGCCGTTGTACGAATATTCCCTACTAAAACGAATATTCCCTGACCAATTGAATATTATAAAACAACTTACGTACTTTGCAAAATTTATAAATATTACCCACAACTATAACATTATATCAAATTCATTCCATAATATTCAAAAATGATATTTATAGAAAATTCATCTTTATTTATAAAAGTTGGGGTCTTACACTATTCACTCGGTTACTATTCACCCGGGGTACTATTCATGACAAAAATTAATTTTGTCAACGTCGGGATTTTTGGGTGTCCCTTTCTGTTACTTGTTCTTTGGTGTTCTCATTTTAGGTGAGATTTGTTTAAAAAAACAAGTGAAAAAGGTCCGACATGTATCGACGATGGGACTGTTAAGAGTCGCCATTGGTTTTTAAATGGTTGTACCAACACAAACCGATAAAAGGTTTGCACATTGACCCAAAGATGTGACATCGATATACTGGTCGGCAAAACCGAGATTCGTTTAGGTCCGGGGACTTGGTTATCGCGGGGGAGGTGTTAGGCACCCCAGACATCCGTGTTACCACGGTGACCGCTTCTTTTCAAGAAACTATTATCTGAGTGTGTGTGTGTGTGGGTCAATGTGTTGTTATATGAAAGTTGTGCGAGGCCTCGTTCGAACCTATATATACAGGGTTTGAATTTATATAGAAAAATTAGTTTTTAACAAGATATGGCAGTGATGTTTTATGAAAGAGGTTTTTTCAAACCCTGATGCTCAATAGGAATTGAGACCTTTTACACTGCCATTTTTATTAAGTGAGCGGCTGAATTGATTTTATTTGACGAATGCGAGGCATCCGTACGAAAATAATATACAAAAATAATGCCGACTTCCTCGTGGGTATGAAAATCATCTGAGAAAATTCAGATATTGTAGAATAATTTACAAGCTGCATACAGTTAAAAATGTCCATCAAAGGAACCGAATCTAGATTCAATGGGATGAATCTGTGATCACATGATTCCTAGGCTCACAAAATACTACGCTTATATGAAAGCGATAGCGTATATATATATAAAAGTCAGAAATATATATATACTGACAGATCACCAACCATGAAGCACCTCCATGGGGGATCAAAATGTAAATAAAGTCATTAAAAGTTATCAACCGCCACGGAGGAAACTCTGTGGGGACAAAACATAAATAAAGTCAGAAGGCGATCAACGCCATGAAGAAAACTCCGAGCAGGACGGAATATATATATATATATATATATATATATATATATATATATATATATATATATAAAAGCAAGAAATGCATAGGATGTAAAATCCAGGCTCATCGAACAAAATTCGACCACATTTCTTATATATAAGTATATATATATATATATATATATATAAAAAAGCGAGTAAACGCACCATATATAAAATCCAGGCTCATCGAACAGAGTCCGACACACAGTTCATATATATAAATGTACATATATATATGAAAGCGAGTAAACACACCAGACCGAAGTCTAGGCTCATCGAACAAAGTCCGACACACAGTTGATATATATAAGTATATATATATATATATATATATATATAAAAGCGAGTAAACGCACCAGAACAAAGTCTAGGCTCATCGAACAAAGTCCGACACATAGTTGATATATATAAGTATATATATATATATTAAAGCAATAAACGCTCCAGACCGAAGTCTAGGATCAATCGAGGCATAACTCGATAATGTTAGTCAATATATATGTAAATATATATATATATATATATATATATATAGAGATCGAATGAAACCACTGATCAAGTCCGGGCAAAAGCAAGCAACACGACTCTCAACGTGTAGAAGGGTGTGTGCAAAGATGAAGAAAAGACTCTAAAGTGTGTGAGAAGGCTTACAGCTGACTGCTAAAAAAGGCTTCTATATCTTTAGAGTGGGTAAACACTGGGCTTTTGTGGGTACAAAAGAGGCTATATATGAGCTCACAGGTGTTTAAAAGTGGGAAAATACACTGTATGACGAGTGCAGAGCAAATTGTGCAGGGTTTCTCCGTCTTTTTCTCCTAGAAAATCAGCACCCCAAACCCTCTATTTATAGGTAATATGAGCCGTAGGTGTACCTGCGGCTGAGCCGCAGGTGTACCAGAGGCGGGTCGGGTTGGCCCGGGTTTGTCGGGTCAGGTTGTCTCGAAGTACGTGCACTCAGGCACTGTAATGTCCACTCGGTTTTTTAGAAGTGCAATTCGAGCATCCGTTTGAGGTACTCAGGACCTATTTTGGACCGTAGTTGTCGAGAGTTGTACGATGGCATGGGATTAGAGTTTATACGAAGTCATTGAAGATGGGACGATGCCCTACGGTCTTCAAGCTTCAACTTTCATCCGTTACCCCATACAATAGTCACTCGGGATTGGTTACCCTTGTGGGACATCATTGCGTTGAGACGTGACGTGGCATCGTGTTTGACGAGATGACGATGTTGCCCTCACCCAGATATTATCGCGGATTAATGATAGCATGACGTTGCTCGGACTTCACCGAGATTGGATCGCTTGCAATTGTTGAAGGTCCTCATTGTCATCTTTGAGGTGTGCCTGCCTTCCCGATGTTTATTGCCGGGTTGGTGCAGTGTATCTCGTTGTGAGCGCCGAGATTGAAGCTGGTGGCATTTGAAACAAGCATTTCTGGGTTTATCTCCGAAACTGCATTCCTTGGGGTTATCACCAAGGTTGGTGGCTATTCCCATGGTTGGGACTGAGACTAGATACCTCGGGGTTATCTTTGAGATTAATCGGTCTTCTCCGGTGTGTGTTTCGGTATTGTATCTGCATGTCTCGGGGTTATATCCGAGGTTGGAACTGTTGCTCCCAGAGTGTGATCTGGGGTTGATGCTGAACTCTCGGTAGTATCCGGTATGGATTTGGATTGTCTTTCAGGGTTCTCTCTTAAAAGACGAATCTGTCTTCCCCAACGCGTTAATGTGATGAGTATAGAAAATTTCGAGTGTCTACAGATGCCCCTCTTTATCATACTCATGCATGACGATGCATGGGTAGGATAAAGAATCCTAGACACTTGAAACGCAACAAGATAAACATGGTACTATGGATAGCAACATGATGTAAATGTATGATGCATGTGTACGGGGTTGTGGCCTAACATGCTGGGGGTGATTGCTGGCTCCCTGTTACGTCAACTGGGGATTGACAATACTGACCAGATCTGATGTGCAAGCCGAATCTGTTAGGATGTTGATGTTGGAGTTATCACTAAATTCCTATGTTCTTGATAACGACTTGATTCTGAAAAGGTACCTCTTATGTATAAGAGATCTGTGGGGATAAAGCTTGATCTGTTTGAGGATGTGTATAACATATTCCATCATCTATCCTCTTTGATAATGTTGACCTCTCCTGGTTAGTATCGCCAGAATATGTCACGATTCTGTTGGATTTACTGCCAACAACAAATGCTGTCAGGGATGCCTGACCTTCGTTGACGTGTGAATCAACGGCTGAAACATCATGTGGGATATACTGTCAAGGTTGCTTGACCTTCGCTGACGTGGGAATCAACGACTAAAACTCTGTGAGGAGATCGTCAAGGTTGCTTGACCTTCGTTGACGTGTAAATCAACGGAGCATTGCGTTGTGACCCCCGCTGGGGATCCGCTGGGGAATATGAGTAGCTGGGTATGAGAACCTCAAATAGCTCTATAGCTCTAATAGGTTTAAACGCTATCGACTGAAATGACGTCAAGGTTGCTTGACCTTCGTTGATATGTGAGTCAACGGCTGAGCATGCGTTGCTACTCCCGCCGGAGATATACGTTGTAACCCCCGTCGGGGATCTACTGGGGACGCATGAATACGTACGCAACTAACGAACGGTTTTCAACGCATCGATGGGCTTACCTGCCATCGGTTGAAATAATGTCAAGGCTGCTTGACCTTCGTTGATAGAGTTGTCAATGGATGAACGTGTTGTAACCCCCACCGGGGATGTACGTTGTAACCCCCATCGAGGACTCACGTTGTAACCCCCGTCGGGGATTCACGTTGTAACCCCCGTCGGGGATCTACATTGTAACCCTCGTCGGAGACCTACGTTGTAACCCCCTTCGGGGACTCACGTTGTAACCCCCGTCGGGGATCTACGTTGTAACCCCCGTTGGGGACTCACGTTGTAACCCCCGTTGGGGACTCATTTAGGGTAACGACCCGGAGTCGGCGGCATCGGACCTATATAAGGTATTTCCATATGCGATTCATGACAACTGGAGTCATCGGCAGGGTATACCTTGTGTTCAGGCGACTACCAATGAGTGATGTACAAATTCAAAGTCTCATCTGAGAGGACCAAGATTGTATGCAGTTTTGCTCAATCGCGTAGCATTTTTCTTCTCGATTTGATCTTTTTAGTCCGTAGGAACTCCGTTTCAACTCAAATTGGACTGAGCCGGAGGGGTGGGACCCACATAGGGGTGCCGCAGTGCACTATTCTGCAGCCATGAGTGGGCTGCTGACGAGCGTGGATCATAAATTCCAAAGAGGGCTTTACTTCACAAGTCACTTTCAACTTGTTTCACTTAGAAAACCGCGAGCCATCTTCGAGATCTGCTTTGAGTTCGGCCGCTTTCTAAAAATTCACATCACCGCATACAGTGTTCTACACTATCCCGGTAACGCATGCATGTATTTTTTCCGGTTTACATCAGTTAGATTGTTAGATATTGCATTTAAATGCATCTAAACACATAGTAGTGATTATGTATGCACATATGACTTGATAAAAATATTCAACATAGTAAATGTTAGTATTAAACCATCTTTGAACATAATGATGTGAAAAAATTTGACTTTTGAGACAATCAAATTGGCACCTTTTTACGCTATTTTTTGTCTTATTTGAGGTCCAATGAGCAAAAGGTAGAAAAGGCAAAGTACTCCTAGCATTGAGGTTGGCCTTATGCATGATGATTTTGATTTTAATGCATATATTATGTATATGACTTTGGGGCGGTGTGCTTCTTGAATGGCCACCTAGACATGCTGCATGCTGCATGTGGATAGTCCTATTTTCAAAGGGGACTATGGCAAAATTTTTCCAAATGTAGGCATTGGGTAGTCATGCAGTCTAACTCTATTATATGTTAAAGTAAATGCATGCATGCATATAGTCATAAATGCATTTTGAAAAGCTCCAGGTAAGGAAATACCACACCCTTTCTGAGGTGATTTGGAGACTTGTTGTCCAGATATGATGGATCCGGATCAGCCGAGCAGTTCCTATAGGACCACTTCTGGTGTACGGCGGAGGGCTTCTGAAGTTCCTCGTCCCCTCGCTCACGAACAATACCTCGTTGGTTGGTGGAGGTTGTGATACGTCCCGTCCAGCGGATGTTCCGAGCGTTGAGGGCGAGGAGGCGATATTCGATTGTGGATCCCGCTCCTGCTGCACATATCCCTCGCGAGGAGCTCCCGAGCATTGAGTGGTGAACCCGGAGTTCTTTGGGTGATTTGGGCGTGATATCCATCGATGTATTTGCATGCTAACGAGGTATGGCGTTAAACTTTGATCTTACTTCTTTCCTATTGATGAGGATTAAAGGGTTCTGATGTTGATCTGCATTTTATGCAGGTTCTAGGATTTACACAGCCTCGAGGGAACTGGTTTAGCATCAACTCCATATACCGGTAACCATCATCCCGACTATAGAGCAAAGAGTGCATGAGTGGGGATTTGGGGCATTTTTCTCCATCCTTCCCCGTCATTTGTCCCCAGGGTTACCTCGTGGCATTGTCTCGAAAGCAATGGTTTCATCAGACTCAGTCACTCCACCTACTGGATTGCGAGGTGATGATGACACCTATGGATTGGCGATTTATCATAGGTATGGAGTTTGGAGGGGAGCCAGTGCCTTGCATGGCGAATATCACCCCTACTGCCGTCCGATCCTTACTAAGAGTTTTGGTGGGGGCGCTCAAGGGCAGGACTGTCCGTTCAGGTCCTTTGAGCGTAGATGCTATGAGTGGGCTATTGAGTGAGCCCATGCCTGATGACGTCAGGATCAGGGATTGCATTCTACGACGATTGTTCCTGATGATCATTCGAGGCTGCTTGATAGCAGATAACTCTTCCACAATATCTTTCGCTTTGGGTAGTGCCACACGCGATGTGGACCGTATTGGAGAGTACGATTGGGGCTCTTACACCTTTACTTATTTCCTTCGGGGCATGCGCATGCGCTCACAGGGTTTGACTGAGGCTTGGCTAGGATTTTACCCATTTCTGCTGGTGAGTATTTCTCTTGTATTTTCCCATTTATAGGTTAAGAGTGTTTACTGATAGCAGATGTTTTGCCATTGTGTTGGCAGTTTTGGGCCTATGAGAGGCTCCCATGTTTGCGTCCCATGAGTGTGTTAGGCTTAGATACTTATCCATGAGGACGACGATGTCACCATTCTATTTTGCCAGAGGTCCTTGTATCTGAGGGATTCACTCACTGCCGTATACAGCTGGAGTTGCTGACGGCGGGTACCATTACGTGGATTCCCTATTCAGGGGAGCATTTGACCATCAGCTTTGAGGATGGACATCCGACCGGAGTCGAGTATTTGATCTCTACCAGGAGAGTTCCTCTCTTCACTGATGGAGGCTGGGAGCTCTATTTAGGAGAGCATGCTATTAGGAGCACTACAGGGGAGATCCGTGTACCGATCTTGCCTCCCCGCCAGCGTCATTAGCCTATATCACACCATCCTTTCGTCACCGATATCCCATTGTTGGGGGTTGACGGCTTTGCATTATCGTGAGGGCCCATGTACTGTCGAGAGCGTTCCAGCGTTGGTGGTTCCCAAGCACTATTGGAGCCCAAATCCGCGCCACCACGCTTTATGGGGATATGGTTCCAGGATCTTTGATGATGACGGATTGGGTAGCTTGTGTCCGAGCTCCGACTCATTTAACCCAGATTGATAGCTTGACCCGGCAGTTGGATCTGGCACATGTATTTATTCGGCATTTGGGCAGAGATCCAGCAGAGGCGGAGTCATTTGTTCCTTCCAAATCAGTCTTGGTCCCTCGAACGACCCATTTGGTTTCTTGGTATGAGATCCTCCTCTTTATAGGCCTGACATCCTTGTTGATAGAGATCCAATGACTCAGGAGGAGTTACATCAGGTGGACATGATTGAGGATGTGGACATCGAGACCCTGGTCTTCTTCTAATGTGTATTCTCGTTATATCTTTTGATAGGCCTCTGTTAGATAGTGGGTGGCTGTTCCCCATTCTCGTTATATCTTTTGATAGACCTCTGTTAGTAGTAGGGCGGTTCCCTGTATTTGTAGCTGTACAGAGCTGATGTATTTACCTGCATAGACTAGCTTAGCCATTTTGTCATGTACAGTTTACATTGTATATATATCAAACCGCATTATATATGCCAGGGAAATATATTTTTGGATCACTTCCCTTTTAAATATGCCTTACTATTTGTTTGATATTTTGCCTACTGCTTCAGGGCTTATGGTCTTGATGTATTCTGAATTCCTCCTGGGTGGATGGACATTGAGTTGTCTCTGGATAGTTCAGAATGGATCCTAGATCTATGTATCCCTACCATCTTTGGTGTCTTGGGACTTGTTTCTGTTATGGAAATGTGGAGAGGAGTGTGGCTTTCCTCTCTGAGATTGACCGCACCACAGATGGTCTCCAGTACTTCTATTTAGGAGAAGCCTAGTTAATTCCATCTCTTATGGATTGGTATTGCTCTTCAAGGTATGACCGCTGTAATAACCCGATATTTTCTATAAAATAAATAAGGAATTTTTGCATATGAATTTTTTTGATAAGAATAAGTGTCAAGTAATGTGTACGATAATTGCAAATATATTTATTACTTAAAAATTAGAAATAATTTTAGAATTATTAATTACTACAAATTATATTCTTATGGTAATTAATTTACAAGCGAAAAATGTTTTTATTAATTATTTTCCATGAAAACATGATTGGATATTATTTAAATAATATATGAAGAGACAATTAGAATTATGATAATAAATATTTTATTATATGAATACATTGAGAATATTTAAGTTAATTATTTTAACTGGATTATTGATGTTGTATCACGAAGGATAAGTCGATATATGGAATCCAATTCTAAATTTGGATTTTTATCGAGAATGAGAATAATAATGTAATATTAATTATATTTTAAGTTTCATTACTATAAATATATACTTAGTATATCATGAGTATTAATATTGGTCAAATGTGGTAAATTATGATCCTTATACCGTGTTGTTAAACCCTAATTATTAAACTAAGTTATGAAATAAGGTGAGTAGTAAATCGTGTTATATGATTTTTTCTTGTGTATTAGAATATACGTAATTAGAAGAAACCCTAATTATCAGAATTATACGGATAATTAGGAAAAACCCTAATTATTATTTAAATAACCCTAATTGGTTGAAATTAGAAATCGTAATTACCGTGTTAGTAAAATATACAGATAATTAGGAAACCCTAATGGTTAATTAGGAAACCCTAATTGTTAATATTAAGAAACCCTAATTTTCTATTGAAAACCCTAATTTTAATTTATTGTGTTTAATTAAAATGTTATTGTACAATTATTTTAAATTGTCAAACCCTAGGAATTATTTGGGTAATTGTAAGATTTACAATCTAGTGAATAAACCCTAGATTTAATTACCTTGTACAAGAATGCCCTTGAAACTGTAAGTGAAATTATCAAAATGCCATTTTTTGTCCCATTAGTGCATTATTGGTGAATTATTGTGCATTATTGCTACCAAATCTCCACAAAATCCGGCCATTCACCCTAGATTTAACTTTATAAATCGATATCATTACCCGGCCATGTTGATTGAATCCATTCATTATATAATTTAAGAGAGAAAATGCATTATTACATTAATTGTGCATCAAACACTTAGCCATATTCTCTCAAGACCCAACCTCCAAATTTCTTTGCTAAGATAGTCTATAATCAAGCCCCACGAACACAAACATCAAAATAGAATCATAGAAATCGAAATTAAAGTTTGGAAAAGGTATAAAACCTACTTGAATTTACATCCAATTTTTTGTGTGTTAGATGTTATGTTTAAGTGTTATAATATGTTTATTATAGTGTCTTATGATGATCTGGGTTGCTAGATGTTAGATCCATAACATTTAGAAGCTCAGATTTGAAGATCTTCAAAATCTGGAAAATTTCATTTTTGTGTTCTGACAACGAATGTCAGAGGCTGTAGATCTCAGCCTATTAAGTGTTTTTGATGTTTAAAGCTTGTTATATGTAGTCTGTCATGTTGTCTTTAATCTACAAAAAGAATCAGAGTCAATTGATGTATAGATTGGTAGTTATTAACGGTCAAAGTCCGTTGGCCAAATTAATGAGACATTTCTAGGTAACCCGAATGCATGAACAAGCGTCGGACGATGTATTCCGGCATCTAGATCATCGATTAAGGTGTTGATTATTTGGTTTGTTTATTGTGTCTAAGTTGTAGCTTGGTATTAGTACTATATGATTATGCCTTAAAATCTTTTTACGATTGAACAATTTGATCGTAGTAGCTGGTCAAAGTGGTGCAGAAGTTCACGAGTTTAGTTTTTGAAAATTCGAAAACAAGAACATTGTTCTGACAACTGTTTGACTGAACATTATATGCTTTATTATTTGTTATTATTGTTCTTTTATGTGATATATATGTAGTCCTACATGTTATCTACATACTGCAACAATTAGATCATAAAACGATTAAAAGGATAGCATGTAGTGAAGCCTCAAAATATGACCCTTGCCACTGATCGAGTTTCTGGGCAACCCAGAAACTCAAGATCATGTCTGACATCAACTTCTGTAGATTAGATCTTGCTATTATGTGATGATATGGCCATGAAATCTATTTATAATTATAGTACTACATGAGTACTACAATATTAGGTAAATTTATAGTCTAGAAACATCATTATTTGATCACAATTCTTGGTCAAAATGGGTCACTCGATAACTGACTTGATTTCTGGGTTTTGATGAAGAACACCTATAGCGACAGTTACGTCGCTATAGACAGCCTTTAGCGACAGTTTATTTATAAAATTAATTATTTTAATTAAATAATTACAGAAAATTAGATTTAAATTATTAAAAATACATTATTAATTATTAAAAATTATTTTAATGTCCAAAAATTATATTTTAATTATTTTGAATATATTTCATAAATATTTAATATTTTTGGAATATTAAAATTATTTAATTTATTTAATTATAATATTAAATAAATTATTTAAAAATGATTTTAATACATGAAAAATCATTTAAAATTATATTATGGTATAAGAAAATATTTTAAGTTATTTTCCATGACTTTTAATATTTTGTGATGAATTTCATTAATTAATTATTATTAATGATATTAAAGTTATTTAATGATTATATTAAATAATTTAGTTTAAAAATGATTTTATTATTTTAAAAATCATTTTAAATAAAAATAAAGTGTTTAAAAAATATTTTAAGTTATAAAATATAATTTTTAATATTTAAAGGATAATTTCATTAATAAATCAATATTAATGATAATAATGTAATATTAAGGATATTTTATTTATTTAATAATTACATTAAATAAATAGTTTAAAAATAGTTTTATTTACTTAAAAATCATTTAAAAAGGATATAAATAAATTAAAAATATTTTAAGTTATTATAAATAACTTTGATATTTTGGTAATGGTTTCATTAATAGTTTAATATTAATTGAATATTAATGATAATATAATTGTTTGATATTTAAATCATTTAATTATGATTCCAATATTCAAAAATTCATGATAAATTATTATAAATGTTTACTAAGTCATTTAAAATAATATGGTGATACTTAAGGATGTTGAGATCTGACGAATAAAGTCTTAGACTTGATAATTGCAGATAAAGCTATCGATACAAATAATTTTCGAGAAATTAATATAGACTTAGATATTTTGAATGTGTTATTGTTTGTTTATGATGTAATGACTGTTAGATATGTGTGATAATGTGATTAGGTTATGTGTTGACTGCAATAGATAGTATTATGTGTTGTAATATTTTATTCTAATCGGTAAATGATCTTACTAATGATAGGTGATTATATAAAAGATAAAACTAAGTTGCATTACGTAGCGGCGTGTCGAAAAGTATCCTACCTTTGCATTTTCTTTATCTGATGGACATGAGTAAGAATGTTTGAATTATATTATTCTTCTTCTCACGGATTATATACGCTCATTGATTATCAACATTTTAGTTCGATATATATATTTGTTTCTTTAATTTCTATAAATGGTTATACAAGTGTCCCCACTTGGATAATCATAGTATTCATTCACATGTTGATACACCTTTGTCAATTACCCGTATCGTATATATTTGAATTATAGATTATTGTTGAACAAGATAAAACCTTTTTGTATCCAATCAAATTTCTTTGGTTTGGACTTAAGACTAAAATATGAACATCCGAATATGGGAAAACTTTTATGCACCCAAAGCGACGAGAGTGAACGATAACATCGTTCTTGTAATGTAGTGTTGATCAATCTGAGGGATACTGATGGGTTGATCACCCCCCGTGTCCGTAAGTGATGACGATGTGCGGATGAAGTTCTGCTAAACCATTTTGAAAATGAAAATAATGTTCATAGTATGTCACTTAAACCCATTTATAGCCAGTACGTAGTTTCAAAAATTTGAAAGAGGGTTGTTATGTTATTATTATCGGTTCAGATTACTTCACAACTTTTGATTCGTTGTAGAAGAGTTATATAAAGAAAATACTTAAATTATTTCAGCTTATATACATATAATTGCTATTACTTGCTGGGCACTTAAATGCTCATCCTTGCTTAATTTAAATGTTTTCAGTTAAGTTTGAAGAACCAGAAAGCTCAAGTAGAAACAAAGGAAAAGGAAAGCTAATCGAATAAGATTTGTGGTAGTTGCTGTAATAGTTTTATATTATTAAGACAATGATATATATATATATATATATAATAATATCATGTATTGTAAGGAATGTACTTTAAGGTCTAAATACACTGGGAGATAAACTTTGATGCATATGTAAATTAAGTTTGAATTTTATATTATTATTATTATTATTAGTATTAGTCGAAACATAGAATGGTATCGTGAAGCACCGAGTTTGGGTTTCAAGTACCCGGATTTGGGGGCGTCACAGGTTGGTATCAAAGCTTTAGGGTTAGAAACCTTAGGTGGGATCGACCTTAGGTTATAACCTTAGAACGGGGGAAGACGTTGAAAATACAGATAACTCATATAGAGTTTAAAAGGAGATGAATTGAATAAATTCATCGTCAAACAAAATAAAAGATAACTTATATAAAACTCTTATTTGTTTGTGTATATATATATATTCTAATCGGGATAATTTATGTGTGTAGATATACGGTGGAAAAGGTTTGTTGTGTGAGTATAACTTGAAGAAGGATCAGATCCATACCCCCGAGCTAATATCGAAGCCAATAGCTGAAATAGAGGCTCACAAAGAAACCAAATCGAACGACGTGGCTATCGTGGAAAACGTAGTACCAGATCCGAAAATGGTGGAACTGATAGATAGTGATTCGGACACTAAAGTTGAAGTTGATCAAGCATCAATGGAAGTCCAGGATCTGGAGAACAAGGTTTCTTCGCTGGAAAGGTTGTGGGAGATAGAAAAGTTGCTTAATATTCAACTGCGTCAGGCGTTAATAGAAACAATGGAAGAGAAAGATAAGCTTAAAATTCACATTGATCAGATGGGAGCCTCAAGCAACACATAGTGTGCAGCTCCGAGAGATAAGGGAAAAAGAAAGATAGAAGACTATGACTTAGAAAGACCCGGTAAGAAGAAAAGGAGAAAGATATGTTATATTTGCGGATATGAGGGACATACCTCTCATCATTGTCCTTACTTTGAACCAGGTTCATGTTTTGTTTGTGGGAGGGAAGGTCATCAAGAAAAGAGTTGTCCGAGAGAAAAGGCTTAGTAAATAGGTAGTATAGGTTCTGTTGTGTAGGTATGTTTAATGTAATATGTGTGATAAGTATGTTTGTGTAATGAGATATTTTCAACTTTTGTGTAGGTCAAGGTTGTAAATCTCGACTTTCGTAGTCACAAAGGGATAGTTGGTGTTTAAAGCAGTATGTGCTATGCTATGTAAAATATTCAATATGAATCTAAGTTTGAGAAATGAAACAAGTTTAATATATCAATCTTATGCAATAAGGTTTAGAATGTAAGTTAATAAAGTATAATTTATGGTTTTACTTAACGAGATAATGCCTTGAGCGTTAAACACGAAACCAAAGGCGGGAGAAAGCGTCATCGATCTTTGAGAGACCACTTGCAAGACCCGATGCAAAAATTTGCAAACATGGTAGCTCGAGGCTCTGCGGTGAGGAATACCGATCGAGGAAAACCAACCAGACAATCGCTTGGCAAAATTTAAAGACTTCAAAGCAGTAGGACCACGAATTTGAGAGGATCGGTGACCCTATAGAAGCCCAGGACATGGATTAATGAGATAGAAAAGGCGTTCATAATTGCTAGGGTAGAGGAGGGCAAAAAGACTACTTTTGTCACTTATATGATGAAAAAGGGAGGCTAACTTTTGGTGGGAGGCAAATAAAACTAGAGGCGGGAGAAGGAGTAGTTACTTGGGATAGGTTTAAGACTTTATTTTTTGAAAACTATCACTCATCTAGTATCTGAGGCTAGGATGGAGGTGAAATTTACGGAGTTAAGCGAGGATAACATGGTATTTGCGGAGTATGCCGTAAAGTTTAATGAGTTAGCTAGGTTTGCTCCACATCAAGTTGATCTGGAGGCTAGGAAGGCAAGAAAGGTTTGGTTTGGGCTTAAAACCACAGCTCTACTGATAAGGTGGAAATATTGAAACTCAATACTTTTACGGCACTCATGGAGAAGGCTATCATAGGCGAGCGAGGGGTGAGACCTTGAGCCTCTACAACAAGGAGAAGAAGAACAAAAGCAAGGCAGAAGGATCTGTGAAGGTGGAAGGTAATAGTGGAAATAGGGGTGAGAAAAGAAAGGGAATTTTCTTTGGGAATGTTAGAGTAAAGCGGGAAGGTGTGAAAAGCAAGGTATGCGGTGTAAGAATTATGGAAAGAATCACTCTGGTGAGTGCACTAAGGGTAAGTTTGTGTGTTACAAGTCACGGGCGAGAGGTCATATCTCTCCAACCCCCAACCCAAGGATGAACAGTGGGTGTTTTATATGTGGATCGACTGAACATCAGGTGAAGGATTGTCCAAAGAGGAGAATGGAGGCAGGGAATGTAACCACGGGGAAAGGCAGTGGGACTTTGGCGATCAAAGGACCGACCTCAACCAACAACCCAACTGCGAGGGTCTTCAATATGACGGTCGAGGATACTGTGGCAGCTGGAAATGGAACTCCAGGTGCTATTCGAATAACTTATATATTTTATATGATTTTTCTATATATATAGTAAATTATTTTATAAAGAAATTTTGAAGGAGGAATTTGAGTTCTTTTAGAAATCAAATTTCTATTTAATCAGATAAACAAACTTTATGATGAATAGTTATGATTCGATTCGATCAATTATGATCGAGGTTTACTTCAATGATTATATATGTTATGTACCCTTATGCGTATGAGTTTTAAAAGCGGTGATTAGGGGCGGAATCTTTATAAGGAAGGTGAATGTAATAACTTAATATTTTCTATAAAAATAAATAAGGAATTTTTGCATATGAATTTTTTTTTTATAAGAATAAGTGTCAAGTAATGTATACGATAAATGCAAATATATTTATTACTTAAAAATTAGAAATAATTTTAGAATTATTAATTACTACAAATTATATTCTTATAGTAATTAATTTACGTAAGCGAAAATGTTTTTATTAATTATTTTCCATGAAAACATGATTGGATATTATTTAAATAATATATGAAGAGACAATTAGAATTATGATAATAAATATTTTATTATATGAATCATTTTCGAATATTTAAGTTAATTATTTTAACTGGATTATTGATGTTGTGTGAAAGGATAAGTCGGATATGGAATCCAAACCCTAAATTTGGATTTTATCCGAGAATGAGAATAATAATGTAATATTAATTATATTTTAAGTTTCATTACTATAAATATATCTAGTATATCATGGAACATTAATATTGGTCAAATGTGGTAAATTATGATCCTTATCTTAGTGTTTATTAAACCCTAATTATTAAACTTCGATTATGAGATATAAGGCGAGTAATAAGCGTGTTATATGATTTTTCTTGTGTATTAGAATATACGTAATTAGAAGAAACCCTAATTCTTCATAAATTATCTGGGATAATTAGGAAAAACCCTAATTATTATTTAAATAACCTTAATTGGTTGAAATTAGAAATCGTAATTCTTTGTGTAGTAAAATATACGAGATAATTAGGAAACCACAATAGTTAATTAGGAAACCCTAATTGTTAATATTAAGAAACCTAATTTTCTATTAGAAACCTAATTTTAATTTATTGTGTTTAATTAAAATGTTATTGTATAATTATTTTAAATTGTCAAACCCTAGGAATTATTTGGGTAATTGTAAGATTTACAATCTAGTGAATAAACCCTAGATTTAATTACCTTGTACAAGAATGCCCTTGAAACTTTAAGTGAAATTACCAAAATGCCCTTTTTGTCCCATTAGTGCATTATTGGTGAATTATTATGCATTATTGCTACCAAATCTCCACAAAATCAAGGCATTCACCTAGATTTAACTTTATGAACTATATCATTACCGTATATATTGATTGAATCCATTCATTATATAATTTAAGAGAAAGGAAATGCATTATTACATTAATTGTGCATCAAACACTTAGCCATATTCTCTCAAGACCCAACCTCCGAATTTCTTTGCTAAATTAGTCTATAATAAAGCCCCACGAACACAAACATCAAAATAGAAGCATAGAAATCAGAATTAAAGTTTGGAAAAGGTATTAAACCCTACTTGAATTTCTGTCCAATTTTTTTGTGTGTGTTAGATGTTATGTTTAAGTGTTAGAATATGTTTATTATAGTGTCTTATGATGATCTAGGTTGCTAGATGTTAGATCCATAACATTTAGAAGTTCAGATTTGAAGATCTTCAAAATCTGGAAAATTTCATTTTTGTGTTCTGACAACGAATGTCAGAGGCTGTAGATCTCGACTGTTAAGTGTTTTTGATGTTTAAAGCTTGTTATGTGTGATGTCATCATGTTGTCTTTAATCTACAAAAGAATCGAGTCAATTGATGTATAGATTGGTAGTTATTAACATCGAAGTCCAGTTGGCCAGGAATTAATAGACGCCATTTCTGGGTAACCCAGAATGCATGAACAAGCGTCTGACAGTGTATTCCAGCGTCTAGATCTGTCAGTGAGTGTTGATTATTTGGTTTGTTTATTGTGTCTAAGTTGTAGCTTGGTATTAGTACTACATGATTATGCCTTAAAATCTCCTTACGATTGAACAATTTGATAGTAGTGGCTGGTCAAAGTGGTGCAGAAGTTCACAGTTTTAGTTTTAAAATTCGAGAAAACTTCAAAACATTTATTTGGACATTATCGCTTTATTATTTGTTGTTATTGTTCTTTTGTGTGATATATCTGTAGTCCTACATGTTATCTATATACTGCAGCAATTAGATCATAAAACGATTAAAAGGATAGCATGTAGTGAAGCCTCAAAATATGACCCTACGCCATGCGATCGAGTTTACGGGCAACCTGAAACTCAAGATCATCATCGACATCAACTTATGTAGATTAGATCTTGCTATTATGTGATGATATGGCCATGAAATCAGTTTATAATTATAGTACTACATGAGTACTACAATATTAGGTAAATTTATAGTCCAGAAATATCATTATTTGATCACAATTCTTGGTCAAAATGGGCCACTCGATAATTGACTTGATTTACGGGTTTGATGAAGAACACCTATAGCGACGATTATATTAAGCTATAAGCGACACTTTTATATGACAGTTTATTTATAAAATTAATTATTTTAATTAAATAATTACGAGAAAATTAGATTTAAATTATTAAAAATACATTATTAATTATTAAAAATTATTTTAATGTCCAAAATTATATTTTAATTATTTTGAATATATTTCATAAATATTTAATATTTTTGGATATTAAAATATTTAATTTATTTAATTATAATATTAAATAAATTATTTAAAAATAATTTTAATACATGAAAAATTATTTAAAATTATATTATGGTATAAGAAAATATTTTAAGTTATTTTCCATGACTTTTAATATTTTGTGATGAATTTCATTAATTAATTATTATTAATGATATTAAAGTTATTTAATGATTATATTAAATAATTTAGTTTAAAAATGATTTTATTATTTTAAAAATCATTTTAAATGAAAATAAAGTGTTTAAAAAATATTTTAAGTTATAAAATATATTTTTAATATTTAAAGGATAATTTCATTAATAAATTAATATTAATGATAATAATGTAATATTAAGGATATTTTATTTATTTAATAATTATATTAAATAAATAGTTTAAAAATGGTTTTATTTACTTAAAATCATTTAAAAAGGATATAAATAAATTAAAAATATTTTAAGTTATTATAAATAACTTTGATATTTTGGTAATGGTTTCATTAATAGTTTAATATTAATTGAATATTAATGATAATAGAATTGTTTGATATTTAAATCATTTAATTATGATTTCGATATTCGAAAATTCATGATAAATTATTATAAATGTTTACTAAGTCATTTAAAATAATATGGTGATACTTAAGGATGTTGAGATCTGAGAATAGAGTCTTAGACTTGATAATTGCAGATAAAGCTATCGATACTGCAAAAATTTTGAAAATTAATATAGACTTAGATATTTTGAATGTGTTATTGTTTGTTTATGATGTAATGGTTTTTAGATATGTGTGATAATGTGATTAGGTTATGTGTTGTTTTATGATAGGCGATATTATGTGTTGTAATATTTTATTCTAATCGATGAATGATCTTACTACTTGATAGGTGATTATATAAAGATAAAACTAAGTTGCATTACGTAAGCGGTACGTGTCGAGTGAAATATCCTACCTTTGCATTTTCTTTATGCAATGGACATGAGTAAGAATGTTTGAAATTATATTATTCTATCTGATTATATCGCTCATTGATTATCAACATTTTAGTTCGGATATATATTACATTAGATTAATTTCTATAAATGGTTATCAAGTGTCCCCACTTGGATAATCATGGTATTCATTCACATGTTGATACACCTTTGTCAATTACAAGTATCGTATATGTTGAATTATAGATTATTGTTGAACAAGATAAAACCTTTTTGTATCCAATTAAATTTCTTTGGTTTGGACTCAAGACTAAGTATGAACATCCGAATATGGAAAAACTTTTATGCGCCCAAAGGCGAGACGAGTGAAACGATAACATCGTTCTTGTAATGTAGTGTTGATCATATATAGAGCTGTGGGTGATCACCCCGTGTCCGTAAGTTATAACGGTATCACGGATGAAGTTACGCTAAACCATTTTGAAAATGAAAATAATGTTCATAGTATGTCACTTAAACCCCATTTATAGCGATCGTAGTTTCAAAAATTTGAAAGAGGTTGTTATGTTATTATTATCGGTTGATTACTTCACAACTTTTGATTAGATTGTAGAAGAGTTATATAAAGAAAATACTTAAATTATTTCAAACATATATATATAATTGCTATTACTTGTTGGGCACTTTAAATGCTCATCCTTGCTTAATTTAAATGTTTTTAGTTAAGTTTGAAGAACCAGAAAGCTCAAGTAGAAACAAAGGAAAAGGAAAGCTAATCGAATAAGATTTGTGGTAGTTCTTTGTAATAGTTTTATATTATTAAGACAATGATATATATAATATATCATAATATGTACTTTATCTCGTATTGGGAGATAAACTTTGATGTATATATAAATTAAGTTTGAATTTTATATTATTGTACTTAGTATTAGTCTTATAGAATGGTATCGTGAAAACGCACCGAGTTAAGGGGAGATAAACTTTGATAGTCGCGATCTCCTATATAAATTAAGTTTGAATTTTTGATCGATTATTTGTTTTTGGTATTATTATGAATGGTCACCTATGTATTATTGAAGGAGAGATCGGTCTGCGTGGTTCGAACACAGGTGTAAGAGGTGGTATATTCGTGAGGAATGTTTTTGGTTATTTTTGTTTTATGTAAGAGAGAAATGTTTTTGTTGTTTTTGTTTTATGTAAGGGCAGAAATGTTTTTGTTGTTTTTTTTTATGTTAGGCCAGAAATGTTTTTGTTGTTTTTGTTTTATTGCGACCGGCCATATAACATGGTTGCCTCGCGTCACTCTATTGAAGAGGAGATCGGTCGACGTAGTTCGCCCCTCGGGGAGAGAAGAAAAGCACAATCCATATGCGAGGTGGTCGAGTCGGAGAGGAAAAAGTTTAATCCTAGGTTGAGGATAAACTGCAGGTATGAGAAGTTTGATCCCAGGTAAGGGTAGCCAAACCGCAAGCGCAAGAGGTTCAATTCGTGGTGGGATGACCTAAGTTGTAGGAAAGCAGAGGAAAAAGCCAGTCAGCCGGGCTTGATGAGTACGTTCCACGAGGGGCAAGGTGTAGATAAGCTGTATATAAAGGGTTAAAGAATCGGAATGACTGGTGACCTGATGATGATGCACCAAGGTGTTTGTTGGTTACTTCAGACATAATACCGTTTCACGACGTCCGAGTTGATGAGTTATGGAAATTCATCGCCGTCCATTTCTTGCAATCTGAGAGCGCCCCCTGTCAATACTTCCTTGACAATAAACGGGCCTTCCCAGTTAGGAGCGAATTTTCCTCTAGCCTGATCTTGGTTGTCAAGAATCTTCTTCAAAACCAAGTCATGTTGTTTAAACTTCTGTAGCCAAACTTTTTTGTTGTAGGATCTGGCAACCCTTTGCTGATATAACTGACCATGGAAGATAGTCGCGGTTTGCCTTTCGTATATTAGAGATAATTGGTGATACCTGTCTTGTACCCATCGGTCTTCATCCAGCTGAGCGTCGATCAATACTCTGAGAGATTCCATCTCAACTTCTATGGGGAGCACTGCCTCCATCCCATAGGTTCTGACATGAGGGTTGCCCGGTTGAAATCGCATTGAGGTTACGTAGGCTACTTGAGTCGGAGGCAATAGGTCGTGCCAATCTTTGTGGTTGGCGGATATCTTTTGCATAATTTTCTTGATGTTTTTGTTAGCCGCTTCAACAGCACCGTTTATCTTCGGATGATAGATGACAGAGTTGAGATGTTTGATGTGGAATTTACTGCATAATTCCTCCATCATTTTGTGGTTGAGGTTCTTGGCATTGTCTGACACAATCACCTCTGGTTGTCCATATCGATAAACGACATTGTTTCTGATGAAAGCAATGATGACTTGTTTAGTAACCCTGGGGAAGGAGGCTGCTTCCACCCACTTAGTAAAGTAGTCGATCATGGTGAAGATAAACTGATGACCATTACTGGCTTTAGGCTCAATGGGCCCGATAACGTCCATTCCCCACATCGAAAAGGGCCAAGGTGAACTCATATTATGGAGTTCCCGTGGAGGGGCGTGTATAGCATTCCCATGAATCTGGCACTGATAGCATCTTTTTACGTGGTCTTTGCAATCAGCTTTGAGAGACAGCCAATAATGTCCCGTCCTAAGGACTTTCTTGACAAGGAGGGGGCCACTCATGTGGGGGCCACAGACTCTGCCATGGATTTCATCCATAAGCCTTTGGGCTTGATCTTTGTCTAGACATCTGAGGAGACCTAGTCCTGCATCTCTTTTGTAGAGCGCATCTCCACTCAAGTAGAACTTCATAGCAAGTCGATGGATCCGCCTTTTTCTACCGGTCGTGCTTTCGCCTCGGTGGTGTAGATCCATCTCGCAGATATTCCTTGATATGCCGATACCAAGGAGGTTGGATGGGAGGTAGCTCATCCGATACTTCTCCAACGTAAATCCCATAGGCTGGGGCCTTGTGCAGGGAAATTGTGATGCTTGGCAAGCGTTCCTTGTCTGATATGCGAATCAAGGAGGCCAAAGTGGCTAATGCGTCCGCAAAGTCATTCCTATTACGAGGAATATGTAGAAAGGAGATTTCTTCGAACTCCGAAGCCATCTTCAAAACCTGCCGATGGTAAAGGCGTGAAGAAATGTAGTTCCTTGGTTTGATAGATTTCGGTGGATTGTTTGATTACCAACTTGAATCTCCAGGGACAGTTAACCTTTGATGCCCATTGAATGGGCAAGTTTTAGCCCCATGAGACGACCTTCATACTCGGTAGTATTGTTGGTGCCGACAAACCGTAATTTGACTGAGCAATGGGATCTCGCTCCCCCATACCAGATACTAGAACTGCTCCCGCTCGAGAACCTTCCGTATTAACAGCTCCATCAAAATACATCCTCCATGATTGACGCGTATCGCATCTTGATGGTGTTCTTTGTCTTCATCATTACTCTTTCATCGAGGAAATATGTTTCCAAGGGTTTGAAATCCCCAGAAGGTGCGACGGCTAGTTGATCCGCGATTCCTTGACCTTTGATGGACTTTTGAGACACATATACGATGTCAAATTGTTGTAGGATCAACTGCCATCTGGACAACCGGCAATTTAACATGGGTTTGTTGAACACGTGCTTGAGAGGATCCACGCGGATATGAGATGGGTTGTGTGACCATGGAGGTATCTTTGTAACCTCATGGAAGCCCATGCTAAAAGCACAACACGTCTTTTTTCGATCGAGTGTACTTGTGTTCACTTCTTCTTTGAACCTTTTCTTTGAGGTAATAGATAGCTCGTTCTTGGCCTCTATCGTATTTCTGTCCCAACACGCAGCCCATGGCGTTGTCACTTATGGACAGATACATGAACAAGGGAACATCATCCTTGGGTGGTACCAAGACGGGAACTTTGACTAGCTGTTTCTTGATTGTAAGGAAGGCCTTCTGACAATCGTCATTCCATTTCGTGGAGGAGTTCTTCCTTAATAGCTTGAAAATTGGTTCACAGGTTGCTGTGAGTTGAGAGATAAACCTGCTGATGAAGTTGATTCTTCCCAAAAATCCCCGTATTTCATTCTCTGTCTGAGGAATGGGCATTTCAGTGATGGCTTGGATTTTGGCAGGATCCAGCTCTATCCCTTTGTGGCTGACTAAAAATCCTAGCAACTTACCTAATTTAATGCCAAAGGCGCATTTAGTTGGATTCAACTTCAAGTTGTACTTACGCAACCTGTTGAACAACTTTCTAATATGGTCTATATGGTCATCCTCCTTCTGGGACTTGACAATGATGTCATCCACGTAGATCTCAATCTCTTTATGCATTAAGTAATGGAAAAGAGCAATCATAGCTCACTGATAGGTAGCTTTGGCATTGATGAGGCCGAATGACAACCTTCTATAGCAAAAAGTTCCCCAAGAAGTGATGAAAATAGTTTTCTCATGATCTTCCTCGGCAACCATGATATGATGGAACTCCGCAAAGTAATCAGCAAAGGAGTACATGTCGTATTGCGTAGTATTGTCAATGAGAATGTGGATAAATGGCATGGGAAAGCTGTCTTTTAAGCAAGCCTTGTTCAAATCCCGGTAATCCACGCAAACTCGCACCTTCCCTCCAGGTTTAGGCACGGGTACAATGTTGGATATCCACTCAAGATATGTAGACACCATTATGATGCCAGCTTGAAATTGTTTCACAATTTCTTCTTTCACCTTTAAACTCCACTCAGGTTTCAATCGCCTGAGTTTCTGCTTGACTGACTTAAATCCTTCTTTTATGGGAAGGCGATGAAGGACAATGTCAGTGGATAAACCCACCATGTCTTCATGAGACCATGCAAACACATCCTGGAATTGGGTTAATAGAGTAACCATATCATTCTGTTGGGTTAGGGTAAGGTCTGAACCAATCTGGATTAACTTAGGGCTTTCTAAGGTTCCGAGATTGAAAGAAGTGGTTTGATCAAGGTTGGGTTTGGGTTTGTCTTTGACCCATTCTTGAATTTCTGGAGGCACCTCAATGTCATCTTGTATATCCATCAAGGCTGAATTCATCTCTACATCAAAGGTACAATCCCTGTGTAGGAGAGGCATCGTATCAGCAAGTACAAGCACATCTAAATTCAGAGTCCTGAAACAAAATATGCTTTCAGTTAGTATATATGAAATGCGTTGATCATACATAGTGTTATCATATACTGGCAAAACGAACTGCTAATACTGTACAGAAAAGTAAGCAGTTATTATATCTACAAGGCAGAAAGAGTTTCTGCCCGCTTTACCCTTGACGACCAATGCAAGAATCTTTCCCCATTTAGCAAGAACAAAATCTGGTGGACCGCAGTGATGGAGGGATTGTCATCATCCTCCCTGTCCCGAATGATGGCCATTACGTCTGGGCAATCATTGTTTGGGGTGTATTTGTTGGTATGTTCGTTATGAACGATGATGCGTATGCCTGACATCATTCGGATGACGTTTTGCTTGATTTTTCGTTCTTCTTCTTCCAATGCGGGATTTGGAACAAAGATTTCTTTTCCTTTCACCAGTACCGGCTTGGGACATAACATAGCCATTACATTGGCTGGCACTTTTATGGGAGGTTTTGCGGACTCAGAGTTTGAAGGCGAAGATGAACGCCACATGGTTGAAGCTGAAGGAATCTGCTGATGTTTACGAGGATTCCCGTGACTAGAACTGGCAGAATAGCCTAGCCCAAATTGTTCCAAATTATGCAGTTAAGCGAATTGGGTACTTGATACCGACAATCTTTACCCAACCCTTGTCCCGCTTATGACCCAACGATATCATTTCTTGAGTGGCCGAAACATTACTTCGGAGAGAAATCTTGGGTTGAGCAATGGTGCTCAAATAGCATGGTATTGGGTGTTGCTTATTTCCAAAGTATGAAAACTACCTGGTTCCACATCGGCATTAGCATTGATGAATGGCATGTCTCCGTCTTTGAGAATCTCCGCTTGCCGTTGGTTGTGACCGAGCTATTGTTGATAATGTATTTCAACCTGTTGGTGAAGAGTGGAGGGACCGCCTTACGCCATGTGAATCCATGGTCGTCCCAAGAGTAGGTTGTATCCCGAGTCTATCTTGAGTACATGGAAAGATACACAGAATGTGTGAGGACCAATTTTGATTGGCAGCTCAATTACTCTGACCGAGTTACGGCGGGCTCCATCAAACGTTTTGATGATAGTATGGCTACTCCGAATTCGGTTGAGATTGATATTCATCTTTACCAAGGTAGCGTATGGGCAGATATTCAGAGAGGAACCTCCATCTATTAAGACTCCAGCTACCATATATCCGGAGGACAAGACCGCAATGTGCAATGGTTTGCAATGACCGGTCCCTTCGGGTGGTATGTCATCATCAGTGAAGGATATCACATTGTTGTTGTAAATGTGATCAACCATATGTTGAAACTTTTCCGTGTCCACTGATGTTGGTAAATAGGCTTCTTCTTGAACCTTTAGCAAGACCTTCCGGTGATTCTCGGAAGTTAGGACCAAGTCCAAAATTGATATTTGTTGTGGAGCTTCTTTCAAGCTTAAAACCACCATAGCTTCATTATGACCCACAACGCGAAGGAATTTTTCAATCTTCTCTATGGGTATTTTCCCCTTTGACTTGGTGGTGGGCTTCATCACCCGATGGGGGAGATACAGTGGATTTTTCTTCGACACTGCAGCAGTTGTATGTGAGGTGGATCCTTCACCTTCTCCATAATTCCACGGAACTGTGCGCAAGCTAATAATAGGATATTATGCTCTGCACGACAAGTTGATTGGCTCGGGACCAGCCACTTTCAAAGGATCGTTTCCTCCCTTGAGTTGAATTATTGGCGTTGTGAGTAAGGTATTAATCCCATCAGTTTCAGTGGATATGACCGCTACCACACTTTTCCACTTAGTAGGGCTGCATTCTCACTTGCACGTAACACAAGATCGCTGCGTCTCGCTAAGCGCGAGACACCACCGTCGATCGATTTTGAATAAGGTGGCGAGTGCCCAACATTCTTCTATCTTGTGACCATGAGGCGGAGTGATATTGACATACTCCATCAGAGTTGTACCATCCCGAACGGGGGTTGATTGGTGGTAGAAGGGAACTGATCCTTCCTTCATTGATTAATATATGAAGGATTTCCTCCATAGGTTGGCCCAGATAGGTGAATTCCCGTTTGTTGGCGAAATCCCAACGGGCTTTGGCATTTGCTCTCTTCATCACTTTGTCTTCTAGCATTTCATTTTCTGAAAGTGACGAGGGAATATTCATGACAAGAGGTAGGAGACTGGCATGCTCCTGGCTGATTAACTGACGAGTCACTTGATGCTGATAAGTCACCAATTCTGCCAATTGTTAGATTTGTTTGCAGAGAGCTTTCACCTTTCATTCCATTGTGAACTGGAACTTAGCATAATCCCATCTGTCATCACCATCTTTGAGGGTCTGGGAAGAATCACAGCTGAAATTGGAACTTTGTCCATTGCTCCAATTAATCATGTTGACCTCTTCTTCTTTGTGTTGAGGAAGAGGGTTATCTTGAACATGAGGCTGATTGGGTTTGGTGACTCTGATCTCCCGTTGTCTCATCGTGTCCCGGATCTTGTGTTTCAAGGCCCAACAATCCACGAGTATCATGTCCAGTGCCCCAAGCATGATAAGCACATTTCCTAGCAGCATTGAAACCCCGTCCATTAGGGCTGGCTGGTGGAAGAAGATGCGTAATTTTCTTCTGTGTTGTCAGAAGATTGAGAATGTTCTCGAGGGTATCCCCTAAGGGTGTAAACACTCGAGGCGTCGACTTCTCCACCTTTTGGTATTGGAGGGTTTGTAGACGCTCGGAAAGGGAGTGTAGTTTCTCCTTTGAATGGGAAACATCTTCTTCTTTCTTTTTATGAACCCTCCGGGGGTTGTTCCCATAATTTCCAATTCGGATGTGATCAAGAACAACTTTGAGTGCAACTAGGGTCTTGAATCTTTCCGACTTCAATCCCATCTCAGCCATCTCCCCATGCTTGACCATTTCAGAAAATGGTTTGCCGATGCCGGCTAAAACTCTCTCATAGAAGGGAGCTTCTTGTATGTCTATGAATGTCATGACCATTTCTGATTCGGCCATGGCGCGAGACTAACTTGGGCGACCAAAGCGTCTCCACCTCTGAGCATACTCTCTGAAAGACTCGTTAGATCGTTTCTTGATCTTGGTAATCTGATCTGGATCGGGAGCCATATGAGTTTGGAAACTGTATTGAGTGAGGAAGGCATGTGCTAGCTCTTCCCAGCTATGGATTTTGGAGTTGTCTAATCTTGTGTACCACGAACAGGCTTCTCCAGTTAGACTCTTTTGGAATAATTGCATTCTGAGTTTTTCATCCTCTGCATAGGATCCAAGTTCTCCAATAAATACTTTTAAATGTGTATAAGGATCTCCTAACCCGTCATATTTTTTAAAGTCAGGAGTTTTAAATTTTTTTGGGTAATGAACACCAGGAAAAATACACAGGTCAGCATATGAAACACTCCTGTGTGTTCCAATTCCTTTGATAACACGAAGGGTCTCTTCCATTTGGAGGACTTTCTTTTTGATGTGACCAGTTTATGGATCTCCAGTGGGATGGGCAGCATCATGAGTTTTGTTGGTCGTATCCAACTGTGGTTTAGGTATGGTAATGACTTGGATTCCTCATTGTGTGGAGGATTCAGCATGTATGGGTATTTTCTGACCCTGAGTAGACTGGTGTAATTCTTTGAGTAGAACAACCAAATCTGTAATTTGTTTGCTTAATCCGTCAAATTCTTTGCGAGAAACTGGATTAAGTTTAGTCTAATCGGATGACGACATGATTGACTGTAGGCCTGTTGCCTTTTTGGACTTTGAATGGGTAGTAGGTCCGATTGATTCCCTGCGAAAGACTGACATAGTTTAGTCTTTAGGGAATGTATATAATAACATGCTATGTGATGTGTCCATTTTAGGAATTTTATCCTGCACAACGGATGTCAGCTGTTTGTAGCATGTATGTGTACACATTTCTTCATATTTCTCATTACATGGAGATAGAGATGGAATGACATTACAAGTAATTGTGTTTACAAGTAATTGAAATGAGAGCATGAAGAGACTTTCCTCCACTTTGGGTTTATCAGAGGCTGACCTAGCTTAGGTTACTCTCGCGACTTTTTGGCATGAAGGTTCCCAAATCATCGCAATCTACTTGACGGGAAGTTAATCCGGTCTTTCAACTGGAGCGAATTTGGGTGGTGCCTTTCCTGAGCCTCGGAGAATTAGTCTTCTCACGAGTCCAGTAATCAAACACCTATGGGATAGCCTCCTGGTGGAGGGACCACACAACATACATTCACATACTTCGCGTCTCACCGTATGAAAATGATAACATGTGCGGAGCACTAATATCACAAGCAGTTATGGTGTGAAGCACTAGCATCACAAGCAGTTATGGTGCGAAGCACTAGCATCACAAGTAGTTATGGTACGAAGCACTAAGTGCAAATAAGGAAATGTATTTGTACACATTCATCAAAAATGTAAATGCAACATCCACACACAAGCAGATAATAGTTTTTGAAAAGATTGTAGTAGCGGCTTAAGTCCTCTTCTTCGAGTCCCAAATAGAGTCGCCACTTTTTTCGACGTTGGGATTTTTGGGTGTCCCTTTCCGTTACTTGTTCTTTGGTGTTCTCATTTTAGGTGAGATTTGTTTGAAAAAACAAGTGAAAAAGGTCCGACATGTATGATGTCGACGATGGGACTGTTAAGAGTCGCCAGTTGGTTTTTTAAATGGTTGTACCAACACAACCGATAAAAGGTTTGCACATTGACCCAGTGATGTGACACTGATATACAGGTCGGCGAAACCGAGATTCGTTTAGGGTCCGGGGACTTGGTTATGCGGGGGGAAGGTGTTAGGCACCCCCCGACATCCGTGTTACCACGGTGACCACCTCTTTTCAAGAAACTATTATCTGAGTGTGTGTGTGTGTGGGTCAATGTGCTGTTATATGAAAGTTGTGCGAGGCCTCGTTCGAACCTATATACACAGGGTTTGAATTTATATAGAAAATTCAGTTTTTAACAAGATATGGCAGTGATGTTTTATGAAAGAGGTTTTTCAAACCCTGATGCTCAATAGGAATTGAGACCTTTTACACTCCCATTTTTATTAAGTGAGCGGCTGAATTGATTTTATTTGACGAATGCGAGGCATCCGTACGAAAATAATATACAAAAATAATGCCGACTTCCTCGTGGGTATGAAAACCATCTAATAAAATTCAGACATCGTAGAATAATTTACAAGCTGCTTACAGCTGAAAATGTCCATCAAAGGAACCGAATCTAGATTCAATGGGATGAATCTGTGATCACATGATTCCTAGGCTCACAAAATACTGCAGTTTATATGAAAGTAGTAAGCAGGTATATATAAAAAAGCTGTAAATATATATATATCTGAGCGGGATCACCAACCATGAAGCACCTCTATGGGGGATCGAAATGTAAATAAAGCTATTAAAAGCTATCAACCGCCACTTTAGAGAAACTCCAAAGGACAAAACATAAATAAAAGCTGTAAAGTGATCAACAACCCACGAAGAAAAGTCCGGTGTAGATTTAAATATATATATATATATATATATATATATATATATATATATATATATATATATATATATATATAAAAGCAATAAATGCACTTGGATGTAAAATTCAAAGCTCATCGAGCGTAATTGACCACATTTCTTATATATAAGTATATATATATATATATATATATATATATATATATATATATATATATATATATATATATATATATATATAATGATAGCATACTTTGGATATAAAATCCGGGCTCATCGAATGCAGTCCAAACACACATTCATATATATAAATGTACTATATATATATGAAAGCGAGTAAACGCACTGGGCAAAGTTCAGGGCTCATCGAACAAAGTCCCACACACAGTTGATATATATAAGTATATATATATATATATATATATATATATATATATATATATATATATATATATATATATATATATATATAAAAGCGCAAACGCACTGCATCAAAGTCTAGGCTCATCGAACAAAGTTCGACACACAATTGATATATATATATATATATATATATATATATATATATATATATATATATATATATATATATATATATATATATATAAAGCAATAAACGCTCGGGGCCAAGTTCAGGCTCAATCGAGGTATAACTCGATAATGTTAGTCAAAATATATGTAAATATATATATATAAAATATATATATATATATATATATATATATATATATATATATATATATATATATATATCAGATGAAATGAAACCACTGACCCAAGTCCTGCAAAGCAAACAACACGACTCTCAACGTGTAGAAGGGTGTGTTCAAAGATGAAGAGAAAGACTCTAAAGTGTGTGAGAAGGCTTACAGCTGACAGCTAAAAAAGGCTTCTATATCTTTAGAGTGGGTAAACAACGGGCTTTTGTGGGTACAAAAGAGGCTATATATGAGCTCACAGGTGTTTAAAAGTGGGAAAATACACTGTATGACGAGTGTAGAGCAAATTGTGTAGGGTTTCCCCATCTTTTTCTCCTAGAAAATTAGCACCCCAAGCCTTCTATTTATAGGCAATATGAGCCGCAGGTGTACCAGAGGCGGGTCGGGTCGTCTCGAATTACGTGCACTTAGGCACTGTAATGTCCACTCAGTTTTTCAGAAGTGCAATCCGGGCATCCGTTTGAGGTATTCAGGACCTATTTCAGACTGCCGTTGTCGAGAGTTGTACGATGGCATGGGATTAGAGTTTGTACAAAGTCATTGAAGATGGGACGGTGCCCTCTGGTCTTCAAGCTTCAACTTTCATCCGTTACCCCGTACAATAGTCACTCGGGATTGGTTAGCCTTGTAGGACATCATTGCGTTGAGACGTAACGTGGCATCGTGTTTGACGAGATGACGATGTTGCCCCTCACCGGTGTTATCGCCGAATTGGGCTGATAAAGCAGACGTTGCTCAGACTTCGCTGAGATTGGACTGCTGCAATTGTTGAAGGTCCTCATTGTCATCTTTGACGTGTGCTGCCTTCCCGATGTTTATTGCTTAGGGTTGGTGCAACAGTATCTCGTTGTGGCCTTGAGATTGAAGTCGGTGGCATTTGAAACAAGCATTTCTGGGGTTATCTCCGAAACTGCATTCCTTGGGGTTATCACCAAGGTTGGAGGCTATTCCCATGGTTGGGACTGAGACTGGATACCTTGGGGTTATCTCCGAGATTAATCGGTCTTCTCCGGTGTGTGTTAGGTATTGTATCTCGCATGTCTCGGGGTTATATCCGAGGTTGGGCTATTGCTCCCAGAGTGTGATCTGGGGTTGATGCTGAACTCCTGGTAGTATCCGGTATGGATTTGGATTGTCTTTCAGGGTTCTCTCTTAAAAGATGAATCTTTCTTCCTGCAACGTTAGTAACAGTACAGAAAATTTCGAGTGTCTACAGATTTTTTTTCGGTCCAAATTATTTTTGATATAATATTATTCTTGAATTTTACTCCACAAAGCAGTATCATGTTGACAATATAGACATTATTGATTTCTGGATAAATTAAATTATAAATCTTTAAAAATTTATCCTTGAACTTGTTTTATTGAATTCTTATCATCCTCATGTTTATATTATGTTGAAAGTCATCTGTGGCTTGTTGTGCATAGATGGACTTAGTATGATTATGACCAGGGATTATTCGGTATAATCATGACCGTAATGTTACAAATGATGTGGTAAAAATCCTCATTGGTCGTAGTGCATTGATGGACAGTTGTTGGCATGATCATGACCATTGATGAATACACGAATATCCTTGGCCCGTAGTGCATGGATAATTTGTGGTCGTGATACCAAAGAATATCCTTGGCCGTAGTGCAGGGGTGATTCGATGATGTGGATTATTTATTAAGTGAGTCTCAAATGATAAAAGTGATGAAAAACCTTTTAAATCATAAAAGATAGTAGATTTTATTTTCTACTTGACTCTTTTAATGGATTGCTTGTTCCGCTGCAGTTAAACTTGATGTTTGTTATATTTTATCAGTTTAACACTGTTGAAGGCTAACGATAAATTATTCTGCATTATCTTAGTTATAATATTTCTTACTGGGCTAGTTGAGCTCACCCTTTTGCTTTCATTGTTCTCTTCAGGAAATGAGAACGTAACCGGGACTAGTCGGAGAACGGAGTAACGGTCCAGATGATAGCATTAGTAGTCCTCACTATTCTATGAAATAATGTGATAATAAATGTATTTAGGACTCCATTTGAGTTGAATACTATCTAGAAGACAATATTAGTATTAAAACTCTCAGTTTATGTTTTGTCGTATTTTACACGACAGTTGTATTATTAAGTTGTATTTGAATTTTATACCATGTATTTGGCGACTCAAGATGGGTGATGTATACCTATTTTGGGGGCGTCACACATTATATCAAATTAACACCTTATTATTCACAATAATAAACAGAGGAAATTTGATTTTATTTATAAAAAGTTGGGGTCTTACAACCTCCCCTCCTTATGAAATTTCGTCCTCGAAATTGACGTATGTACCTAGTGTTTCGAAAAGGTGAGGATACCTCGCTTTCATTTCTGATTCCAACTCCCATGTCATTTTTTCAATAGCATGGTTCCTCCACAAAACCTTAATTTGTTGTATAACCTTGGTGCGTAGGACATGCTCTTTTCTATCCAAGATCTTAACAAGTACCTCCTCATACGTTAAATCTTCGGCTATCTCGTCTGGTTCTAACTCAATAATGTGGTTCGGGTCTTTCACATATTTACGAAGCATAAAAATGTGAAAAACATTATGAACACGAGACATGCTTGGAGGTAATGCGAGTCTATAGGCCACATTTCCTATTCGGTCAAGAATCTCAAATGGACCAACAAATCTTGGATTGAACTTTCCTCTCTTTCCAAATCTTGTATCTCCCTTCCATGGAGCAATACGTAACAATACACGATCCCCAATATTAAATTCCACATCCGTTCGATGAAGATCCGCATAACTCTTTTGTCGATCCTGTGCAGTTTGTATACATTGTCGAATATTTTGGATCTTTTTTGTAGTTATGCGTAGAAATTCTGGTCCCAACAATGTTGCTTCTCCCACCTCATCCCAGCATACTGGAGAGCGACACTTTCATCCATACAATGCTTCAAATGGAGCCACACCTATACTTGCCTAATAACTGTTGTTGTAGGAGAATTCCACCAATGGCAAGTACTTATGCCAACTTCCTTTGAAATCTAGGACACAGAGTCTTAATAGATCTTCAAGGGTTTGAATAGTCCTTTTCGATTGCCCGTCCGTTTGAGGATGGTATGCCGAACTGAATCGTAAATCCATGCCCATAGCTTTCTACAAGCTAACCTAAAATCGTGAAGTAAATCTTGGGTCACGATCCGAAACTATGGATACTGGCATGCCATGCAATCTCATAATCTCATTTACATACATACGAGCAAGACGTTCAAGGGAATAAGTCTCACGTATAGGCAAGAAATGAGCAGACTTGGTTAATCTATCAACAATAACCCAAATCTCATCTATGCCTTGAGAAACTTTGGAAAGACCCGTAACGAAATCCATAGTAATGTGTTCCCACTTCCATTTCAGAATCTCAAGTGGTTGTAATGGACCCTTTGGAACTTGATGCTCCACCTTTACACGTTGACAAGTTAAACACCTCGAGATAAACTCCGTGATATCTCTCTTCATATTGTTCCACCAAAATGTATGTCGAAGATCATGATACATTTTGGTACTACCAGGATGGATTGCAAACGATGTGTTGTGTGCCTCCATCATGATTCTATGTTTCAAGTCAGAATTGTTAGGAACACAAAGTCTGGAGTTGACTCGAAGTATTCCTTCTTCATCGATTCTTGCTTCTGAAATAACACCTTCTTGCACTTTCTTCTTCATACGCATCAACTCCAGGTCCGTAGCTTGAGCAGCTTTAACTTTATCGATTAAAGTCGGTTATACTCGTATGCTTGATATCATCACGTGGGTACTTGGAGCCATTACCTCTATCTCCATCCTTTGTAAGTCATACAAAATGGGCCTTTGTGTTAACAACATTGCACTCGTACCCGCATATGATCTTCTACTTGATGCGTCAACTACCATGTTTGCTTTTCCAGGATGATATTGGATGGTATGATCGTAATCTTTCAACAGCTCGAGCCAACGTCGTTGCCGCATGTTGAGTTCCTTTTGGGTGAATAAATATTTGAGGCTTTTATGATCTGTATAGATCTCCACTTTCTCCCCATACAGGTAGTGTCTCCAGATCTTCAACGTGAAAAGCGATCACGCTAACTCCAAATCATGAGTAGGATAATTCCTCTCATATTCTTTGAGTTGTCGCGAGGCATAGGCTATGACTTTCCCATGTTGCATGAAAACACATCCCAACCCTTTGCCTGAAGCATTTCTGTAGATAATAAATCCATCCGAACCAGATGGGGTATTGTCAGAACAGGTGCCGAAATGAGTCTCCTCTTGAGTTCTTGAAAACTCTTCTCACAATCCTCGCTCCAACCGAATTTTGTATCTTTACGAGTCAACTGAGTTAACGGAGTAGCGATTCGAGAAAATCCTTCCACGAATCTCCGATAATAACCAGCTAAGCCCAGAAAGCTACATATTTCGGTCACCGACTTCGGTTGCTCCCAACTTTGTATTATTTCAATCTTCACCGGGTCAACAGATACTCCATGTTTTGACACCACGTGCCCAAGGAATTCTACTTCCTCAAGCCAAAACTCGCATTTCTTCAGCTTGGCATATAGCTTGTTATCACGAAGCCTTTGCAGTACCAGCTTCAAATGGTGCTCATGATCTTCACGGCTTTTGGAATAGATGAGGATGTCTTCAATAAAGATAACAACGAACTGATCCAAATATTCCTTGAACACACTGTTCATCATATCCATGAAAGCAGCAGGAGCATTAGTCAATCCAAAAGACATGACTAAGAATTCATAATGCCCGTACCGAGTTCTGAAGGCAGTCTTTGGAATATCCTCAGTTTTAATCTTCAGCTGATGATATCCAGAACAAAGATTGATCTTTGAAAAGAATTGTGCTCCTTGCAACTGGTCAAACAGGTCATCAATACGAGGTAGCAGATACTTATTCTTGATGGTCATCAATTCCCGGTAGACAATACAAAGTCGCATACTCCCGTCTTTCTTTTTTACAAATAAAATAGGAGCACCCCAAGGAGATGTATTAGGACGAATGAAATCGATGTCCAACAACTCCTGTAGTTGGAGCTTTAACTCCTGAAGTTCAATAGGAGCCATTTGATATGGGGTTTTGGAAATGGGCTTTGTACCAGGTTCAAGGTCAATAAAGAATTCAACTTCACGTTCTGGGGGTAGACCGGGAAGTTCTTCAGGAAATACGTCAGGAAATTCACTAACAACAGAAATATTATTCAAATTTGACGTGTTCTTGTTCAAGTCCGTGACATGGGCTAAGAAAGCTTGACATCCATTTTTCAATAAACGAATAGCTTTATGACTTGATATGACAATGATTGACTTTAGTGGTTTGGTTGTTTGAATTCGCATAATAGGTTGGTTAGGAATATGAAAACTAACAACCTTACGAAAATAATCATTTTTAGCATGATGAGTGGTTAACCAATCAATCCCTAAAATCATATCAAATGCAAGTATTTTCAACAAAATAAGATCGACAGGTAATGTGATGGTACCAACTTAGATCAAGCAAGATTTATAAACAGTAGATGTAATGAAAGTTTCTCCTAATGGAGTCTCAACAGATAAATCAAGGTCTAATTTCTCCGGAGTCAAGTTCAAACGTTGAGCACAAGAAGGAGAGATAAAAGAATGGGTAGAACCGGTATCTAATAAGGTATAAACTTCGCAAGAGTTTATGATTAGCTTACCCATGATCACCTCGTTCAGGTTCCTCACGTTTTGAGCAGTCACAACAAATGCCCTTCCAAGAACCACTGACTTTGACTTGTTCGGGACAGCCTTTGGAGTCACCATCCCCGTTGAGCTTGGTTTCGTAACAAGACAATCTCTAGATATATGACCTTCCTTTCCACAGTTATAACACACCTTGGATTGTTGTGGGTAGTTTGGGCTGATGTGTCCCTCTTTCCCGTATTTATAGCAAACGACCGATGATCATTCTCCTCCCCTAGAAACAGTTGATGTTTGTTCTGACGTCTTCACGTTATCATTGTTATACCTTCTCTTTTTGAAATCCCCCCCGACTCGCTTCTTCTACCATTATGGCCACGATTACCACCAGAGTGGTTACCGCTTTTGTCTGAATGTTTTCCTCCCCATTGGTTGTCATTGCTCCGATGACTGCAGCCACCGGTATGACTTTGGTTGTGGTCCCTCGGTTGAACATACTCATTATCTCACTCTAGTAATTGAGCCCTGTTTACAACATCTGAATATAAAGAAAATTTATGAGAGATAAGATATTGCCGAATCTCAGGTTTTAGACCTCTGAGAAACATCTGCGTCATTCGTTCCTCATTCTCTACCAAATGAGGTACAAACCTGGATAACTCTGCGAACTTCGCCTCGTACTAGGACACCGTCATGTTGTTTTTTTCCAGTCTAATAAACTTTACCTCCTTCATATGACGAATACTTTCAGGAAAGTACTTATCATTAAACAGTTTCAAAAATGTTTCCCAAGATATGTTGAGTGCCGCAGGCTGGGTACGCTTCACAGATTCCCACCAGTAATCTACCTCACCGCGGAACATAAAGGTGGCGAATGGAACCTTCTATTCCTCCGTGCATTCTAAGATATCGAATATCTTGGTAATTTGCTTGACCCACGTTTCTGCCTTAATCGGATCCGGCTTTTCAACAAATTCTAGTGGTCCCAACTCTTTGAACTGCTTGGTTGTGATAAGCCACACATTGCTATCATTTCTACCCGTATTTTGTCCATGAGTCTCCCTCATTTGATTTTGCATAACCTGCAAAAATCTTCTAAACATCCCATCATTCATCATTTGTTCGGTTGTGTTGTTTACATGAGGAATATTGCCTTCCCGTTGCACGTTCCCATGGGTGGTGATTAAAGGTATCTCCACAGTCTCATTCACTCCATTGTTAATATTTCCAGCTGCCATTCTCAAATACTGCCACAAAACAAGAGTTAATTAACAAATTAACATATCACATAACATATGCTCCGACTGACTAACCAAATAAGCTTAGGTATGACACACTAGCGATGTAAGACCCCCAACTTTTATGAATAAAGATGATTTTTCTATAAATATCATTTTTGAATACTATGGAATGAATTTGATATAATGTTATAGTTGTGGGTAATATTTATAAATTTTGCAAAGTACGCAAGTTGTTATATAATATTCGATTGGTCGGGGAATATTCATTTTAACGAGGAATATTCAGACAACTAAGACAATCATTGGTGGACCCCACAATGGAATTATTGTTTGATTGAGAAAACGACAAAAATATTTTATGAAAATAACGACGGAAGTTTTACCGTTAACTGTTGAAACACCCGGTGTTAAAAGTACAATAATACGCGTGGTTGTATAGTAGAAAACAGTATTGATTATTGATGCTTACATGAGAAGTCACTCAATTTTGTTCAATTATTGCTACAGTAATAGTATCTCACGTTATTTGATTCAATTATTGTCAATATTTTATATATTATTAAATCAATAATTGAGACGACAACGTTATTAATATTATTATTTGCAATATTGACGATGTCTAGAAGTTTTGTCAAGGAGAGGTTTGGTCACCTAATTGCGCGCCAATAGGGAGAAATTCTTATTGGAAAGCCCCCTCTTTCCTGGGAACGACCTGATCAATTAATATTGTGAATTATAATAATTGTGATAAATGTTGTTTTATTATTATTATAAATGTAATAAAACAGAAAAATTTTTATATATAAACAAAAATACTTTTTATAAAGTTTAGTTTTTTTTTTATTATAAATAGAATATATTATATTTTATTATGCATAGTGTTTGCATAGTAAAAACTTTTTATATAAAATGTAATACTTTTTATAAAGTTTTGTTTTATTTGATTATAAATAGAATATATTATATTTTATTATGCATAGTGTTTGCATAGTAAAAACTTTTTATATAAAAATGTAATACTTTTTATAAAGTTTTGTTTTATTTGATTATAAATAGAATATATTATATTTTATTATGCATAATGTTTTGCATAAGTGCTGCGTAGTATTTGCATAGTAAAAACTTTTTATATAAAATAGAATACTTTTTATAAAGTTTTATTTTATTTGATTATAAATAGAATATATTATATTTTATTGCATAGTGCAACATAGTATCCTTTCCATTCTCCTATAAATAGGATGTTTAGTTAGAATTGAAAATCACACCAAAAATTCAGAGAATTCTTCTTCTATAATCTTGAGCGTATTTCTTTAGAGTTTAAGAAAGTTTTGAGCGTAGAAAATAGTGCAAGTTTTCTTCAAGTATATCCCCGTCCTACCCGTCGGAATACTCTTCTTTTTAAGGTAAGGGGTATTATTCTTTCCTATTCATGAAGAAAGTTATATTCTTTCAATACTCGTAAGGGTTGTTATTCCATTCTTTATTATTCTGTTGGAATAACCTGTCTGTGCGGTCTATCGCTTGCCTGGTGAATTCTGTTGTTATTCCATTTTTTATTATTCATTTGGAATATCCACATGCATCGCGATTACGCGTATGACCCGGTTCCATTCTTTATTATTCTGTTGGAATATCCTCGCATGCATGCGATTACGCATGACCTAGTTCCATTCTTTATTATTCTATTGGAATATCCTCATGCGTATGCGGAGTTACGCGTGTCCCAGTTCCATTCTTTATTATTCTGTTGGAATAACTTGTCTGTACGGATTACGCACGCCTGGTGAATTCTTCTGTTATTCCATTCTTTATTATTCTGTTGGAATAAACTGTCTACGTGGATTACCGTATGGCGACAAAAATCTATTTACGGTTTCATATATTCTGTTATACTCAGTTGGTTAAAGTCTTGGCTTATATACTCCATGAAATTAGTGGAATATCCTTGATATTTGTGCTTCATCCAGTATCTTTTCATGGAAATATTCTTCGGAGCATTCTTGAATTTTACTCCACAAAACAGTATCATGTTAACAATTTGGACATTATTGATTTCTGGATAAATTAAATTATTAATCTTTAAAAATTTATCCTTGAACTTGTTTTATTGAATTCTTATATCATTGTCATCATCCTCATGTTTATAATATGTTAAAAGTCATCTGTGGCCTGTAGTGCATAGATGGACTTGGTATGATTATGACCAGGAATTATTCGGTATAATCATGACCGTAATGTTACAAATGATGTGGTAAAAATCCTCATTGGTCGTAGTGCATTGATGGACAGTTGTTGGCATGATCATGACCATTGATGAATACACGAATATCCTTGGCCGTAGTTCATGGATAATTTGTGGTGCGTGATACTTAATGAATATCCTTGGTCAGTAGTGTGGGGATGATGTGGATTATTTATTAAAATTTGAGTCTCGTGATAAAAGTAATGAAAAACCTTTTAAATCATAGAAGATAGTAAATTTTATTCTCTACTTGACTCTTTTAATGGATTGCTTGTTCCCCTACGCCAAACTAAACTTGATGTTTGTTATATTTTATCGGTTTAACCTTTATTTGAAGGCTAATGATAATTTATTCTCCATTATCTTAGTCATAATATTTCTTACTGTGCTAGTTGAGCTCACCCTTTTGCTTTCATTGTTCTCTTCAGGAAATGAGAACGTAGCAGGGACTAGTCGGGGAACGGTCCAGATGATAGCATTAGTAGTCCTCACTATTCTATAAAATAGTGTGATAATAAATGTATTGAGGACTTATTTTGAGTTTGAATACTGTCTAGAAGACAATATTTGTATTAAAACTCACAGCTAATGTTGTATATTTAAGGTTGTATTTGTATTCTGTACCATGTATTTGGCGACCCAAGATGGGTGATGTATACCTGTTTTGGGGGCGTCACAAGCCAAGGATTACTCGTCTATCCTCTCCTAGTTCTATTCCCCGATCTCCGTCAGAGACCATATCCCTAAGCTCTGATACCAACTGTGACGCCCCCAAAATAGGTATACATCACCCATTATGAGTCGCCAAATATATGGTACAGAAACAAATACAACTTCATTAATATAATTGTTTTGACGCCCCCAAAATAGGTATACATCACCCATTTTGGATCGCCAAATATATGGTACTGAATACAAATACAAACTTAATTATACAACAAGAGCTGAGAGTTTTTACACAAATATTGTCTCATAGACAATATCCAAACTCAAATTCAATCCTCATTACATTTATTATCACACTAAATAGTGAGGATTATTAAAACAACCATCTCAGACCATCACTCCGTTCCCCGACTAGTCCCGGATATGTTCTCATTTCTTGAAGAGAATAATGAAAGCAAAAGGGTGAGCTCAACTAGCCCAGTAAGAAATATTATGACTAAGATAATGCAAAATAAGTTATCGTTAGCCTCCAACAATGTTAAACTGATAGAATATAATAGTCAACAAGTTTAACTGCAGTGGAACAAGCAATTCATTAGAAGAGTCAAGTAGAGCATGATATCTACTATCTTCTATGATTTAAAATGGTTTTCATCAACTTTATCGCTGAGACTCAACTTAATAAATATACCACATCATCGAATCATCCCTGCACTACGGGCCAAGGATATTAATGTAATCATCAACGGTCATAATTATACCGAATAATTCTTGGACATAATCATACAAACAACTGTCCATCAATGCACTACAGGCCAATGAAGATTTTTACCACATCATTTGTAACATTACGGGTCATAATTATACCGAATGATCCCAGGTCATAATCATACCAATCAATAGTTCATCTATGCATGTAAGCCAAAGATGACTTTCATCACAATATAAGCATGAGGATGATGACAATGATATAAGAATTCAATTAAAATAAAACACATGATAGATTTTAAAGATTTATAATTTAATTTATCCAGAATTCAATCATGTCCAAATTGTTAACATGATACTGCTTTGTGGAGTAAAATTCAAGAATAATATCTATGTATCAAAAACTAATCTTGGACAAAAAAGAAATTAATTTTTATCGTGAATAGTACTCCGGGTGAATAGTACTCGAGTGAATAGTACCCCAGCATGAAAAGTGCCCCGAATACCCGAGTGAATAATATTTGAGTGAATAGTAACCGGGTGAATAGTAACCCGTGAATAGTATCTCGACATGAAAAGTGCCCCGAATACCCGAGTGAATAATATTTTAGTGAATAGTAACCGGATGAATAGTAACTCGTGAATAGTACCCCGGTGAAAATGTTGATATTTAATAAGAAAGTTCAGATCAATATTCCAACGAAATGATACTGGATGAAGCGCAATACTCAAGGATATTGCACTAATTTCAGGGATTATAGAAGCAATACTTACCATAGTAAGTTTAGATTTAAGAATATGAAAAGAAATAACATACAAAATTGTAAATGGATTTTCACCTGTCATACGGTACGTAATCCGCGTAAACAGGTTATTCTGACATATTAAAGGATGAATACGAAAAAAAATAGTATTCCTTATGAATACGAAAGAAATAATACCCCTTACCTTAGTAGAAGACTGGATACTGCAATAATGAAGTAGTAGAATACTCTTCTTCTTGCCCTCTATAGTTTCTCTTGTGAGTCTCAGTGAATTGGTGAGAATGAAAGAAGAATTAAACTTCTATTTATAGGAGAAATGACTAAATAGTAACTAATTCACGAACGGTCCAGATTGATTACTATTAAAACCACAATTGACGGTCCAAATTGATTTACTTTTAAAACCACCACTGATAGTCCAGATTGATTTGCTATTAAAACCACCACCAATGGTCCAAATTGATTTAACTTATTACACTTTCGTACCCCTAAAGTTTTCCATGGTTGCATTATTCCCCTCTAACATTTGTAATTCACTTATCTTCAATAAACACATTCTTAATACTTCAACAATTATTCATCATTAATATTATAACTCACAATATTTAACAACTAGATCATTCCTAGGAAAGAGGGGGCTTTCCGATAAGGATTTCTCCCTATTGGCGCGCAAGTAGGTGACCAAACCTCTCATCGACAGAACTTACTAAACATCGTCAATATTGCAAATAATAATATAAATAACTTTGTTGTCTCAATTATTGATATAATAATATAAAATATTATGCAGATGATACTGTGATAATAATTGAATCAAATAACGTGAGATACTATGCAACAATTACTGTAGCAATAATTGAGTAAACTGAGTGACTTCTTACGTAAGCATCAATAATCAATACCGTGTGCTACTATGCAACCATCCATATTACTGTACTTTTACCACCGGGTAGTTCAACAATTAACAATAAAACTTTTGCCATTATTTTTATAAAAAGATATTTTTGTCATTTTCTAACTCCGACAATAATTTCATTGCGGGGTCCACCAATGATTGTGTCGTCGTACAAATATTTTCTGTTTAAAACGAATATTCCCCGACCAATCAAATATTTTATAACAACTTGCATACTTTGTAAAATTTATAAATATTACCCACAACTATAACATTATATCAAAACCACACCATAATATTCAAAAATATATTTCGAGAAAAATTAATCTTTATTTATGAAAGTTGGGGTCTTACAACCTCCCCTTCTTATGAAATTTCATTCTCGAAATTAGGGTACATACCTGATATATCAAAGAGGTGAGGATACATTGATTTCATTTCAGATTCTAACTCCCAGGTCATTTCCTCAATATCGTGGTTTCTCCACAAAACTTTGACTTGAGGTATAACCTTGGAGCATAGAATATGTTCCTTCTTATCCAATATTTAACAGGTACCTCTTCATACGTTAAATCTTCTGCTATCTCGTTCGGTTCTAATTCAATAATATGGTTTGGGTCTTCCACATATTTATGTAACATAGATATATGAAAAACATTATGAACACGAGACATACTTGGCGGTAACGCAAGTCTATAAACCACAGTTCCTACTCGATTGAGGATTTCGAATGGCCCAATGAATCGAGGATTGAGCTTTTCTCTCTTTCCAAATCTTGTAACTCCTTTCCATGGAGCAACACGTAACAACACATGATCTCCAACATTGAACTCCACGTCCTTTCGATGAAGATCAACATAACTCTTTTGTCGATCTTGTGAGGTTTTTATACGTTGCCGTATCATTTGAATCTTTTTCATTGTCATGCGTACCAATTCCGGACCCAACAATGTTGCTTCACCCACCTCATCCTAGCATACTAGAGAACGACACTTGCGTCCATACAACGCCTCGAATGGAGCCATGCCAATACTTGCTTGATAACTGTTGTTGTAGGAGAATTCCATTAATGGCAAGAACTTGTCCCAACTTCCTTTGAAGTCAAGGACACAGAGTCTTAATAAATCCTCAAGAGTTTGAATAGTCCTTTCCGACTGCCCGTCCGTTTGAGGATGATATGCCAAACTAAATTATAAATCTGTGCCCATAGCTTTTTACAAACTAACCCAAAATCGTGAAGTGAATCTTGGGTCTCGATCAGAAACTATGGATACTGGCATGCCATGCAGTCTTACAATCTCATTTATGTACATACGAGTAAGACGTTCAAGTGAATAAGTTTCTCGTATAGGTAAGAAATAAGCAGACTTGGTCAATCTATCAACAATGACCCAAATCTCATCTATGCCATGAGAAACCTTGGGAAGACCAGTAACGAAATCCATGGTAATGTGTTCCCACTTCTATTCTGGAATTTTAAGTGATTGCAATGGACCTTTTGGCACTTGATGCTCTGCCTTGACTCGTTAATAAGTTAGACACCTTGAGATATAATCCGCTACTTCTCTCTTCATATTGCTCCACCAAAATGTATGTTGAAGATCACGATACATTTTGGTACTCCCAGGATGGATTGCAAACGGTGTATTGTGCGCCTCCATCATGATTTTATACTTTAAATCAGGGTCGTTTGGAAAACAAAGTCTGGAGTTGACTCGTAATATTCCTTCTTCATCGACTCTTGCTTCCGAAATAGCACCTTCTTGCACTTTCTTCTTTATATGTATCAACTCCAGGTCCGTAGCTTGAGCATCTTTAACTTTATCAATTAAAGTCGGTTCTACTCGTATATTTGCCATCATCACGTGGGTCCCTGGAGCCTTTATCTCTATCGCCATCCTTTGCAAGTCATACAAAATGGGCCTTTGCGTTGAAAATATCGCACTCGTACCTGTATATGATCTTCTACTCAATGCGTCAGCTACCACGTTAGCTTTTCCAGGATGATATTGAATTGTATGATCATAATCTTTCAACAACTCAAGCCAACATCGTTGCCGTATGTTGAGTTCCTTTTGGGTGAAGAAATATTTGAGGCTTTTATAATCCATATAGATCTCTACTTTCTCTCCATACAGGCAATGCCTCTAGATTTTTAGTGCGAAAATGATAGCTGCCAACTCTAGATAATGAGTAGGATAATTCCTCTCGTATTCTTTGAGTTGTCGTGAGGCATAGGCTATGATTTTTCCATGTTGCATGAGGACACATCCTAACCCTCTGCCTGAAGCATCGCTGTAGATGACAAATCCCTCTGAACCAGATGGAATTGTCAGAACAGGTGCTAAAATGAGCCTCATCTTGAGTTCTTGAAAACTCTTCTCACATTCCTCGCTCCAATCGAATTTTGTGTCTGTTCGAGTCAGCTGAGTTAATGGAGTAGCGATTCGAGAAAATCCTTCCACGAATCTCCGATAATAACTAGCTAAGCCCAGAAAGCTACGTACTTCAGTCACTGAATTAGGTTGTTCCCAACTTTGAATTGCTTCAATCGTTGTTGGGTCAACAGATATTTCATGATTTGATATCACATTCCCAATGAATGCTACTTCCTCAAGCCAGAACTCGTATTTCTTCAACTTGGCATATAATTTGTTCTCACGAAGCTTTTGTAGTACAACCTCAAGTGTTGTTCATGATCTTCACGACTTTTGGAGTAAATGTGAATGTCATCAATAAAGACAACCACAAAATGATCTAAATATTCCTTGAATACTCGGTTCATCATATCCATGAAGGCAGCATGAGCATTAGTCAATCCAAAAGACATGACTAGGAATTCACAATGCTCGTACCGAGTTCTGAAAGCAGTCTTTGGAATGTCATCAGTTTTAATCTTTAACTGATGATATCCGGAACGGAGATCGATCTTTGAAAAGAATTTGGCACCTTGCAACTAGTCAAATAGGTCATCAATGCGAGGCAACGGGTACCTATTTTTGATGGTGACATGATTCAACTCCCGATAATCAATACAAAGTCGCATACTCCCATCTTTCTTCTTTACGAATAGAACAGGAGTACCCCAATGAGACGTACTAGGACGAATGAAACTGATGTCTAACAATTCCTGTTGTTGGGTCTTTAACTCCTGAAGTTCAACAAGAGCCATTCGATATGGGGCTTTGGAAATGGGTTTTGTATCGGGTTCAAGGTCGATACAAAATTCAATTTCACACTCTGGGGGTAGGCCAGGAAGTTCTTCAGGGAATACGTCAGGAAATTTATTAACAATGAAAATATCATTCAAATCTGACGTATTTTTGTTTAAATCTGTGACATGGGCTAAGAAAGCTTGACATCCATTTTTCAATAAACGAATAGCTTTATGGCTTGATATGACAGTGATTGACTTTAGTGGTTTGGTCGCTTGAATTCTCATAATAGGTTGGTTAGGAATATGAAAGCTAACAACCTTACAAAAACAATCAATTTTTGCATGATAAGTAGTTAACCAATCAATCCCTAAAATCACTTCAAACACAAGTATTTTTAAGGAAATAAGATCGACAGGTAACATGCGGTTACCGATTTGAATCAAACAAGACTTATAAACAAAGGATGTAATAAAGGTTTCTCCCAACAGAGTTTCAACCGATAAGTCAAAGTCTAATTTCTCCGGAGTCAAATTTAAACGCTGAGCGCAAGTGGGAGAAATAAAAGAATGGGTGGAATTGGTATAAAATAAGATATAAGCTTCGCAAGAGTTTATGATTAGCTTACCCGTGATCACCTCGTTCGGATTCCTCGCTTTTTGGGAGGTTACGACAAACGCTCTCCCTTGAACTATCGGTTTTGTCTTGTCTGGGACGGCAGGATAAGTAGAGCCAAGCTCTAAGACCACATGAAATTTAGATAGGTACACTTAGAAGGGGGGTTGAATAAGTGTGGAGCAAGTGATGTCCAATTTTTGTTTTAACAAAACTGTTAAGAATGCATTCTACTATTTTCAAAAATACATCTTGTTACAGTCACAATTTTCAGAAGCAGTTTACTAATTGATTTTGTAAGATAATTTGACTTAATCAATTTATGACCTGAATAGGTATAAACACTTTTATAATGAGTTATATGTGTTAAAGTGTTTATAATTCAGTTTTATACTTTAAAAAACTTTAAACAAATAGCAGTTTTACATAGGAAAAACAATCATAAGATCACAAAGAATTTTTACGTGGTTCAGCCTCTAACCTCTAGTATAGTGGTCTAATCCACATCCAATACCAACTGGTATTGGAGACTCACTTTATTAATTAATGTGACGATGTTACGTACACAACAAATTACAAATATACTTGAACAACTATGTTCACTTTGTGCATTTTTGCACCCATTAAGTACTTATACTCCCTTGAGCACCTTTGCTCCCTTTAAGCACCTTTGCTCCCTTTGTGCACCTATGCACCCCAAGCACTTATGCTTACTTTACACTTGTTTATAACACTCACCTTAATCCCACACCGATTAGAATCCAATAGACTAATAACCTTAGTCTATTACACAATATTGAATTTAATCAAATTACAATGTCAACTATGATTAAAGCAATAAATATAAATCAATTCAAAGCTTTTCTATATGCAATGATCAGATAAAGAGAGAAAGATATCACCAAGTACTTAGGGACTGTTTATGATATAATCAGAGTAATGCAGCAGCCTGTATGACCCTTCACAGTAATCCAGATATGCACAACAACTATGACTTATGAAGATCAGAAAACTTAAGAGTATAACTTTCAGTTTATGCTTAGTATTTTCAATTCTGCTCGGGTTATATTTTTGGACATGGCTGAAAGCTTTTTATAATATCAACATATTATAGTCGTTTGACTAGAATGGATCAATTAGAGAGGGTTTTGCTGTTATCATTTAAGCTAATTGATTTTTTAGCTGTTAGAAGAAAATAGTCGTTTAGAACCAAAGGGATGGGACTCTGATATACTGAATTATCCCTTTGAGGGCTTAATTGATTTAACCAATCAATTTGTTTATTGATTCAAGTCATATCACTATTAAGATCAATCTCCTCAAGATTCCATTGAGTTATTGTTACCGTTAAGCATAATATAATTTCAGCAGCTTCCTTTTAATTTTAAACCAAAGATATCCAATTATGGATATAATTTTGTTTCCATAATTGTTTCATTTTTAGGACCAAGATATTTGTTACTTTAAATTGATTTAATAGAGATATCAATTAGCTCAATCAATTTAAGTAAACATGGATAGATTAATAATATAGATTCACCTCCATAATAGATTTAAGCATGTTTTAGCTTTTCAAATATTACTTTCAAAATATGTTTTAATAATCAGCTTTATTAAGAAAAAATTTCTTTTTAATAATGAAAACATGATTAATTATTTATGCAATGCAATCCTAGAACTTTGAATCAAAGTATATTTAGCGCTAGGATCTCAAATATTACTTCCAAAATATGTTTTAATAATCAGCTTTATTAAGAAAATTTTTTCTTTTTAATAATGAAAGCATGATTAATTATTTATGTAATGCAATCCTAGAGCTTTGAATCAAAGTATATTTAGCACTAGGATCTTACATGATATCCTAGTGACACATAATGCTTGTTGCTTCCTCATTCGAACAACTTCTTTAAAAGCATTCTGATTCAATGTAGATGTATAAATGTAGTCTGCTATATAGAAGATATTCATTCTGCTATATGAACCATGAAGATATTAAGCCATAAGAGTTAGATCATTAAGCCAAGTCATCATCAAAACCAAGGGATGAAGATTTATCAAACCAACAACATCAACTTCTCGGCTTCTTGGCACTTCGGCTCTTAGCTCTGCTAAGTTCTCATCATCTTGACACTGCGGCTCTTAGCTTTTTGGCTCTTTGGCTCTTCGGCTCTGTGCTATTTGGATTTTGGCTTTTCTGCTCTTCGCTCTTTGGCTCTTCGACCCTTTAACTCTTCTGCACTCTTCTTGGTGTTATAACTCTAGATCTTGTGTGTTTCTTGCTTTGGCACATTTTCAGTGCTTCTACTTTTCACACTTAGACCAGCCCTTCGGCTTTCTCCATTTAGTGCGACATCTCATTTTAATTCTTTGTGTTAGTATAGCCGAGCTCTTCAGCAGCTTTAAATTTGAATTCTCAAAGCTATTTATAGTCTTTCAAAAGACTTCCCACTACAAAGTGTCTGTTGGAGCATTTATGACATAGTTAACTCAGTATACTTTATGTTGACTTTCTGCACTTGTGTCAGGTTATTTTTTCGGCTTCTTGTTGGTCGATTTAATGATCAAATAAACACGCGCATGTATACGCGATCAAACAAGTAATATAGTAATAAGTTGAGTGTCGAACCCACAAGGAAATAGTAATAAAGCTATTCAAATACTAAAATTGTATCAATTTGATCTTATCCAAACAGTTGAGTAAATTTGGTTTGTTAAAGCTACATGATTAAAATAGTAAATGGCGAGAAAAAGTTGTATCAAATATGACAAGCTAAGATTATAACTCCCCTAATGCTTCATATAATCTCCTAACTCCCCTAATTATCTAACAAATTAATAGAATGATCTTTCGAAAATTCTATTTTTACATAAGCCTCTTCCGATGATCATATGAAATCCTCTAGCTAAATAAATCACTATATTCCTATAGTGAAATAAGTTAGACTAGAGTCATTAAGCTTTAATTATAATTAGTCACACAAAATAAATAGATATATTCCTATTCTATTATGCAAGATATGCTCTCAATCCATTAGGAAAGGTCATAACAAGTGTTATCATATTTAGGGTAAAGCATTAAAGTCCATTTTCCAATATCAAAGTAATACTCATATCAACTACTTGGCCAAGCAATTAGTAACTAAAGCATGAAATATAATAACCCATTCAAACATGATATATTATAATAAAAAGGAGAGAACGTCAATTACACTAATCATTAGGTTACGTTGCAATCCTAGAAATGGGGTTAGATCATAACTACAGAACAAAACAACATTATCAATGTATTCAACATACTCAGATTACATAAATAAATGAAAGACTTAGATAAAGAAAACCCCTGTTAGAAGTATTCAAGCTCTAACTCTTTTCTTCACCGTGTAGAATCCAAGCTATGAAGGAAGCAATGATCTTGGTTTCTTTGAATAACTAACTTCTTTCTCTTCTAAGCTATATATCTCTCTCTATTCTATTTTTATGCTAAACTGATAAGGAGGCTGAAAAAAATGGTAAGTGTTAAGTCTTCCCAGCTTTAGGTCATTAAGACTATGTTCTTTGCTTGGGAACCGGAGGTGGCATTGCGACACTGGATTTTAGCCTTGGACAGGCGATGCAACAAAAGTTAAACCAGGTTGGTTAATAAGTAGCGTTGCAACACCGGATTTAGAAGAATCAGTATAGGCAATGCTACACTAAGTGGGTGAGCTTCAGCATATGGGCGTACCGATATACTGAAAAGGCCTAGGGATAGGCGATGCGACGCCTACCCTTTTAAACTTGGAAATGACCAATAAACCCCTGCAATACACTTTTAAGACAAATAATAACAAACACTATATAAAAGCATTATAAAATAAGATGAACAAACAACTTCTTAAGGATTAGAGTGCTCGATTCGTGGGAATAAATCCCACTCATCACTTATCACATTTGACTGCAACTTTTTCTACCAATTGATAGATGTCTTTTCTCTCTTCAAACTAGTTGTTAGACACAATGATTTGATCTTTTTCAAGGATACTCTATTGGATGCCTCGGGACTTTTAATATGGCAATGTTCATTTTGTTAGTCTTCTAAGTCAGACATGACTCTACTCTACGAACTTTGATGATAGTAGACTGATGAGAATCATAGAGTTGAGCTTTGCATTTGCTCTACGATTATGGTTTAACTTCTGCTCTTTTGTTTTCTCTACGAATAAGTACTTCATGATGTTTGGACAGACTTCTCTTTATTCTCTAAATGCTTTATCAGCTCTACGAAGACAACTCTACAATCTAGTTATCTCTTGGTGCTTTACAATACCAGCTGTTGCTCTAAGAAATCTTGGTTATTCTGCGAACGGACTTATTCTTTATGATCAGGCAGAGTACTCTTGCAATTTAGCCTTTGTAGAAACATTCCAGAGATTTCTTATGAATAAGACTATACTTCAACATTCTTAGAGTATATCCTTCTATGATTAGCTTCTTCTTCTTTGTCCTTCAACTCATCTTTGTAACTCGTAGACGAGCTCTACGATCTTTGTCTTATGCATTTCAGTGAATGAGCTGAATATGCTGTTTGTGATCACACTACGATTCTTTAGAGTGACTCTACGATATGTTGGTCCTATTGACTATACATGGAAAGCTTTAATGAGATCAACCTAACATGTTTGATTTTTCTATTATAAGTCCTTGTACATGTTCTTAAGGACTTTACAAAACTTATCATTACAAATATATTTTAATCATTTGTTTATTAGATAATGATAATTCAATTTTGATCAACCTAATAGTTTTGATCTTTTCAGTTCTAAGTCCTTGTACATTTGTTTCTTAAAGACTTTACAAAGCTTCTCTTTCACAAGTATACTTTAGTCGATCAATTCATATATATATATATATATTATGACACCCCCAAAATAGGTTTACATCATCTATTCTGAGTCGTCAAATACATGGTACAAAATACAAATAAAAACTTAATTATACAACTGTCGTGTAAAATACGACAAAATATAAGCTGTGAGTTTTAATACAACATTGTCTTCTAAACAATATTCAAACTCAAAATAAGTCCTCAATACATTTATTTTCACACTATTTCATAGAATAGTGAGGACTACTAATGCTATCATATGAACCGACACTCCGTTCCCCGACTAGTCCCCGCTACGTTCTCATTTCCTGAAGAGAACAATGAAAGCAAAAGGGTGAGCTCAACTAGTCCAGTAAGAAATATTATAACTAAGATAATGCAGAATAAATTATCATTAGCCTTCAAAAGTGTTAAACTGATAAAATATAACAAACATCAAGTTTAACTGCAATGAACAAGTAATCCATTAGAAGAGTCAAGTATGTAATAAAATCTACTATCTTCTATGATTTAAAAGGTTTTTCATTACTTTTATCACGAGACTCACTTTAATAAATAATCCACATCATCCCCGCACTTCTACCAAGGATATTCATTAAGTATCACGACCACAAATTATCCATGCACTACGGGCCAAGGATATTTGTGTATTCATCAATGGTCATGATCATGCCAACAATCGTCCATCAATGCACTACGACCAATGAGGATTTTACCACATCATTTGTAACATTACGGCCATGATGATTATACCGAATAATCCCTGATCATAATCATACAAAGTCCATCTATGCACTACAGGCAACATATGACTTTCAACATATTATAAACATGAGGATGATGACAATTCAATAAAACAAGTTCAAGAATAAATTTTAAAGATTTATAAGTTAATTTATCCTGAACTCAATAACGTCCAAATTGTCAACATGATACCGCTTTGTGAAGTAAAATTTAAGAATGCTCAGAAGAATATTTCTATGAAAAGATACTGGATGAAGTGCAAATATCAAGAATATTCCACTATTTTCATGGAGTATAGAAGTCAAAGCTTTAACCAACTGAGTATAATAGAATATATGAAACTGCAAATGGATTTTCGTCTCGCCATGCAGTAATCCACTTGCATGCATCATTTCCATAATTTAATAAGGAATGAATACAAAGGATCATTCACCATGCATGTGATAATCCACATAGACAAAGTTATTCCAATGAATAATAAAGAATGGAATAATAGAAGAAATCACCATGCATGCGATAGACCGCATCACATGCAAAGTTATTCCAAAATGAATAATAAAGAATGGAACCAGTGTCACGCGTAATCCGCATGCATGTGATGTTCTAACGTAATAATAAAGAATGGAACCAGGTCATGCGTAAACCGCACAGACAGGATGTTCTAACAGAATAATAAAGAACAGAACCAGGTCATCCGTAAATGCACAGACATGATGTTCCAACAAAATAATAAAGAATGGAATAATAGAAGAATTTTACCATGTACGCGCAGATTTCTTGATGTATATGTTATTCCAACATAATGATAAAGAATGGAATAACAGAAGTTCTCTTCATGAAGACGAAAGAAATAATACCCCTTACGAGTACAACAAATAATATCCCTTACGAGTACAACAAATAATATCCCTTATTGTAAAAGAAGAGTATTCCGACTGGTAGGGCGAGGATATTCTTGAAGAAAACTTATACTATTTTTCTACGCTCAAAGCTTCTGAAAACTCTAAAGAAATATGCTCAAGATTATAGAAGAAGAATTCTCTAAATTTCTGGTGTGATTTCAATTCTAACTAAGCATCCTATTTATAGGAGAATTGAAAGGATACTATGCAATAAAATATAATATATTCTCTATATATATATATATATTATTTAAAATCTAATAAAATAAATAACTTTATAAAATTATTCTGCTTTTATATATAAAAAGATTTGACAATGTAAAACACTATGCGTGCACTATGCAACACTATGCATAATAAAATATAATATATTCTATTTATAGTCTAATAAAACAAATACCTTTATAAAAGTATTCTGCTTTATATAAAAAGATTTTACTATGCAAAACACTATGCATAATAGAATATAATATATTCTAATAAAATAGATAACTTTATAAAAGTATTCTATTTTATATAAAAAGCTTTTCTGTTTTATTACATTAATAATACTAATAAAACAAAATTTATCATCATTATTATAATTCACAATATTAATCGACTTACGTGTCGCTCCTAGGAAGAGAGGGCTTTCCAATAAGAATTTCTCCCCATTGGCGCGCAATTAGGTGACCAAACCTCTCCTTGACAGAACTTATAGACATCGTTAATATTGCAAATAATAATATTAATAACTTTGTCATCTCAATTATTGATTTAATAATATATAAAATATTGACAATAATTGAATCAAATAACGTGAGATACTATGCAACAATTACTGTAGTAATAATTGAACAAAACTGAGTGACTTCTCACGTAAGCATCAATAATCAATACCGTGCTACTATGCAACCACGCCAGACATCGAACTTTTTTAACACCGGTATTTCAACAGCTTAACGATGAAAACTTCCGCCGTTATTTTTTCATAAAGTATTTTGTGTCATTTCTCAATCCGACAATAATTACATTGTGGGTCCACCAATGATTGTGTCGTTGTAGGAATATTCCCTGTTAAAATGAATATTCCCCGACCAATCGAATATTATATAACAATTTGCGTACTTTGTAAAATTTATAAATATTACTCATAACTATAACATTATATCAAATTGTGACGCCCCCAAAATAGGTCCATTCCATCCAACCCATTATGAGTCGCCAAATATATGGTACAGAAACAACTACAACTTCATTAATACAATTGTCGTGCAAAATACGATAACACATAAACTGTGAGTTTAAATACAAATATTATCTTCTAGACAATATCCACACTCAAATAAGTCCTCATTACAATTATTGATACACTATTTTACAAAATAGTGAGGACTACTAAAACATTTGTCTTGAACCATTACTCCACACCCCAGACTAGTTCCCGCTTATATTCTCGCCTCCCGAGAAGAAAAATGGAACAAAAAGGAAAAGGGTGAGCTCAACTAGCCCAAAGAAAGAATATTATGACTAAGATAATGTACAACAAATTATCCTTAGTCTTCAACAGGAAAAATTTGATAGAATACAATAGACAACAAGTTTTAGATCAACAATCGCAGTGAAACAACAATTCATTAGAAAAGTTAAGTAGAGAATGAAATCTACTATCATCTATGAATTTAAAAGTCCATCATCGATATTTTATCCTCGTAACATCAATCAATATACATCTTGAATCGATAGTCATCTTTGCACTACAAAGCCAAAGATATTCATCATTGGTCATGTTCATCTCAACACTGCTCATCTTTGCATTACACGGGCCAAAGATATTCATCAATTGGTCATGTTCATCTAAACACCTGTTCATCTTTGCACTACGGGTCAAAGATATTCATCAGAAAATCATTCATCTTTGCACTACAGGCCAAAGATATTCAGTAATATCATCATTTAGGACTGAGGATGATGAAAAATATTTTAAAGTAAACGAATCCAGTGAAACAAAAGAACAAATATTAAGGATTCGTACTTTACACAATCCAAGTTCAAAAATACTTCATAAATAATCAGAGTGGAGTAAAATTCAAGAATGAAGACCAAAACATAGACCCAATCAAAGATAAGAATCATAACAGACAATCTTGGACACAAAAAAGAAAATTTAATTTTTCTGTGAATAGTGTCGTATTCGTGAATAGTTCCGTATATGTGAATAGTGCCGTATACGTGAATAGTAACTCCGACACTAAAAGATAGAAATTTCACAAAAAATATCATCATGCTTCGTGAATAGTACTCATGAATAGTAACTCGTGAATAAGAACTCATGAATAGTAACCCGATATGAAAAAGTTCCAAATTTGATAAAAGTTCCAACCAATATTTCGGCGTAATGATATTGAAGAAATAATATCATTTTTTAAAAAATAATATCCCTTACCTCGAAAAAATAATAGTACTTACATTTGAATATCGGATATAGTCTTTGAAAGAACTTGCACCGTATAGCAATACTCAAAGTACTAAAATACTCACAAAATACGCTCGATATTATAGAGAGAGAGAGAGAAGATTTCAGTTTACGGTGTGATTTTCAATTCTAACCTAAACCCTATTTATAGAAATTGCTTAGAACACCAAAGCGTAAAATTTAATATAATAATATTATATAAATAAAATTTTCTCGCCAACCTTAGACTTCAATTCAAAGAACTTAGCATGTGATTAATGAGGCTCACAACATATAAAAAAACGTTTTTATTAAAAAAATATTTAAAACTTCAAAATTAATTATTTTGAGCTTCTAACTTCAATAATTCATAATAAATAATCCTTTTATCGAAAAATTCGAATCTCGCAACTTGTTATAGGAAATTCAATTCGCTACAACTTTGCAGAATAAAGATTTTCCAAATTCCAAACAGAAATTGACCGAAATCCACATACGGACAATTTTATAGGCTATAATCAAATTTCAGTCAAGAAATGGGGTCCACCGACACACAAAACATGTGTTAATCATTTAATGCAACAAAAATACTCTTTCTCCTCATATACTCATATATCCCACATTCATTGTAAAAATATCACCATTATTATATAATATAATAAAATATTATTTTATCAGAAAAGATAAAATATCAATTTTTAACAATTGTCACTTTAAAAATTTTCTCCATCTATATCCACATAAAATCAATATTTTCCTCATCATATAAATCAATAATTAATTATTCACAAATAATATTACAGAATCACAAGATCGGCAACCGTGCCGCTAGTTTCGAGAAGAGGGGCTTTCCAATAAGAATTTCTCCTTACTGTAAGCAAGCAATTAGGTGACCAAACCTCTCCTTGATGAACTTTCTAGATATTGCCAATAATGTTTTCTAATAATATTATTCGGATAATATGAATTATTGCTCTGATAATGGAAAATACCGTGTAGTGACAATTATTGAAACAACGAAGAATATAAAATATCAACGCAATAATTATTGAATCAATAAAATAAAATATTGAACAAAGAATTATTGTAACAATTATTGAGTAGTGCCTTCTTACGTAAGAATCAATAATCGGTGCAATACCGGTGTATTACTATGCAACAACGCCAGATTCGTGTGTTTTAACCAATTCGGGTATTCCAACAAGATAATTGTAATAACTACGTCGTTATTTATAAACAACTTATACTTGTCATTTTCTTCATCCAATCTCTTTCCGTTATGGGCCAACACAAGGATGCGCCATCGTACGAATATTCCCCGACAACAAGAATATTCAACGACCAAACAAATATTCTCCGACAACAATGAGTATTTTATAACCACTTGCTTATTTAAAAATATTTGCGCATTTCACCCATAACTAACCACATTAATCAAATCAACCCTTACTATTTCAAAATAATAAATAAAGGAAATTCCATTTTTATTTTAAAAAAAATTCGGGGTCTTACAACTTCCCCTCCTTATGAAATTTTGTCGTCGAAATTGACGTACGTACCTGGGGTTTCGAAAAGATGAGGATACCTCACTTTCATTTTCGTTTCCAACTCCCAGGTCATTTCCTCAATAGCATGGTTTCTCCACAAAACTTTAACTTGTGCCGAAATGAGTCTCCTCTTGAGTTCTTCGAAGCTCTTCCCACATTCCTTGCTCCATTCGAATTTTGTATCTCTACGAGTCAGCTGCGTTAATGGAATAGCAATTTAAGAATATCCTTCAACGAATCTCCGATAATAACCAAGTAAGCCTAGAAAGCTACGTATTTCGATTACTGACTTAGGTTGCTCTCAACTGTGACTCATATCCCAACCTTGGATAGCACGTCACAATGACACTTATCAGTTTACTATCGCACGAATATGGCGTCCCTTACGGAGAGTCTGGCTTCGGTGCATTCCACAAAAGAAGTCATCAGATAGAGGCTCGGTTATCAACTTCTATAGTTGGGTTTTTAACTCCTGAAGTTCAATAGGAGCCATGAGATTTTAGAAATGGGTTTTGTACCGGGTTCAAAGTCTATACAAAATTCAATATCACACTTTGGGAGTAAGCCAAGGAATTCTTCAGGAAATACATCAGGAAATTTACTAACAATAGAAATATCATTCAAATCTGACATATTTTTGTTCAAGTCCATAACATGGGCTAAGAAAACTTGACATCCATTTTTCAATAAACGAATGACTTTATGGCTTGATATGAAAGTGTTTGACTTTCAATGGTTTGGTTGCTTGAATTCGAATAACAGGTTGCTTAGGAATATGAAAACTAACAACCTTACGAAAGAAATCAATTTTGGCATGCTGAGTAGTTAATCAATCAATCCCCAAAATCACATCAAAAGTAAGTATCTTTAAAGAAATAAGGTCAACAGGTAATGTGATGGTGCCAACTTGGATCAAACAAGATTTATAAACAGCGGATGTAACGAAAGTTTCTCATAATGGAGTTTCAACAGATAAGTCAAAGTCTAATTTTCTCCGGAGTCAAGTTTAAACGTTGAGTATAAGCGGAGAGATAAAATGAATGGGTAGAACCGGTATCTAATAAGGTATAAACTTCGTAAGAATTTATAATTAACTAACCCGTACTAACTTCGTTCGGGTTCCTCGCATTCTAACCAGTCACGAAAAATGCTCTTCCAGGAACCGTTGACTTTGACTTTTCTGGGACAGCCTTTTGAGTCATCATCCCCGCTGGACTGGGTTTCGCTACCGTACAATCTTGAGCGATATGACCTTCTTTTCCATAATTATAACATACCTTGGAAGGTTGTGAACAGTTTGGACTTATGTGTCCTCTTCTCTCGCATCTGTAGCATCTAACCGGCGCCTCTTCTCCTCTCTAAATTCGTTCTTTGTTGTTGGTGCCGACGTCTTCCCGTCATTGTTAAATCTTCTCTTCTTGAAATTTCCACTTGAGTTATTTCTTCTATTACTTTGGCCATAATTACCACTGAAGTGGTTACCATTTCTGGCATGATAATTTCCTCCACGATGGTTATCATTATTCCGATGACCGTCGTCACTGGTACGATTATCATCGAGTTGTTGGTCATTATTCTTCAGTTGAGCCGACTCATTATCGCGCTCCAATAACTGAGCCCTATTCACAACATCTGAATATAAACAAAGTTTGTGAGAAATGAGGTATTGACGTATTTTGGGTTTCAAACCTCGCAGAAACATTCGTGTCATTCTCTCCTCATTATCAATGAAATGGGATGCAAATCGAGACAACTTGGCAAACTTAGCTTCGTACTGCGACACGTTCATATTGTTTTGCTCCAGCTTGATGAACTCTACCTCCTTCATGTGACGAATACTTTCGGGAAAGTACTTGTCGTTGAACAATTCTTGGAACTTCTCCCAAGACATCTTCAGTGCGGTAGGCTGAGTACGCTTTACGGATTCCCACCAATAATCTGCCTCTCCTCGTAACATGAAGGTGGCGAAATGAACCTTTTGCTCCTCTGAGCATCCCAAGACATCAAATATTTTAGTGATTTGCTTTATCCACGTCTCTGCCGTAAGTGGTTTTAGCTTTCCCAAAAACTCTGGCAGTCCTAACTCCTTGAATTGTTTAGCGGTGACCATCCGTGAGTTGCTAGTGTTTCCACCTGCATTTTGAACAGTAGTCTTTCTCGTTTGGTTTTGCATGAATTCTAGAAAGTTCCTAAACATACCATCGTTCATCCGCTTTCCAATGGTGTTGTTCACGGGAGGAACATTGCCACTGTTGTTGCGCTTTTCGTTGGTGAGAAAAGGTGTCTCCACGGTCTCATTTACTCCACTGTTAACATTCCCAGTCGACATTCTCAAATACTGCCATAAAATAAGGGTTAATTTAACAAATTAACAAATCACATATGTGACACCCCCAAAATAGGTATACAACACCCATTCTGAGTCGCCAAATACATGGTACAGAAAGCAAACTACAACTTCAATAATACAATTGTCGTGCACAATACGACAACACATACTGTGAGTTTAAATACAAATATTGTCTTCTAGACAATATCCACACTCAAATAAGTCCTCGTTACAATTATTCAAACACTATTTTACAGAAATAGTGAGGACTGCTAAAACATCTTTCTAGAACCATCACCCGTACCCTGACTAGTTCTGCTATGTTCTCACCTCCTGAGAAAAATGGAACAAAAAGGAAAAGGGTGAGCTCAACTAGCCCAGTAAAGAATATTATGACTAAGATAATATACAACAAATTATCGTTAGTCTTCAACAGGGAAAAATCTGATAAAATATAATAGCCAACAAGTTTTAGATCAACAACTGCAGCGGAAACAACAATCCATTAGAAGAGTCAAGTAGAGAATGAGTTCTACTATCTTCTAAGATTTAAAAGTCCATCATCAATATTTTATCCTCAGAACAACAATCAATATACATCTTTAATCAAATATTCATCTTTGCACTACAGTCAAAGATATTCATTTGTATCACCAAATGGTCATGTTCATCTCAACACCACTGCTTCATCTTTGCACTACGCCCAAAGATATTCATCGATTAATCATTTATCTTTGCACTTCAGTCAAGATATTTAGTAATATCATCATTTAGGACCGAGGATGATGAAAAATATTTTAAAGAAAACAAATCCAAAGAAACGGAAACAGTTTTATCCAAGATCAATAATACTTCATAAATACCAATTTTGAAACAGAATTCAAAAATAAAGATCAAAACATGGATACAATCAAAGATAGTAACCATAATAGACATCTTGGACAAAAAGAAGAAAATTTCATTTTTCGATGAATAGTGCCGTATTCGTGAATAAAGCCATATATACGTGAATAGTCATAGATATCGTGAATAGTAACCCCACACAAAAAGTTCCTAATTTGATAAAAATTCGGATCAATACTTGACGTAATGATATTGAAGAAATAATATCATATATGAAGAAAATAACATCCTTTACCTCAAAATATTAGTACTTTTGATCTGAATATCGGTATAAGGCTGAAGAAAAAACTTGTACTGATGAATAGAAACTCACAAAGTATCTAAATACTCATAAAATACACTCAATAATCTAGAGAGAGAAAGAGAGAAAACTTGTTTCTGGTGTGATTTTCAATTCTAACTTAGCCCTCTATTTATAGAAAAATGTTAGCAGACTTGACTGCAACCTCGATGGCTTTACTTTTACTATTCCCACCCACCACACTTGAAATAAATTCAGCACATTTCTTCACCAACCACAAGTGGGGCCCACTCAATTCTAGAATTTTCCACCAAAATCATTTATAAACCTAATTTACAATCACCACCTCTTAAAATTCATAACAAATCATACGTTCATTTTTAACGGTTCAAAATTTGTGGACATATACTCAACTTATATATGTATAACATATCCAAAAATTACAACGATCCAACTATCGGATTAAAAATTATAACTCACACAATATATCTCAAAAATCTTGGTTTAATTTTTAATACCTTCATTCCGACAAAAATACTGATAAAACAGCTCAACATTAACTCCTTCATTTTTAACCACAATAAATGTATCCAACATTTATATCCACATAAAATAAATATTTCCTTATCATATGAATCAATAATTAATTATTCACAAATAATATTACAGAATCACATTTATGACAACCAGGCCATTCCCAAGAAAGAGGGGGCTTTCCAATAAGAATTTCTCTTTATTGGCGCGCAATTAGGTGACCAAACCTCTCCTTCACAGAACTTTCTAGACATTGCCAATAATGCTATCTAATAATATTATTCAAATAATATGAATTATTGATCTGATAATGGGAAATACTGTGTAGTGACAATTATTGAAACAACAATAATATAAAATATCAACAGCAAAGAATTATTGAATCAATAAAATAAAATATTGAATAAAGAACTCACCAGAACAATTATTGAGTAGTGCCTTCTTACGTAAGGATCAATAATTCATCAATACTCATGCATCCACGCCAGACATCGTATTTTAACCACCGGGTTTCCAACAAAGTGTTAATTCAGAATAACTACTGTTGTTATTTATAAAAAACTCAAACTTGTCGCTTTCTTCATCCGAAGCGCTTATTTTGTTATAGGCCCATTAAATGACTGCGTGTCGTATTTAATATTCCCCGACAACAATGATTATTTTATAACCACTTGCATATTTTCCAAAATTTGCACATTTCACCCATAACCGTGAGAATTATATCAAATTAATACCTTATTATTCACAAATATAATTAGAGGAAATTCGATTTTATTTATAATAAGTTGGGGTCTTACAATATAATACCCCTATATTATGACCGACCAACAAATAAACTTAGGTAGGACACACTAGCGAAGGATTTACTCTTCTCTCCCCTCCTAGTTCTATTCCCCGATCTCCGCCAGAGATCATATCCCTAAGCTCTGATACCAACTGTGATGCCCCCAAAATAGGTCCATTCCATCCAACCCATTCTGAGTTGCCAAATACATGGTACAGAAACAACTACAACTTCATTAATACAATTGTCGTGCAAAATACGACAACACATAAACTGTGAGTTTAAATACAAATATTGTCTTCTAGACAATAGCCACACTCAAATAAGTCCTCATTACAATTATTGATACACTATTTTACAAAATAGTGAGGACTACTAAAACAACTGTCTTGAACCATTACTCCACACCCACTAGTTCTCTGTTATATTCTCGCCTCTTGAGAAGAAAAATGGAACAAAAAGAAAAAGGGTGAGCTCAACTAGCCCAGTAAAGAATATTATGACTAAGATAATGTACAACAAATTATCCTTAGTCTTCAACAGGGAAAAATTTGATAGAATACAATAGACAACAAGTTTTAGATCAACAACTGCAGTGGAAACAACAATTCATTAGAAGAGTTAAGTAGAGAATGAAATCTACTATCATCTATGAATTAAAAAGTCCATCATCGATATTTTATCCCTGTAACATCAATCAATATACATCTTGAATCAAATAGTCATCTTTGCACTCTGAGCCAAATATATTCATCATTGGTCATGTTCATCTCAACACTGTTCATCTTTGCACTACGGGCCAAAGATATTCATCAATTAGTCATGTTCATCTAAACACCGCTCATCTTTGCACTATATGGGCCAAAGATATTCATCGAAAAATCATTCATCTTTGCACTTTCTGAGCCAAAGATATTCAAAGAATATCATCATTTAGGACCGAGGATGATGAAAAATATTTTAAAGGAAACGAATCCGGTGAAACAAAAAAGAACAAATATTAAGGATTCGTACTTTACACAATCCAAGTTCAAAAATACTTCATAAATAATCGAGGGAGTAAAATTCAAGAATGAAGACCAAAACATAGATCCAATCAAAGATAGGAATCATAATGCATAATCTTGGACACATAAAAGAAAATTTAATTTTTCCGTGAATAGTCTAGATATCGTGAATAGTCTTTGTATACATGAATAGACACTAAATGATAGAAATTTCACAAAAAATATCATCATGCTTCGTGAATAGTAATTAAATGAATAAGAACTCATGAATAAGAACTCATGAATAAAGAACCCCAACATGAAAAAGTTTTAAATTTGATAAAAAGTTCCAACCAATATTTCGGCATAATGATATTGAAGAAATAATATCATTTTTTTAAAAAAATAATATCCCTTACCTCAGAAAGAATAGTACTTACGATGGAATCTTTGGATATAGTCTTTGAAAGAACTTGCACCATATAGCAATACTCAAAGTACTAAAATACTCATAAAATATGCTCGATATTATATAGAGAGAAGATTTCAGTTTCTGGTGTGATTTTCAATTCTAACCTAAGCACCTTATTTATAGGAAATTGCTTAGAACACCAAAGCAGAAAATTTAATATAATAATATTATATAAATAAAATTTTTTACGCCTACCTTAGACTTCTGAATTCATCAACTTAGCATGTGATTAATGAGGCTCACAACATATAAAAAATGTTTTTTATTAAAAAAATATTTAAAAATTCAAAAATTAATTATTTCGGAGCTTTGGAACTTCAATAATTCATAATAAATAACCCTTTTATCAGAAAATTTGAATCTCGCAACTTGTTATAGGAAATTCAATTCTCTACAACTTTACAGAAGAAAGTTTTTCCAAATTTCAAACAGAAATTGACCGAAATCCACATACGGACGATTTTACAAGCTATAATCAAATTTCAGTCAAGAAATGGGGTCCACCGACACACAAAACATGTGTTAATCATTTAATGCAACAAAAATACTCTTCCTCCTCATATACTTATATATCCCACATTCATTGTAAAAATATCACCATTATTATATAATATAATAAAATATTATTTTATCATAAAAGATAAAATATCAATTTTTAACAATTGTCACTTTAAAATTTTCTCCATCTATATCCACATAAAATCAATATTTTCCTCATCATATAAATCAATAATTAATTATTCATAAATAATATTACAGAATCACAAGATCTGCAACTGTGTAGTTTCTTCGTGAAAGAGGGGCTTTCCAATAAGAATTTCACCTTCATGGCAAATTAGGTGACCAAACCTCTCCTTAGATGAACTTTCTAGACATTGCCAATAATGTTTTCTAATAATATTATTCAGATAATATGAATTATTGCTCTGATAATGGAAAATACCGTAGTGACAATTATTGAAACAACAAAGAATATAAAATATCAACGCAACAATTATTGAATAAATAAAATAAAATATTGAATAAGAATTATCGTAACAATTATTGAGTAGTGTCTTCTTACGTAAGAATCAATAATTGGTGCAATACTGCAGGTATATCTTCGTGCAACAACGCCAGACATCGTGTTTTTAACCACCGGATATTCCAACAAGATAATCTGTGAATAACTCAAGCACCAATTATTTATAAACAACTTATACTTGTCGCTTTTCTTCATCCAATCGCTTCCACATGGGCCCACACACAAGGTCAGACTGCATCATATACTGAATATTCTCGACAAAGTAAAGAATATTCCACGACCAAACGAATATTCTCCGACAACAATGAGTATTTTATAACCACTTGCTTATTTAAAAATATTTGAACATTTCACCCATAACTAACCACATTAATCAAATCATCCCTTACTATTTCAAAATAATAAATAAAGGAAATTCCATTTTTATTTTAAAAAAATTCGGGTCTTACACAAATTCATTCCATAATATTCAAAATGTTATTTAAAGAAAATCATCTTTATTCATAAAAGTTGGGGTCTTACAACCTCCCTTCTTATGAAATTTTGCCCTCTCGAAATTAGAATGTACGTGCTGTATGTCGAAGAGGTAAGGATACCTTGATTTCATTTCAGATTCTAACTCCCAGGTCATTTCCTCAACATCGTGGTTCCACCACAAAACTTTAACTTGAGGTATAAACTTGGAGCGTAGAACATGTTCCTTCTTATCCAAGATTTTAACAAGAACCTCTTCATACGTTAAATCTTCCGCTATTTCGTCTGGTTCTAACTCAATAATGTGGTGCGGGTCTTTCAAATATTTATGTAACATAGATATGTGAAAAACGTTATGAACACGAGACATACTTGGCGGTAAATCGAGTCTATAAGCCACAGTTCCTACTCGATCGAGGATTGAACTTTTCTCTCTTTACAAATCTCGTAACTCCTTTCCATGGAGCAACACGTAACAACGCATGATCTCCAATATCGAATTCTACGTCCTTTCGATGAAGATCAACATAACTCTTTTGTTGATCTTGTGAGGTTTTTATACGTTGTCGGATCGTTTGAATATTTTTCGTAGTCACGTACCAACTCCGGTCCCAACAACGCTGCTTCACCCACCTCATCCCAACATACTGGAGAACGACACTTTCTTCCATACAACGCCTCAAATGGAGCCATGCCAATACTTGCTTGATAACTGTTGTTGTAGGAAAACTCCACCAATGGTAAGAACTTATCCCAACTTCCCTTGAAGTCAAGGACACAGAGTCTTTATAAATCTTTAAGAGTTTGAATAGTCCTCTCCGACTGTCCGTCTGTCTGAGGATGATATGCTGAGCTAAGTCGTAAATCTGTGCCCATAGCTTTCTTCAAACTAACCCAAAATTATGAAGTGAATCTTGGGTCTCGATCAGAAACTATGGATACTGGCATACCATGCAGTCTTACAATCTCATTTATGTACATACGAGCAAGACGTTCAAGTGTATAAGTTTCTCGTATCGGTAAGAAGTGAGCAGACTTGGTCAATCTATCAACAATGACCCAAATCGCATCTATGCCTTGAGAAACCTTAGGAAGACCGGTAATGAAATCCATGGTAATGTGCTCCCACTTCTATTCTGGAATTTCAAGTGGTTGCAATGGACATTTTGGTAATTGATGTTCCGCCTTAACTCGTTGAAAAGTTAGACACCTTGAGATAAATAGCGCTATCTCTCTCTTCATATTGCTCCACCAAAATGTATGACGAAGATCACGATACATTTTGGTACTCCCAGGATGGATTGCAAATGGTGTGTTGTGTGCCTCCATCATGATTTTACACTTTAAATCAGGGTCGTTAGGAACACAAAGTCTGGAGTTAACTCGAAGTATTCATTTTTCATGGATTCTTGCTTCCGGCATAGCACCATCTTGAACTTTCTTCCTCATACGCATCAGATCCAGGTCTGTAGCTTGAGCAGCTTTAACTTTATCGATTAAAGTCGGTTCTACTCGTATATTCGCCATCATCACATGGGTCCCCGAAGTCTTTAACTCTATCTCCATCCTTTGCAAGTTACACAAAATGGGCCTTTGCGTTGACAATATCACACTCGTACCCGCATATGATCTTCTACTCAATGCGTTAGCTACCACGTTCGCTTTTCCAGGATAGTATTGGATGGTATGATCATAATCTTTCAATAGTTCAAGCCAACGTCGTTGTCACATGTTGAGTTCCTTTTGAGGGAAGAAATATTTGAGTCTTTTATGATCCGTAAAGATCTCCACTTTCTCCCCATACAAGTAATGCCTCCAAATTTTAAGTGCAAAGACAACATCTACCAACTCTAGATAATGAGTAGGATAATTCCTCTCATATTCTTTGAGTTGCCGAGAGGCATAGGCTATGACTTTCCCATGTTGGATGAGAACACATCCTAACCCTTTGCCCGATGCATCACTGTAGATGATAAATCCCTCTAAGCCAGATGATAATGTTAGAACAGGTGCTGAAATGAGCCTCCTCTTGAGTTCTTGAAAACTCTTCTCATATTCCACGCTCTAACCAAATTTTATATCTTTCCGAGTCAGCTGAGTTAATGGAGTAGCGATTCGAGAAAACCCTTCCATGAATCTCCGATAATAACTAGCTAATCTGAGAAAGCTACGTACTTCAGTCACTGATTTAGGTTGCTCCCAACTTTGAATAGCTTCAATCTTTGCCGGGTCAACAGATATTCCATGACTTGATACTATGTGCCCAAGGAATGCTACTTCCTCAAGCCAGAACTCATATTTCTTCAACTTGGCATAAAGCTTGTTTTCATGAAGCTTTTGGAGTATCAGCCTCAAGTGTTGCTCATGATCTTCACAACTTTTGGAATATATGAGGATGTCATCAATAAAGACAACCACAAAGTGATCCAAATATTCCTTGAATACTCGGTTCATCATATCCATGAAGGCAGCAGGAGCATTAGTCAATCCAAAAGACATAACTAAAAATTCATAGTGCCCGTATCGATTTCATAAGGCAGTCTTTGGAATATCCTCAGTTTTAACTTTCAGCTGATGATATCCAGAACAAAGATCGATCTTTGAAAAGAATTGTGCTCCTTGCAACTGGTCAAACAGGTCATCAATGCGAGGTAACGGATACCTATTCTTGATGGTGACATGGTTCAATTCCCGGTAGTCAATACAAAGTCGCATACTCGCATCTTTCTTCTTCACGAATAGAACAGGAGCACCCCAAGGAGACGTACTAGGACGAATGAAACCAATGTCTAACAATTCCTGCAATTAGGTCTTTAACTCTTGAAGTTCAATAGGAGCCATTCGATATGGGGCTTTGGAAATGGGTTTTGTAGCAAGTTCCAGGTCGATACAAAATTCAATTTCACGCTCTGGGGTAGGCCAGGAAGTTCTTCAGGGAATACGTCAGGAAATTTATTAACAATAGAAATATCATTCAAATCTGACGTATTTTTGTTTAAATCTATGACAGGAGCTAAGAAAGCTTGACATCCATTTTTCAATAAACGAATAGCTTTATGGCTTGTGATGACAGTGATTGATTTTAATGGTTTGGTTGCTTGAATTCGCATAATTGGTTGATTAGGAATATGAAAGCTAACAACCTTACAAAAAAATCAAATTTTGCATGATGAGTAGTTAACCAATCAATCCCTAGAATCACATCAAATGCAAGTATTTTCAATGAAATAAGATCGACGGGTAATGTGAGGGTACCGATTTGAACCAAACAAGACTTATAAACAGTGGATGTAATGAATGTTTCTCCCAACGGAGTTTCCATAGATAAGTCAAAGTCCAATTTCTCCGGAGTCAAATTTAATCGTTGAGCGCAAGTAGGAGAAATAAAAGAATGGGTAGAACCGGTATCAAATAAGGTATAGACTTCGCTTGAGTTTATGATAAGCTTACCCGTGATGACCTCGTTCGGGTTCCTTTATTTCTGGGAGGTCACAACAAAAACTCTCCTTTGAACTACTTGTTTTGACTTGTTTTGGACGATATTTTGTGTAAGACCCCAACTTTTATAAATAAAGATGAATTTTCTATAAATATCATTTTTAAATATTATGGAATGAATTTGATATAATGTTATAGTTGTGGGTAATATTTATAAATTTTGCAAAGTACGCAAGTAGTTTTATAATATTCGATTGGTCGGGGAATATTCGTTTTAGCAGAAAATATTCGTACAATGGCACAATCATTGGTGGACCTCACAATAGAATTATTGTCGGATTAAGAAAACGATAAAAATACTTTATGAAAATAACGGCGGAAGTTTTACCGTTAACTGTTGAAACACCCGGTGTTAAAAAGTACAGTAATACGCATAGTTACACAGTAACACACGGTATTTTATATATTATTAAATCAATAATTGAGATGGCAGAGTTATTAATATTATTATTTGCAATAATAACGATGTCTAGAAGTTCTGTCAAGGAGAGGTAAAATATATTTATATATATATACATATATATATGTGATGTGTGTGTGTGTATATATATATATATATATATATAATATAATGTGAGTGGAAAGTGGTGGAAAAGGTGGAGTGTATTATATATATATATATATATATATATATATATATATATATATATATATATGAAAGTGGCTTTAGGGGTGGGGGAGTATGTTAGTCACTTTAGGAGTTAATATCATTAGTGTATATATATATATATATATATATATATATATATATATTATTATGTATATGTTATATGTTATATAATATATGTATGTTATATATATAATTATAACAAGGGGCCTTACAGTTGGATGATAAGATTGTGGTGGAAAAGTTGAATGATATGATTTTGGTTCACGGGAGGGTGAATCGATTTTCAAACAAACACGTGCCTTATAATTAAATATATATATATATATATATATATATATATATATATATATATATATTATATTTAAAAGATTTTGCTTTAATTATGGACCGCTTGATTAAAAGTAAATCAATCTGACCGTCCATGAATTAGCTACTATGCAGTTCATTCTTCTATAAATAGAAGCTCATTCCTTCATTATTTCTTACGAATTCATTGAAACTTTAGAGAGAGAAAATTATAGAGAGAAAGAAGAAGAGAAGTCTGCTACATTTCTTTTCCTATATCCGCTTTCTTTTACGGTAAGGGTATTATTTCTTTTGTATTCATGAAGAGAACTTACATTATTCCATTATTTATTATTCTATTGGAATAACTCAGATAACGCCTGCTACCCTATACTTGGTGAAATTCTTCCATTATTCCATTCGTTATTATTCTCGTTGGAATATCCCGTCTGCATGCGTTTATCTTTTAACACGATTACGCCTTTATTATTCTCGTCGAATATCCTCGTCATGCATGCGTTTACACCGGACTGATTCCGCCTTTATTATTCTCAGAGAATATCCCGTCTCGCATGCGTTTACGCGGACCGATTCCGCTTTTATTATTCCGTTAGAATATCCATGCATGCGTTTTCTTTTACGGGACATGATTTCGCTTTTATTATTCTATTGGAATATCCTGTGCATGCGTTTACTGGGACCGGTTCAAAGTTTCGGAGCAACCTAAATCGGTGACCAAAGTACGTAGCTTTCTCGGCTTAAATTTGGTTATTATCGAGATTCGTGAAAAGGCTTTCTCGAATCGCTACTCCACTAACTCAGCTGACTCAGAAAGATAAAAAGTTCAATTGGAGCGAGGAATGTGAGAAGAGTTTTCAAGAACTCAAAAGGAGACTCATTTCAGCACCTGTTCTGACAATACAATCTGGTTCGGAGGGATTTGTCATTTACAGTGATGCTTCGGGCAAAGGGTTAGGATGTGTTCTCGTGCAACATAGAAAAGTCATAGCCTATGCCTCAAGATAACTCAAAGAATATGAGAGGAATTATCCTACTCCTGATCTAGAGTTGGCAGCTGTTGTCTTCGCACTTAAAATTTGGAGGCATTACTTGTATGGAGAGAAAGCAGAGATCTTTACGGATCATAAAAGCCTCAAATATTTCTTCACTCAAAAGGAACTCAATATGAGACAACGATGTTGGCTTGAACTGTTGAAAGATTATGATCACACCATCCAATACCATCCTGGAAAAGCGAACGTGGTAGCTGACGCATTGAGTAGAAGATCATATGCGGGTACGAGTGCAATATTGACAACATAAAAGCCCATTTTGTGTGACTTGCAAAGGATGAAGATAGAGTTAAAGACTCCAGGGACCCATGTGATGATGGCGAATATACGAGTAGAACCGACTTTAATTGATAAAGTTAAAACTGCTCAAGCTACAGACCTGGAGCTGATGCGTATGAGGAAGAAAGTGCAAGAAGGTGCTATGCCGGAAGCAAGAATCGATGAAGAAGGAATACTTCGAGTCAACTGCAGACTTTGTGTTCCTAATGACCCTAATCTTAAGTATAAAATCATGATGGAGGCGCACAACACACCATTTGTAATCCATCCTGGGAGTACCAAAATGTACCATGATCTTCGACATACATTTTGGTGGAGTAATATGAAGAGAGAGATAGCGTTGTTTATCTCAAGATGTCTAACTTGTTAACAAGTTAAAGCGGAGCATCAAGTACCAAAAGGTCTATTTCAACCACTTGAAATTCCAGAATTGAAGTGGGAGCACATTACCATGGATTTCGTAACCGGTCTTCTCAAAGTTTCTCAAGGCATTGATGCGATTTGGGTCATTGTTGATAGATTGACCAAGTCTGCTCATTTCTTACCAATACGAGAGACTTATACACTTGAACGTCTTACTCGTATGTACATAAACGAGATTGTAAGACTGCATGGTATGCCAGTTTCCATAGTCTCTGATCGAGACCCAAGATTCACTTCATGATTTTGGGTTAGTTTGCAAAAAGCTATGGGCACAGATTTACGATTTAGTTCAGCATATCACCCTCAGACGGAAGGACAATCAGAGAGGACTATTCAAACTCTTAAAGATTTATTAAGACTCTGTGTCCTTGACTTCAAGGGAAGTTGGGACAAGTTCTTACCATTGGTGGAGTTTTCCTACAACAACAGTTATCAAACAAGTATTGGCACGGCTCCATTTGAGGCGTTAGTATGGAAGAAAGTGTAAATCTCCAAAGATCTTTGGGATGAGGTGGGTGAAGCAACGTTGTTGGGACCGGAGTTGGTATGAATGACTACGGAAAAGATTCAAACGATTCGATAACGTATAAAAATCACACAAGATCGATAAAAGAATTATGCTGATCTTCATCGAAATGACGTGGAATTCGATATAGGAGATCATGTGTTGTTACGTGTTGCTCCATGGAAAGGAGTTATGAGATTTGGAAAGAGAGGAAAGCTCAATCCTCGATTCATTGGCCCATTTTTAATCCTCGATCGAGTAGGAACTGTGGCCTATAGACTTGTTTTACCGCCAAGTATGTCTCGTGTTCATAATGTTTTTCACATATCCATGTTATGTAAATATGTGGAAAACCCGAACCACATTATTGAGTTAGAACCGGACGAAATAGCGGAAGATTTTACGTATGAAGAGGTTCCTGTTCAAATCTTGGATAAGAAGGAACATATTCTACACTCCAAGGTTATACCTCAAGTTAAAGTTTTGTGGAGAAACCACGATGTTGAAGAAATGACTCGGGAGTTAGAATCTGAAATGAAATAAAGGTATCCTTACCTCTTCGACATACCAGGTACGTACCCTAATTTCGAGGGCGAAATTTCATAAGAAGGGGAGGTTGTAAGACCCCAACTTTTATAAATAAAGATGAATTTTCTCTAAATATCATTTTTGAATATTATGGAATGAATTTGATATAATGTTATAGTTGTGGGTAATATTTATAAATTTTGCAAAGTACGTAATTTGTTTTATAATATTCGATTGGTCGGGGAATATTCATACAATGACACAATCATTGGTGGACCCCACAACAGAATTATTATCGGATTAAGAAAACGACAAAAATATTTTATGAAAATAACGACGGAAGTTTTACCGTTAACTGTTGAAACACCAAGTGTTAAAAGTACAGTAATACGCGAAGTTTCACAGTAGCACACGGTATTGATTATTGATGCTTACGTGAGAAGACATTCAGTTTTATTCAATTATTATCGATATTTATATATTATTAAATCAATAATTGAGATGGCAGAGTTATTAATATTATTATTTGCAATAATAACGATGTCTAGAAGTTCTGTCAAGGAGAGGTAAAATATATATATATATATATATATATATATATATATATATATATATATATATGAAAGTGACTTTGGGGTGGGGGAGTATATTGTTAGTCATGGGAGGAGTTAATATCATTAGTATATATATATATATATATATATTTATTGTGTATATGTTATATGATATATAATATATGTATGTTATATATATATAATTATAATTATGGGGCCCACAGTTGGATGATAAGATTGTGGTGGAAAAGTTAAATGATATGATTTTGGTTCACGGGAGGGTGAACAATTTTCAAACAAACATGTGCCTTATAATTAAATATATATATATATATATATATATATATATATATATATATATATTATATTTAAAAGATTTTGCTTTAATTATGGACCGTCCGATTAAAAGTAAATCAATCATACCATCCATGAATTAGTTACTATGTAGTCCATTCTTCTATAAATAGAAGCTCATTCCTTCATTATTTCGCATTTAATTCACCGAAACTCTAGAGAGAGAAAATTATAGAGAGAAAGAAGAAGAAATTCACTACATTTCTTTTCCTATATCCAGCTTTCTTTTACGATGAGGGTATTATTTCTTTTATATTCATGAAGAGAACTTCATTATTCCATTATTTATTATTCTTGGAATAACTTTGATATCGCGACTACCCTATACTTGGTGAACTTCTTTTGTTATTCCATTCGTTATTATTCATTTTGGAATATCATGTTCGTCATGCATGCGTTTACACCGGACTGATTCCGCTTTTTATTACTCGTTGGAATATCCTCATCTCATGCGTTTCTGTGGGACTGATTAAAATCTTTATTATTTTGTTGGAATATCCATCCTATCGTTTTTATATGGGACCTAATTTCGTCTTTATTATTACATTGGAATATCCTATCTCATATGCTTTTCTGGGACTGGTTTCGTTAATTATTATTCTGTTGGAATAACCTGTCTGTGCGGTCTATTGCATGCCTGGTGATTTCTTTTGTTATTCCATTCCTTGTTATACTCAGTTGGTTAAAGTTTTGACTTCTATACACTATGAAATTAGTGGAATATTCTTTATATTTGTGCTTCATCCAGTATCTTTTCATGGAAATATTCTTCTGAGCATTCTTGAATTTTACTCGGTGCATAGATGGACTTGGTATGATTATGACCAGGGATTATTTGGTGTAATCATGACCGTAATGTTACAAATGATGTGGAAAAAGTCCTCATTGGCCCGTAGTGCATTGATGGACAGTTGTTGGCATGATCATGACTATTGATGAATACACGAATGTCCTTGGCCCGTAGTGCATGGATAATTTGTGGTCGTGATACTAAAGAATATCCTTGGCCGTAGTGCAGGGGTGATTCGGTGATGTGAATTATTTATTAAAATTTCGAGTCCCAAATGATAAAAGTGTTGAAAAACCTTTTAAATCATAAAATATAGTAGATTTTATTCTCTACTTGACTCTTTTAATGGATTGCTTGTTCCGCTGCAGTTAAACTTGATGTTATTATATTTTATCAGTTTAACACTGTTGAAGGCTAATGATAATTTATTCTGTATTATCTTAGTCATAATATTTCTTACTGGGCTAGTTAAGCTCACCCTTTCTTTCACTGTTCTCTTCAGGAAATGAAAACGTAGCTGGGACGAGTCGGGGAATGGAGTGATGGTCTGGATGATAATATTAGCTAGTAGTCCTCACTATTCTGTTAAATAGTGTGACAATAAATGTAATGAGGACTTATTCTGAGAGTGGATATTGTCTAGAAGACAATATTTGTATTTAAACTCACAGCCCTCTTGTTGTATATTTAAGATTATTTTTATATTCTGTACCATGTATTTGGCGACTCAGATAGGTGATGTATACCTATTTTGGGGGCGTCACAGTTGGTATCAAAGCTTAGGGATATGATCCTTGGCTAAGATGTGAGACTAGAACTAGGAGGGGAGAGACGGGGAATTCCTTCGCTAGTATGACCTACCTAATTTTATTTGGTATTTAATAGGTTGGTCAGAGTATAAGAGATAATATGTTACATGTTAACTAACCCTTGTTTTGTTGTAGTATCTGAAAATGACATCCGAGAATGTTGAGAATAGCAATGGAGCACAAAAGACCGTTGAGTCTCCACATATCAATAATCAGGATAATGTGCATCAGGAAGGCGACAATCCTCATGCAAACAACAACACTAACCAAATGATGAATGATGGATTGTTCAGAGGCTTTATGCAATTCATGCAACATCAGGCGAGAGCGGCTCCTGTCCAAAATATAGGTGGAAACACTAGAAACTCTCGGACGGTCACCGCTAAATAGTTCAAGGAGCTGGGACCACCGGAGTTTATTGGAGAGCCAAATCCACTTAAGGCGGAAGCATGGATAAAGCAGATCACCAAGATATTTGATGTCTTGGGATGCTCCGAGGGGCAAAAGGTTCCCTTCGCCACCTTCATGTATTGCGTGAAAGAAAGCAGATTCTTGGTGGAAATCAGAAAATGTACCCAAATGGCGCTCTCAAGATGTCTTGGGAGAAGTTCCAAGAGCTATTCAACGACAAGTACTTTCCCGAGAGTATTCGTCACATGAAAGAGGTGGAGTTTATCAAGTTGGAACAAAATAATATGACCGTGTCGCAATACGAGACTAAATTTGTGGCGTTATCCCGGTTTGCATCCCATTTGGTCGATAATGAGGAGCGAATGACGCGAATGTTTTTAAGAGGTTTGAAACCGGAGATACGTCAATATCTTATTTCTCATAAACTGTGTTTGTACTCAGATGTTGTAAATAGGGCTCAGTTATTGGAGCGCGATAACGAGTCAACGTAACTAGGAGAAAGCAGCCGATAGCATAAAAATACCAATGGTATCAATCATCGAAATGGTGACAACAAACGTGGAGGGAATCAACATGCCAGAAATGGTAATCACTTCGGTGGTAATCATGGCCAAGACAGTAAAAATGGACATTTCAAGAAAAGGAGATTCAACAATGATGGAAAGACATCAGCACCAGCAACCGTGGCTAAGGAAGGAGAACAACCACCTATCATATGCTTCAAATCGGAGGGGAGGGACATATCAGTCCAAACTGCGCGATTTTGTCGTTCACTGAAGACAAGTTCAGCTAGATGGAGGCACCAAAGGCCGTCCCAGAAAAGTCAAAGCCGGTTGTGCAAGGGAGAGCATTTTTTGTGACCTCCCAGAAAGCAAGGAACCCAAACGAGGTCATCACTGGTAAGCTTATCATAATCTCTAGCGAAGTCTATACCTTATTTGATACCGGTTCTACCAATTCTTTTATTTCTCCTACTTGCGCTCAACGATTAAACATGACTCCGGAGAAATTAGACTTTGACTTATCTGTGGAAATTCCATTGGGAGAAACCTTCATTACATCCACTATTTATAAGTCTTGTTTGGTTCAAATTGGTACCCTCACATTACCTGTCGATCTTATTTCATTGAAAATACTTGCATTGGTTAACTACTCATCATGCAAAAATTGATTATTTTCGTAAGGTTGTTAGCTTTCATATTCCTAACCAACCTATTATGCGAATTCAAACAACTAAACCATTAAAATCAATCAATGTTATTTCAAGCCATAAAGCTATTCGTTTATTGAAAAATGGATGTCAAGCTTTCTTAGCTCATGTCACGAGATCTAAACAAAAATACGCCGCTTTTGAATGATATTTCTATTGTTAATAAATTCCACGACGTATTCCCCTCAAGAACTTCCCGGCCTACCCTAGAGGCGTGAAATTGAATTTTTATCGACCTTGAACCCGGTGCAAACCCATTTCCAAAGCCCCATATCGAATGGCTCTATTGAACTTCGTGAGTTAAAGACTCAATTACAGAATTGTTCGACATTGGCTTTATTCATCCTAGTACTTCTCCTTGGGGTGCTCTGTTCTATTCGTGAAGAAGAAAGATGGGAGTATCACGACTTTGTATTGATTATCGGAGTTGAATCATGTCACCATCAAAAATAAGTACCCATTGCCACGTATTGATGACCTGTTTGACTAGTTGCAAGGAGCCAAATTCTTTTCAAAGATTAATCTTCGTTCTGGATATCACCAATTGAAGATTAGAACCGATGACATTCCAAAGAAGGCTTTCAGAACTCGGTACGGGCATTATGAATTCCTAGTCATGTCCTTTGGATTGACTAATGCTCCTACTTCCTTCATGGATATGATGAACTGAGTATTCAAGGAATATTTGGATCACTTTGTGGTCGTTTTAATTGATGACATCAATATTTATTCCAAAAGCCGTGAAGATAATGAGCAACACTTGAGGCTGATATTCCAAAAGCTTCGTGAATACAAGCTTTATGCCAAGTTGAAGAAATGCGAGTTCTGGCTTGAGGAAGTAGTATTCCTTGGGCACGTGGTATCAAGTTATGGAATATCTGTTAACCTAGCAAAGATTGAAGCTATTCAAAGCTGGGAACAACCTAAATCGTTGATCAAGAAATGAGTTGTGGCGACCCCAAATCCAGGTACTTGAAACCCGAACTCGGTTCTCCACGATACTATTTCTTTAAAATTGAATAATACTAAATAATAATACATTCGAACTTAATTTACATACATCAAAGTTTACTTCCCAGTGCACGTGACCTTCAAATACATTCCTTACAATACTTGAATAGATACCAATACAACTATAACCATTAACTCATAATACACACTTATTCGATCGCCTTTCCTTTTCCTTTGTTCGTGCTACGAGCCTTCAAAGTGTTGCTCATACATAACTCGAAAACATTTAATTTAAGCAAGGATGAGCATTTAAGTGCCCAAAGAAGTAATAGCAATTATATATAAAATTTGAAGAATATAAGTATTCTCTTTACATAACACTTCTACAACGAATTGAAAGTTGTGAAGTAATCTGTCTTGATAAAAAATTCACATAACAACTCTCTTTCAAATTCTTTAAATTTGGCTCGGCTCTACCCTTGAATAGGGTTTAAGAAACATACTATGAACATTCTTTTCATTTTCAAAAGGTTTAGCGAATTCTATCCTCAAACCGTCATAACTTACTAGCACCTGAGGGTGATCACCAGTTGTACCTGTATTGATCAATACTACATAATTTGAACGAAATTCATCGCTCACTCTATCCGCACTTGCAAAAAAATCTTCCCATATAGGGATGTTCATACATGCACGGTTCCAAACCCGGGTTTTTAATCTTGCTTTCAACAATAATATGTAATTCAACATATATATACGGGGTAATTGACAAAGGTGTATCAACATGTGAACAAATGTCATGATTATCCAAGTGGGGACACTTGTATAACCATTTATAGAAATCAATGAAATGTAATATATATCCGAGCTAGCATGTTGATAATCAAAGAGTACATAATGCATGCGAGGATAGAATAATTAAAACATCTTACTCATGTCCATTGCATAAAGGAAGTGCAAAGGTAGGATACTTTTTGATTCATTGATTACAAATCTCAACTTAGGTTTTATCTCTTTATCACAACCTATCAATAATCGGATCATTCGTTCGATTAGAACAATATATCTTAACACATAGTCTTCGTCTATTACAAATTACATAGTCTAATCACATAATCACAAAGATCATACTTTTTAGTTCATATTCTATACTTGAAATATTTTTATACATTTTCAAATATCTCATCCATGCTCTTACAAAGAGCCTTTTCTTTCTATTATAGATTTCGACATTTGTTTGCGTCTCGACAACTTTATCGGAGTAAATACTCGAGTCTAAGACTCTTATTTTATACCTCAACATCTCAAATATCGAGACATCTTAATTTTTAATCATTTTCAAATTTCCGAAATTGAAAAATTTAAAATAATTCAAATCATCACTAAAGGGCCTATAGTGATATAACTCATTACTATAGGTGTTCTTCTTCAAATTTAGAACTTCATAATCGGTTCTCAAGTCACTACTTTGGCCATTATAACTTTCAATTATCTAATCATAATTAAATGATTTAAACATTAAACAATTCCATTATCATTAATAGTTTAATTAATACTAAACTATTAATGAAACCATTGCTAAAATATAAAAGTTATTTATAATAACTCAAACTATTTTTAAAACATTTATATTACCCTTTAAATGATTTTTAAAACAATAAAATCATTTTAAATAATTACCATTAATATTTAAATATTAATGTACTATTTATCCAAATATTAAAAGTCATTAATTATAACTTCAAATATTTTTAAATCCTTAATATCCTCTTTAAATGGTTTTTAAATAAGTAAAACCATTTTTAAACTATTTATTTAATAATAATTATTAAATAAACTAAATATCATTAATATTATCTTAATATCATTAATATTTAATTATTAATGAAATTATCATTTAAATATTAAAAGTTATATTTTATAACTTAAAATATTTTTAAATACCTTATTTTATTTAAAATAATTTTTATAATATTAAAATCATTTTTAAACTAAATTATTTAATATAATCATTAAATAACTTTAATATCATTAATAATAATTAATTAATGAAATTCATCACAAAATATTAAAAGTCATCACAAATAACTCATTTACATAACCAATTCTAGGCCAAAATAAACATAGTAAACTAACTAGTTTATTAACAACACTAACTAAACTTCAAAATTCAAACTTTAACTAACAATTAAAAATAATAACATTACAAAATTAAATAAGAAACATACCCTAAATACGAATTCCACAGACCCGATCATGCACTTCCACGCCAAAATTTAACTAAGGAGATCTTTATAAAAAGTTCTCCCACAACAAAGCCTTTCTCAAAATAAATTGGAGGCCTTATTGTTGGTGAATGAAACAAAGGCCAAGCCCTTCTATTTATAGGTTTAGAAAATGGTGAAGTTCTCAACTTAGTCGATGTGGGACTTGGTTTATACTAATTTTTCAATAGCTCATTTTGCGATTTTCTAACGCATTGCTCATAACTCCGATTAATCTGATTTTTGGATATGTTATACATGGTATGTAAGACTATTTTTAAAAAATACGAATTACCCAATTCGGGTTCATTAGGTAGCCCAAACGGTCGTCGAAGTGGACGTTCATAATAGAGTTTCAATCTCGTTTCAGCTTTACCTCTTCCGCTAAAACAGTCATAACTCTTTCATTTTAAAACATTTTGAGCGATTCTTGAGCCCACGCTGAAGCTAACTTCTGGAGCTACAACTTTTATTCTTTGGCCATTTCCAAATTCCGAACACATCAGCCCAGAAATTCCGTTCAAATGGACTGCACCGCACTTGTTGGGAAGTTTTGACACTACTACTTTGAAATGTCATAACTCTCTCCTCCGATATCGGATTTAGTCCGTTTTGAGTCTATGGAAAGATTATTCGGTGTACTATAACATACCAAAAGTCCAGAAGGTTTTGAAAACATTAACTAATCAAACAGTGTCCCGAATAGCACATCCAGCTAGCGACTTTCAATTTTGACACATTTCCTTCCAATCACCGTAATTCCCTCATCCGAGGTCGGAATGAGGTCATTCCAAAGCCTATGGCTTCCTAACTCAGTGCACTACAACATATCAAAAGTCCAGACCTTTTAAAGCACAAAAAGTGGACGAGAATGCCCCATTACAGATTGCCCAAAAAGCAGGTTTATCATGATCGGTCCACCATGTTTGACCATCTATAACTTCTAATCTATACATGATATGGACTTGATTCTTTTTGCAGATTAAAGACCACATATCGGGGCTACACATAACAACTTTTGAAGAACAAAACTCATGATCGAGAAAAGAGTTATGGCCTCCGACATTTGGTGAAAAAATAACGTAATTCGGTTTTTCCAACTTGCTTAAATCTTCAAATTCGTGCACTTTGATGTTATGGGTCTTTGATTTATCAACCCATATCATCAATTAACATTCTATTACACAACTTTAAACAATCAATTGTATCAAATAACATCGAATCAAAGGATTTCTAGGTTTAGTGTTCTTATACCCTTTTTGCCAAAAATTCTTGATTCTTGCTTACGATTTGTTATGGGTGATGGTTGGGCTTTGTTTAAGAGTGTATGGGCAATCTTGTACAAGGCAATTAAATGTAATATTTCATCACTAGATTTAATTCTTATAATTTACCAATTAACTTCTATCCTTTGGTAAATTAAAACACTTATACAATAACATCGAAATTAAACCCTTAATTAAAATTAGGGTTTCTAATTGACCATTAGTGGTTCTTTAATTATACGTGTATGTTACTAACACGATCGTTACAGTTCTAATTTCAACCTGTTAGGGTTATAATAATTAGGGTTTGTCCTAATTATCGATGTACAACAATAATTAGGGTTTCTTCTAATTACCGATATTCTTATTCACAAGAATTTCATATACACATCCTACTCTAAAATACCCCATAATCGAAGTTTAATAATTAGGGTTTCACAAAGACGGTAATTTGTTATGACCTAATTGGTAATCATTGCTCAATATTATCTGTCTCAGCATGGATACCCAAAGACATAATTATGGTAATCAGTAAAATAATATAAATAATATAATATTATTATTCTCATCTCCCCATCACAATCCCAATCCGGGGTTTGGATCTCATATCCGACTTATTCTTCGTACATAACATCAATAATCAAGTTAAAATAATTAACTTAAATATTCTGAACAATTCATATAATAAAATATTTATTATATAAACTAATTATCACTTCATATATTATTTCCAATCATGTTTTCATGGAAAATAATTAATAAAAACATTTAACTTACAAAAAAATTTATTACCATATAATTTGTGGTAATTAATAATTCCAAAATTATTTCTAATTTTCAAGTAATAAATGTATTCAATTTATCGTTCACTTTACTTGACACTTAGTCTCGTCATTAAATAAAAAAAAAAATTATACATAAAATTTCTTATTTATTTTATATAGAAAATCTCGGGTTATTACATTCACCTCCCTTATAAGGATTCCGTCCCCTAATCACCGCTTTAAAAACTTCATATCATAGAAGGGTACATAACATATAATCATTGTACGTAGATCTCGATCATACTTGATCGAACCGATCTTTAATTATTCATCATAACACTTGTCATCCGATTAAGCGAAATATAAGATATATAAGTTATTCAAATAAGACCGGAGTTCTGCTTCCAAATGCCACCGTATCCTCGGACCGTCATGTTTGTAAACCCTCGGAGTTGCTTTACGTTGGAGTTCTTTGGTTGAGTTTAGTCCTGAAATTGCTAACGTCCCACTGCTTCTCCCGTGGTTACGTTCCCGCTCCATTCCCCTCGTGGGGCCAGCCTTTACCTTATGCTCGATCGATCCATATATAAAACATCCACTTGATCATCCTTGAGTTAGGGCGGTTGGGAGAGATATGACCCTCTTGCCGCACTTGTAGCATACAAACTTGCCCTTGAGACACTCGCCAGAGTGATTCTTCCTACAATTCTTACCTTTGCACTACTCGCTTTCTTTATACCAACTGCTTTACTTGCATTTTCTCGGAAAATTCCTCATTCTTTTCTCACCCCTATTCCCACTACTACTTTCTATCTTTATTGTTCCTTCCGACTTACTTTTATTCTTCTTCTCCTTATGGTAGAGGCTCATGGCCTCACTTCCTGTTCAAAGAATGATAGCCTTCTCAATGAGTCTTTGCAAAAGTATTGATTTGCAATCTTCGACACCTTATTATAGAGCCGGGTTTTAAGCCCACTCAAATCTCCTTGCCTTCCCTCCTCTGTATCCACTTGATGTGGAGCAAACCTAGCTAACTCATTAAATTTTACGGCATACTCACTTAGCAATGTCATATTTATCCTGCTTTAACTCAAGGAATCGACCTCCATTCTAGATCGCATACTAACGAGAGATAGTTTTTGAAAAATAAATCCTTAAACCTATCCCAGTAATTTCTTCTTTTCACCTGAGTCTTATTTGCCTCCCACCAAAAGTTAGCTTCCCTTTCATCATATAAGTGGCAAAAGCGGTCTTTTGCCCTCATCTACTTTAGCGATTCTGACGCCTTCTCTCTATCTCGTTCACCCAAGTCCGGCTTCTATAGGGTCACCGATCCTCTCGAATTCGGTGGTCCTACTGACTTTGAAGTCTTTGAATTTTGCCAGCGATTGTCTGGTTGGTTCCTGCAATTTGGTATTCCCTGATGCATAGCCTGAGCTACCATGTTTGCAAAATTTTGCATCAGTTCTGGCTGTCGTTCTCCAACATTAGTAGATTCTTCTACCCTTTGGTTTCGAGTTTGACGTCTTGGTGGCATTAATCTGGTTAAATAAAACCATAAATTATACCCTTACATTTTAAACCTTATTGCATAAGATTAATGTATTAAACTCGTTTCATTTCTCAAACTTAGATTCATATTCATTTATCGAATATTTACACAGCACATCCTGCTTTAATCAACAGCTATCCCTTTGTGACTACGAAAGTCGGGATTTAAAATCTTGACCAACATAAAAGTTGAAAATAGTTCATTACTTATCACACACATTACATAAACACAACATAACCCATACTACTTATTTACCAAACCTTTTTCTCGGACATTCATTCGCTCGATGTCCTTCCATTCCACAATTAAAACATCCACCTTGCTTATAGTTGGGGCAACGGGGAGAGGTATGTCCCTCATGGACACAAATATAACATATCTTTTTCCTTTTCTTCTTATCGAGTTTTCTTAAGTCGGGATCTTCTACCTTTCTTTTCCCTTACCTCTCGGAGTTGCACACGAGGTGTTGCTTGAGGCTCTCATCTGGTCAATTCGGATTTTGAGCTTATCCTGCTCTTCCATTGTTGCTAGCAATGCTTGAACGCACTGGATATTAAGCAACGTCTCAATCTCCCACAACATTTCCAAATAGAAAACCTTGTTCTCCGGATCCTCAGATCTCCGTTGATGCTTGGCGACTTCAACTTTAACTTTAGTGTCTGAATCACTATCTGTCAAATCCACCATTTCTGGATCTGCTGCTACGTTTTCCACTATAGCCACCTCGTCTGATTTGGGTTCCTGGTGAGCTTCTATTTCAATTGTTGGCCTTGATATTAGCTCGGGGGTATAGATCTGATCCTTCTTATTCCACATATCTTTCCCACCAGACATCTACATACATAAGTTACCCTGATTAACATATAGTATATATACACAGCAATCAAGAGTTCTATATATCTTATTTTGATTGATGATAAATTTATTCAATTCTCATCAACACCTATCTCTCTAGAAAAGGCGCTCCATCCACTCTTGCATCGAATCGCATGAAGGTGATGACTAAAGCACAGTCTAAGGTATGTATCCGGTGTCTTTGGCTTCTATTTCAACCTTCAACCGCCTTATCTCGAATATCTCCCTCTGCCCAACCTCCTCATAACTCTATTAACGCTATCTCGTGCTTACAACATTCACACATATCATCACATGCTACCCAATACACCTCTCACAAGAGTAAAAGTTTTCAAATTGTCTTTGAGGGGTCATATAGACCATGAACACATAGTTTTAACGGTATTCATACTGCAAAACATTACACGGTATGTTTACAATCACAAAGAAGGTAAACTACCATTAATAGTACTTTAGGTGATTAGCCTATTGTACCCTACGTCATGCATAACGTATTAATCATGCCTAGCGAATATTTACGCTATTAGATTGGATTATTTTATCCAAACAACATCGTTCACCTCGGTCTTATCATAGGATTCGCACTAAAACAATTTGGTTCGGAAATTTCTTTCAATGAACACTTAGAGTTTTCATAAACATTAGTCTAGGCGATTCAAATAGCATAGACTCATATCAATAATTCAATTCAATCGAATTATTTAGATGTAGCCAAACCCCGTTTGGCAAATTAAACTTTTGAAAACATTTTCAGAATGACGCCATGATGCTTGCATCTTGTATTAACAATCCGTTGAGGATGCTTTCATTGTTGTATGACTTTGTCATAACACATCATACAATAATGGAACGATCGACTTGGTCAAATTCACACTAAGTATTCTGTATTTACAACTCCATCACATTTTTATCATCTCTTTTGAGTTACATGGTACATGAGTGATAATTAAAAACAATTTTGATATTTCAAATCATTTGCATCTAGCCGATATAAGTAGCATAGACCGTACTTTAAACCGTTTCAAAAATGATTACGAGTCTACATTTTTGTTTTCAAAAGCACATAGTGCGTATTTAGCTTGATGTCAAAAATTTTGAAGTTTAGCATAGCTAGGAGTTTAGGAAAACCTAACACCTTCACTAAAAATCATTTACTTAACAATCTATCTGTTCCTGTAATCCATAACACTCCATTCACACAAAACTATACCCAGTTCATCAAACGACACTTATGAGTTCATAAATTGCCACAATCATATGAGTTTAAGAACTTATCCTAGTCGGGACCTTTGGCGTCCATTCATTTGAGGGGTTCATAAACATTTCATATAATTATGAGTCAAGAATGTCTCATAGGTATGAGTTTTAAGAACTTCGAACTTAATCTTATATTCTCTATCTATGACCTATCTACCATTATACACACCCGAATGGAGTCATCCTCTTAATGTGCATATAAAAATAGCGCGACACGTACATTTCAATGATTATCGATGCGAAACTAAGTGGTTTTTACACCAAGTACAATTCACTCCCATACGAAGAATCATACAACTCAAATTTACCGGCATGAGTCCTCAATTGAATCCCCATCTAACACTAACCCCATTCTCCATAATGAATTTATTCGTATTTATAATTCTCTTACGGATCTGTACTAATTGATAGTACAATTCATACACGCAATCTTGTCAGTAAACTTTCCAATCATCGATTGATTCCTTACGGATGTCATAGCCTTATCGGATCACGGGTGATCTCATCGTATATATTACGATTTAGTTCTATATCTTGATCATTTTATTTTACAATCTCTCATAATCGCACTTTTCGGTCTTTTAGACTCAATCTATTCCCCACTATCTTGTTTAACTTTATAATCGAGTTAGGGAACTCTCGTGTCTTTACACTCATAGAGATTCATCTTTGAATCTTATCGACCAACTAACTCTAGATGAGTTAATACTTATCCTAATCATTGCGGTTATTAGTCTCGTATTTCTACCTAAGCTTCCTAACCAACGACTTTGATACCAACTCGTGGCGACCCTAAATCCAGTACTTGAAACCCGAACTTCGGTTCTCCACGATACCATTTCTTTAAGTCAATAATACTAAATAATAATACATTCGAACTTAATTTACATACATCAAAGTTTACTTCCCAGTGCGTGACCTTCAAATACATTCCTTACAATACTTGAATAGATACCAATACAACTATAACCATTAACTCATAATACACACTTATTCGATCGACTTTCCTTTTCCTTTGTTCGTTGCACGAGCCTTGAAAGCTTTCATACATAACTCGAAAACATTTAATTTAAGCAAGGATGAGCATTTAAGTGCACAAAGAAGTAATAAAGAATTATATATAAAATTTGAAAGAATATAAGTATTCTCTTTACATAACACTTCTACAACGAATTGAAAGTTGTGAAGTAATCTATACTGATAAAAAATTCACATAACAACTCTATTTCAAATTCTTTAAATTTGGCTCTGGCTCTACCCTTGAATAGGGTTTAAGAAACATACTATGAACATTCTTTTCATTTTCGAAAAGGTTTAGCGGAATTCTATCCTCAAACCGTTATAACTTACGGGCACGGAGGGTGATCAGCCCCGTTGTACCCTGTATTGATTAATACTACATAACTTGAACGAAATTCATCGCTCACTCTATCCGCCTTGCATAAAAATCTTTCCATATAGGGATGTTCATACATGCACGTTCCAAACCCCGAAGGTTTTTAATCTTGCTCAACAATAATATGTAATTCAACATATATATATACGGGTAATTGACAAAGGTGTATCAACATGTGAACAAATGTCATGATTATCCAAGTGGGGACACTTGTATAACCATTTATAGAAATCAATGAACAGAATATATATACGAGCTAGCATGTTGATAATCAAAGAGTACATAATCATGCATGGGATAGAATAATTACAAAACATCTTACTCATGTCCATTGCATAAAGGAAGTGCAAAGATAGGATACTTGCCTGATTCGCTGATTACAAATCTCAACTTAGGTTTTATCTCTTTATCACAACCTATCAATAATCGGATCATTCGTTCGATTAGAACAATATATCTTAACACATAGTATCGCATATTTACAATTAAAGACATAGTCTAATCACATAATCACGGTGATCATACTTTTAGTTCATATTCTATACTTGAAATATTTTTATACATTTTCAAATATCTCATCCATGCTCTTACGATGAGCCTTTTCTTTCTATTATATAGAGATTCCACATTTGTTTGCAGCGTCTGAAACTTTTTATCGGGTAAATCTTGAGTCTAAGACTCTTATTTTATACCTCAACATCTCGTAAATATCGAGACATCTTAATTTTTAATCATTTTCAAATTTCCGAAAATTGAAAAATTTAAAATAATTCAAATCATTCACTAAAGGGCCTATAGTGATATAATCATTACTATAGGTGTTCTTCTTCAAATTTAGAACTTCATAATCGGTTCTCAAGTCACTACTTTGGCCATTATAACTTTCAATTATCTAATCATAATTAAATGATTTAAACATTAAACAATTCCATTATCATTAATAGTTTAATTAATACTAAACTATTAATGAAACCATTGCTAAAATATAAAAGTTATTTATAATAACTCAAACTATTTTTAAAACATTTATATTACCCTTAAATGATTTTTAAAACAATAAAAATCATTTTTAAATAATTACCATTAATATTTAAATATTAATGTACTATTTATCCAAATATTAAAAGTCATTAATTATAACTTCAAATATTTTTAAATCCTTAATATCCTCTTTAAATGGTTTTTAAATAAGTAAAACCATTTTTAAACTATTTATTTAATAATAATTATTAAATAAACTAAATATCATTAATATTATCTTAATATCATTAATATTTAATTATTAATGAAATTATCATTTAAATATTAAAAGTTATATTTTATAACTTAAAATATTTTTAAATACCTTATTTTTATTTAAAATAATTTTTATAATATTAAAATCATTTTAAAACTAAATTATTTAATATAATCATTAAATAACTTTAATATCATTAATAATAATTAATTAATGAAATTCATCACAAAATATTAAAAGTCATCACAAATAACTCATTTACATAACTAATTCTAGGCCAAAATAAACATAGTAAACTAACTAGTTTATTAACAACACTAACTAAACTTCAAAATTCAAACTTTAACTAACAATTAAAAATAATAACATTACAAAAATTAAATAAGAAACATACCCGAAATACTGAATTCCACAGAATCGAATACGCACTTCCACACAAAAATTTAACTAAGGAGATCTTTAAAAAGTTCTCCCACAACAAAGCCTTTCTCAAAATAAATTGGAGGCCTTATTGTTGGTGAATGAAACAAAGGCCAAGCCCTTCTATTTATAGGTTTAGAAAATGGTGAAGTTCTCAACTTAGTCGATGTGGGACTTGGTTTATACTAATTTTTCAATAGCTCATTTTGCGATTTTCTAACGCATTGCTCATAACTCCGATTAATCTGATTTTTGGATATGTTATACATGGTATGTAAGACTATTTTTAAAAATACTGAATTACCCAATTCGGGTTCATTAGGTAGCCCAAGCGAAGGCGTCAAAAGTGGGCGTTCATAATGATTTTCAATCTCGTTTCAGCTTTACCCTCTTCCGCTAAAACAGTCATAACTCTTTCATTTTAAAACATTTTTGAGCGATTCTTGAGCCCACACGAAGCTAACTTCTTGGGCTACAACTTTTATTCTTTGGCCATTTCCAAATTCCGAACACATCAGCCCAGAAATTCCGTTCAAATGGATTGCACCGCACTTGTTGGGAAGTTTTGACACTACTACTTTGAAATGTCATAACTCTCTCCTCCGATATCGGATTTAGTCCGTTTCAGAGTCTATGGAAAGATTATTCGGTGTACTATAACATACCAAAAGTCCAGAAGGTTTTGAAAACATTAACTAATCGAAACAGTGTCCCGAATAGCACATCCCGCTGCTAACTTTCAATTTTGACACATTTCCTTCCAATCACCGTAATTCCCTCATCCGAGGTCGGAATGAGGTCATTCCAAAGCCTATGGCTTCCTAACTCAGTGCACTAGAACATATCAAAAGTCCAGACCTTTTAAAGCACAAAAGTGGACGAGAATGCCCTCATTACGACATCGCCCAAAAGCAGTTTTATCATGATCGATCCATGTTTGACCATCTATAACTTCTAATCTATACATGATATGGACTTGATTCTTTTGCAGATTAAAGACCACATATCGAAGGCTACACATAACAACTTTTGAAGAACAAAACTCATGATCGAGAAAAGAGTTATGGCCTCGACATTTGGTGAAAAATAATGTAATCTTGGTTTTTTCCAACTTGCTTAAATCTTCAAATTCGTGCACTTTGATGTTATGGGTCTTTGATTTATCAACCCATATCATCAATTAACATTCTATTACACAACTTTAAATAATCAATTGTATCAAATAACATCGAATCAAAGGATTTCTAGGTTTAGTGTTCTTATACCTTTTTTGCCAAAATTCTTGATTCTTGCTTACGATTTGTTATGGGTGATGGTTGGGCTTTGTTTAAGAGTGTATGGGCAATCTTGTACAAGGCAATTAAATGTAATATTTCATCACTAGATTTAATTCTTATAATTTACCAATTAACTTCTATCCTTTGGTAAATTAAAACACTTATACAATAACATCGAAATTAAACCCTAGTAATTAAAATTAGGGTTTCTAATTGACCATTAGTGGTTCTTTAATTATCTGTATATATGTTACTAACACGCCATCATTCACGGTTTCTAATTTCAATCGGTTAGGGTTATAATAATTAGGGTTTGTCCTAATTATCGATGTACAACAACATAATTAGGGTTTCTTCTAATTACCGATATTCTCATTCACGGTAACTTCATATACACACATACTACTCGTAAATACCCCATAACCGAGTTTAATAATTAGGGTTTCACAAAGACGGTAATATGTTATGACCTAATTGACCGTCATTGCTCAATATTATCTCGTCTCACATTTATACCCAAACATATAATTATGGTATTTGTAAAATAATATAAATAATATAATATTATTATTCTCATCTCCCGATCACAATCCCAATCCGGGGTTTGGATCTCAATATCCGACTTATTCTTCGTACATAACATCAATAATCAAGTTAAAATAATTAACTTAAATATTACGAACAATTCATATAATAAAATATTTATTATATAAACTAATTATCACTTCATATATTATTTCCAATCATGTTTTCATGGAAAATAATTAATAAAAACATTTAAACTTACAAAAATTTATTACCATATAATTTGTGGTAATTAATAATTCCAAAATTATTTCTAATTTTTCAAGTAATAAATGTATTCAATTTATCGTTCACTTTACTTGACACTTAGTCTCGTCATTAAATAAAAAAAAAAAAATTTATACATAAAAATTTCTTATTTATTTTATATAGAAAATCTCGGGTTATTACAAAGAGCTTTCTCGGCTTAAATTTGGTTATTATCGGAGATTAAGTAGAAGGGTTTTCTCGAATCGCTACTCCACTAACTTTCAATTGACTTGGAAAGATACAAAGTTCGATTGGAGCGAGGAATGTGAGAAGAGTTTTCAAGAACTCAAAAGAGACTTATTTCAAAGACTGCTTACGATAATACCATCCGTTCGAGAGGGATTTGTCATCTACAAAGGATGCTTGGGCAAAAGGGTTAGGATGTGTTCTCATGCAACATGGGAAAGTCATAGCCTATGCCTCAAGACAACTCAAATAATATGAGAGGAATTATCCTACTCATGATCTAGAGTTGGCAGCTGTTGTCTTCGCACTTAAAATTTGAAGGCATTACTTGTATGGAGAGAAAGTGGAGATCTTTACGGATCATAAAAGCGTCAAATATTTTTTCACTCAAAAAGAACTCAACATGCGACAATGACATTGGCTTGAACTGTTGAAAGATTATGATCATACCATCCAATACCATCCTGGAAAAATGAACGTGGTAGCTGACGCATTGAGTAGAAGATCATATGCGGGTACGAGTACAATATTGACAACACAAAAGCCCATTTTGCGTGACTTGCAAAGGATGGAGATAAAGTTAAAGACTCCAAGGACCAATGTGATGTCGGCGAATATATGAGTAGAACCGACTTTAATTGATAAAGTTAAAACTGCTCAAGCTACAGACCTGGAGTTGATGTGTATGAGGAAGAAAGTGCAAGAAGGTGCTATGCCGGAAGCAAGAATCGATGAAGAAGGAATACTTCGAGTCAACTGCAGACTTTGTGTTCCTAACGACCCTGATCTAAAGTATAAAATCATGATGGAGGTGCACAACACACCATTTGCAATCCATCCTGGGAGTACCAAAATGTATCATGATCTTCGACATACATTTTGGTGCAGCAATATGAAGAGAGAGATATCGTTGTTTATCTCAAGATGTTTAACTTGTCAACGAGTTAAAGCGGAGCATCAAGTACCAAAAGGTCCATTGCAACCACTTGAAATTCCAGAATGGAAGTGGGAGCACATTACCATGGATTTCATTACCGGTCTTCCCAAAGTTTCTCAAGGCATTGTTGCCATTTGGGTCATTGTTGATAGATTGACCAAGTCTGCTCATTTCTTACCAATACGAGAGACTTATACACTTGAACATCTTACTCGTATGTACATAAACGAGATTATAAGACTGCATGGTATGCCAGTATCCATAGTCTCTGATCGAGACCCAAGAATCACTTCATAATTTTGGGTTAGTTTTCAAAAAGCTATGGGCATGGATTTACGATTTAGTTCAGCATATCACCCTCAGACGGACGAACAATCAGAGAGGACTATTCAACTCTTGAAGATTTATTAAGACTCTGTGTCCTTGACATCAAGGGAAGTTGGGACAAGTTCTTACCATTGGTGGAGTTTTCCTACAACAACAGTTATCAAGCAAGTATTGGCATGGCTCCATTTGAGGCGTTGTATAGAAGAAAGTGTCGTTCTCCAGTATGTTGGGATGAGGTGGGTGAAGCAACGTTGTTGGGACTGGAGTTGGTACGAATAACTACAGAAAAAATTCAAACGATCCGACAACGTATAAAAACCTCACAAGATCGACAAAAGAGTTATGCTGATCTTCATCGAAAGGACGTGGAATTCGATATAGGAGATCATGTGTTGTTACGTGTTGCTCCATGGAAAGGAGTTATGAGATTTGGAAAGAGCGGAAAGCTCAATCCTTGATTCATTGGCCGATTTTTAATCCTCGATCGAGTAGGAACTGTGGCCTATAGACTCGCTTTACCGCCAAGTATGTCTCGTGTTCATAACATTTTTCACATATCCATGTTACATAAATATGTGGAAGACCCAAACCACATTATTGAGTTAGAACCGGACGAAATAGCGGTAGATTTGACGTATGAAGAGGTTCTTGTTCAAATCTTGGATAAGAAGGAACATATTCTACGCTCCAAGGTTATACCTCAAGTTAAAGTTTTGTGGAGAAACCACGATGTTGAAGAAATGACTTGGGAGTTAGAATCTGAAATGAAATCAAGGTATCCTTACCTCTTCGACATACTAGGTGCGTACCCTAATTTCGAGGGCGAAATTTCATAAGAAGGGGAGGTTGTAAGACCCCAACTTTTATAAATAAAGATGAATTTTCTATAAATATTATTTTTGAATATTATGGAATGAATTTGATATAATGTTATAGTTGTGGGTAATATTTATAAATTTTGCAAAGTACGCAAGTTATTTTATAATATTCCATTGGTCGGGGAATATTCATTTTAGCAGGAAATATTTGTACAACGGCACAATCATTGGTGGACCCCACAACAAAATTATTGTCGGATTAAGAAAACGACAAAAATACTTTATGAAAATAACGGCGGAAGTTTTACTGTTAATCAGTTGAAACACCCTTGTTAAAAAATACAATAATACGCGTGGTTGCACGAAGAGGCACCGGTATTGATTATTGATGCTTTACGTGAGAAGTCATTCAGTTTTATTCAATTATTGTCGATATTTTATATATTATTAAATCAATAATTGAGATGGCAGAGTTATTAATATTATTATTTGCAATAATAACGATGTCTAGAAGTTCTGTCAAGGAGAGATAAAATATATATATATATATATATATATATATATGTGTGTGTGTGTGTGTGTGTGTGTGATGTGTGTGTATATATATATATATATATAGAATGTGAGTGAAAAGTGGTGGAAAAGGTGGAGTGTATTATATATATATATATATATATGTGTGTGTGTGTGTAAGTGAATGTGTTATATATATATATATATATATATATATATATATATATATATATATATATATATATATATATATATTAAAGTGACTTTGGGGTGGGGAGTATGTTAGTCACGGGAGGGAGTTAATATCATTAGTATATATATATATATATATATATATATATATATATATATATTATGTATATGTTATATGATATATAATATATGTATCTTATATATATATATACTTATAATTTTAGGGGCCTACAGTTGGATGATAAGATTGTGGTGGAAAAGTTGAATGATATGATTTTTGGTTCACGGGAGGGTGAACGATTTTCAAACAAACATGTGCCTTATAATTATATATATAATTATATATATATATATATTATATTTTATTTAAAAGATTTTGCTTTAATTATGGACCGTCCGATTAAAAGTAAATCAATCTGGACCGTCCATGAATTAGTTACTATGCAGTCCATTCTTCTATAAATAGAAGCTCATTCCTTCATTATTTCTTATGAATTCACAGAAACTCTAGAGAGAGAAAATTATAGAGAGAAAGAAGAAGAGAAGTCTGCTACATTTCTTTTCCTATATCCAGTTTCTTTTATGGTAAGGGGTATTATTTCTTTTGTATTCATGAAGAGAACTTCTGTTATTCCATTATTTATTATTCGATTGGAATAACCTGTATACGCGGGCTACCCTATACTTGGTGAAATTTTTCTGTTATTCCATTCGTTATTATTCTATTGGAATATCCTGTACATGCATTTTACTGTGGGACTCGATTTCGTCTTTATTGTTACATTGGAATATCCTCATGCATGCGTTTCTGCCCTGACTGCTTCCGTCTTTATTATTATATTGGAATATCACATGCATGCGTTTTCTGCCGGACCGATTCCGCTCTTTATTATTCTGTTGGAATATCCCATACATGCATTTCTGTGGGGACACAGTTACATTAATTATTATTCTGTTGGAATAACTTTTGCATGTATGGTCTCTCCCATGCCGATGATTTTTTTTATTATTCCATTCCTTATTATACTCAGTTGGTTAAAGTTTTGACTTCTATACTCCATGAAATTAGTGGAATATTCTTGATATTTGCGCTTCATCCAGTATCTTTTCATGAAAATATTCTTCTGAGCATTCTTGAATTTTACTACCCAAAGGAGTATCATGTTGACAATTTGGACGTTATTAGTTCCTGGATAAATTAATTCTTGAACTTGTTTTATTGAATTCTTATATCATTGTCATCATCCTCATGTTTATATTTTTTGAAAGTCATCTGTGGCCTATAGTGCATAGATGGACTTGGTATGATTATGATCGAGGATTATTGGTGTAATCATGGTAGTAATGTTACAAATGATGTGGAAAGTCCTCATTGGCCCGTAGTGCATTGATGGACGATTGTTGGCATGATCATGACCATTGATGAATACACGATTGTCCTTGGCCGTGAGTGCATGGATAATTTGTGGTCGTGATACTAAAGAATATCCTTGGCCAGTAGTGCAGGGGTGATTCGGTGATGTGAATTATTTATTAAGTCGAGTCCCAAATGATAAAAGTGATGAAAAACCTTTTAAATCATAAAATATAGTAGATTCTATTCTCTACTTGACTCTTTTAATGGATTTCTTGTTCCGTTGCAGTTAAACTTGATGTTGTTATATTTTATCAGTTTAACACTGTTGAAGGCTAATGATAATTTATTCGCATTATCTTAGTCATAATATTTTTTTTGGGCTAGTTTGAGCTCACCTTTCTTTCACTTTTTTCTCTTGAGAAATGAGAACGTAGGCTGAGACGAGTGGGGGAACGGGTGATGGTCCTGATGATAGTATTAGCTAGTAGTCCTCACTATTACATTAAATAGTGTGACAATAAATGTAATGAGGACTTATTACGAGAGTGATATTGTCTAGAAGATAGTATTTGTATTTAAACTCCAAATTACTCTCTTTGTTGTATAATTAATATTGTATTTATATTACGTAACATGTATTTGGCGACTTAGAATAGGTGATGTATACCTATTTTGGGGCGGCGCCACATTTGTGTCACCGTCCAACTGGACTTGTCTTGATTGCACGCGAAAAAATCGAACTAGGTGACCTTCTCTTCCACAATTATAACACGCTTTGGATGGCATCGGCGCTTTGGACTAATATGTCCCTCTCCTCGCATTTAAAGCATATGATAGGTGGTCATTCTCCTTCCTTAACCACGGTGTCTTTGATCTTTGACGTCTTTCCATCATTGTTGAATCTCCTCTTCTTGAAATGTCCATTCTTATTGTCTTGGCCATGATTACCACCAAGTGGTTACCATTTACGGCATGTTGATTCCTCCACATTTGTTGTCACCGCTTGATGGCGCTACCAATCGGGTATTATCATTTTTCTACCGCTTTCTCTTGGTTGAGTTGACTCATTATCGCGCTCCAATAACTGAGCCCTATTTACAACATCTGAATACAAACACAATTTATGAGAAATTAGATATTGACGTATCTCGGGTTTCAAACCTCGTAGAAACATCCACGTCATTCTTTCATCATTATCAACCAAGTGAGACGCAAACCAGGACAACTCGGCAAACTTAGCTTCGTACTGCGACACGGTCATATTGTTCTGCTACAACTTGATGAACTCTACCTCTTTCATGTGACTAATACTTTCGGGAAAGTACTTGTCGTTGAATAATTCTTGAAACTTCTCCCAAGACATCTTCAGTGCAGCAGGTTGATTACGCTTTACCGATTCACACCAGTAATCTACCTCTCCTCGCAACATAAAGGTGGAAAAGGGAACCTTTTGCTCCTCAGAGCATCCCAAGACATCAAATATCTTGGTGATCTGCTTTATCCACGTCTCCGCCTTAAGTGGTTTTGGCTCTCCAATAAACTCCGGTGATCCCAGCTCCTTGAACTGTTTAGCGGTGAGCGTCCGAGAGTTTCTAGTGTTTCCACCTACATTTTGGACAGGAGCCACTCTCGCCTGATATTGCATGAATTGTATAAAGCCTCTGAACATTCCATCATTCATCATTTGGTCAGTGTTGTTATTTGCATGAGGATTATCGCCTTCCTGATGCACATTCTCCTGATTATTGATATGTGGAGACTCAATGGTCTCCTGTGCTCCATTGCTATTCTCAACATTCTCGGATGTCATTTTCAGATACTGCCACAAAACAAGGGTTAGTTATCATATCACATATTATCCCTATACTCTCACCGACCAATTAAATACCAAATAAACTTAGGTAGGTCATACTAGCGAGGAATTCCCCGTCTCTCCCCTCCTAGTTCTTGTCTCACATCTCAGCCAGGGATCATATCCCTAAGCTTTGATACCAACTATGACGCCCCCAAAATAGGTATACATCACCTATTCTAAGTTGTCAAATACATGGTACAAAATACAAATAAAAACATAATTATACAACTGTTGTGTAAAATACGACAAAACATAAGCTGTGAGTTTTAATACAACATTATCTTCTAAACAGTATTCAAACTCAAAATAAGTCCTCAATACATTTATTTTCATACTATTTCATGGAATAGTGAGGACTACTAATGCTATCATCTGAACCGTCACTCCGTTCCCCGACTAGTCCCCGCTACGTTCTCATTTCCTGAAGAGAACAATGAAAGCAAAAGGGTGAGCTCAACTAGCCCAGTAAGAAATATTATGATTAAGATAATGCAGAATAAATTATCATTAGCCTTCAACAGTGTTAAACTAATAAAATATAACAAACATCAAGTTTAACTGCAGCGGAACAAGCAATCCATTAGAAGAGTCAAGTAGAGAATAAAATCTACTATCCTCTATGATTTAAAAGGTTTTTCATTACTTTTATCGCTGAGAATCATCTTAATAAATAATCCACATTATCCCTGCATTTCGGCCAATGATATTCATTAGTATCATGACCACAAATTATCCATGCACTACGGGCCAATGATATTCGTGTATCCATCAATGGTCATGATCATGCTAACAACTGTCCATCAATGCACTACGGCCAATAAGGATTTTTATCACATCATTTGTAACATTACGGTCATGATTATACCGAATAATCCCTGGTCATAATCACACCAAGTCCATATATGCACTACATGCACAGATGACTTTCAACATATTATAAACATGAGGATGATGACAATTCAATAAAACAAGTTCAAGAATAAATTTTAAAGATTTATAAGTTAATTTATCCTGAACTTAATAACGTCCAAATTGTCAACATGATACTGCTTTGTGGAGTAAAATTCAAGAATGCTCAGAAGAATATTTTCATGAAAAGATCTTTGACGGAAGCGCAAATATCAAGGATATTCCACTAATTTCATTGAGTATAAAGTCAAAGCTTTAACCAACCGAGTATAATAGAATATATGAAACTCAAATGGATTTTCGTCTCATGATGCGGTAATCCACTTGGCATGATCATTTCCATAATTTAATAAGGAATGAATATAAAGGATCATTCACCATGCATGTGATAATCCACATAGATAGGTTATTCTAACGAAATAATAAAGAATGGAATAACGAGAAGAAATCACCATGCATGCGATAGATCGCACATACGAGTTATTCCAACGAAATAATAAAGAATGGAACCGAGTCATGCGTAATCCGCATGCAGACGTGATGTTCCAACGAGAATAATAAAGAATGGAACCAGTCATGCGTAAACGCATTGCATGAGGATGTTCCAATGAATAATAAAGAATAGAATAATAGAAGAATTTCACCATGTATGCGGTATTTCGCATAGACACGTTATTCCAACATAATGATAAAGAATGGAATAACAAAAGTTCTCTTTATGAAGATGAAAGAAATAATACCCCTTACGATTACAACAAATAATATCCCTTACGAGTACAACAAATAATATCCCTTACTGTAAAAGAAGAGTATTCCGACTGGTAGGGCGAGGATATTTTTGAAGAAAACTTATACTGTTTTTCTACGCTCAAAGCTTCTAAAAACTCTAAAAAATACGCTCAAGATTATAGAAAAAGAATTCTCTGAATTTCTGGTGTGATTTCAATTCTAACTAAGCATCCTATTTATAGGAGAATTGAAAGGATACTATGCAATAAAATATAATATATTCTAAATATATATATATATATATATATATATATTATCTAAAATCTAATAAAATAAATAACTTTATAAAAGTATTACATTTTTATATAAAAAGATTTTACTATACAAAATACTATCTGCAGCACTATGCAACACTATGCATAATAAAATATAATATATTCTATTTATAGTCTAATAAAACAAATACCTTTATAAAAGTATTACATTTTATATAAAAAGATATTACTATGCAAAACACTATGCATAATAGAATATAATATATTCTATTTATAGTCTAATAAAACAGATAACTTTATAAAAGTATTTTGTTTTATATAAAAAGCTTTTCTGTTTTATTACATTAATAATACTAATAAAACAAAATTTATCATCATTATTATAATTCACAATATTAATCAACCAGGTCGTTCCCAGGAAAGAAGGGGCTTTTCAATAAGGATTTCTCCCCATTGGCGCGCAATTAGGTGACCAAACCTCTCATTGACAGAACTTCTAGACATCGTTAATATTGCAAATAATAATATTAATAACTTTGGCATCTCAATTATTGATTTAATAATATATAAAATATTGACAATAATTGAATCAAATAACGTGAGATACTATGCAGCAATTAATGTAGCAATAATTGAGCAAAACTGAGTGACTTCTCACGTAAGCATCAATAATCAATACCGTGTGCTACTATGCAACCACGCGTATTACTGTACTTTTAACACCGAGTGTTTCAACAGTTAACGGTAAAACTTCTGCCATTATTTTCATAAAGTATTTTTGTCATTTTCTCAATCCGACAATAATTCTGTTGTGGGGTCCACCAATGATTGTCTTGCCAGTTGTACAAATATTCCTGTTAAAATGAATATTCCCCACCAATCGAATATTATATAACAACTTGCGTATTTTGCAAAATTTATAAATATTACCCACAACTATAACATTATATCAAATTCATTCCATAATATTCAAAAATGATATTTATAGAAAATTCATCTTTATTCATAAAAGTTGGGGTCTTCAATATATATATATATATATATATATATATATATATTACATTCATTTGGATCAACTCAATGAGATCAACCTAACATGTTTGATCTTTCTCTATTCTAAGTCCTTATACATTCATCATTCTATTAAAGTCTTCACAAAACTTATGTGTGACGCCCCCAAATTCAGGTCTAAACCACACCTAAAACTTGGGTCACCAAAAACAACACTACAGACAAACACGAATTTTCCTATTTATAACTATTATTAAAACGATAGTGTTCACACTGCAAACCAATAACACTCTACATAAAGGTATAGTCAATAATTGTTTTAGGACTTAAAATCTTTGGAAAATTCTCAAGGAAACCTTCGTACATGGGAGGCCATGCTTCTAAGTTATAATAGATATCATAGGACTAGAGAATTAACCTTGGTTGACCCAATAGACCCTAAAAAAGAACGAGAAGTTTACTATCATATTCATTCATATGGTGTATATCTTCTTGCCATATAATTATCTCTATTGTGTCAAACTAAGGATTATATACCAACCATAATCCAAGATTATATAGGTAATGTTCATAGATATAGTCAGCAAATGGATGCACGCAACCATATCTTATGGTAACATGAATTTGTATGTGGTTAGACATCTTATATGATAGTGGCAACACATGCTTTAAGTTCTCAATACAATTATTGTCACACTATTTTATAACTTTATGATGATAACCACTAACTCAGAACATTATGGTTACTAACTCGGACCATTACTCCACTCCCCGACTAGTCCCAGCTACACTCTCATTTCCTGAGAAGAGCAATGGAACAAAAAAGAAAAGGGTGAGCTAAACTAGCCCAGTAAAGAATATCATGACTAAGATAATGAAGAATAAATTATCCTCAGCCTTCACTAGTGAAAAATCTAATAGAATATAATAGATAACAAGGTTTAGATCAACAACTACATCGGAATGAACAATCCATTAGAAGAGTCAAGTAGAACATAATGTCTACTATCTGCTTCGATTTAAAAGTTCACCATCAATATTTTATCCCTATAACACTAATCAATATCTCTTCTTTGCACCCAATGCAAAGAGAATTTTCACCACATGTCTTTACATGTAATACCAAAAATCATGGTTATACTAATTCACAATTCATGTTCGTAATCATGCCAATCAATAGCTTTTGGTCATAATTATGTTGATCAATTCATCTTTGCACTACAGGCCAAATATATGCAATTGTAATATCAATGGTAATGATAATATCAATCTACAGATTTTTCTCATAATCATGCTAATCAATTCATCTGTGCCCTACAAACTAATAATATTTAACTGTAACACCAATGGTCATGATAATACCAATCTACAGCTTTTGGTCATAATTATGTCAGTCAACAGTTCTTCTTTGCACTCAGGCCAAAGAGAAATTTCACCGCATGATTATGACAATGATATAATAGATGTGTAGGAATAATAAGAACAATAAGATCAAGAATAAACATTAAAGATTTGCAATTTAATTATACCAGAGTCTAATAATGTCCAAATTGTCAACAGGATGACCAAATTATGGAGTCAAATTCAAGAATGATATTTAAGTTTTATATTTCCAATATAACGATTAAAATTTAATAAGAAGATTTAGGTAAATAAAAATTCAAGTGAAATGATATTAGATGAAACGCAAACCTCAAAGGAATTTCTAATCTTTTCAAGAATTTCTATTCATTTCAGGAATTATAGAAGCAATACTTATAACCATGTTGATCAATTCATCTTTGCACTTAAGCCAAAGATATTCAATTGTAAAATCAATGGGCATGATCAACAATCAACAATTCATCTTTGCACCGCTAGCCGAAGAGAATCCATGGTCATAATCATACCAATAATCTACCCATCTTTGCACTAAGTCAAAGAGAACTTTCATCACCATGATTATAACAATGCTATATTTGATGAATAGAAATAATAAGAACAATAAGATCAGGGATAAGTATTAAAGATTTGCAATTTAATTTATCCAAAGTCCAAACTGTTAACATGATATCCTGAAAATCGATTAGAGTTCTTGATAAAATATACAGTTCAAGAAATGTAAGCTTCTCAGTTCAAATATAACAACTAAATATTTAATAGGAAGATTCAGGTCAAAGATATTAGATGAAGCACAAACTATTAAGGATATTTTAATCATCACAAGAATTTTCACATTTAATTATAAAGTTGTAAAATGAATATAACTTTCTTATCATAATATGGAGTATGAACGAAAATGATCTCCCTTATGAATATTAAAGAAAATAATATCCCTTTACGAGTACAAAGAAAATGACATACTTTACGTATAAGAAGTAAAAATGATATTCATTTACGATTATGAAAAGAATGATACCCCTTACCTCGATATTGTGAAACACAAAATTAATGACAGAACAAATCCTTCCACATTTATGTAGCATTAAATAATTTGACTTTTGGGTATTCTAGAGTTTTCAAAATCTCTTTATGTTTTCACAAAAATGTAGCTCTCGAAAAGATATACGAAATAGACTCAAATCACTCCATTCGGAGTTAATATGACTAAGTTATGAACTTTCTAAATTTAGGCCGAAACTAGTGACGAAAATTAGGATATGTTACATTTTTCAGCATTTTAAGATATGAAAACGACATCAGATGACTTTGCTTCCTTCTTCAAAGTTGTAGAGGACTAAAATCTAATAAAAAAAGGCTTTGGAATCACTCAAGAACAACAAAGGAAGAATTTGCTATGATTTTTCTAAATAGTTGTTGTATATAAGAAAATTCCACTCGGGAATTCAAAAAAGAATGCAACAAAGACTTAGCTTGGAATGACTTGGAATGCAAATTTAGTACTCTATTTGATATTTACTAATATTTGAGGTAGCCTAGCATACTTAGAGAGAAACTTACACTAAGAATGTGACGAATGAAACTGTTTGAGTTGTGATTCTAGGGACAGAATCCATGTAAGGAGTGAAGGATGTAACAATCCAAGATTTTATTTGTAATTTAAAATATTTATTAAATTAAATAAATATTTTATTGATGTAGTTGTTGTTAGTAGATATTTATGAATTAAATTTATTAGATAATACTCTAATTTAATTTAAAAGTTAGAGAGTTGTTAAAGATAACATGAAATGCTATATTGCTGTTTTAATTTAATAATTTAAAATGGTATGTTAATTTATTAAATAAAATTATAATGAGATTATAATTTTGTGGTAATTGGTTAAGTGGAAAATTTATTTAATATGTTGTAATTAGTTTATTTAACTAAGATTAGATATGGAAATCTAAATAAATAATATGGGACTATAAACTATAGTGTAAGAATTTATTAAAATAAATTAAAGTAGTTTTAAAATGGATTTGCCCAAGCAAGGCTTAAAGATATTAAGTCTTTATTTTTAAAGTGTTTTGCCAAACAAAGCCTTATGGCTTTTGAATTTTAAATTTGAATTAAAATAATAAAGAAATAAAATAAATAAAAATATAAATAATATATATTAAATTTTGGTAACTGATAACTTATTATTATATTTATTATAACGTCGATTTTTGGGACGTTTGGGATTATGCGTTGTATACTTTATTTTGTTTACGTGAAAAAGGAGTTGGCATATATTGAAACTCAGAAAGAAGAAGGAGGTTTACAGAAAAGTTTGAGAGAGAGAATAAAGAGAGTTTGAGAGGAAAAGTCTTGTGATTCTAAAATAATTTCTGTGTTTTAGCAAGGATTGTTCAAGCAATTGAAGGTATTATTCAAATATTTTAATATTATATATATATGAATATTCTATATTCACGAGTTTTCAATTTTCTGTGAATTCAATTTTTCTTGAATGGTTGTTATAAACTAAATTATTGTATTTATATGTATTTGTGATGTTAGAACTAGCATTTAGACAAGAATTAGTGTGCTAATTATGTTTAAAAAAGGAAGAAAATTGTTTACAGTGCATGTTTATATATATGGCTTGTGAAAGTACCAAATTCAGTAGTTAATTTGTAAACTAATAGGTAAATTGAGTTTTGAATGTATTAATTCAGTAAGTAACGAAGAGAACGTAGTTTGAATGAGTTTATTTGGTGTACAATGGTGATCACAGTGTTAATTTTGTCAAGGATGTCAAAAATGGAGTGTTGGCAAAAATATTAAATTCAAAATACCTAATTTGATTGTAGTTATTGTTTAATTGTTCTAAATCAGTATATATATGATGGGTAAGGTTTATGTGAAATCTATGTAAATTATACGTGTTAAATTGGTTGTTAGAAACTAAGATTTAGGCCAAAGTGGCTTTGTTTGTGCTCCTTTCAAAAATTGCTCGAATCGCACTTGACACAGTATTGTCATTTCTCATGTATGCGCGCTTGAGTCTCGCTTAGACGCCTAGTTTATGCATGTGTCTCTCGTCAATGTTGTTACCCACAATGCATGCATATTCTGTCATTGCTTCCCAATATTAAATCAGGGCACCACAAATGTGGGATTAGCGATGTGTTTAAAATTTGTTTTTATTATACAAAAATATGTAATTGTTGATAAGGTGCAATGTTAGGACTGTTAAAATGTGATTTTTATATTGTGGTGTTATAGTACCAAGAGTGAGAATATTATTATCAATTAATGAGTTATATTATTACATTACTAGTGTGACTTGACTATATGATTAAAACCAAGCCATACATAAAATAGATACCTAATTGTATGCAGAGTAACTAATTATGTCATGATGACATATGTATAGGATATTGAGAATCGAGTTATTACAGTTTAGCTTATACGCAAGGCGAGTTTTCTTTACCCTACCTTGTTTACAATTAAGCAAGTTTCCGAACTCTAACCTCTATTTGAGCTTGTTCTATTTACCTTTATATTGATCAAGTAATCTCTAATCCTATTTATACGATTTAATTATATTCATGCAAAGCTATTTAACCTAACTCTTACTTTGAGAAGGTTTCCTACTGTTAACTTGTTTCTTAGCTTGAAAACTTCTAAATTCTGATACACTTATGTTAAACAAGTTTTATCGTTCAATTTGCTAATTATTATGCATGCTCAATAACTCAATTCTGTTACTAAACAAAATTCTAGCCTTAGCTTAACATTTTTCAAGTAAGGTATGTTATGTTATTCAATGTTTATGTTGTTAGTTTATTTCTAAAGCATGATCTTAATATATTGTTGATTCATTTATGACTTATTCCATAATATATTTTTATTACATTTTATTCAACTAATCCTTAGTTGATGTTCGTTATACTCTAAATTACCTTGAAACTTATCCAAACCAAACTTACTTTGGTGCGGACTTGTATTCTAAATACTGAGATGAACAACCCTATTATAGGGGATATTTTACGCAAAGCGTTTAGATGTTTGTGCATAATACATTGTACGAAGAGCTGATCCCCCTAAGTACAAGAAGTTCATACAGTCTTATGATTGTTTAGGTTTAAGTTGAAAGAATACTTATAACTTTGGACATAGTTTGTGGTCTTGTGACCCTCAGATACATATATTTCAAATTTTGTTTCTGATTATCATTGATAGAGAATATTACTCAGTTCTATTTGAGCCTATTCATTTGGCAGTTGTTATGATATTTTTATTCATTGTCACTTCAAGTGAGCATTTGTTTGCTCACTCTTGCTTATATAACCATTACTGCTAAAGTTGAGAAGGTTGATGAACCTACCACCAGTAAAGGAAAACGAAAGATGAACAAGTATTAAAGACTTGTAAACCTGTTGACTTTTATATTGTCAGACTCTATTTTAAATATTGTGATGTAGTTATTTAATTTTCCGCACTTAATGTTTGTATTTAAAGGTTAGATAACCTGGGAGATTTTATTGAACTTATTGATGTAATCCTTTAATGGGAAGGTTTATTGTTAAATTTTATTATATTTGGGTAGTTAGACATGAATGTTTTTATCAAGTGAACACCAAGTCTTGTGGGAATGAAGTACCCGGATTTGGGGGTGTCTCAACTATTCACAATTATTATAAGATTATCCATCTTCATTATTGACTTAATGCATTACTATCACATATATTATTGTTCTTCAAATAACGAGTATGTCTAACAGTTTAATACCCGTGACTTTCATTTATGCAACTTTTCATTACTACCTTTGCTGCGATGATAATTATTGGTTCAATAATATGAGATATTGTGATAATTATTAAGACATCCCCAAATCCATGTATTTACTAAAATGGATTGATGCTCATATTCAACATTAAATATAAATATTATAGACTCACATTATTGACAACTAAATCGCTCTAGGAAAGAGGGGACCTTCTGTATAAACACCACACAATTAAATAACTTCTTTCCTTGACAAAACTTTCTAGACATTGTCAATAATATTTACTGGCCTAATAATATCATATCAAATAATATGTGTTATTGTGTCATGTTAATAATTGATATAATAATATGAAATATTGTGCATTTGCTACTATGGTAATTATTGAGTTCAATAATATGAAATACTTGACGTTGTTACTGTAAAAATTATTGAATCAATAATATGAAGTACTGTGCAAAATCATGTGATACTGTAGAATGTCGTGTGCCACTGTAGAACACCGCGTACGTACTACTGTACTTTTATCACATGACATTTAAACAGTTAAAAGTGATAGTACCATTGACTCTTTTTTTATTAAAAAGGTTATTTATGTCATTTTTTGTATCCGAAAATATTTTATTGTGGGGCCCACCAATGATTGGTTATTTCGGCGTTGTCGTGCTTTATCGAATATTTTCCGACAAGAGGAATATTCCCCAACAGAAGAAATATTTCCCGAAGGAACAAATATTCCCTAACATAACTTTTATAATTGCACATTTCACCTTTAACTTATCATTTTATCAACTTAATACCTTAATGTTAAGAATAATAATTACAAGAAAATTAAATTCTCTTTATCAAAAATTTAGGGTTTTACATTATGTTTACAAATATACTTTAAATATTTCATCATCAAATCTCATACAGTTGTAATCTCATATAGATTCGTCAACATTCTCCCCCCTCAATAAATCATCCTATTAATCTATATGCAGATTCCTAACAGATTTCTTCTTGTCTTTCTTCAGATCTTCTCGTAGAGGATTGGTGCACTCTGCGATATAGTGACCAGGCTTCTTGCAATTATAACAAAGATCATTTTCTTGTTCTCTGCTACTACTGCCTTTGTTGTATTGATTCTTTGGTCTCCGACTGTTGCTTTTTTGCATGAACTTTCTTAGCCTTCTTGCAAGCAAGGCTACATCTTCATCAGCAGCATCATCATCATCAGGATCTTCTCTTGCAGGAGCTTTAGAAATAGTTGCTTCTAAAACTTTTAGAGTAACTCCTTTATCCTTTCTCTTGCTCTCTGAAGTAGTCTATGCTCGCTGATTAAGTTCTAGCTCATAGTTAAGGAGATTACTATAGAGCTTTTGTACAATCATTTCATGTAGATTCTTTGATTCTCGAACAACAGTGGTTTTGGCATCCCACCTACTTGGAAGTGCTCTCATAAACACTATGTTGAGGTCTTTATTTGGGTAGACCTTTCCATAAGCTTTCAGTGAAATGAGCAGAACAATGATTCTTTCATAAGTAGTAGTTAAGCTCCCTACTAGAGTATGATAGAACATTTCATATTGTTGGGTTAAAAGAGACTGCTTATTCTCTCTAACTTCTTTATTTCCTTCATGCATGATCAACAGAGCTTCCCAGACTTCTTTGGATGTTGTGAAATTCACAACATTCTCGAACAGTTCATCTTCTAGAGCCATGAACATGATTTTCTTAGCCCTTTTATCCAACTGCACAAGCTTCTTCTTATTGTCTGTCCATTCAGCTCTATGTTTGGGTATTATCTTATTTGGACCATCAGAGGTTAGAGCCAGCTTTTTTGGGGTGTATGAACCACTAATGATAGAATCTAATAGATCTTCATCTATTGCATCCATATACGCCTGCAAATGAACTTTCCAGTTAGAAATTTTTACTTTATTTAGAAGAGGTGGTTTATTCCAACCACTAAGCTTAGAATCATTTTTATTGTGTGTCATAAGATCAACTCAATGTGTAAGCTTAATATATTCATGAGAACCACCTTTAATACCACTCGTTGTTTCTCGGAGGCACACTAGAGATCTAGAAGAGGGATTAAATAGATCTGTAAAACTTTTCCTTGTTTAAAAAGTTGTTACCAGATAATTAATTTGATCGATTAATCTTAGCACAACAGAATATTAGTGTGGAATACTCTCATTACAAATTGATTGAAATCTTAGTTCTAAGTTTAATTCTATGGTCGTTAACCACTTAACAAATATATAACAGTTATAGCATATATGACAGTTATATGATAGAAAGTAAATAACACAAGATCTTTTTAAGTGGTTCAAAGATTGAAGAATCCACTTTTTCACTCTAATGAGTAGGATATCAACTAAGGATGAGTTACAAATACCAGATGTGACGCCCCCAAAATAGGTCCACACAACCCATTTTGAGTCGCCAAATATATGGTACAAAAAACAACTACAACTTTATTATTACAATTGTCGTACAAAATACGACAACACATATGTTGTGAGTTTAAATACAAATATTGTCGTCTAGACGGTATCCAAACTCAAATAAGTCCTCATTACAATTATTGATATACTATTTTACAAAATAGTGAGGACCGCTAAAACAACTGACTTAGAACATCACTCCACACCCCGACTAGTTCTCGCTATATTCTCGCCTCCTGAGAAGAAAAATGGAACAAAAAAGAAAAATATAAGCTCAACTAGCCCAGTAAAGAATATTATGACTAAGATAATGTACAACAAATTATCGTTAGCCTTCAATGAATCAGATAAAATATAATGGACAATAAGTTTTAGATCAATATTCGCAACGAAAATAACAATTCATTAGACGAGTTAAGTAGAGAATGAAATCTATTATCTTTTATGATTTAAAAGTCCATCATCAATATTTTATCCCTATAACATCAATCAATACATGTTGGTTGATTTCACAATCAAAGCAAACGTGCAAGTATACATGATCAACAAGTAATATAGTGATAAATTAGAGTGTCGATCCCTCAGAGAATTCCAATTAATAAACTCCAACTACTAATACAGTATCAATTCAATTTTATTTAAACAACCAAAAATTATGATTTTTAAAATTAAGAAAACTAACTTTAATAACGCAAGAAGTTATTCTAAAAGAAAACAAAGAACAAATTAAGAATTATTTGAATGCAGATAAATGACAATTAAGACTCCAATTTCCCCAATTATGATTATTAAATCAATTATCCAATTATCCCAATTATTATATCTACTGAATTGTTAACAGGAATTCTCAAATGCCAAAAGCCCTCTCTCGAGTGATCAATTGCCTTCTATTTAACCCAGATTAATTTTTCTATATCTCTATGCAAAACAATTGAATTAAACTCGTTACAAACCCAATTCCTTTTATGTTATATGCGGAAAATAAATATTCCCATTCTATTCACAAACCTAATTATTCACTGTGCAAATAACTAAGTCACATGTCACCCTGCCTAGTTCTAACTCTAGAATTCCTCTCTCAATTCCTTCTAGAGTAACACGATAATTATTGGCCAGATAATTAATCAATACATACAAGGCATGATGAACAATTCACTTCAACATAAATAATTGGAATAAATTAGATAATCAATTCATAACCATAAAAGGTTCCATTGGAATCTTAATAAAAGGAATTAGTTCATGAAGGAATTAAAAACCAATAATTGTATGCAAATCATCCTTAAAGAATTACAAATTGAAAATAAGGAGAAGAAGAAAAAAACTCTTTAGCCAATCCTTAGTTTTCAAGCAATCCTCTGTGTAGCCTCCAATGAATGAGTGAATAGATGAATGATTCCCCTTAATTTCAGCACTTGGTCTCTTTTTATATCTTCCATAATCCCAATCCAATTGGGCTTCACATAAGCTCCCAACAATCAAGTCAGCCGAAAGTCAACGCTCGCATCCTGGTCAACACCCACCGAGGCTCAGTGCCCTGGCGCTGTGCTTAGTGTAATTTCCAGCGCCCCGACATTGGACTTCTCTAAAATTACCATATTGCCATTAAATGCCTGAAACTCCCATAAACGCCCCTGCAGCTCCCGATTCTGCAAAACAATAACTAAACACAATAAAAATGCTTCTAAAGAACTTGAGTATACAATAATTTAAGTCCAAATATATCAAATTCATGGGTATATTACCCAATCATCAAATACCCCCAAACTTAAATCGTTGCATGTCCTCAAGCAACAAACACAAAATAACACAAGAATTAGCTACCATGCAAATGCAACTATCTGTATATTCTTAATCCCAGCAATTCAATAGCTCACGTATATCCATAGGCCTCAGAAAAATCACAAAAACATGCTAATACATCATGTGAAAGTGGATCAACGATATCCCAACAATCAACGAATCAATCATACATTATTCGATATATTGTGAGTGTGTGTTAAACAACCATGCTAACCCATGAAAGGCAAATATATGAAAGATAATAAATTTCTTAGTAAGCATCATACAGTGTAACCTCGAGAACTCATCAAATATACTTGTTTCAACTAAACTCAAACAATCACCCGAATTCAAGAGTCAAAATGGAATACTTATGCTTTTTTTTTATATAACGGGGGCTTTTTGCACTTTTACCGCTTTATTTGCAATTTTTTTTTTAAATATACATAAATGACTGTGCAATGTCTCATCCCATTAGGCTTACAATGTTACCCCTTAGCGAGCTTTCGACCAACGACTCCCAGACCATGAAAGACCTTAGGGTGCTAGGTGTAAAGACAATCCCCTCAGGCGTACTTGCTCAAGTAACAAAGGCCCCGAAACAAGACTAGTCACCATGTATACTCTTTATTTTTTAGCTTATATATTCGAAATATTTTTCCCCCAAACTCGAGTTTATGTATAAATTCAGTCTTCTCTAGCTATTCAAATTGTCCCTTCATTTGACTAACAATCATCCTTTAGAACTCTATTATCTAACCATTTAAACTATCATAGCCAACATGGTCGTTTTTCAAAGTGCTTTCCTATAATATTAGTGTCCAACAGAGAAAGATTCAATTTATGTCAAGAAAATCATATCACTGACTCAATAATCCTTACTAGACTTGTTCATGTAATTCTAAATTCATCATGGGCCTTCGAATAAACGCACTAACAAACGCTGGAATTATCATGCAATCCTAAAAGCAATGTATAACTAACAATAACAATCCAAATCCACAAACTAATAACAAACTACATCTTCAAAAATAAAACTTAACTACCCCCAAACTAATCTAGAGCAATGTCCTCATGCAAAAAATATAGCAAAATAAAACAGAGGACTTCCCTAATGAGCTTATTCCTCGGGTGGAGCATCCTCATCCTCGCTCATCTCTTGATCAGAAGGGGGAAGATGGCGAGATTGGAGCGGTTGGGAATGGCTAAGTTGAGCGCCTTGGATGTGATTGGCGGTCGATTCATTACATGCAACAAATTGGTCAACTAAAAATTTGAAAATCACGTCTTGACGTTCCGATAAGCACACATTCTGGGATTCCATGTTGTAAAACCAGCCATCTATCTCCCGCTGGATAGCTTCAGGAACCACATCACGATGAGCTGCTGTAGATGGGCCATAAGTAGGGGGAGCCTGAGGTGGTGGGGCCTGAGAAGCTTCAACTTGGAGAATTATGAAACTCAATCCCCTAGGGTGATTTACCCCACCTGTCCACACTTTGTACCTGCTGATCAACTTGTGGTCCAAAACTGGCATCGGCGTTTGGATCATCTCATCTGATTTCCATTTCACTCCGAACTTAGCACATAAAATACAGATGAGAGATGGATGTGGTAACCCTCCTGTGGTTCCACCTCGAGATGCTCGGAGAATGGACTGCTAGATCACGTGACCGACATCTATTTGCAAGCCTTGGATAATTGAATATAGCAGCACCGCTCTTTCTTTGGTGACATGGCTCACATGCGTGCATGGCATGAGTTTGGCACATATGAAGGCATACCACGCCTTCCCATACAGGCTGAGATGAGAGTGGGGGAAGGTCATGCTACCACATTTATGTACTGTCCATGTGGTGCCCGGTTGACATAGCTCGCGGATTATCTTCTCATAATCTGGACCTTGGCTCAAAAGCCCAGCATACTCGTCGTTAAGATCTTCCAAATCCATTTGATAGCACCTATTTATGTCCTCTTCCCCGATTTCCACGGTTTTTCCCTTGACAAAGACTTCATAGTGATCGTGTTCGGGAATGTTGGCATAGAATTCTTTTACAACTGCAATCACTGCTGGATCGGGCTGCTCGGTGAGTGTGAACCAGTTTCGTTCTGCTATCATCACTGTTATTTCCCCATCTTTGGTTTGGTCAGGCCGCAAACCACGTTCGGGGACGAGAGAGCGGGTAGCCATCTTATTGTAGCGCTCCTGTGCCTCGGTGGAGACAAACCGACGACTATCAAATCTCGGTGGGGCTGAGACGAAACCGGAATCGTCGCCACGTTGTCGTTTGGAAGCCATGTTGAAAAGTTCTACACACATTCACATATAGAGGAATTAGAATTGATTGTACAGTAAATTGGGACATATATGCCCATACACTTCCCCCAAACTTCGGAATGAGCGAACCTTATGTGTTATGAATGGGAGTTTGGAGAAACACATAGTAGCACGGGATACCAAGTTAACCACGTAATCGTATTTTATAGACAGCATGCACAATTTGCAAAAGTAACACAAGTTACGCGTATAAGAGTATTGTGTATAGTAATGTGATCCTACGTATGTCACCAAACATTATAGCCCCCCCCCCCCCACAAACACGATATAAAAGTGTAACAGTGAATTCAGTGTGTGGTGAGGGTTTGGTGCGAGTTGAATAAAATTTTCTGGTTCAGGCATAATATCGAACACTTTATGGGCAGTTCATACTATGTTTTGAACATTCTCAGTTGTCTAGTAATTCACCCTTCTAACATTCGATCTTCTTATATGCATGCAATCTCAATCTGCGAAAGTCACATACATGCAATAAGGAATTTCCACACTCAAAATATTAAAACTCTTCGCTTAAGATGTAGGAGAATGTAGATCAAGATGATTATTAACTCACCAATTGCACCATTGACAAGGTTTTACTTCACAATAATTTGAATGTAATGCAAAACATACCTTTTGAAGATAAACGAGAGATATGACAATTATGGAAACAGTGATCCAAGGACAAAAGATGTGAACTTGTGTTTCGAATTAGGCAGATATCTTTGGTTAATTTTCAGTTACCAAGTGAAAGCATTAGAGACGTGTGAGTTATAATGAGAGGAAGGGGAATAAGGGTAACCGTTCAGCAATAAAGCCCTTCGAGGATTCTAAATTTAAACAAGTTTGTACTAGGTATAGCGCCGGGGCGCTGGTCCAATGTCACATATTCTGTCTTCAAGCGCCGGGCACCGGTATGTGACTATGGTGAGCAAAATGCGCCGGCTCGTCTCGAACTATTGGAAGCCAGGGTAGGGTGTATATGGGCTATGATCACTTTTTGCAGCGGCTGCCTAGGTATGGAAGTTCATCAACTATACTCTTGCCTCTCCTATCGTTTGGTCAGCCCGGGACTTCATCATCAATTGTTCATTGGTTGTGGAACAAGTGGGTAAAGCATAAAAATTAGTATACCATAGTACTAAAAAAAAATACTATAAATAAATATATATATATATATAGAATGACTAAAAATAAAATAAAATAAACAAAATTTTTGGGGTTGCCTCCCTAAAGCGCTTGGTTTATCGTCGTCAGCCCGACTTTTCGGTGTTTCTCAGTTGTCCACTGGTTCGGAGAGGTTCATGACCGTAGTTTGACGTTCAATGGGTCCACTCCAGTAATGTTTGAGTCTTTGACCGTTAACCTTGAATGTGCAATTTGAATTTGGTTTCTCGATCTCGATATTACCATGTGGTGTCACAGACACAACCTTAAAAGGTCCTGACCAACGAGATTTCAGTTTCCTAGGAAATAAACGCAATCTGGAGTTGAAAAGCGGGACGTGTTGGCCCGGTTCAAACGTTTTATTGAGAATTTTCTTACCATGGCAAGCTTTGACTTTCTCCTTGTAGAGTTTTGCGTTTTCATAGGTGTTGAATCAGACTTCATCCATCTCATTTAATTGCAATAACCTTTTCTCACCTGCTGCTTGTTTATCAAAATTGAGCTTCCAAATGGCCCAGTGTGCACTATGTTCTAGGTCGACTGGGAGGTGGCACGCCTTTCTGTAAACCATTTGATAAGGTGACATACCGATCGGATTCTTGTATGTTGTACGATATGCCCATAGAGCATCGTCAAGACGTAAAGACCAATCCTCTCGTGACGGATTGACCACCTTTTCCAGAATTCTCTTAACCTCCCTATTCGAGACCTCAACTTGGCCATTAGTTTGGGGATGATATGCAGTGGCGATTTTATGACGAACCCCATACTTCACCAACAATTTTGTGAACTGCTTGTTATAGAAATGCATTCCTTCATTACTTATTATTTCTCGCGGAGTCCCAAATCGCGTGAAGATATTTTTCTTTAAGAATCGAAGGACGACGTTAGCGTCATTTGTGGGCAAAGCTGCGGCTTCTACCCATTTGGACACATAATCCACCGCCAACAAAATATACTGATTATTAAAAGATGAGGGAACGGTCCCATGAAATCGATTCCCCAGATGTCGAATGACTCTACCTCCAATATAGAGTTGAGTGGCATTTCAATTCGCTTGGAGATATTACCTACACGTTGGCATCGATCACACTTTAGCACATAGAGATATGCATCCTTGAATAACGAAGGCCAGTAGAATCTTGATTGTAACACCTTAGCCGCAATTCGATCACCGGAATAATGACCTCCATAATCGGATAAGTGGCAATGACCCAAGATACTGTCCATCTCTTCATGGGGCACACAACATCTAATCATTTGATCTGCGCAGGATTTAAATAAGAACGGTTCATCCCAATAGTACTGCTTCACGTCATGGAGGAATTTCTTTCGTTGTTGCGAGTTCAAATCCGGTGGTAGTACTTTAGCAACCACATAGTTCACATAATCAGCATACCAATGCAGTGTTGTGGTCACTCGTAGAAGTTGTTCATCTGGAAATTTCTCGTTAATCAATGCATTATCTTTCCTCTGCACCTCATTATTTTCCAATCGCGAATCCGCTACTTGATTTTCTGTACCATTTCTATCCCGGATCTCTAAATCAAATTCTAGCAGCAATAACACCCACCGTATTAACCTCGATTTGGCATCCTTCTTCTCGATCAAATATTTGATTGCAGAATGATCCGTGTAGACAATGACCTTGGTCCCAATGAGGTATGCTCTGAATTTGTAGAAGGCGAACACAATTGCCAGTAATTCTTTTTCGATGGTTGTGTAATTCAACTGAGCATCTGTCAACGTCTTGCTTGAGTAATAGATTGTATGGAAAATTTTGTCGTGACGTTGCCCCAAAAACGCTTCCCCTTTGCATAGTCATTTGGCGTCGCACATCAATTCGAATGGTAAAGACCAATCGGGCGCCACAATGATTGGAGCAGAAACTAACTTCTTTTTTAAAATCTCGAATGCCTCGATACATGACTGATCTATTTTGAAGGGCACATCTTTCTCTAACAGGGAACACAAGGGTTTTGAAATTTTTGAAAAATCTTTGATGAAACGTCTGTAAAAACCCGCATGTCCCAAGAAGCTCCGTATTCCTTTCACCGATGATGGAGGTGGTAATTTCTCAATATTCTCAATCTTTGCTTTATCCACTTCTAATCCTGCTGCAGAAACCCTATGCCCGAGAATAATCCCTTCTTTCACCATAAAGTGGCATTTTTCCCAGTTAAGAACCAGATTAGTCTCCACGCACCGTTTCAACACTAAAATCATATTTTTCAGGCAAAGATCAAAGCTATCACCGAACACAGAAAAATCGTCCATAAATACCTCCAAATTTTTCTCTACCATATCGGAGAAGATTGCCATCATGCACCGTTGAAAGGTTGCTTGCATTTGCATAAACCAAAAGACATACGCCAAATGCAAACGTATCATATGGGCATGTGAATGTCATTTTCTCTTGATCCTCCCAAGGGCATATAGCAATTTGATTATATCCAAAATAACCATCCAAGAGACAATAAAATTGATGTCCAAATTAGCCTATCCAACATCCGATCAATGAATGGCAAGGGAAGTGATCCTTTGTGTGTGGCTTTATTTAGCTTATGTAGTTCATGCATACTCTCCATCCTCAGAATCGCTCGAGTAGGGATGAGCTCATTAGCTTCATTCTTCACCACTGTCATACCCCCTTTCTTTGGTACGCATTGTACAGGACTTACCCATGAACTATTTGAGATCGGGTAAATAATGCCAGCATCCAACCACTTTATAATTTCCTTTTTCACCACCTCCTTCATGATGGGGGGTTTAGCCTCTTTTGCATCTCGATGGTTGGTTTTGCCCCCTCTTCCATTAAGATTTTATGCATACAGAATGACGGGCTAATACCTTGAATGTCCGCTATAGTCCACCCAATTGTTGTTTGAATTCTCGCAAGACACGTAGTAATTTCTCCTTTTGCGTGTCAGTCAAATCTGTTGAAATAATCTCTGGTAGGGTATCGTCTTTTCCCAGGTAAGCATATTGCAGATGGGATGGTAATGGCTTTAATTCTAGCACCGGTGGCTCTTCTATTGATGGTTTGAACTTTTTACCTTCCGCTTTGGGCCTCTCTATGGTGTCGAAGGATTGAGTGCTTTTCCGAAAAACTGATGGTGTGTCTAGCCATTTGACGTATTTGATATCCTCTTCAATACCATATTCGTCTGCCCCGAGCAAAATAGATTTAAGTGGGTCCTCCGAAAAAGTTGTGCTGAATTTATGATTCACCAATTCCTCCATGATATCAACCCGCATACATTCACCTTTTTCTTTTGGGTACGACATTGACTTGAAAACGTTAAAGGTGACCTGTTGATCTTCAACTCGCATTGTTAATTCACCTTTCTGAACATCGATCAATGTTCGCGCACGCGCCAAAATGGACGCCCAAGAATGATCGGGATTTCACTGTCCACTTCACAATCCAGAATAAAGAAATCCGCAGGGAAGATGAATTTATCCACTTTTACTAACAAATCTTCAACTATACCTCGTGGATATGTAACCGATCTATCCGCTAACTGTAAACTGATATTTGTTGGGCGTGGAGCCTGAAGTCCGAACTGGATATAGACGGATAATGGCATTAGATTTATACTGGCCCCCAAATCACATAAAGCTCGTCCCGAAAACTGATTTCCAATCTCGCATTTTAATATTAAAGCTACCGGATCCTTGAGCTTCGGCGGTAATTTATTTTGAATGATAGCACTGCATTCCTCCGTCAATGCTACTGTTTCAAATTCACCCAATTTCCTCTTCTTCGACAAAACCTCCTTCATAAACTTCGCATAACTCGGCATTTGTTCCAAGGCTTCAGCGAAGGGGATGTTGATATGCAATTTCTTGAAGATATCCAAAAATCGTGAGAACTGCTTATCTAACTTGGATTTCTGAAATCTCTGCGTATACGGTATGGGGGGCATTGTACTGGTTGGTTCCGAATTTTTCTGCTGTAAGGTCTCATCTTGACGCTTTTCGGTCTCCACCACTTCCTCTGTTTCAATTGATGTCTTGTCCTCCTTTTCCCTATCCGTGACTGACTCTTGTAGTTCTTTTCCACTTCGTAGAGTTACCGCCTTACAATGCTCATCTCTGCCCGGGTTTTTCTCGGTGTCGCTTGGAAGTGTTCCAAGTGGTCGGTTATTCAATGCATGTGCCATTTGTCCCATTTGATTTTCCAGATTTTTGATTGATGCATTCTGACTTTGTATACTTAGCTCCATTTGATTAAATCTCTTATCACTCTCCTCACTCCTTTTCTCAGTTGCTTTAACAAATCTTTCCAAGGCTTCTTCCCAACTTGCTTTCCGCACAGGTTGTTGTGTCTGGTTTTGAAACCCGAAATTGTTTTGTTGTCTCGGCGCTTGTTCTGCAGCTTGGTTGTTACTCCATGAAAACCCCGGATGATTTCTCCACCCCGGATTATATGCATTTTGATTCGGATAAGGCTGAGTAGACCGACTATAACTCCCCACATACTGTGCTGCTTCAGCATTTATGGCACATTGATCCGTAGTATGACCCCCAGCACATATTTCACAAACCATCGCTTCCTGCTGAGTGGATTGTAGACGCAATAATTCTATCTGCTTAGCCATTGCGGTCATTTGCACTTGTAATGATGTTATCGCATCCACATCATACTTTCTCGCTGCTTTCGGATGATTAGTCCTTGTCATGCGCCACTGATAGTTGTTGGTGGCCATCGTTTCTAACAATTGATATGCCTCATCTAAATTTTTAGACATAATCGCTCCTCCTGCTGCTGCATCAATACTTTCCCTCGTGGATGCTTGTAAACCATCACAAAAAATCTCCAATTGCATCCACTGTGGAATTCCATGGTGTGGGCACTTGTGGAGCATATCCTTAAACCTTTCCCACGCCTCATACAACGATTCTGAATCAAACTATGTGAAGGTATGAATATCATTCCATAGTTTTGCTGACTTTGCTGGTGGGAAAAACTTAGCTAGAAATTTTTGAGCTAAGTCGTCCCAAGTGAGGATTGAGTCCGAAGGCTGAGAATGTAACCAACTTTGTGCTTTATCTTTCAAGGTAAATGGGAACATTCTCAACCTTATAGCATCTTCTGACACGTTGAATTTGAAGGTGTCGTAAACTTCCAAGAAACTTAAGATGTGCTCATTCGGATCATCTAATGAACTACCTCCAAACTGATATTGATTCTAAAGCATTTGAATGGTTGCTGGTTTGATCTCAAAGGTGTTAGCATTGATTGCCAGTCTCCTAATGCTCGACTGTATATCTGTGACATTTGGCATGGCATAGTCCCGAAGTGGTTTCTGATTGTTCCTTGCCATGTTCACTAGAATTTCTTGTTCCTCCAGTCTTTCTTCCTCGGGTGATACCGCACTAGTCGATTGCCCTTTCCGGAACTTCCTTTCAATCTCGTCTGTATAAGGAAAAAGTTCCCTTCTTGCCCTTGATCTAGTGTGCATACACTTGCAAAAGAATTCTGCGAAAAAACAAGAAGGAAAATAAGTAACGTTTAAATTAAGACCGAATCCATTATAACTAATATGGAATTAATATTAACAAAGAATTCCCCGGCAACGGCGCCAAAAACTTGTTGGTTTATTTCACAATCAAAGCAATCGTGCAAGTATACACGATCAACAAGTAATATAGTGATAAATTAGAGTGTCGATCACTCAGAGAATTCCAATTAATAAACTCCAACTACTAATACATTATCAATTCAATTTTATTTAAACAACCAAAAATTGTTATTTTTAAAATTAAGAAAACTAACTTTAATAACGCAAGAAGTTATTCTAAAAGAAAACAAAGAACAAATTAAGAATTATTTGAATGCAGATAAATGATAATTAAGACTCCAATTTTCTCAATTATGATTATTAAATCAATTATCCAATTATCCCAATTATTATATCTACTGAATTGTTAACAGGAATTCTCAAATGCCAAAAGCCCTCTCTCGAGTGATCAATTGCCTTCTATTTAACCCAGATTAATTTTGCTACATCTCTATGAAAAACAATTGAATTAAACTCGTTACAAACCCAATTCCTTTTATGTTACATGCGGCAAATAGATATTCTCATTCTATTCACAAACCTAATTATTCACTGTGCAAATAACTAAGTCACATGTCACCCTGCCTAGTTCTAACTCTAGAATTCCTCTCTCAATTCCTTCTAGAGTAACACGGTAATTATTGGCCAGATAATTAATCAATACATATAAGGCATGATGAACAATTCACTTCAACATAAATAATTGGAATAAATTAGATAATCAATTCATAACCATAAAAGGTTCCATTGGAATCTTAATAAAAGGAATTAGTTCATGACGGAATTAAAAACCAATAATTGTATGCAAATCATCCTTAAAGAATTACAAATTGAAAATAAGGAGAAGAAGAAGAAGAAAACTCTTTAGCCAATCCTTAGTCTTCAAGCAATCCTCTGTGTAGCCTCCAATGAATGAGTGAATAGATGAATGATTCCCCTCAATTTCAGCACTTGGTCTCTTTTTATATCTTCCACAATCTCAATCCAATTAGGCTTCACATAAGCTCCCAACAATCAAGTCAGCCAAAATTCAACGCTCGCATCCTGGTCAACACCCATCGAGGCTCAAGCGCCCGTAGCCATTACAAGTTAGTAATTTCAAAGCCCTGCTACTGACTTCTCTGAAATTACCATATTGCTATTAAATGCCTGAAACTCCCATAAACGCCTCTAACAGCCTCCCGATTACGCAAAACAACAACTAAACACAATAAAATGCTTCTAAAGAACTTGAGTATACAATAATTTAAGTCCAAATATATCCAATTCATGGGTATATTACCCAATCATCAATACAAAAAGATATTCATTCAGATCACCAAATGGTCATGTTCATCTCAACACTGCTCATCTTTTGCACTACGGGCAAAGATATTCATTAGATAATCATTCATCTTTGCACTAAAATGCCAAAAGATATTCATTATATCATCATTTAGGACTGAGGATGATGAAAAATATTTTAAAAAAACGAATCTAGTGAGATAAAAGGACAAAAATTAGGGATTCGTACTTTAGTTAATCCAAGTTCAAAAATACTCTGTAATAAACCATAGTGGAGTAAAATTCAAGAATGAAGATCAAAACATGGATACAATCAAAGATAGTAATCATAATAGACATCTTGGACAAAGAAGAGAAAATATCATTTTTCTGTGAATAATGTCGTATTTGTGAATAGTGCCGTATACGTGAATAGTAATCTCGACACGAAAAGGTAGAAATTTCACAAGAAAAATCATACTTCGTGAATAGTACTCGTGAATAGTACCGTATCCGTGAATATTTCCGTATACGTGAATAGTGCTATATACGTGAATATTAACCTCGACATAAAAATGTAAAATTTTCATAATAAATGTCATACCAATATTTTGGCATAATGATATTGAACGAAATAATAACATTTACGAAGAAAATAACATCCCTTATCTCAAAAGAATAGTACTTCTGGCTGAAATATCGGATATAACGCTGAAAAAAACTTTCACTGCTTAACAACTCTCAAAATATTTAAATACTCACAAAAATACACTCGATATTATAGAGAGAGAAAATTTCTGATTATCGTGTGATTTTCAATTCTAACCTAAGCACCCTATTTATAAGAAAATACTAGAACGCCGAAGCAGACTTAATGTGACGACCCAAAATCCAGATACTTGAAACCCGAACTCGGTTCTCCACGATACCATTTCTTTAAGCTGAATAATACTAAATAATAATACATTCGAACTTAATTTACATACATCAAAGTTTACTTCCCCATGTACGTGACCTTCAAATACATTCCTTACAATACTTGAATAGATACCAATACAACTATAACCATTAACTCATAATACACACTTATTCGATCAGCTTTCCTTTTCCTTTGTTCGTGCCTGAGCCTTCAAAGTTGCTCACACATAACTCGAAAATATTTAATTTAAGCAAGGATGAGCATTTAAGTGCCCAAAGAAGTAATAGCAATTATATATAAGTTTGAAAGAATATAAGTATTCTCTTTACATAACACTTCTACAACGAATTGAAAGTTGTGAAGTAATCTGATCGATAAAAATTCACATAACAACTCTCTTTCAAATTCTTTAAATTTGGCTCGCTCTACCTCTTGAATAGGGTTTAAGAAACATACTATGAACATTCTTTTCATTTTCAAAAGGTTTAGCGGAATTCTATCCTCAAACCATAAATATAACTTACGAGCACGGAGGGTGATCACCCAGTTGTACCTGTATTGATCAATACTACATAACTTGAACGAAATTCATCGCTCACTCTATCCGCTTTCGCAAAAATCTTCCCATATAGGGATGTTCATACATGCACAGTTCCAAACCCAAGGTTTTAATCTTGCTTAACAATAATATGTAATTCAACATATATATACGGGTAATTGACAAAGGTGTATCAACATGTGAATAAATGCTATGATTATCCAAGTGGGGACACTTGTATAACCATTTATAGAAATCAATGAATAGAATATATATCCGAGCTAACATGTCGATAATCAAAGAGTACATAATGCATGCAGGATAGAATAATTACAAACTTCTTACTCATGTCCATTGCATAAAGGAAGTGCAAAGGTAGGATACTTGCACGATTCAATCGATTACAAATCTCAACTTAGGTTTTATCTCTTTATCACAACCTATCAATAATCGGATCATTCGTTCGATTAGAACAATATATCTTAACACATAGTACTCGCTCTATTACAATTAAAGACATAGTCCAATCACATAATCACAAAGTGATCATACTTTTAGTTCCTATTCTATACTTGAAATATTTTTATACATTTTCAAATATCTCATCCATGCTCTTACAATAGTCTTTTCTTTCTTTTATAAGGTCCTACATTTGTTTGCAGACGATCGACGACTTTTATCGGGTAAATACCGAGTCTAAGACTCTTATTTTATACCTCAACATCTCAGAATATCGGACATCTTATTTTTAATCATTTTCGCAATTTCCGTAAATTGAAAAATTTAAAATAATTCAAATCATCACTAAAGGGCCTATAGTGATATAATCATTATTATAGGTGTTCTTCTTCAAATTCGTAACTTCATAATTCGGTTCTCAAGTCACTAGTTTGGCTTTTATAACTTTCAAATATCGGAATCATAATTAAATGATTTAAACATTAAACAATTCCATTATCATTAATAGTTTAATTAATACTAAACTATTAATGAAACCATCACTAAAATATAAAAGTTATTTATAATAACTCAAACTATTTTTAAAACATTTATATTACCCAAATAATTACCATTAATATTTAAATATTAATGTACTATTTATCCAAATATTAAAAGTCATTAATTATAACTTAAAATATTTTTAAATCCTTAATATCCTCTTTAAATGGTTTTTAAATAAGTAAAACCATTTTTAAACTATTTATTTAATATTAATCATTAAATAAACTAAATATCATTAATATTATCTTAATATCATTAATATTTAATTATTAATGAAATTATCATTTAAATATTAAAAGTTATATTTTATAACTTAAAATATTTTTAAATACCTTATTTTCATTTAAAATGATTTTTATAATATTAAAATCATTTTTAAACTAAATTATTTAATATAATCATTAAATAACTTTAATATCATTAATAATTATTAATTAATGAAATTCATCACAAAATATTAAAAGTCATCACAAATAACTCATTTACATAATCAATTCCAAGCCAAAATAAACATAGTAAACTAACTAGTTTATTAACAACACTAACTAAACTTCAAAAATTCAAACTTTAACTAACAATTAAAAATAATAACATTACAAAAATTAAATAAGAAATATACCCTAAATACTGAATTCCACAGACCTAATACGCACTTCCACGCCTAAAATTTAACTAAGGAGATCTTTATAAAAAGTTCTCCCACAACAAAGCCTTTCTCAAAAATTGGAGGCCTTATTGTTGGGGAATGAAACAAAGGCCAAGCCCTTCTATTTATAGGTTTAGAAAATGGTGAAGTTCTCAATTTAGTCGATGTGGGACTTGGTTTATACTAATTTTTCAATAGCTCACTTTATGATTTTCTAACGCATTGCTCATAACTCCGATTAATCTGATTTTTGGATATGTTATACATGGTATGTAAGAATATTTTTAAAAATATGAATTACCCAATTCGGGTTCATTAGGTAGCCCAAACAAAGCAAGGCCAAAAGTGGACGTTCATAATAGTTTTTAATCTCGTTTCAGCTTTACCTCTTTTCGCTAAAACAGTCATAACTCTTTCATTTTAAAACATTTTTAAGCGATTCTTGAGCTCACGCCAAGCTAACTTCTGGGGCTACAACTTTTATTCTTTGACCATTTCCAAATTCCGAACACATCAGCCCAAAGAATTCCGTTCAAATGGACTCGCACCGCACTTGTTGGGAAGTTTTGACACTACTACTTTGAAATGTCATAACTCTTTCCTCCGATATCGGATTTAGTCAATTTCGAGTCTATGGAAAGCTTATTCGATTGTACATAACATTTTAAAAGCCCAGAAGGTTTTGGAAATATTAACTAATCGAAATAGTGTCCTCGAATAGCACATCCTGCTCACGACTTTCGCTTTTTTAAGAAATTTGACACATTTCCTTCCAAGACCATAGAATTCCCTCATCCGAGGTCGGAATGAGGTCATTTCAAAGCCTATGGCTTCCTAACTCAATGCACTACAACATATCGAAGCCCAGACCTTTTAAAGCACAAAAAGTGGACGAGAATGCCCCCATTACAGATCGCCCAAAAACAGGTTTATCATGATCGATTCACAACCATGTTTGACCATCTATAACTTCTAATCTATACATGATATGGACTTGATTCTTTTTGCGATTAAAGACCACATATCGTGCTACATATAACAACTTTTGAAGAACAAAACTCATGATCGAGCAAAGAGTTATGGCCTCCGACATTTGGTGAAAAAAATAACAAAATTCGGTTTTTCCAACTTGCTTAAATCTTCAAATTCGTGCACTTTGATGTTATGGGTCTTTGATTTATCAACCCATATCATCAATTAACATTCTATTACACAACGTTAAACAATCAATTGCATCAAATAACATCAAATCAAAGGATTTCTAGGTTTAGTGTTCTTATACCCTTTTTGCCAAAAATTCTTGATTCTTGCTTCTGATTTGTTATGGGTGATGGTTGGGCATTGTTTAAGAGTGTATGGGCAATCTTGTACAAGGCAATTAAATGTAATATTTAATCACTAGATTTAATTCTTATAATTTACCAATTAACTTCTATCCTTTGGTAAATTAAAACACTTATACAATAACATTGAAATTAAACCCGGTAATTAGAATTAGGGTTTCTCAACATCATCAATTAGGGTTTCTAATTGACCATTAGTGGTTCTTTAATTATCTGTATGTTACTAACACGATCGTGTTACGGTTTTCTAATTTCAACCGGTTAGGGTTATAATAATTAGGGTTTCTTCTAATTACCGATATTCTTATTCACAGTAACTTCATATACAGAGTCACTACTCAGAAATACCCCATAACTGAGTTTAATAATTAGGGTTTCACAGCACGGTAATATGCTATGACCTAATTGACCGTCATTGCTCAATATTATCTCATCATCACATACCCAGAGACATAATTATGGTATCAGTAAAATCATTATATAAATAATATAATATTATTATTCTCATCTCCTGATCACAATCCCAATCCAGGGTTTGGATCTCATGTCTGACTTATTCTTCGTACATAACATCAATAATCAAGTTAAAATAATTAACTTAAATATTCTGAACAATTCATATAATAAAATATTTATTATATAAACTAATTATCACTTCATATATTATTTCCAATCATGTTTTCATGGAAAATAATTAATAAAAACATTTCGACCACAAAAATTTATTACCATATAATTTGTGGTAATTAATAATTCCAAAATTATTTCTAATTTTCAAGTAATAAATGTATTCAATTTATCGCTCACTTTACTTGACACTTAGTCTCGCTATTAAATAAAAAAAAAAATTTATACGCAAAATTTCTTATTTATTTTATATAGAAAATCTCGGGTTATTACATTCACCTCCTTATAAGGATTCCGTCCCCGGAATCACCGCTTAAAAACTCATATGCGTAAGTATATATAGCATATAATCATTGTCGTGAGATCTCGATCATACTTGATCGAATCGATCTTTAATTATTCATCATAACACTTGTCTACCCGATTAAGCGTAAATATAAGATATATAAGTTATTCAAATAGCACTGGAGTTCTGCTTCCAAATTGCCACCGTATCCTAGACCGTCATGTTGTAAACCCTGAGTTGCTTTCGTTGGAGTTCTTCGTTGAGTTTGGTCCTGAAATTGCTAACGTCCCCACCGCTTCTCCTCGTGGTTACGCTCCTCGCCTCCATTCCCCTCTCGTGGGCAGCTTCTCACCTTATGCTCACCGATCCACATATGAAGCATCCATCGATCATCCTTGAGTTGGGGCGGTTGGAAGAGCTATGACCCTCTTGCCAAGACTTGTAGCATACAAACTTGCCCTTCTGAGACACTCGCCAAAGTGATTCTTCCCATGCTTCTTGCACCGCACTACCCCTTCTTTTATACCTTCCTCGCTTTACTTGCATTTTCTCGTAAAAATTCCTCATTCTTTTCTCACCCCTATTCCCACTACTACTTTCTATCTTTACTTGCTCCTCCCGACTTGCTTTTGTTCTTCTTCTCTCTTATGGTAGAGGCTCATGGCCTCACTTCCTCTGCTTAGCAATGATAGCCTTCTCCATGAGTGCTTTGCAAAAATATTGATTTGCGATCTTGACACCTTATTGTAGAGCCAGATTTTAAGCCCGACTCAAATCTCCTTGCCTTCCTAGCCTCTGATCCACTTGATGTGGAGCAAACCTAGCCAACTCATTAAATTTTACGGCATACTCAAAGAATGTCATGTTATCCTGCTTTAACTCCGTGAATCTCACCTCCATTCTAGATCGCATACTAACAGAGAGATAGTTTTGAAAAATAAATCCTTAAACCTATCCCAAGTAATTTCTTCTTCTCCCGCCTTTGAGTCTTATTTGCCTCCCACCAAAAGTTAGCTTCCCTTTCATCATATAAGTGGCAAAAGCGGTCTTTTGCCCTCATCTACTTTAGCGATTACGAACGCCTTCTCTATTTCGCTCACCCAAGTCTGGGCTTCTATAGGTCACCGATCCTCTCAATTCGTGGTCCTACTGACTTTGAAGTCTTTGAATTTTGCTGCGATTGTCCGGATGGTTTCCATAATCGGTGTCCCTCACGTGCATAGCTTTGAGCTACCATGTTTGCAAAGTTTTGCATCGATTCCTGGCCGTTCCCCAAAGATTAGTAGATTCTTCTATCCTTTGGTTTCGAGTTTAACGTCTTGGCGGAATTATCTCGTTAAATAAAACCATAAATTATACCTTACATTTTAAACCTTATTGCATAAGATTAATGTATTAAACTCGTTTCATTTCTCAAACTTAGATTCATATTCATTTATCGAATATTTACACAAAGACATCCTCGCTTTAATCAACAAAACCTATCCCTTTGTGACTACGAAAAGTCTGGATTTAAAATCTTAACCAACATAAAAGTTAAAAATAGTTCATTACTTATCACACATATTACATACATAACCCATACTACTTATTTACCAAGCCTTTTTCTGGACATTCATTCGCCGATGTCCTTCCATCCCACAATTAAAACATCCACCTTTCTTATAGTCGGGGCAACGAGGAGAGGTGTGTCCTTCACGGATGTGTCGCTTGAGGCTCCATCCGTCAATTTGGATTTTAAGCTTATCCTGCTCTTCCATTGTTTTCATTAACGCTTTGACGCATCAACTTTTCTATCTCCCACAACCTTTCCAATGAAGAAACCTTGTTCTCCAAATCTCGCACCTCCGCTTGATGCTTGAGCGGCTTCAACTTTAGTGTCTCGAATCACTATCCGTCAAATCCAACATTTACGGATCCGATGCTACGTTTTTCCACGATAGCCACCTCGTCCGATTTTGGGTTCCTAGTGAGCTTCTATTTCATCTGTTGGCCTCGATATTAGCTTCGGGGTGTGAATATGATCCTTCTTATTCCACATATCTTTCTCACCGTACATCTACATACATAAGTTACCCCGATTAACATATAGTATATATACACGAAGAATCAAGAGTTCTATATACGTTGTCTCTTATTTTGATTGATGATAAATTTATTCAATTCTCATCAACGCCTATCTCTCGCCAAAGGCGCCTCCATCCACTCTGCATCGAATCGCATGAAGGTGATGACTAAAGCCCAGTCCAAGGTATATATCCGTGTCTTTGGCTTCTATTTCAACCTTCAACTGCCTTATTTGAATATCTCCTCTCGCTCCAACCTCCCTCATAACTCTCATTAACTCTATCTCAGTGCTTACAACATTCACACATATCATCACATGCTACCCAATACACCTCTCACAAGAGTAAAAGTTTTCAAATTATCTTTGAGGGGTCATATAGACCATGAACACATAGTTTTAACGGTATTTATACCGCAAAACAAAACATTACAGTATGTTTACAATCACAAAGAAGGTAAACTACTATTAATAGTACTTTAGGTGATTAGCCTATTGTACCCCCTACGCCATGCATAACGATTAATCATACCTAGCGAATATTTACGCCATTAGATTGGATCATTTATCCAAACAACATTGTTCACCTCGGTCTTATCATAGGATTCCGCACCAAACAATTTGGTTCGGAAATTTCTTCAATGAACACTTAGAGTTTTCATAAACATTAGTCTAGGTGATTCAAATAGCATAGACTCATATCAATAATTCAATTCAATCAATTATTTAGATGTAGCCAAACCCCGCTGGCAAATTAAACTTTTGAAAACATTTTCGAGAATGACGTCATGATGCTTGCATCTTGTATTAACAATCCGTTGAGGATGCCGTCATTGTATGACTTTGTCATAACACATCATACAATAGTGGAACAAATGACTTGGTCAAATTCACACTAAGTATTCCTGTATTTACAACTCCATCACATTTTTTTATCATCTCTTTTCAAAGTTACATGGTACATGAGTGATAATTTAAAACAAATTTTGATATTTCAAATCATTTGCGTCTAGCCAAAATAAGTAGCATAGATAGTATTTTAAACCGTTTCAAAAATGATTACTGAGTCTACATTTTTGTTTTCAAAAGCACATAGTGCGTATTTAGCTTGATGTCAAAAATTTTGAAGTTTAGCATAGCTAGGAGTTTAGGAAAACCTAACACCTTCATTAAAAATCATTTACTTAACAATCTATCTGTTCCTGTAATCCATAACACTCCATTCACACAAAACTATACCCAGTTCATCAAACCACACTTATGAGTTCATAAATTGCCACAATCATATGAGTTTAAGAACTTATCCTAGTCAGACCTTTAGCGTCCATTCGCTGAGGGGTTCATAAACATTTCATATAATTATGAGTCAAGAATGTCTCATAGGTATGAGTTTTAAGAACTCAAACTTAATCTTATATTCTCTATCTATGACCTATCTACCATTATACACGAGAATGGAGTCATCCTCTTAATGTGCATATAACAAATAAATAGCGACACGTACATTTCAATGATTATCGCTCTTTAGAAACTAAGTGGTTTTTACACCAAGTACAATTTAGCTCCCATACGAAGAATCATACAACTCAGCTGCCGACACGAGTCCTCAATTGAATCCCCATATAACACTAACCCCATTCTCCATACGAATTTATTCGTATTTATAATTCTCTTCTGGATCTGTACCAATTGATAGTACAATTCATACACAGCAATCTTGTCAGAAACTTTCCAATCATCGATTGATTCCTTCCGGCGGTCATAGCCTTATCGATCATCACGGGTGATCTCATCGTATATATTACGATTTAGTTCTATATCTTGATCGCTTTTATTTTACGATCTCTCAAACTCGCACTTTCAGGTTTTTAGACTTAATCTATTCCCCACTACTGTTTAACTTTATAATCAGAGTTAGGGAACTCTGTGTCTTTACACTCACCGAGATTCATCTTTGAATCTTATCGACCAACTAACTCTAGATGAGTTAATACTTATCCTAATCATTGCGGTTATTAGTCTCAGGTATTTCTACCCAAGCTTCATAACCAACAGCTTTGATACCAACCTGTGACGACCCCAAATCCAGATACTTGAAACCCGAACTCGGTTCTCCACGATACCATTTCTTTAAGCTGAATAATACTAAATAATAATACATTCGAACTTAATTTACATACATCAAAGTTTACTTCCCCATGTACGTGACCTTCAAATACATTCCTTACAATACTTGAATAGATACCAATACAACTATAACCATTAACTCATAATACACACTTATTCGATCAGCTTTCCTTTTCCTTTGTTCGTGCCTGAGCCTTCAGGTTGCTCACACATAACTGAAAATATTTAATTTAAGCAAGGATGAGCATTTAAGTGCCCAGCAAGTAATAGCAATTATATATAAGCTGAAAGAATATAAGTATTCTCTTTACATAACACTTCTACAACGAATTGAAAGTTGTGAAGTAATCAGATGATAAAAAATTCACATAACAACTCTCTTTCAAATTCTTTAAATTTGGCTCGCTCTACCCTTGAATAGGGTTTAAGAAACATACTATGAACATTCTTTTCATTTTCAAAAGGTTTAGCGAATTCTATCCTCAAACCATCATAACTTACTTACGCACGGAGGGTGATCACCACAGTTGTACCTCAGATTGATCAATACTACATAACTTGAACGAAATTCATCGCTTCACTCTATCCGCCTTGCAAAAAAAATCTTCCCATATAGGGATGTTCATACATGCCTCGGTTCCAAACCCAAGGTTTTTAATCTTGCTCAACAATAATATGTAATTCAACATATATATACGGGTAATTGACAAAGGTGTATCAACATGTGAATAAATGCCATGATTATCCAAGTGGGGACACTTGTATAACCATTTATAGAAATCAATGAATAGAATATATATCTGAGCTAACATGTCGATAATCAAAGAGTACATAATCTGTACAGGGATAGAATAATTCTGAAACTTCTTACTCATGTCCATTGCATAAAGGAAGTGCAAAGGTAGGATACTTGCACGATTCAATCGATTACAAATCTCAACTTAGGTTTTATCTCTTTATCACAACCTATCAATAATCGGATCATTCGCTCGATTAGAACAATATATCTTAACACATAGTATCGCCTATTACAACATTACATATAGTCCAATCACATAATCACGGTGATCATACTTTTTAGTTCCTATTCTATACTTGAAATATTTTTATACATTTTTCAAATATCTCATCCATGCTCTTACAATAGTCTTTTCTTTCTTTTATAAGGTCCCACATTTGTTTGTCGGTATATCGACGACTTTTTATCGGGTAAATAATGAGTCTAAGACTCTTATTCTATACCTCAACATCTCAAATATCGATATCTTATTTTTAATCATTTTCGCAATTTCGAAATTGAAAAATTTAAAATAATTCAAATCATCCACTAAAGGGCCTATAGTGATATAATCACATTACTATAGGTGTTCTTCTTCAAATTCGTAACTTCATAATCGGTTCTCAAGTCACTTAGTTTGGTAAAATTTATAACTTTCAAATATCGAATCATAATTAAATGATTTAAACATTAAACAATTCCATTATCATTAATAGTTTAATTAATACTAAACTATTAATGAAACCATTGCTAAAAATATAAAAGTTATTTATAATAACTCAAACTATTTTTAAAACATTTATATTACCCAAATAATTACCATTAATATTTAAATATTAATGTACTATTTATCCAAATATTAAAAGTCATTAATTATAACTTAAAATATTTTTAAATCCTTAATATCCTCTTTAAATGGTTTTAAATAAGTAAAACCATTTTTAAACTATTTATTTAATATTAATCATTAAATAAACTAAATATCATTAATATTATCTTAATATCATTAATATTTAATTATTAATGAAATTATCATTTAAATATTAAAAGTTATATTTTATAACTTAAAATATTTTTAAATACCTTATTTTCATTTAAAATGATTTTTATAATATTAAAATCATTTTTAAACTAAATTATTTAATATAATCATTAAATAACTTTAATATCATTAATAATTATTAATTAATGAAATTCATCACAAAATATTAAAAGTCATCACAAATAACTCATTTACATAATCAATTCCAAGCCAAAATAAACATAGTAAACTAACTAGTTTATTAACAACACTAACTAAACTTCAAAAATTCAAACTTTAACTAACAATTAAAAATAATAACATTACAAAAATTAAATAAGAAACATACCCTAAATACTGAATTCCACAATTCGAATACGCACTTCCACGCCAAAATTTAACTAAGGAGATCTTTATAAAAAGTTCTCCCACAACAAAGCCTTTCTCAAAAATTGGAGGCCTTATTGTTGGTGAATGAAACAAAGGCCAAGCCCTTCTATTTATAGGTTTAGAAAATGGTGAAGTTCTCAATTTAGTCGATGTGGGACTTGGTTTATACTAATTTTCAATAGCTCACTTTACATTTTTCTAACGCATTGCTCATAACTCCGATTAATTTGATTTTTGGATATGTTATACATGGTATGTAAGAATATTTTTAAAAATATGAATTACCCAATTCGGGTTCATTAGGTAGCCCAAACAAGTCGTCCAAAAGTGGACGTTCATAATAGCTTTTCAATCTCGTTTCAGCTTTACCTCTTTCGCTAAAACAGTCATAACTCTTTCATTTTAAAACATTTTTAAGCGATTCTTGAGCTCACGCGAAGCTAACTTCTGGGGCTACAACTTTTATTCTTTGACCATTTCCAAATTCCGAACACATCAGCCCAGCAATTCCGTTCAAATGGACTGCACCGCACTTGTTGGGAAGTTTTGACACTACTACTTTGAAATGTCATAACTCTCTCCTCCGATATCGGATTTAGTCAATTTCAGAGTCTATGGAAAGCTTATTCGGTGTACATAACATTTTAAAAGCCCAGAAGGTTTTGGAAATATTAACTAATCGAAATAGTGTCCTGAATAGCACATCCTGCTTCTTGACCGACTTTCGCTTTTAAGAAATTTGACACATTTCCTTCCAATCATCAGAATTCCCTCATCCGAGGTCGGAATGAGGTCATTTCAAAGCCTATGGCTTCCTAACTCAAAGCACTACAACATATCAAAAGCCCAGACCTTTTAAAGCACAAAAGTGGACGAGAATGCCCCATTACAGATTGCCCAAAAAAACAGGTTTATCATGATCGATTGACCATGTTTGACCATCTATAACTTCTAATCTATACATGATATGGACTTGATTCTTTTTGCGATTAAAGACCACATATCGGGCTACATATAACAACTTTTGAAGAACAAAACTCATGATCGAGCAAAGAGTTATGGCCTCGACATTTGGTGAAAAAAATAACAAAATTCGGTTTTCCAACTTGCTTAAATCTTCAATTTGTAGTGCACTTTGATGTTATGGGTCTTTGATTTATCAACCCATATCATCAATTAACATTCTATTACACAACGTTAAACAATCAATTGCATCAAATAACATCAAATCAAAGGATTTCTAGGTTTATTGTTCTTATACCCTTTTTGCCAAAAATTCTTGATTCTTGCTTCTGATTTGTTATGGGTGATGGTTGGGCATTGTTTAAGAGTGTATGGGCAATCTTGTACAAGGCAATTAAATGTAATATTTAATCACTAGATTTAATTCTTATAATTTACCAATTAACTTCTATCCTTTGGTAAATTAAAACACTTATACAATAACATTGAAATTAAACCCGGTAATTAGAATTAGGGTTTCTCAACGTCATCAATTAGGGTTTCTAATTGACCATTAGTGGTTCTTTAATTATCTGTGTATGTTACTAACACAGTCGTTACGGTTTCTAATTTCAACCGGTTAGGGTTATAATAATTAGGGTTTCTTCTAATTACCGATATTCTTATTCACAGTAACTTCATATACACAGTCACTACTCAGAAATACCCCATAACCGAAGTTTAATAATTAGGATTTCACAAAGACGGTAATATGCTATGACCTAATTGATAGTCATTGCTCAATATTATTATCATCACACATACCCAAGACATAATTATGGTAATCAGAAAATCATTATATAAATAATATAATATTATTATTCTCATCTCCCGATCACAATCCCAATCCGGGGTTTGGATCTCATGTCCGACTTATTCTTCGTACATAACATCAATAATTAAGTTAAAATAATTAACTTAAATATTCTCAACAATTCATATAATAAAATATTTATTATATAAACTAATTATCACTTCATATATTATTTCCAATCATGTTTTCATGGAAAATAATTAATAAAAACATTTCTACTTACAAAAATTATTACCATATAATTTGTGGTAATTAATAATTCTAAAATTATTTCTAATTTTCAAGTAATAAATGTATTCAATTTATCGTTCACTTTACTTGACACTTAGTCTCGCTATTAAATAAAAAAAATTATACGCAAAATTTCTTATTTATTTTATATAGAAAATCTCGGGTTATTACACTTAACCTGCTACCTGATGTCTTTAGCTGCTGCTATTCACGCACACCACCATTGAAAAAATTCTTAGCACATCAACAAGGACAAGAGTGGGGCCCACCCATTCTAGAAAATTTCTAAAAATGTTTTAAATATAAAAAATATTTAGAAAGTTCAATAATTCATAATAAATAGCCATTTTATCAGAAAATACGAATTTTATGTCCATTCCATAGGAAATTTAATTCTCTACAACTTTGTAGAATAAAGTTTTTCCAAATTCCAAACAGAAAATGACCGAAATCCACATACGGATGATTTTTAATACCTCAATTCCGACAAAATACTGATAAAGTACCTCAACATTAATTCCTTCATTTATATCTAAATAAAAAAAATAAATATTTCTTTATCATATAAATTAATAATTAATTATTCATAAATAATATTATAGAATCACAATAATGACAACCAGGTCGTTCCCAGGAAAGACGGGGCTTTCCGATAAGGATTTCTCTCATCGCGGCGCCATGATTAGGTGACCAAACCCCTTTCCTGAGCGTAACTTCCTTAGACATTGCCAATAATGCTATCTAATAATAGTATTCAAATAATATAAATTATTGATCTGATAATGAGAAAAATTGTGCAGTGACAATTATTGAAACAACAATAATATAAAATATCAACGTAGCAATTATTGAATCAATAAAATAAAATATTGAACAGTAATTACTGTAACAATTATTGAGTAGTGTCTTCTTACGTACGAATCAATAATCCAAAAAATATTGTGCAATACCGTGTGCTACTGTGCAACCACGCGTTTTACTGTAGTTTAATCACCGGGTATTCCAACAGTGTTAATGGTAACAATTACGCCGTTATTTAAAAAAAACTCAAACTTGTCGTTTTCTTCATCCAACCATTTTCCATTATGGGGCCCACAAATGGCTGCGCCATCGTACGAATATTCCTCGAAAGCAAGAATATTCCACGACCAAACGAATATTCCCCGATAATAATGAATATTTTATAACCATTTACCTTTTTTGCAAAATTTGCACATTTCACTCATAACCAAAGCATTATATCAAATTAACTATAACACCCCCAAATCCCGGTAATTCATTACCTCAAGATTTGGTGTTCACGTAATCAAAACATTCATATCTAACTACCCAATCATAATAAATTGAATAATAAAAACCTGCCCATACAGGATTACTTTAATAAAAATATTATCTCCTAGGTTCTCCAACCTTTAATACAATCATTCAAGTGCGGAAATTAAATAATTACATCACATCATTATTAAAAGTCTATCATCATAACGTTAAAACAACATTACAAGTCTTCATCACTTGTACATTTTTCCTTTTCCTTTGCTAGTTGTAGGTTTATTTACCTTCTCAACCATAGCTGCAATAAGTGTATAAATATGCAAGAGTGAGTAAACAAAGCTCACTTGAAATAAGAATAAATATCTTTACTTCATTTGCCAAATAATAGGCTCAATAGAACTGAATGATATGTTCTATTAACATTACAACTTTTGCCAATTCATAGGCTCAATAGAACTGAATGATATATTCTATTAACATTCTTAAATATACTACTGAGGGTCAAATGACCATGAACCATGTCCACAATTATAAGTAATCTTTCAACTTTAACTTTAACAGTCATATGACTATAAGAACTCCACGTACTTAAGTGGATCAATCCTTCGTACAATGTATTGTGCACAACCATTTCAACGCTAAGCATAAACCCCTAAACATAGGGTTGTTCATCTCAGTATTTAGAGTACAAGTCCGCACCAAATAAAGTTTGGTTTGGATAAGCTTTCAAGGGTAATTGAAGTTTACTGATCATCAACTAGGGAACTAGTTGAATCAACAATGCTTGATAATATAATAGTTGTTTAATAACCACATAACTTAGAACATTTGAGAATCATAAATGAACTGATTCTACATATCAACTCATGCTTGAAATAATTATAGAGCATAAGCATTCAATAAATAAATAAAATGGTTAACCTTTGCTTGAATAGTAAAATAAGCTAAGGTTCAAGTTTTATAACATTAGAAATGAAATTTCTGAACTTTAAGAAACTTGCTTAACTGTAAACAAGTTAGAATGAATCAATAAATTGAGAATTTCCAATAACATTAGAGTTAGAGTTTGCTCAAATGGATTTTAGGAACAATTTACTTATTCAATAACAGTTAAGATAAAAAGATTGCTCAATCAAAAGCATGAAGTTATAATAATAGAACTAACTCAACGAAAGTGTAGAGTTAGAAAACTTGCACAATGTAATAAAATGAACTAGCTCAACGAAAGTGTAGAGTTAGAAAACTTGCCTCGAGCGTAAGCTAAAATATTACAACTCACGTTCACCTATATAGAGTATTAAAACCACAACATCTATTAGACATACTAATATTCACTTTTCAATATAAGACACATTACTAGCTAACCTTGTTATTTTAGCACAAGTCTTATGCTACCATTTACATTTCAGAATTCCCAAGTGTTAATCATCACAACACTTAACTAACGTTTATTGTATAAACTAAGTTATCACATAACGCGTTTTCGATTTACTAATCATTTTTGCAACTTTGATCATACTAACCACAATTCACTATGTTATGTTAACCTTAACATTACACATTTAACATGCTAACACAATTTCAGATCATGTTATGACACTTTCCCAAATCTGCGAGAATAGCGAAGTCGAATCTCAAACTGTGTATAAGCAATTGCTGCCATACAAAGGCTTGGGATCGATGCAACACGCCCATTTTTTTTGCTTGCACCGCCAAGCAATTTGCTTTGTCGGTGTTTCGAACAGATACCTTGATTTAACGGCATGAGCGATGGCAAATTTTATCCCAACAAACACAATTTTCATCCAATAGACAGTAATATCAACACGTAAATTAAATATACAACTATCATAAACATGATTGCTCATATTTACAACCAATTAGAATAATTTAACACCAACTAAAACTATTTTAATTTCTCAAAATTCTTGTTTTTCATAAAAACTCAATTTTCTTGACATTCATCCTAGAAATCATCACTGTGAATTCATTAGTTGGCCAAATCACCTCATTCAAATTACGTTATGCTCGTATCTCAATGAACTATCATATACAAGCGTCAATTTACAGTTTAACATAAGAATTGACCGTCTAAATTGGTACTTACCTAAGCCATATGAATAATACATATAAATATACACTGTCGATTATTTTCTTCTACCATCAAACAAATTTAGTATGCAATTGTTGTTTAAACATAATCTCTAATCATCATATACTCACATAATCATAAGTAATCCCATTGTATATAAAAAATTCAATAATTTGCATTTCACAGATTATGTAAAAGTTTTCCGTAATACTCATAAACATATATATAATATCCAAGTTGTAGAACATACCTTTAATTACCAACATAATCGCTGCCGATTACTAAAATTGCTGTGAAAATTCTTAAGACTCTCTCTCTCTCAATTCTCTCTGAAGCTCTCACAACACTTGGTACTCTCAAACTTGGAAATAGAATGCGTAATAACAAGGAAATCAACTGATATTCAAGTGCAAGAATAAAACTGATAACTTAATACTACTAATTGCAAAATCAGTTACTAACGTATATAATATATTATATTTATTATTTTATTTGTTTTATTTAATTTAAATAAACTAGAAATCTCAAAAGCCATAAGGCTTGTTTGGCAAAACCCTTTAAATATTAAAGAATTAATATATTATGCCTTGTTTGTTAAAAACTAAATTAAACTAATTTAATTTATTTTAATAACTCCTTATAATATAGTTATTTGTCACACTATATTTAATCAAGCTTTCATATTTATTTTAATTAATGCAAATCACAATTAATTAAATAAATCCTTTATATGAATTTATATGAGGAGATATTTCAACGAGCCAGGATAGCAGTAAAAGACGCATATGTAAAAAGAATGAAGATGGAAGAGATGAATAGAGTATTCAACACCGTGGTTAATTGAGCTCAAGATCGGGTCATGGGTTATCCGATTTCGTTCGAGACACTGACATCGTATGTATTAGATCGGAGAACAATGTTTCAGATTATGGAGGAAGAACGTAGTAAGGCTAAGCAGTATCTTAGTAGAACATCGTAGTTGTTATGCGATTAATAAAATGTTAAATAAATTGTAAATCCCAAGTGTTATGTAACCTATGGGATATGACGATGATGTTGTTCTTAAACTTTTGTGGTTCAGGAAAGTAATGTAAATAGCAGTGATGCTATTGTTTTATATTTTCAAAGAGGTTATGAATAAATAAAAGTTGTTATTTTATTCAAAGTGTTACGTGATTATGTGGTTATTTCTTTTGTGGAGGCAAGTTAAGTAGAAATTACTTAAAAGAGTTGAATAATAATCTAATGAGTGTATTTTTAACAGAAAATGCCTCCCAGACGTCAACCACCACGACAGAGAACCACTGAAGGAACCAATAATAACAACAATGTTGCTGCTAACCCCGTTCAACAACTAATGACGTTACTTATAGGAGCGTTGCAAAATCAACCACAGAACCAAGGAACAACATTTAAGGAATTCAAGGCTGTTGGACCACCTGAATTTCGTGGGTCAGTGAATCCAGTCGAGGCACAGACTTGGATTATGGAGATAGAAAAGGTGTTCAATGTTGATAGGGTAGGGGATGACCAGAAGACTGTATTTGCAACATTCATGTTGAAAGCAGAGGTTAGTTATTGGTGGCAGGCCAATAAAACTCGAGAAGAACCAGGGATGATGACCTGTGATAGGTTTAAGGAAATATTCTTTGAGACCTATTTTTCCAAGAGTTCGAAGGGTCAATTGGAAGTGCAGTTTTTGGAACTGAAGCAGGGAACAATGACGGTATCCGAGTATGCCGCTAAATTTAACGGGTTGGCAAGGTTTGCGCCTTATCAAGTCAGCATGGACGAATGCAAGGCGAAGAGATTTGAACAGGGACTGAAGCCCTGGTTTTAAAGTAGGGTTTCCCTATTTTAATTGAAGACTTTCTCAGCAGTGATGGAGAAAGTAATCGCTAAAGGTGGAGGCGAGGCAGTGACAAAGTTCAATCAGGAACAAAAAAAGAAGAAGAATGAGGTCGAGATTAAGAATGGAAGTGGTAGTGGTGGAAACAACAACTTGAAGAGGAAGTGGAATGGAAATGTGGGTGCTGGAAACTAGTTGGGTAACCAGCAAAACAAGAAGTTTGAAGCATGTGCTACATGCGGGAAGTTTCACAAAGGTGCGTGCTTGATGGGGAAACGAGTATGCTTCAATTGTGGCCAAGAGGGTCACATCGCCCCAAATTGCACTCAACCTAAGAAGAACGTGTGCTTCACGTGCAGATCCAAGGATCACTTTGCTCGTGAATGCCCTAAGAAGAAGGATGGAGTGACAACCAAAAGCAATTGAGGTAACAGTGGAGGTACAACATCAAACAAACCCACAACCATAACTTTCAACATGACTGTGCAAGATGATGTGCAATCAAAAGATGTCGTGTCAGGTATTATCCCAATCAATGATATTGATGCTTATGTATTATTTGATTCGGGTGCTACTTGCTTGTTTATCTCTGATGAATTTGCTAAGAGGTTAGAATTGCCTAGAGAAGAACTGAATTTCCCTTTGAACATAGAAATTGTGAATAAAGAGGTAATTCCTGTTAGATTCGTACACAAGAACTGTAGGGTGAACATTAAGGAGAATATCTTGATGGTAGATTTGATTTCGATTAAACTTGGGGAGTTTGATGTTATTTTGGGAATGGATTGGTTGTTCAAATATGGAGCGATAATTGATTGCCAAAAGAAGTGTGTAAACCTTATGACCCCGTCAAAGGTAGTATTTTATGGTAGCAAGTCGCCTAGACAAATAAAATATCTGACGATTATGCAGGCCAAGAAATTGTTGAGTCAAGGCTGTATGGGCTATTTAGCTTACATTGTCGATACTCAGAAAAAGAATGTGAAACTGGAAGAGATACCAGTGGTGAGGGAATTTGAGGATGTGTTTCCAGAGGATTTGCCATGACTTCTGCCTGACAGAGAAATTGAGTTCGTGATCGATTTAGCGCCGGGAACAACATCGATATCGAAGGCCCCGTACAGAATGGCTCCAGTAGAAATGAAGGAGCTAATGGTACAGTTGCAAGAGTTGCTAGACAAGAAGTATATTCAACCAAGCGTATCACCGTGGGGAGCGCCAGTGTTATTCGTGAAGAAGAAGGATGGGTCAATGCATCTTTGCATTAATTATAGAGAATTAAACAAAGTCACTATTAAAAACAAATATCCATTACCAAGAATAGATGACTTGTTTGATCAGTTGAAGGGTGTTAAGTACTTCTCGAAAATAAATTTGAGAAGTGGGTATCACCAGTTGAAAGTGTAGAAGGAGGATATACCACGAACGGCATTCAGAACTCGGTATGGACATTACGAGTTTCTGGTGATGTCTTTTGGTTTAACCAATGCACCTGCTGCATTCATGGATTTGATGAATAGGGTGTTTAAACCATTCTTAGACAAGTTTGTAGTGGTATTCATCGATGACATTCTGGTGTATTCCAAAACTCAAGAAGAACACGTGGAACACTTACGTTTGACATTGGAAACACTAAGAAAGGAAAAATTATACGCAAAATTCTCAAAGTGCGAATTTTAGCTAGATCGTGTGCAATTTCTTTGGCACGTGATTGACAAAGGGTTTCCGTGGATCCATAAAAAGTGAAAGCTGTGACACCCCCAAAATAGGTATACATCACCTATTCTGAGTCGTCAAATACATGGTATAGAATACAAATACAACTTAATAATACAACTATCGTGTACAATACGACAAAACATAAGCTGTGAGTTTGAATACAAATATTGTCTACTATAGATTATACAAACTCAAAAGGAGTCCTCATTACAATTATTATCACACTATTTCACAGAATAGTGAGGACTACTAATGCTATCATCTGGCCCGTCACTCCGTTCCCCGACTAGTCCTTTTACGCTCTCATTTCTCAAGAGAAACAATGAAAGTAAAAGGTGAGCTCAACTAGCCCAAAGAGGGAAATATTATGACTAAGATAATGCGTAATATATTATCGTTAGCCTTCAAATGATGTTAAAAACCGATACAATATAATGTTAGAGTTTATGCCCTAGAGGCCAATTATTTGATATAATTGCTTAACGTTTTGATATTATATTTGATTGAATAAATATATGATTTTATTATGGTTTTATTTATCGCGTAATATAATTGTTAACATAATAAAATTCCTTAGAATAGTGATACAAATTATATAATTTCAAGTATGTGACTTGAACATGAGATTATATATTACCATTAGTATCGTTGTTCTTAAATGTCCTTAGTCGAGTATCATTGTTGATGGGACAACAATGATGCATTGAGACTAGTATGTGGATCGACTGACCACCAAATCTCATTGGTCATAAATATATGAGATATTAAGTCAATGCATAGGTACATGTTAGAGAACGATGTCTTTGGGCCACCCACCATGAGAATTCTATATGGAGCATTATGTGAAGTGTCATTAGCAATTCTCATAGTGACAATGATGTAATGGTCCTCCGACACAAAATCGCTATATTACTACACGAGAATTTATGTACTTTGATATCATCAAATGTCACCTTTAATAGGGTGGACTATAAAGGTGATTATTGGGTTCATCATTAATCGTGTGAGAAATATGAGTGATCTAGATGGAATTTAACCATCCTATATATTATGGGTGATATCCATAGGCCTCTTGATTGAGTAGGACTATGAAATGCATGGCCATGCTCAAATAGTGATTTGTTTCATATAGTCTACTCACCGATCAAGAAAACTCGAGATTAAATTATGAAGAGTATGACACATTCCATGATTCGAGTTTAATCTAGGATATTAAGGTTAAAAGGATTAAATTACATTGAAACATTGGTCACGAAAAGGTTGCATCGAATCATCGATCTTATTATTACTTGGGTAGCGATGATGCATTACTAGATGTCATTCACTATTTATAATTTTATAATATGATTTTAAAATTATTGCCAACGTAATAATAACCTATAGGGTCACACACATAGAACGTTATTTAAAGGGAATTAATTTAAATTTTAAGATTTAAATATATTAATATGATTAATAGTATTTAAATCATGAATTTAAATTAAAAGGATAATTTAGATATATGTATATTAATTAAGTAAGACTTAATTAAGAGATATATATATATATATATATATATAAATTCGGATTTTATAAAATTAGGTTTTGATTTGATTAATTCCTTTTAACTACTATATATATGATATATAGCAGCTACTTAGGGTAAAAAAAAGATATCATAATTAAAAAAAACCGTAGCCGCTCTTAGAGAGAGACTAGAGAGAACAGTTTCAGAAAATCCATTCCTTTTGGTGGCTAGTACCGCAAGTCCTTCTTATTGCAGAATCGTTCGACGGTTCGTGCGGTGTTCGTGTGGATACCGTAGAGGCGCAATCGGTTTGTATTGCGTTGGAGATTCGAGGCGCAGTTGGTTTCAGATTCTCGTTTTTGTTTATATCTGGTATAATCTTTAAACCTCTGAATTAATTGATTTTTCGCATGGATCCTGTTTTAGGGTTTCAGAAATTGCTTTAAAATTTTAATTTCCGCTGTGCGTTTCTGTGCCGAAGCCCAACAGTGGTATTAGAGTTACTTGCGAAAAGATTAATTCAGATTATGTGTTTTAATTGTATTCGATATATATGATATATGATGATGCATGTTTACCGCTATAAAATTGAATATATGATATTCCGTTGTATGTGTATTCTGGTAATATATATGATGATACTGTTAATCATATCTTTAATCGGTGGAATAACAATATAACTATTCTAATCGGATTAGAAGCATGAAGAATCGTTTTAATATGATTAATCTAAACTAGAAATATATGATAAATTCTGGGTGTACTGTTATTCATTTTAATATGATTAAATCGAAACTGGACATATATGATTTGTTATTATGGGTGTTTTGGTGGATTAAAATGTATGATTCTGAAACTGTTTCAGAGATTCGTATGGAAAAATTCTGCAATACATAATGTAGTTCGAACCACCGCCAGGGGGGGAGACCCCCCTTGGACCCCCCCGTCATAGCGCACGATGGTCGTGTCCCCTATATTTTATATATAGTTTTCTTTAATTATATATAAATTGTTATGTGCTTATTGTGATATGCATGGTGCACAGTTATGGCCTTTTGACCCATAGGTTAATGGTTTTTGGTTTTGAAATACGGCTTGCATGTCGTGCCTTTCTATAAATTCTAATGTAATATTCTTTTCTCATCTAAATCCCTCGAATGTAACTCGAGGTTTCTTTATGTCATGTAATAATCAGAATTGATGAAGATGTCAAGATGGAGAACACAATGGAAAGATGATGATGGAGAGGAGGCGATGCTAGAGGAAGATCCAAGGAAGCTATTTATTTTAAGATCTTTTACCACCTTAGATTGACCTTCAATCTTTCATTAGCTTGAAAAGATTGACGTGTGGATTGGGCCATAATCGCGACACATTTAATTTTGCACTTTATTTATACTTGTATGCGATATGATATGATTAATAATGTGCATGCTTAATAAGATTAAAATTGGTGAGATCTAAATTAATAAAATCCCTCATTAAATTATTAAGTCTAAATCAGATGCCTTCCAATGAATAACACTCATCAAGACCTTGATCAATAGATGTAGGTTTGCCAAAGCAAAGTACCATATTTATCTAGGTAAGATGCGATAGGATAATTGTGATATCCAAACTATTAAAATCATTGGGCCCGACTTAAGTAATTTATCTCAATAGGATTGTGGACTTAGAGGCATAGAGTTTGGTTGGTACCATTAGATGGACTAGAAACAAATGTTGTTTACCAAACTATCCAGGAGTTATATATGATATAATTGACAAAGGGTTGTCTACCTAAATAATTATGTTTTGAGAGAATAGCCAAAGCTAACTTAAGGCATAATGAAATATGGATCTTGGCTCACTAGAAAGATTTAATAGAAAATACTTTTCGAATTAATGGTGAGGGCTATTAATTTGAATAAAATAGTGGGAGGTATATTTTGAATGTACTATTATCAATTATATAATATCAACTCAGAATTTGACTTATTATTGTTGCACTTATAAATTGTAGATATCAAATGGCAAACAACAACAACACAAATAGTCTTTCATTACGATCACCCTTGAAAAGGACAAGCTAAGTGGAATTAATTTCCTTGATCGGCATAGGAACTTGAGGATTGTCCTCAAACAAGAGCGTAAGCTATATGTCCTTGATGGGCCCATTCCTACAAACACCAGCTTGTCATCGTACCACGTCATGAGCACAATGCTTACAAGAAACATCAAGATGATGCTCGGATGTGAGTTGTGTCATGCTAGCAACCATGAACGCCGAGCTTCGTAAGCAACATGAGTTGATGGATGCTTATGAGATGATCGAGCATCTCAAGAAATTGTTCAAGGGCATGCTCGACAGAGAGGTATGATACAAGCAAGGCGTTGTATCACCGCAAAATGGGTGAACGTGATCCAGTTGGTCCACATGTCTTTGAAAATGATTGGGTATATTGAGTACCTTGATAGGTTGGGTTTTCCAATCACTCCTAAGCCCAAACCGACCTTGTTTTGCAATCTTTGAACAAAGCAATGACTACTCTCAATTTGTTATGAACTATCTTATGAATGAAATTGAGAAACCCTTTATCGAGTTGTTGAGCATGTTAAGAACTGCCGAGAACAACATGAAAAAGGCAGACCCGGCCCCATAATGATGGTGTAAAGGGGAATGCTAAGGGGAAATTGGAAAGGCAAGAAGAAGATAGGATCTAAATCTTTTGCCAAACCCAATTCCAAAATCAAACAGCTTTAAAACCTAAAGGTGGGGTGGCTAAAGAAGGTGAATGTCACTTCATGGAAAACCCGGACACTAGAAAAGGAACCGCTATGCTTATCCGGAAGAAGTGAAGAAAAGAAAAGGAAGTACTTACGATTCATTCAGATATATGTTATAGAAGTCAACTTATCTACTTCTACATCATGGGTATTGGATAATCGGATGTGGTTCTCACATTTGTGTTAATGTGCGGGGACTCAAGGAGTAGAACTTTAAGCGAAAGGAGAGGTTGACCTACGAGTTGGAAATAGAGCAAAAGTTCACGCACCGGCCGTAGGAACTTATCATTTATCTTTGCCCACCGGGCTAGTTTTAGAATTAGAAGATTGTTATTTTGTGCCTCGCTATAAGGAAAAACATTATTTCGCTTTCTTGTTTGGACAAGAAAGGTTTTCATTTATAATAAAGAACAATCGTTGTTTGTTTTACTTAAATGATATTTGTTATGGTGTTGCACAATTGTTTAACGGTCTCTATATTCTTGATTTAGAAATGCCTATCTATAACATAAATACAAAACGATTTAAATCAAATGATTCAAATCAGACATATCTCCGGCATCATCGTTTAGGGCCCATATAAATGAGAAACGATATCCAAACTCCATAAAGATGGGTTCTTGGATTCATTTGATTTTGAATCATATGAGAAATGCGAGTCTTGTTTATTAGGCAAGATGACTAAAGCCCTTTCATCGGACACGTTGAATCCAAGCTAGCGATGTATTGGGACTTATACATAATGATGTATGTGGACCCATGAGTTCATTAGCAAGAGGTAGGTTTTATTACTTCATTACATTTATCGATGACTTTAGTAGATATGGATATGTGTATCTTATGAGACACAAATCCAATCCTTTGAAAAGTTCAAGGAATTCAAGAATGAAGTTCAAAACCAATTTGGCAAAAAGCATAAAAGCCCTTCGATCCGATCGAGGAGGTGAATACATAAGCCAAGACTTTGATGACCTTCTAAAGGAGTGTGGTATTATATCACAAACTCACTCCACCGGAACACCGCAATGGAATGGTGTATCTCGAGGAGGAATCGAACCTTGTTGGACATGGTACGATCAATGATGAGTCATGCAGATCTTCCAATAAGCTTCGGGGTCATACCTTAGAGATAATTTGCATTCACACTTAACCGTGTTCCTACAAAGACAGCTTCAAAGACACCATATGAAATGTGGACTGGGAAACATCCTAGTATGTCGTTCATGAAGATTTGGGGTTGCGAGGCGTTCATAAAACGTCTGAATTCTGACAAGCTCGGACCTAAATCTAACAAATGTAATTTTGTGGGATACCCAAAGGAAACAAAAGGGTATTATTTCTACAAACCTTCTGAGAACAAAGTGGTTGTTGCTCGAACTGGTATTTTTCTAGAAAGAGAATTTGTCTCTAAAGGAAACAAAGGGAGAAAGTAGAACTCAAGAAATTCGAGAACCACAAAATATCATTGAACTCGAGTTGGAACATGAGCGGAAACCACAAGAAATTGTGGAAAGTGAACTCGCTTCAAATTACACAAGTCATTCAGAGATCTGGTAGGACACGCCAAGAGCCCGAGAGATATTATGGATATCTTGTGACTCAAAAGCGGCGATGTGATGCTCATAGATCAAGATGAGCCCGCTTCCTACCAAGAAGCTATGAATGGACCAGATTCTCGAGAAATGGCTTGAAGCCATGAAATCGAGATGGACTCCATGTATACTAACCAAGTATGGACTCGGTTGATCCACCAAGGGGTAAAACCAATCGGTGAAAGTGGGTTTTCAAGAAGAAAACCGACATGTATGGTAATGTACAAACCTATAAAGGCCGATCGGTAGCAAAAGGTTTCAAACAAATTCAAGGTGTTGACTATGATGAAACCTTCTCTCCAAAGGGCAATGGTTAAATCCATCGAGATCTTACTTGCTATTGCAGCCTTTTTATGATTACAAAATCGGCGGATGGATGTCAAAACCGCTTTCCTTAACTGAAATCTCCTTGAGGATGTGTATATGACACAACCCGAGGGTTTTGTCACTCCAAAGGATGCCGGAAAGGTATGTAGTCTGCAAATGATCCATTTATGGATTGAAGCAAGCCTCTCGAAGTTGGAATCTTCGATTTGATGAAGCAGTCAAAGAATTTGGCTTTATTAAAAATGAAGATGAACCTTGTGTATATAAGAAGGTTAGTGGGAGTCACATTGTATTCCCGATGATTATATGTTGATGACATATTAATTATTGGGAATGACATTCCTTCCTTACAGTCAGTAAAAACATGGTTAGGAAAATGTTTCTCCATGAAAGATTTGGGCGATGTCTTTGCCTACATTTTAGGTATCAAGATCTATAGAGATAGATCAAGAAAAATGCTCTACTTAAGTCAAAGTACATATATTGATAAAGTGTTGAAACAGTTCAAAGATGCAGAGGCGAAAAGAGGAAACTTACCCGTGACTCATGGTGTAAAGATCTCTAAGGCCCAATGTCCTAAATCACAAGATGATGAGGAGCGTATGAGAAAGATCCCTTATGCTTGTGAATTGGATCTATCATGTATGCAATGATATGTACTCGTCCAGGATGTCTCGTATGCTTTGAGCATGACGAGCAGATACTATCGAATCCAGTGAAGGTCATCGACGTGAGCCAAGAATATCCTCAAGCACCGAAAAGGACTAAGGATTCATTCTTGGTATATGGAGGTGAAGACGAACTAGCGATGAAAGGGTTACACAGATGTTAGTTTTCGGATCGACAATGATGACTATAAGTCTCGGTCGGGTTTTGTGTTTTGCCTTAATGGTGGTGTCATTAAATGGAAAAGTTTGAAGCAAGAGACGATGAGTGATTCTATAACAGAGGCTGAGTATATTGCTGCTTCTAGTGCAGCCAAGGAGGCTGTATGGATTAAAAATTTCATCATTGAACTTGGTGTTTTTCCAACCATTGTTGATCCGGTTGCTCTATACTGTGATAATAATGGAGCCATTGCACAGGCTAAGGAACCCAGATCTCACCAACGATCCAAGCATATACTTAGGCGGTACCATCTCATCCGTGAAATCATTGATAGAGGAGATGTACATATAGGAAGAGTGCCAACAGATGATAATGTTGCAGATCCACTGACCAAGGCTTTGTCGCAATAGAAGCACGACGGTCACACTAGTTCCATGGGTATTAGATACATGAGTGATTGGCTCTAGTGCAAGTGGGAGACTGTTAGAGTTTATGCCCTAGAGGCCAATTATTTGATATAATTTCTTAACGTTTTGATATTATATTTGATTGAATAAATATATGATTTTATTATGGTTTTATTTATCGCGTAATATAATTGTTAACATAATAAAATTCCTTAGAATAGTGATACAAATTATATAATTTCAAGTATGTGACTTGAACATGAGATTATATATTACCATTAGTATCGGTGTTCTTAAATGTCCTTAGTCGAGTATCATTGTTGATGGGACAACAATGATGCATTGAGACTAGTATGTGGATCGATGATGACCAAATCTCATTGGTCATAAATATATGAGATATTAAGTCAATGCATAGGTACATGTTGAAGAACGATGTCTTTGGATGGACCCACCATGAGAATTCTATATAGAGCATTATGCGAAGTGTTATTAGCAATTCTCATAGTGACAATGATGTAATGGTCCTCCGAATTCAAATCGCTATATTACTACACGAGAATTTATGTACTTTGATATCATCAAATGTCACCTTTAATAGGGTGGACTATAAAGGTGATTATTGGGTTCATCATTAATCGTGTGAGAAATATGAGTGATCTAGATGGAATTTAACCATCCTATATATTATGGGTGATATCCATAGGCCTCTTGATTGAGTAGGACTATGAAATGCATGGCCATGCTCAAATAGTGATTTGTTTCATATAGTCTACTCATTGATCAAGAAAACTCGATTAAATTATGAAGAGTATGACACATTCCATGACTTGAGTTTAATCTAGGATATTAAGGTTAAAAGGATTAAATTACATTGAAACATTGGTCACGAAAAGGTTGCATCAAATCATCGATCTTATTATTACTTGGGTAGCGATGATGCATTACTAGATGTCAGCTCACTTGCTTATAATTTTATAATATGATTTTAAAATTATTGCCAACGTAATAATAACCTATAGGGTCACACACATAGAGCGTTATTTAAAAGGAATTAATTTAAATTTTAAGGATTTAAATATATTAATATGATTAATAGTATTTAAATCACGAATTTAAATTAAAAGGATAATTAGTATATATGTATATTAATTAAGTAAGACTTAATTAAGAGATATATATATATATAAATTCGGATTTTATAAAATTAGGTTTTGATTTGATTAATTCCTTTTAACTACTATATATATGATATATAAGCGACTACTTAGGGTAAAAAAAGATATCATAATTAAAAAACCCTAGCCGCTTCTTAGAGAGACTAGAGAGAATAGCTTCGTAAAATCCATTCCTTTTGGTGGCTAGTACCGCAAGTCCTTCTTATTGCGTAATCGTTCGACGGTTAGATGCGACGTTCGATGTGGATACCGTAGAGGCGCAATCGATTTGTATCAAGGTTGGAGATTCGAGGCGCATTGGTTTCGATTCTCGCTTTTGTTTATATCCGGTATAATCTTTAAACCTCTCAAATAATTGATTTTTCGCATGGATCCTGCTTTTAGGTTTTGAAATTGCTTTAAAATTTTAATTTTCATGTGTTTTCGTTTCGCGTCAAGCTTCAACAATAACAACCATCAAGTTTAATCATAATTGGAATAAGCAATCCATTAAAAGAGTCAAGTAGAGAATAAAATATACTATCTTTTATGATTGAGAAGGTTTTCATCACTTTTATCATTGGGACTCGAATTTTAATAAATAATCTACATCATCGAATCACCCCGCACTACTGGCCAAGGATATTATTCTTTAGTATCACGACCACAATTATCCATGCACTACGGGCCAAGAATATTTGTGTATTCATTAATGGTCATGATCATGCCAACAACTGTCCATCAATGCACTACAGGACAATGAGGACTTTTACCACATCATTTGTAACATTACGGTCATTATTACACCGAATAATCTCTGGTCATAATCATACCAAGTCCATCTATGCACCATAGGCCACAGATGACTTTCAACAAAATATAAACATGAGGATGATGACAATGATATAAGAATTCAATAAAACAAGTTCAAGAATTATTTTATCCAGAACTAATAACGTCCCAAATTGTCAACATGATATAATGCTTTGTAGAGTAAAATTCAAGAATGCTCGTAAGAATATTTCCATGAAAATATATTTGGATGAAACGCAAATATCAAGGATATTCCACTAATTTCATGGAGTATAGAAGTTAAAACTTTAATCAACCGAGTATAATAAGGAATGGAATAACAAAAGAAATCACCGGTATGCGATAGATCGCACAGCAAAAGTTATTCCAATGTAATAATAAATAACAGAATCAGTCCCAGAAAACGCATGCATGATATTTCAACAGTAATAAAAAGACGGAATCAGTCCGGTAAACGCATGCATGTGATATTCCAATGTATAATAAAGATTTTAACCAGTGTCCAAGCGTAGAATGCATGAATAGGATGTTCCAAATGTAATGATAAAGAATGGAATAATGTAAGAATTTCACTAAGTATAGGGTAGCTTCACAGTATATAGGTTATTCCAATGTAATAATAAAGAATGGAATAATGTAAGTTCTCTTCATAGATAAGAAAGAAATAATACTCCTACCTTAGAAAAAGCGGATAATTTGAAATAGTGAGGTAGCAGGACTTCTCTTCTTCTTTCTATAATTTCTCTCTATAATAATCGCTCTAAAGCTTTTGTGAATTGGTGAGAAATGAAGGAAGAATGAGCTTCTATTTATAGAAAAATATAGTTTTGATAATTGCACGTTTTGGGGCTTAAAAAAATTACAGTACAATACCTCCAACTTTTCCTTTATTTTTAATTTAGTCATGGAATTATTATCAAACTTGCACCACCTCCCCTAATAGTAATAATGTGATTCAATAGTAAATTATGTGAATCAATAGTTCTAGACATGTGAAAATACGAATTATAGTATAGTACCTCCATCTATACCTCCATTTTTAACTTAGTCATTCAAGTATTATCAATCTTGCACCAACTCCCCTAATAGTAACAAGAATGTGAAATAATAGTATACACATGTGAACAAATAGTTATAATCATGTGAAATAATAGCAATCAATTGCTCATTTATTCGGTTAAATACCCGATTGGTCAATATAACCTCCAAACATCAATTATTATCGAAATAATTGTCGATTTTCACTAACACAAATAATTCCAACACAATGAAACCATTTTTATCAAAAATATAAATTTTGAAATTTCGAAGTTTGACTTTTCCCGAAAAAGTCAACTGTTAACTTTTTGACCAAATAGTGAATTCCAAAAATTTTTGTGTTTATAGACTATTTTTATTAATTTCATCGTTCCGGACTCAAATATCACGTCCGCGTCTCTAAATTCAACTCCGAACACAACTTCAATTTTAATAACATTCATCATTAATATTATAACTCACAATATTTATCAACCAAGTCGTTCCCAGGAAAGATGGGGCTTTCCAATAAGAATTTCTCCCTATTAGCGCACAATTAGGTGACCAAACCTCTCCTTGACAGAACTTCTAGACATTATAAATATTTCAATTTAATAATATGAATAACTTTGTCGTCTCAATTATTGATTTAATAAAATAACATATTATGCAGACGATACTATGACAATAATCGAATTAATAATATGAGAGATATGATGCAAAGAATTCTTCAGTAGCAATAATTGAGTATAACTGAGTGACTTCTCACGTAAACATCAATAATCAATACAGTGTGCTACTATTCAACCACGTGTATTACTGTACTTTTACTACCGGGTAGTTTAACAGTTAACGGTAAAACTTCCACCGTTATTTTCATAAAGTATTTTTGTCGTTTTCTCAATCCGACAATAATTCTGTTGTGGGGGTCCACCAATGATTGTGCCGTTGTGAGAATATTCCCTGTTAAAATGAATATTCCCCGACCAATCGAATATTATTTAACAACTTGCGTACTTTGCAAAATTTGTAAATATTACCCACAACTATAACGTTATATCAAATCCACACCATAATATTCAAAAATATATTTTGAGAAAATTTAATCTTTATTCAAAAAGTTGGGGTCTTACAATCTCCCCTTCTTATGAAATTTCGTCCTCGAAATTAGGGTGCGTACTTGGTATGTCGAAGAGGTGAGGATACTTTGATTTCACCTCAGATTCTAACTCCCAGGTCATTTCTTCCACATCGTGGTTTCTCCACAAAACTTTGACTTGAGGTATAACCTTGAAGCGTAGAATATGATCCTTTTTATCCAAGATTTTAATAGGTAACTCTTCATACATTAAATTTTCCTCAATCTCGTCTGGTTCTAATTCAATAATGTGGTTCGGGTCTTTCACATATTTACGTAACATAGATATGTGAAAAACGTTATAAACACGAGACATACTTGGTGGTAAAGCGAGTCTATACGCCACAGCTCCTACTCGATCGAGGATTAAAAATGGGCCAATGAATCGAGGGTTGAGCTTTCCTCTCTTTCCAAATCTTGTAACTCCTTTCCATGGAGCAACACGTAACAACACATGATCTCCAATATCGAATTCTACGTCCTTTCGATGAAGATCAACATAACTCTTTTGTCGATCTTGTGAGGTTTTTATACGTTGTCGGATCGTTTGTATCTTTTCTGTAGTCATACGTACCAACTCCGGTCCCAACAACGTTACTTCACCCACCTCATCCCAACATACTGGAGAATGACACTTTCTTCCATACAACGCCTCAAATGGAGCCATGCCAATACTTGCTTGATAACTGTTGTTGTAGGAAAACTCCACCAATGGTAGGAACTTATCCCAACTTCCATTGAAGTCAAGGACACAGAGTCTTAATAGATCTTCAAGAGTTTGAATGGTCCTCTCCGATTGCCCGTCCGTCTAAGGATGATATGCCGAGCTAAATCGTAAATCCGTGCCCATAGCTTTTTGCAAACTAACCCAAAATCTTGAAGTGAATCTTGGGTCTCGATCAGAAACTATGGATACCGGCATACCATACAGTCTTACAATCTCGTTTATGTACGTACGAGCAAGACGTTCAAGTGTATAAGTTTCTCGTATAGGTAGGAAATGAGCAGACTTGGTCAATCTATCAACAATGACCCAAATCGCATCTATGCGTTGAGAAACTTTGGAAAGACCGGTAACGAAATCCATGGTAATGTGCTCCCACTTCCATTCTGGAATTTCAAGTGGTTGCAATGGACCTTTTAGTACTTGATGCTCCGCTTTAACTCGTTGACAAATTAGACACCTTGAGATAAATAACGCTATCTCTCTCTTCATATTTCTCCACCAAAATGTATGACGAAGATCACGATACATTTTGGTACTCCCAGGTTGGATTGCAAACGGTGTGTTGTGCGCCTCCATCATGATTTTATACTTTAAATCAGGGTCGTTAGGAACACAAAGTCTGGAGTTGACTTGAAGTATTCCTTCTTCATCGATTCTTGCTTCCAGCATAGCACCTTCTTGCAATTTCTTCCTCATACACATCAGCTCCAGATCTGTAACTTGAGCAACTTTAACTTTATCAATTAAAGTCGGTTCTACTCGTATGTTTGACATCATTATGTGGGTCCCTGGAGTCTTTAACTCTATCTACATCCTTTGCAAGTCATACAAAATGGGCTTTTGCGTTGACAATATCGCACTCGTACTTGCATATGATCTTCTACTCAATACGTCAGCTATCACGTTCGTTTTTCCAGGATGGTATTGGATGGTATGATCATAATATTTCAACAATTCAAGCCAACGTCGTTGTCGCATTTTGAGTTCCTTTTGAGTGAAGAAATATTTGAGGCTTTTATGATCCGTAAAGATTTCCATTTTCTCCCCATACAAGTAATGCCTCCAAATTTTAAGTGTGAAAACGACAGCTGCCAACTCTAGATCATGAGTAGGATAATTCCTCTCATATTCTTTGAGTTGCCGTGAGGCATAGGCTATGACTTTCCCATGTTGCATGAGAACACATCCTAACCCTTTGCCCCAGAAGCATCATCAGTAGATGACAAATCCTCCGTGCGGATGGTATTGTCGAAACAGTCTTTGAAATGAGTCTCCTCTTGAGTTCTTGAAAACTCTTCTCACATTCCACGCTCCAACTGAATTTTGTATCTTTTCGAGTTAGCTGAGTTAATGGAGTAGCGATTCGAGAAAACCCTTCTACGAATCTCCGATAATAACCAGCTAAGCCGAGAAAGCTACGTACTTCGGTCACTGATTTAGGTTACTCCCAGCTTTGAATTGTTTCAATCTTTGCCGGGTCAACAGATATCCCATGATTTGATATCACGTGCCCAAGGAATGCAACTTCCTCAAGCCAGAACTCGCATTTCTTCAACTTGGCATATAGCTAGTTTTCACGAAGCTTTTGGAGTATCAGCCTCAAGTGTTGCTCACGATCTTCACGGTTTTTGGAATATATGAGGATGTCGTTAATAAAGACGACCACAAAATGATCCAAATATTCCTTGAATACTCGGTTCATCATATCCATGAAGGCAGCAGGAGCATTAGTCAATCCAAAGGACATGACTAGGAATTCATAATGCCCGTACCGAGTTCTGAAAGCTGTCTTTGGAATGTCATCGATTCTAATCTTCAATTGATGATATCCTGAACGAAGATCAATCTTTGAAAAGAATTTGGCGCCTTGCAACTGGTCAAACAGGTCATCAATACGTGGCAATGGGTGCCTATTTTTGATGGTGACATGATTCAACTCCTAATAATCAATACAAAGTCGCATACTCCCATCTTTCTTCTTCACGAATAGAACAGGAGCACCCCAAGGAGACGTATTAGGACGAATGAAACCGATGTCTAACAATTCCTGCAATTGGGTCTTTAACTCCTGAAGTTCAATTGGAGCCATTCGATATGGGGCTTTGGAAATGGGGTTTGTACCGGGTTCAAGGTCGATACAAAATTCAATTTCACGCTCTAGAGGTAGGCGGTTCTTCTTCGAATACGTCGAAAATTTATTAACAACGAAATATCATTCAAAATCGGCGTATTTTGTTTAAATCTGTGACATGAGCTAAGAAAGCTTGACATCCGTTTTTCAATAAACGAATAGCTTTATGGCTTGAGATGACCGTGATTGATTTTAATGGTTTGGTCGCTTGAATTCGCATAATAGGTTTATTAGGAATATGAAAGCTAATAACCTTACGAAAACAATCAATTTTAGCATGATGAGTAGTTAACCAATCAATCCTTAGAATCACGTCAAATGCAAGTATTTTTAAGGAGATAAGATCGACAGATAACGTGCGGTTATCGATTTGCATCAAACTAGACTTATAAACAGTGGATGTAATGAAGGTTTCTCCTAATGGAGTTTTAATAGATAAGTCAAAGTCTAATTTCTCTAGAGTCAAATTTAAACGTTGAGTGCAAGTAGGAGAAATAAAAGAATGGGTAGAACCGGTATCAAATAAGGTATAGACTTCACTAGAGTTTATGATAAGTTTACCCATGATAACCTCGTTCAGGTTCCTTGCTTTATGGGAGGTCACAACAAATGCTCTCCCTTGCACTACCGGCTTTAACTTTTTTGGGACGGCCTTTGGTGCCTCCATCCTAGCTGAACTTATCTTCAGTGAACGACAAAATCGAGCTAAGTGACCTTCCCTTCCACAATAATAACATGTTTTGGACGGCATCGCGCAGTTTGGACTGATGTGTCCCTCCCCTCCGCATTTGAAGCATATGATAGGTGGTCGTTCTCCTTCCTTGACAACGGGTGTTGGTGCTAACGTCTTTCCATCATTGTTGAATCTCCTCTTCTTGAAATGTCCATTCTTATTGTCTTGGCTATGATTACCATCGAAGTGGTTACCATTTTTGGCATGTTGATTCCCTCCATGCTTGTTGTCATCGTTTCGATGACTGTTACCACTAGTATTTTTATGCTGCCGGCTGCTTTCCCTTGGTTGCGTTGACTCATTACCGCGCTCCAATAACTGAGCCCTATTTACAACATCTGAGTACAAACAAAGTTTATGAGAAATAAGATGTTGACGTATCTCCGGTTTCAAACCTCTTAAAAACATTCGCATCATTTGCTCCTCATTATCGACCAAATGGGATGCAAACCGGGATAACTCCGCAAATTTAGCCTCGTATTGCGACACGGTCATATTATTTTGTTCCAACTTGATAAACTCCACCTCCTTCATGTGACGAATACTTTTGGGAAAGTACTCATCCTTGAATAGCTCTTGGAACTTCTCCCAAGACATCTTGAGTCGTCCAGTCGGGTACGCTTTTACGATTCCCACGATGTCTGCCTCTTCACGCAACATGAAGGTGGCGAAGGAACCTTTTTGCTCCTCGGAGCATCCCAAGACATCAAATATCTTGGTGATCTCGCTTTATCCATGCTTCACCTTAAGTGGTTTTGGCTCTCCAATAAACTCCGGTGGTCCTAGCTCCTTGAATGCTTTAGCGGTAAATCAACCGTCAAGGAGAGTTTCCAAAGTTTTTCCACCTACATTTTGGACAGAGCCACTCTACTTTGATGTTGCATGAATTGCATAAAGCCTTTGAACATTCCATCATTCATCATTTGGTCAGTGTTGTTGTTTGCATGAGGATTGTCCCCTTCCTGATGCACATTATTCTGATTGTTGATCTATGGAGACTCAACGGTTTCTTGTGCTCCATTGCTATTCTCAATATTCTCGGATGCCATTTTCAAATACAGCCACAAAATAAGGGTTAATTGACATGCAACATATTATCCATATACTCTGACCAACCAATTAAATACCAAATAAACTTAGGTAGGTCATACTAGCGAAGGAATTCCCCGTCTCTCCCCTCCTAGTTCTAGTCTCACATCTTAGCCAGGGATCATATCCCTAAGCTTTGATACCAACTGTGACGCCCCCAAAATAGGTATACATCACCTATTCTGAGTCGTCAAATATGGTACAGAATACAAATACAACTTAATAATACAACTGTCGTGTACAATACGACAAAACATAAGCTGTGAGTTTGAATACAAATATTGTCTACTAGAGATTATACAAACTCAAAAGGAGTCCTCATTACAATTATTATCACACTATTTCACAGAATAGTAAGGACTACTATCGCTATCATCCGCCCGTCACTCCGCTCCCCGACTAGTCCCCTCGCTACATTCTCATTTCCTAAAGAGAATAATGAAAGTAAAAGGTGAGCTCAACTAGCCCAAGAGGAAATATTATGACTAAGATAATGCGAGAATATATTATCGTTAGCCTTCAACAAAGGTTAAACCGATACAATATAACAACCATCAAGTTTAATCTGCGGTGAACAAGCAATCCATTAAAAGAGTCAAGTAGAGAATAAAATCTACTATCTTTTATGATTGAGAAGGTTTTTCATCACTTTTATCATTTGGGACTCAACTTAATAAATAATCCACATCATCGAATCACCCCCACACTCTACGACCAAGGATATTCTTTAGTATCACGACCACAATTATCCATGCACTACGGGCCAAGAATATTTGTGTATTCATTAATGGTCATGATCATGCCAACAATTTGTCCATCAATGCACTACAGGCCAATGAGGACTTTTACCACATCATTTGTAACATTATGGTCATTATTACAATCAATAATCTCTCGGTCATAATCATACCAAGTCCATCTATGCACTATAGGCCACGAGATGACTTTCAACAAAATATAAACATGAGGATGACGACAATGATATAAGAATTCAATAAAACAAGTTCAAGAATTATTTTATCCGAGAACTAGTAACGTCCAAATTGTCAACATGATCTTTGCTTTGTAAAGTAAAATTCAAGAATGCTCGTAAGAATATTTCCATGAAAATATCTTTGGATGAAGCGCAAATATTGGGGATATTCCACTAATTTCATGGAGTATAGAAGTCAAAACTTTAACCAATCGAGTATAATAAGGAATGGAATAACAAAAGAAATCACGAGCATGCGATAGATCAAGACAGCGAGTTATTCCAACAGAATAATAAATAACGAAATCGGTCCGTAAGAAAAGCGCATGCAGACATGGATATTCCAACAGGATAATAAAGGCGGAATCAGTCCCATAGAGAACGCATGAACATGAAATTCCAAATGAATAATAAAGATTTTAACCAGTCTCAAGTAGAACGCATACGATAGGATGTTCCAATGAATGATAAAGAATGGAACAACAGAAGAATTTCACCAAGTATAGGGTAGCCCGCGTATACAAGTTATTCCAATAAAATAATAAAGAATGGAATAACATAAGTTCTCTTCATAGATAAGAAAGAAATAATACTCCCTACCTTAGAAAAAAACGATATCTTGAAATAGTGAGGTAGCAGACTTCTCTTCTTCTTTCTATAATTTCTCTCTATAATAATCGCTCTAAAGCTTTTGTGAATTGGTGAGAAATGAAGGAAGAATGAGCTTCTATTTATAGAAAAATATAGTTTCGATAATTGCACGTTTTGGGGCTCAAAAAAATTACAGTACAATACCTTCAACTTTTCCTTTATTTTTAATTTAGTCATGGAATTATTATCAAACTTGCACTACCTCCACTAATAGTAAATAATGTGATTCAATAGTAAATTATGTGAATCAATAGTTCTAGACATATGAAATATGAATTACAATATAGTACCTCCATCTATACCTCCATTTTTAACTTAGTCATGCAAGTATTATCAATCTTGCACCAAATCCCCTAATAGTAACAAGAATGTGAAACAATAGTATACACATGTGAACAAATAGTTATAATCATGTGAAATAGTAGCAATTAATTGCTCATTTATCCGGTTAAATACCCGATTGGTCAATATAACCTCAAAACATCAATTATTATCGAAATAATTGTCGATTTTCACTAACACAAATAATTCCAACAAAATGAAACCATTTTTTATCAAAAATATAAATTTTGAAATTTCGAAGTTTGACTTCTCCTGAAAAAGTCAACTATTGACTTTTTGACCAAATAGTGAATTCTGGAAAATTTTTGTGTTTATAGACTATTTTTACTAATTTCATCGTTTCGGACTCAAATATCACGTCTGCGTCTCCAAATTCAACTCCGAACACAACTTCAATTTTAATAACATTCATCATTAATATTATAACTCACAATATTTATCAACCAGGTCGTTCCTAGGAAAGAGGGGGCTTTCCAATAAGGATTTTTCCCTATTGGCGCGCAATTAGGTGACCAAACCTCTCCTTGACAGAACTTCTAGACATTATAAATATTGCAATTTAATAATATGAATAACTTTGTCGTCTCAATTATTGATTTAATAAAATAACATATTATGCAGATGATACTATGACAATAATCGAATCAATAATATGAGAGATATGATGCAGCAATTACTGTAGCAATAATTGAGTATAACTGAGTGACTTCTCACGTAAGCATCAATAATCAATACCGTGCTACTATGCAACCACGTGTATTCTTTAGTACTTTTACTACCGGGTAGTTCAACAGCTTAATTCAGTAAAACTTCCGCCGTTATTTTTATAAAGTATTTTATTCGCTTTCTCAATCCGACAATAATTACATTGTGGGGGTCCACCAATGATTGTCTTGGTTATGCGAATATTCCCTCGTTAAAACGAATATTCCCCGACCAATCGAATATTATTTAAGAACTTGCGTACTTTGCAAAATTTGTAAATATTACCCACAACTATAACATTATATCAAATCCACACCATAATATTCAAAAATATATTTCGAGAAAATTTAATCTTTATTCAAAAAGTTGGGGTCTTACAGAAGCTGTAATCAATTGGGAACAACCAAGAACACCATCGGAAGTGAGGAGTTTCTTGGGACTGGCCGGTTATTACAGACGATTTATTCAAGATTTTTCTAAGATAGCCACTCCATTAACAAATTTGACCAAGAAAGCTGTGAAATTTGTTTGGACGGAAAATGTGAAGAAAGTTTTCAAGATTTGAAGAAGAAATTAAGCATGACACCTGTGTTGTCATTACCAGATAGTACAAGTAACTTTGTGGTGTATAGTGATACCTCACATAAGGGATTGGGATGTGTTCTTATATAGAACGGCAAAGTAATTGCGTATGCATCAAGACAACTGAAGGATTATGAGAAAGGTTATCCGACTCATGATTTGGAATTGGCTGCAGTAGTATTTACTCTCAAAATATGGAGACACTATCTCTATGGAGAGAAATGTGAAATCAACACAGATCATAAAAGTCTGAAGTATATTTTCACATAGAAGGACCTGAATATGCGACAAAAAAGATGGATGGAATTGATAAATGATTACGATTGTGAGATCTTTTACCATCCGGGCAAAGCAAATGTGGTTACAGATGCTTTGAGCAGGAAAGGTCAGGAGAAGTTGATGCTGATAACTACTCAAGAGGAGCTTATTTCAGAGATGACAAAGCTAGAGTTGGAAATCAAATTTCTAAAGGAATCCGATGAACGACTATTCCAGATAGATGCTAGTCCATCTTTGGTGGAAAAAGTGAAGAGTGCTCAACTACAAGATAAGGAATGCGAAATGATCAAAGAGAAAGTGGTTGACGGTAGTGATGTGAAATACAAGGTCGATACCGAAGGACTACTACGATTTGAGGAAAGAATTTGGGTTCCAGCAGTGCCGGAGCTTAAAGACGAAATCTTGACTGAAGCACACAACACAAGATATTCAATTCATCCAAGAAGTACAAAGATGTATCAAGATTTGCGGCGATATTTTTGGTGGCCGAATATGAAAAGAGACGTTGCAGAATGCATTGCAAAATGCTTAACGTGTCAGAAGGAGAAAGTTGAACATCAAAGACCAAGCGGATTACTTCAACCGTTGGAAATACCGGAATTGAAATGGGAGCATATCACAATGGATTTTGTGGTAGGACTTCCAACGACTCAGAAAGGATACGATGCGATATGGGTAATAGTGGTCAAATTGACAAAATCTGCACACTTTTTGCCAATAAAGATTAGATTTAATCTTGATCAGCTAGCGAAACTATACGTTAAAGAGATCGTGTCAAGACATGGAGTTCCAGTGTCAATTGTATCAGATAGAGATCCAAGGTTCACATCAAACTTTTGGAAGAGACTACAAGAATGTATGGGAACACAGTTCCGAATGAGTATAGCATACCATCCGCAAACCGACGGGCAAAGTGAACGAATAATTCAAACGTTAGAAGATATGCTGAGAGCATGCATCATGGATTTCAAAGGAAGCTGGGACGAACATTTATCGTTGGTAGAATTTGCCTACAATAACAGTTACCCCGCGAGCATCGGCATGCCACCTTACGAGGCATTGTACGGAAGAAAATGCAGAACTCCACTATGCTTGGATGAAGTCGGTGAACGCCAACTGTTAGGACCAGAACTAGTACAACAAACTGCTGAAGTTGTCAAACTCATCAGGACAAGATCCAAGACATACAGAAAAAGTATGCCGATCAACATAGGCAGAATTGCGAATTTGAAGTAGGAAATTTCGTTTTCCTAAAAGTTTCTCCTTGGAAGGGAAAAATTCATTTTGGCAAGAAAGGAAAGCTCAGCCCAAGGTTTATTGTACCGTTTGAAGTACTACGAAGAATGGGGGAAGTGGCTTATAAGGTAGCTCTACCTCCAGAATTGGAAAACATTCATAATGTTTTTCATATTTCGGTGTTACGACCGTATAAACCCGATTACAAGCACGTGATCGAGTATGAACCATTGCAATTTGATAAAGATTTGTCTTTTGAAGAGACTCCTATCCAGATAGTCGACAGGAAAGAACAAGTGCTCAGAAATAAAGTGATACCTTATGTGAAGGTGATATAGAGAAACCACAATGTCGAAGAGGCAACGTGGGAACTCGAAGCTCAAATGATGAAAAGTTACCCTGAGTTATTTGTTTAATCTATGTCTTCGATTCTGGGGACAGAATCATTGTAAGTAGGGAAGAATGTGACGATTTGATTGTTTGAATTGTGATTCTGAGGACAAAATCCTTTTAAGGAGGGAATGATGTAACATTCCAGAATTTTAAATGTAATATTAAATATTTATTGATTTATATAAATATTTAATGGATGTGATTATCGGTGAATAAATATTTGTTTAATTGATTTAATATTATTTGGAGAATTATTTGTTAAATAAATAATTGATGAATTAAGGAAATTATTATATTGATATTTCAATTTAAATGATTAATTATTTGTATTGTGTTATGTGATTAAAGGATTTATTTAATTAATTATAATTTGCATTAATTAAAATAAATATGAAAGCTTTATTAAATATAGTGTGACAAATAACTATATTATAAGGAGTTATTAAAATAAATTAAAGTAGTTTAATTTAGTTTTTTAACAAACAAGGCTTAATATATTAATTCTTTAATATTTAAAGGGTTTTGCCAAACAAGCCTTATGGCTTTTGAGATTTTTAGTTTATTTAAATTAAATAAAATAAATAAAACAAATAAAATAATAAATATAATATATTATATACGTTAGTAACCGATTTTGCAATTAGTAGTATTAAGTTATCAGTTTTATTCTTGCGCTTGAATATCAGTTGATTTCCTTGTTATTACGCATTCTATTTCCAAGTTTGAGAGTACCAAGTGTTGTGAGAGCTTCAGAGAGAATTGAGAGAGAGAGAGAGAGAGTCTTAAGAATTTTCACAGCAATTTTAGTAATTGGCAGCGATTGTGTTGGTAATTGAAGGTATGTTCTACAACTTGGATATTATATATATGTTTATGAGTATTACGACAAACTTTTACATAATCTGTGAAATGAAAATTGTTGAATTTTTTCTATACAATGGGATTACTTGTGATTATGTGAGTATATGATGATTAGAGATTATGTTTAAACAACAATTGCATGCTAAATTTGTTTGACAGTAGAAGAAAATAATCGACAGTGTATGTTTGTATGTATTATTCATATGGCTTAGGTAAGTACCAATTTAGATGGTCAATTCTTATGTTAAACTATAAATTGACGCTTGTATATGATAGTTCATTGAGATACGAGCATAACATAATTTGAATGAGGTGATTTGGACAACTAATGAATTCACAGTGATGATTTCTAGGATGAATGTCAAGAAAATTGAGTTTTTATGAAAAACAAGAATTTTGAGAAATTAAAATAGTTTTAGTTGGTGTTAAATTGTTCTAATTGGTTGTAAATGTGAGCAATCATATTTATGATAGTTGTATATTTATTTTACGTGTTGATATTACTGTCTATTGGGTGAAAATTGTGTTTGTTGGGCTAAAATCGGCCATCGCTCATGCCGTGTTTTTACGTGATAAATCGATATCTTGTGCGCAATTTGCTTACACAAGGTTAAAGCGAGAAAATGGCGCGCAAATTCTTCTTTTGCCCCAAGCCTTTGTATAGCACAATTCGCGCATATACCACAGTTTGAGATTCTGACTTCTACTATTTCTGCAGATTTGGGAAAGTGTCATAACATGATCTAAAATTGTGTTAGCATGTTAAATGTGTAATGTTAAGGTTAACATAACATAGTGAATTGTGGTTAGTATGATCAAAGTTGCAAAAATGATTAGTAAATCGAAAACGCGTTATGTGATAACTTAGTTTATACAATGAACGTTAGTTAAATGTTGTGATGATTAACACTTGGGAATTCTGAAATATAAATGGTAGCATAAGACTTGTGCTAAAATAACAAGGTTAGCTAGTAATGCGTTTTATATTGAAAACTGAATATTAGTATGTCTAATAGATGTTGTGGTTTTAATACTGTGTATAGGTGAACATGAGTTGTAATATTTCAGCTTACGCTCGAGGCAAGTTTTCTAACTCTACACTTTCGTTGAGCTAGTTCATTTATTACATTGTGCAAATTTTCTAACTCTACACTTTCGTTGAGTTAGTTCTATTATTATAACTTCATGTTTTTGATTGAGCAAGCTTTTTAGCTTAACTGTTATTGAATAAGTAAATTGTTCCTAAAATCCATTTGAGCAAACTCTAACTCTAATGTTATTGAAAATTCTCAATTGATTGATTCATTCTAACTTGTTTACAGTTAAGCAAGTTTCTTAAAGTTCAGAAATTTCACTTCAAATGTTATAAAACTTGAACCTTAGCTTATTTTACTGTTCAAGCAAAGGTTAACCATTTTATTCATTTATTGAATGTTTATGCTCTATAATTATTTCAAGCATGAGTTGATATGTAGAATCAGTTCATTTATGATTCTCAAATGTTCTAAGTTATGTTGTTATTAAACAACTATTGTATTATCAAGCATTGTTGATTCAACTAGTTCCCTAGTTGATGATCATTAAACTTCAATTACCCTTGAAAGCTTATCCAAACCAAACTTTCTTTGGTGTGGACTTGTACGCTAAATACTGAGATGAACAACCCTATGTTTAGGGGTTTATGCTTAGCGTTGAAATGGTTGTGCATAATATATTGTATGAAGGATTGATCCCCCTAAATACGTGGAGTCCTTATAGTCATATGACTGTTAAAGTTAAAGTTGAAAGATTACTTATAATTGTGGACATGGTTCATGGTCATTTAACCCTCAGTAGTATATTTAAGAATGTTAATAGAACATATCATTCAGTTCTATTGAGCCTATTATTTGACGAATGATGTAAAGATATTTATTCTTATTTCAAGTGAGCTTTGTTTGCTCACTCTTGCATATTTATACACTTATTGCAGCTATGGTTGAGAAGGTAGATAAACCTACAACTAGCAAATGAAAGGAAAAAATGTACAAGTGATGAAGACTTGTAATGTTGTTTTAACGTTATGATGATAGACTTTTAATAATAATGTGATGTAATTATTTAATTTTCGCACTTGAATGATTGTATTAAAGGTTGGAGAACCTGAGGATAATGTTTTTATTAAAGTAATCCTGTATGGGCAGGTTTTTATTATTCAATTTATTATGATTGGGTAGTTAGATATGAATGTTTTGATTACGTGAACACCAAATCTTAAGGTAATGAAGTACCGGGATTTGGGGGTGTCACAAGTTGGTATCAAAGCCTTAGGTTATGAACCTTAGGTGGAGAAAAGCCTTAAGAAGTAACCTTTGAAAAGATAGTGGTGATTAACTCTTATCGAGTTTTAAGGAAGAAATAATAAAACACTTATATGATTATGTGTTTATAACTTATATGCTCGTGAGTGTCGAGTAGGAATGATTAATGATTAAAACTTAAAATTTTGTTGTCAGGATGACTAATGTCGGAGAATCCAGTCAGGCTAGGGAGGATAGACCTCAGATGCCTATAGAGGAGGAGCCTCGCGACATTCAGGTTATTTGGGAACAACTACTGCCACGGGAGTCAGCCCCGTTGGTCACAGTGGTTGATGATGAGAATGATGATGTGGAGACGGATGAGGAGGATCCCGTTGAGTTGCCACACGAGGATGAGGATGATGAGGAAGAGGAGGAGGAGACTCCACTAATCTCGATAGCTGCTCAAATGTACGATGAAGTCTATGATCATAACGTGGAAATTCAGGATACAGTCGAGGAATTGCAAGAGATAGTAGCTGAACAACAGACTGCAATGACACAGAAAGACAATGAGATCCAGGATCGTGAGGAACGACTGATTAATGTCAAGGGGAAGCTAGAACAGACTGAAGGAGAGAAAGAACAACTGACCGAGGAGGTCACTGAATTGAAAAATAAGCTAAGGGAAGAAGCTACGAAGAGGGCAAGAGCCGAGGATGCATATGAGGAGATGTTTCAACGAGCCGGGATAGCAGTAAAAGACGCACAGGCAAAAAGAATGAAGATGGAAGAGATGAATAGAGTATTCAACACCGTGGTTAATCGAGCTCAAGATCGGGTCATGGGTTATCCGATTCAGTTCGAGACGCTGCCATCGTATGTATTAGATCACAGAACAATGTTTCAGATTATGGAGGAAGAACGTAGTAAGGCTAAGTAGTATCTTAGTAGAACATCGTAGTTGTTATGCGATTAATAAAATATTAAATAAATTGTAAATTCCAAGTGTTATGTAACCTATGGAATATGACGATGATGTTGTCCTAAAACTTTGTGGTTCAGGAAAGTAATGTAAATAGCAGTGATGCTATTGTTTTATATTTTCAAAGAGGTTATGAATAAATAAAAGTTGTTATTTTATTCAAACTGTTACGTGATTATGTGGTTATTTCTTTTGTGGAGGCAAGTTAAGTAGAAATTACTTAAAAGAGTTGAATAATAATCTAATGAGTGTAGTTTTAACAGAAAATGCCTCCCAGACGTCAACCACCACGACAGAGAACCATTGAAGGAACCAACAATAACGACAATGTTGATGCTAACCCAGTTCAACAACTAGTGACGTTACTGACAAGAGCGTTGCAGAATCAACCACAGAACCAAGGAACAACGTTTAAGGAATTCAAGGCGGTTGGACAACCTGAATTTCGTGGGTCAGTGAATTCAGTCGAGGCACAGACTTGGATTATGGAGATAGAAAAGGTGTTCGATGTTGATAGGGTAGGGGATGACCAGAAGACTGCTTTTGCAACATTCATGTTGAAAGAAGAGGCTAGTTATTGGTGGCAGGCCAATAAAACTTGAGAAGGACCAGGGATGATGACCTGGGATAGGTTTAAGGAAATATTCTTCGAGACCTATTTTCCCAAGAGTTCGAAGGGTCACCGAAGTGCGCTTCGAAATCAAGCAAAGAAACAATGATCGTATCCGAGTATGCCGCTAAATTTAACGAGTTATGAGGTTTGCGCTTTTATCAAGTCAAGACGGACGAACGCAAGGCGAAGAGATTTGAACAGGATCAAAGCCCCGTTTGTACAAAGAGGGTTTCCCTATTTCAATTGAAGACTTTCTTAGCAGTGATGGAGAAAGCAATACTCGCTGAAGGTGGAGGCGAGGCAGTGACAAAGTTCAATCAGGAAAAGAAAAAGAAGAAGAATGAGGTCGAGATTAAGAATGGAAGTGGTAGTGGTGGAAACAACAACAACAACTTGAAGAGGAAGTGGAATGGAAACGTGGGTGCTGGAAACCAGCAGGGTAACCAGCAAAACAAGAAGTTTGAAGCATGTGCTACATGCGGGAAGTTTCACAAAGGTGTGTGCTTGATAGGGAAACGAGTATGCTTCAATTGTGGCCAGGAGGGTCACATCACCCCAAATTGCACTCAACCTAAGAAGAACATGTGCTTCACTTGTGGATCCAAGGATCACTTTGGCTAGATCGTGTGTAATTTCTTGGGCACGTAATTAACAAAGATGGGATTTCCGTGGATCCATCAAAACTATAAGCTGTAATCTATTGGGAACAACCAAGAACACCGTCGGAAGTGAGGAGTTTCTTGGGACCGCCGTTATTACAGCATTTATTTATTCAAGATTTTTCTAAGATAGCCACTCCATTAACAAATTTGACTAGGAAAACTGTGAAATTTGTTTAGACGGAGAAATATGAAGAAAGTTTTCAAGATTTGAATAAGAAATTAAGCATGGCACCTGTGTTGTCATTACCAGATAGTACAGGTAACTTTGTGGTGTATAGTGATGCCTCACATAAGGGATTGGGATGTGTTCTTATGCGAATTCAAGAAAGTAATTAATTAGGTATGCATCAAGACAACTGAAGGATTATGAAAAAGGTTATCCGACTCATGATTTGGAATTGGCTGCAGTAGTATTTTCTCTCAAAATATGGAGTCACTATCTCTATGGAGAGAAATGTGAAATCTACACAGATCATAAAAGTCTGAAGTATATTTTCACACAGAAGGACCTGAATATGCGACAAAGAAGATGGATGGAATTGATAAAGGATTACGATTGTTAGATCTTTTACCATCTGGGCAAATCAAATGTGGTTGCAGATGCTTTGAGCAGGAAAGGTCAGGAGAGTTGATGCTGATAACTACTCAGGAGGAGCTTATTTCAGCAATGACAAAGCTAGAGTTGGAAATCAAATTTCCAAAGGAATCTGATGAACGACTATTCCAGATAGATGTTAGTCCGACTTTAGTGGAAAAAGTGAAGAGTACTCAACTACAAGATAAGGAATGTGAAACGATCAAAGAGAAAGTGGTTGACGGTAGTGATGTGAAATACAAGGTCGATACTGAAGGACTACTATGATTCGAGTAAAAAATTTGGGTTCCAGCAGTGCCGGAGCTTAAAGACGAAATCTTGACCGAAGCACACAACACAAGATATTCGATTCATCCAGGAAGTACAAAGATGTATCAAGATTTGTGGCGACATTTTTGGTGGCCGAATATGAAAAGAGACGTTGCAGAATGCGTTACAAAATGCTTGACGTGTCAGAAGGTGAAAGCTGAACATCAAAGACCAAGCGGATTACTTCAATCGTTGGAAATACTGGAATGGAAATGGGAGCATATCACAATGGATTTTGTGGTAGGATTTCCAACGACTCAGAAAGGATACGATGCGATATGGGTAATAGTGGACAGATTGACAAAATCTGCACACTTTTTGCCAATAAAGATTAGATTTAATCGTGATCAGCTAGCGAAACTATACGTTAAAGAGATCGTGTCAAGACATGGAGTTCCAGTATCAATTGTATCAGATAGAGATCCAAGGTTCACATCAAACGTTTGGAAGAGACTACAAGAATATATGGGAACACAGTTGCAAATGAGTACAACACACTATCCGCAAATCGACGAGCAAAGCGAACGAACAATTCAAACGTTGGAAGATATGCTGAGAGCATGCATCATGGATTTCAAAGGAAGCTGGGACGAACATTTACCATTGGTAGAATTTGCCTAAAACAACAGTTACCACGCGAGCATCGGCATGCCACCTTACGAGGCATTGTACGGCAGAAAGTACAGAACTCCACTGTGCTTGGATGAAGTCGGTGAACGCCAACTGTTAGGACCAGAACTGGTACAACAAACTGCTGAAATAAATTGAATCTGAAGAAAATTTAAACTAAAAAGTTGTAGATATGGAAGTTTACTAGCCAGACTCGCAAGATTGAGTCATTTTATGGACCGAATCATGTCCGAAATAAATTGTTTAGTAAGGATGTCCAAAAAATGAAATTTTCTAGACTAGTTAGAGATTATGTTTAAACAACAATTGCATGCTAAATTCTTAAGACTCTCTCTCTCAATTCTCTCTGAAGCTCTCACAACACTCGGTCCTCTCAAACTTGGAAATAGAATGTGTAATAACAAGGAAATCAACTGATATTCAAGCGCAAGAATAAAACTGATAACTTAATACTACTAATTGCAAAATCAGTTACTAACGTATATAATATATTATATTTATTATTTTATTTCTTTTATTTCTTTTATTTAATTTAAATAAACTAGAAATCTCAAAAGCCATAAGGCTTGTTTTGCTAAACCCTTTAAATATTAAAGAATTAATATATTAAGCCTTGTTTGTTAAAAAACTAAATTAAACTACTTTAATTTATTTTAATAACTCCTTATAATATAGTTATTTGTCACACTATATTTAATCAAGCTTTCATATTTATGTTAATTAATGCAAATCATAATTAATTAAATAAATCCTTTAATCACATAACACAATACAAATAATTAATCATTTAAATTGAAATATCAATATAATAATAATTTCCTTAATTCATCAATTATTTATTTAACAAATAATTCTCCAAATAATATTAAATCAATTAAACAAACATTTATTCACCGATAATCACATTTATTAAATATCTATATAAATCAATAAATATTTAATATTACATTTAAAATTCGAATGTTATATTAACACCTTATTATTCACAATAATAATTAGAGAAAATTTAATTTTATTAATAAAAAGTTGGGGTCTTACACCAGATCACTAAGATCAATTACAACTGAACCACAAAGGTTCCTTCGAGTCATTGAATCTTGACAGTTCGTGTTGGTTTGTAGAAACTAGATTAAAGCATACAATCATATTGTAACACAACAGAAGCTTGTCATAATAAGAATTTAAATTTTTTGGCAATCCCGTGAATCACCTTATGTAATATTATTAATTAACGAAGGACAAAAAGATATACCTTAGAAGATGATCAACTCTTTTATATAATATTCAAGCTTCAATCCTTTGCTCCTTCGCACTTCTCCAATTCCTCGGATCAAATGTTCTTTACCCAAATGTGCAACGCCTAAAAGGTGATCCACAAAGAGAATATTGATTGAAGAAGATGAATTTAGGTTCTACTAGACCTTGGGTAACTAACCATAGTTTTCTCTCTCCTAATTCTTTAGGGTTTTGAAAATACTTGCAATAGCATTAGTCATATTAGTCTATCCCACAAATAAGACCCCTCTTATTTATAGACTAACCCTCTCTCCTAAACCTTTTAGGAGTTGGAGTTTTAATTTAATTCCTAAGGAACTAACTAATAATAATAATAATAATAAATTAAAATAAGACTCCTCTTATTTGTAAGACCACAACTTTTTATAAATAAAATTGATTTTCCTCTATTCATTATTTTGAAATAGTAAGGGGTGGATTTGATTAATGTGGTTAGTTATGGGTAAAATACGCAAATATTTTAACTAAGCAAGTGGTTATAAAATATTCATTGTTGTCGGAGAATATTCATTTGGTCGTGGAATATTCTTGTTGTGACAACCCCAAAATAGGTCCATACCATCCAACCTATTCTGAGTCGCCAAATACATGGTACACAAAACAACTACAACTTTATTACAATAATTGTCGTACAAAATACAACAACACATATGCTGTGAGTTTGGATATAAATATATACCAAATGTGACACATGTCCCAACCGTGGACAGCACCTCACAGTGACACCTTACATAAAGGTATAGTCAAAAATTGTTTTAGAAATTAAAATCTTTGGGAAGTGCTCAAGGAAACCTTCGTACATGGGAGGCCATGCTTCTAGGTTATGATAGATATCATATGGCCACAAAATTATCCTTGGTTGACCCAATAGACCCCAAAGAAAAACGAGCAGATTACTATCATATTCTTTCCAATGGTAAGTCTTCTCTTGACATATCATTATCTCCACTATCTCTAATTGAGAATTATACTTCAAACAAACACCAAGATTATATAGGTAGTGCTCGTAGATATACTCAGCAAGTGGATGAGCACAACCCTGTCTTATGATGACTCGAGGTTGTATGTCATTAGACATCTTGTATGATAGTGGCAAAACACCCTTCCAACGTTGGGTTTGCCTCACCATATTTCATTCACCAAATATAACTACTAAATGATGACCACCGTTCTATTCCTCTGTTACCCCCGCTCGACCCAGCTACACTCTTATTACCTGAAAGGAATTATGAAACAAAAGGGTGAGCACAACTAGCTCAGTAAAGAATATCATGACTAAAGATAATTAAATTATCAATAGCCTTCATCAATAATAAATCAGAGATTTAGAACATATGGTAGATGATAAAACTTTTTAACCATAGTTTCAGCGGAACGAGCAATCCATTAGAAGAGTCAAATAGACAATAAAGTCTATTATCTTCTCCATGTTAAAAGTCCACCAACAATATTTTATCCCTGTAGCATCAATCAACAGTTCCTTTCCACAATCATATGAATAACTTATAATCATAACTGTGATTCTAAATTCCTCTTCACACCCAGGACGAAGATAATTTTCATCACCTGTCATTACCTGAAATATCAAATATCATGGTTATACCAAATCACAGTTCCTGTTTATAATCATACTAACAATTTCATCTTTGCACTATGGGCCAAAGATATTCATCAACATACCATCTTTGCACTACAGGCTAAAGATATTCAACAACAGGTCATCTTTGCACTACAGACCAAAGATATTCATCAACAATTCATCTTTGCACTACAGGCCAAAGATATTCCTCAACAGTTCATATTTGCACTACAGGCCAAATATATTCATCAACAGTTCATATTTGCACTTAATGCCAAATATATTAATATCTCAAGAAATATATAACCATTTCAGAATTTATATAAACAATAATTATAACCATGTTGATTATTTCACCTTTGCACTTAAGCTAAAGATATTCAATTATAAATTCAATGGTCATGATCATACCAGTCACAATTCAACTTTTCACTATTGGCCAAAGAGAACCCTAGTCATGATCATACCAATAATCTACCCATCTTTATACTCAAGTGAAAGAGAATTTCAACATCAGGGTTATAAAAATATTATATATGATAATATAAATAATATGATCAACAACTGCACTTAATCTCAAGAGCAATATTCATAAATCAACGATAATTTGGTCAGAAAAAGAAACCAACTTTGTTGTGAATAGTACCCATGAATAGTAACTCGTGAATAGTAACTCATGAATAGTAACTCGTGAATAGTAACCCCAACTCAAAAAGGTAGAAATTCCATAATAAAATCCATACCAATATTTCGGTATAATGATATTGAAAGAATATATTTCTTAAACTTATAAACAATTTATTTTAATTGTTTACACTTTATTAAATAATGCATTTAATCATCCTAAAATGCCAAACTCATAAGTTTTCATCACCAATAACCAAAACCCTCATCAAAAATCTGCATATACCTCATATAGGATTATCAAGCCATAAAATCCTATTTTCCAATTTTCTTCCTTCACATAACATATTTAATTCATTTATTCATAACTAGTCCATTTTTATGAAAAATACCAAATCAATTCCAAAAAACTTTCTTTTCTGGGATTTAGCATAATATAGTCCCATAGTGAACATATATTTTTCTCAGAATTTTTAAAATTTATTTACTATTTTTCATATGGCCAAAACTGCCTAATATTTAGACATTTATCATAAAGTGTACTTTTATCTAAAAATTCCGAAATTCCCAGAGTACACTGATATTATATAGATGTACTCCCAATTAAAATTTCATCAATTTTGGAGTTAACCACAAGGAGTTATAAGGGTTATTTTAAAATAGTCTTTTCTCGTAAAATTCATAACTCTTAATCTATACATCCAAAATCACCATTTTGGACACAATCAATAAAACTCATCAAAATATCATTTCAAATTTTTCAAAATTTTCTCAAGGTCTCAAGAAGTACGAATGAAAAATATAATAACCCTTAAAATCCCTTACCTCAAAAAAAAGCAAAGACTTCGATTTGGATATCTGGATATGACGTCAAGAAAACTTGCAGCGATGAATATCAACTCACCAAGTATCTAAATACTCACAAAATACACTCAATAATCTAGAGAGAAAAGAGAAAAACTTATGAATTCGGTGTGATTTTCAATTCTAACTTAGCCTCTCTATTTATAGAAAAATGTTAGCACGCCAAAGCGCACTTGACCTCGCACCGATGGCTTTACCTCGCTACTATTTCACCCACCAAAATCAGCCATCTCCCCAACAACCAAGAGTGGGGCCCACTCAATTCTAGAATTTTCCACCAAAACCTAATTTCCTAATCGCCACCTCTTAAAATTCATAACAAATTATACGCTCATTTTAATTCGGTTCAAAATTTGTGGACATATACTCAACTTATATATGTATAATATATCAAAAAATTACAACGATCCAACGGTCGGATTAAATATTATAACTCACACAATAAATCTGTAAGAACACCGATTTAATCTTTTAATACCTCCAATCCGACAAAATACTGATAAAATACCTCAACATTAATTCTTTCATTTATAACCACATAAATAAATCCATCATTTATATCCACATCAAATAATATTTCCTTATCATATAAATCAATAATTAATTATTCACAAATAATATTACAAAATCACAATAATGACAACCAGGCAGTTCCCAGGAAAGAGGGGGCTTTCCAATAAGAATTTCTCCTTACTGGCACGCAATTAGGTGACCAAACCTCTCCTTGACAGAACTTTCTAAACATTGCCAATAATGCTATCTAATAATATTATTCAAATAATATGAATTATTGATCTGATAATGGAGATACTGTGCAGTTAAAATTATTGAGCAACAATAATATAAAATATCAACGCAGCAATTATTGAATCAATAAAATAAAATATTGAACCGTAATTACTGTAACAATTATTGAGTAGTATTTTTTTACGTAAGAATCAATAATTTCAAAAATCTTTGTCTTGTCAGGTATATTGTGCTATGCGTAACGACGCTTGCATTTATTTTAACCATCGGTATTCCAACAAAGGTTAATTCAGTAACCATTACGCCGTTATTTATAAAAACTCAAATTTGTCATTTTATTCATCCGAAAGTTATCCTTTATGGGGCCCACAAATGGCTGCGCCGTCGTACGAATATTCTCAGACAGAAAGAATATTCCACGACCAAACGAATATTCCCCCACAATTGAATATTTTATAACCACTTGTGTATTTTAAAAAAAATTCATATCTCACCCTTAACTTTAACTTTTATCAATTTAACCATTTACTGAATTGTAATTATAAGAAAAATTGAATACTTTTATTTCATAAAATTCGGGGTATTACACTTGTTGTCGGAGAATATTCGTACGATGACGCAGCCATTTGTGGGCCCCATAACGAAAAACTGTCAGATGAAGAAAACGATAAGTATGAGTTTTTTTTATAAATAACGGCGTAGTTGTTACTGTTAACACTGTTGAAATACCCGGTGGTTAAAATACAGTAGTAATATGCGTGGTTGCACAGTAGCACACTGTATTACATAGTATTTTTAGATTATTGATTCTTACGTAAGAAGGCACTACTCAATAATTGCTACAGTAATTACTGTTCAATATTTTATTTTATTGATTCAATAATTGCTACGTTGATATTTTATATTATTGTTGTTTTAATAATTATTACTGCACAATATTTCCCATTATCAAATCAATAATTCATATTAATTGAATAATATTATTAGATAGCATTATTGGCAATGTCTAAGGAAGTTCTGTCTAGGAAAAAGTTTTGGTCACCTAATTGCGCGCCAGTAAGGAGAAATCCTTATCGGAAAGCCCCCTCTTTCCTAGGAACGACCTGGTTGTCATTATTGTGATTTTGTAATATTATTTGTAAATAATTAATTATTGATAAGAAAATATTTATTTTATGTGGATATAAATGAATGAATTAATGTTGAGTTGTTTTATCAGTATTTTGTCGGAATGGAGGTATTAAAAATCATTCGTATGTGGATTTAGGTCTTTTTTTGTTTGGAATTTGGAAAAACTTTCTTCAACAAACTTGTAGAGAATTAAATTTCCTATGGATTGGATATAAAATTCATATTTTTCTGATAAAAGGGCTATTTATTATGAATTATTAAAGTTTCAGAAATAAATATTTTTATTAAAAACATGGGTGAGCCCCATTTTTGGTTGTTGTGAAATTTGTTGATTTTTGTGGGCCCCACTTGTGGAGTGTTGATAAATTGGTCAAGGAGGTGTGCGTAGAAAATTTTGAGCTCTTGGAAACTCTTCTCGCATTCCTCGCTCCATACAAATTTTGTATCCTTCTAAGTCAACTGAGTTAACGGAGTAGCGATTCGAGAAAATCCTTCCACGAATCTCTGATAATAACCAGCTAAACCCAGAAAGCTACGTACTTCGGTCACCGACTTCGGTTGCTTCCAACTTTGTACTGCTTCATTCTTCACCGGGTCAACAGATACTCCATGTTTTGACACCACGTGCCCAAGGAATGCTACTTCCTCAAGCCAGAACTCGCATTTCTTCAGCTTGGCATAAAGTTTTTTTTCACGAAGCCTTTCAAGTATCAGCTTCAAATGGTGCTCATGATCTTCATGGCTTTTGGAATAAATGAGGATGTCATCAATAAAGACAACAACGAACTTATCTATGAAACCCCAGATTTTATGAATAAAGAATTAATTTTCTCGAAATAATTTTTTTATATTATGGTGTGAATTTGAGATAATGTTATAGTTGTGGGTAATATTTATAAATTTTGCAAAGTATGCAAGTTGTCATATTATATTCGATTGGTCGGGGAATATTCATTTTAAACAGGAAATATTCGTACGACGGCATAATCATTGGTGGACCCCACAACGGAATTATTGTCGGATTGAGAAAACGACAAAAATATTTTATTAAAATAACGGCATGAAGTTTTACCGTTGATCTTGTTGAACTACTTTCTTTAGTAAAAGTACAAAGAATACGCTGTTGTTGTATAGTAACACACCAGTATTGATTATTAATATTTATGTGAGAAGTTACTCGCTTTTGTTCAATTATTGCTACAATAGTTGCACGACAAGATCTCACATTATTTGATTCAATTATTGTTGATTTAGAAGTTTTGTTTTATTCAGATTATTAACGTAATAAAATAGAAACATCGCTTTTATATAAAATGTAATACTTTATTAAAGTTATTCTATAAATAGAATATATTATATTCTATTATGCATAGTGTTTTCAGATAGTAAAATCTTTTTATATAAAACATAATACTTTATTAAAGTTATTCTATAAATATAATATATTATATTTTATTATGCATAGTGTTTACATAGTGCCCAAGATAGTGTTTGCATAGTAAAAAATCTTTTTATATAAATGTAATATATTATATTTTATTTAAAAGATTTTTCTTTAAATATGGACCGTCAGATTAAAGTAAATCAATCTGGACCGTTCATGGATTAGTTACTATGTATTCCATTTTCCTATAAATAGAAGCTCATTCCTTCATTATTTTCTTAAGAATTCACGGAACTCTAGATCGAGAAACTATAGAGAGAGATTATAGAGAGATAGAAGAAAAGTTTTTTGCTACTTCACTACTCTTATATCAAGTATTATTTTACGGTAAGGGATATTATTCTTTTGTATTCAAGAAGAGAACTTTTGTTATTCCATTTCTTTATTGTTCTGTTGGAATAACCTGTATACGCGGGATACCCTATACTTGGTGACATTCTTCTATTATTCTGTCTTTATTATTCTGTCGTTTAATATCCTCATCATGTGTTATACGCCGCACTGGTTCCATTTTTAATATTCTATCGGAATATCCAAATTGCATATACGCCGCACTGGTTCCATCATTTATTATTCCGCATTTATTATTCTCATTGGAACATCCTCGCTTGGTGAATTTCACCGACACCGGTTCCATTATTATTATTCTGCTGGAATAACCGCTCTATACAAAGTACCGCATGCATGGTGATATCTTTTGTTATTTCATTCGGATTATACTCAACATTAAAATTTTGACATCTATACTCCATGAAATTAGTGGAATATCCTTGATATTTGCGCTTCATCCAAAGATTTTCATGGAAATATTCTTCTGAGCATTCTTGAATTTTATTCTACAAAGAAATATCATGCAGACAATTTGGACGTTATTGGTTCCTGGACAAATTAATTCTTGAACTTGTTTTATTGAATTCTTATATCATTGTCATTATCTCATGTTTATATTATGTTGAAAGTCATCTGTGGCCTGTAGTGCATAGATGGACTTGGTATGATTATGACCAGGGATTATTCGGTATAATCATGACCGTAATGTTACAAATGATGTGAAAATTAAAAGTCCTCATTGGCCCGGAGTGCATTGATGAACAGTTTTTGGTATGATTATGGCTATGGATTCTCTTCGGCCAAGGGAGCAAAGATGAATTATTTTATGGCATGATCATGACCGTTGATGAAAACATGATTATCTCTGTCCCATAGTGCATGGATAATTCGTGGTCGTGATACTAAAGAATATCTTTGGCCGTAGTGCAAGGATGATTCGATGATGTGGATTATTTATTAAGTTGAGTCCCAGCGATAAAAGTGATGAAAAACTTTTTAAATCATAAAAGATAGTAGATTTTATTCTCTACTTGACTCTTTTAATGGATTGCTTGTTCATTACCGCAGCTTAAACTTGATGTCTATTGTATTTTATCGCTTTAACATTGTTGGAGGCTAATGATAATTTATTCGCATTATCTTAGTCATAATATTTCTTCTTCGGGCTAGTTGAGCTCACCCTTTCTTTCACCGTTTTCTCTTGAAAAATGAATATAGTCGGGACGAGTCGGGAAACGGAGTGATGGTCCGAGAGGATAGCATTAGTAGTCCTCACTATTCGTGAAATAGTGTGATAATAATTGTAATGAGGACTCCTTTTGAGTTTGTATAATCTCTCGGTAGCCAATATTTGTATTCAAACTCATAGTTTATGTTTTGTCGTATTGTACACGGACGGTTGTATTATTAAGTTGTATTTGAATTACGCATCATGTATCCGTGACTCAAGATGGGTGATGTATACCTAATTTTGGGGGCGCCATATTGGTATCAAAGCTTAGGGATATCCCCTGCTAAGATGTGAGATAAGAACTAGGAGGGAGAGACGGGGAATTCCTTCACTAGTATGACCTACCAAAGTTTATTTGGTATTTAATTGGTCGGTCAAAGTATAGGGATAATATGTGATATGTTAATTAACCCTTGTTTTGTGGCAGTGTTTAAAAATGGCATCCGAGAATGTTGAGATTATCAATTGAGCACGTGAGACCGCTGAGTCTCCACAGATCAATAATCGTGATAATGTGCAACCAGAGGACAATACTCCTCATGAAAACAATAACACCGATGAAATGGTGAATGATGGGATGGTCAGAGGCTTTATGCAATTCATACAACAACGGGCGAAGGCAGCTCCTGTCCATAATACAGGTGGAAACAATGGTAACCCACGGTTGGTCACCGCTAAGCAGTTCAAGGAGCTGGGACCACCGGAGTTTTTGGGAAAGCCATAACCACTTAAGGCGGAGACGTGGTTAAAGCAGATCACCAAGATATTTGATGTCTTGGGATGCTCCGAGGAGCAAAAGGTTCCTTTTGCCACCTTTATGTTGCGTGAAGAAGGAGATCATTGGTGGGAATCAGAAACGCATACTTTGACGACGACTCAAGATGTCTTGGGAGAAGTTCCAAGAATTATTCAACGACAAGTACTTTCCTGAAAGTATTCGTCACATGAAGGAGGTAGAATTCATCAAGCTGGAGCAAAATAATATGACTGTGTCACAGTACGAGGCTAAGTTTGCAGAGTTATCCCGGTTTGCATCCCATTTGGTCGATAATGAGGAGCGAATGACGCGAATGTTTTTGCGAGGTTTGAAACCCAATATAGGTCAATACCTCATTTCTCACAAACTTTGTTTATATTTAGATGTTGTGAATAGGGCTTAGTTATTGGAGCGCGATAATGAGTCAGCACAACCAAAAGGCAACGACCAATAACACGATAATAATCATATTCGGTGGCAATTCATCATCTAACAACGATAACCATCGTGGGGATATTATCATGCCAAGAATGGTAACCATTTCGGTGGTAATCATGGCCAAGATAATAAGAATGGACATTTTAAGAAGAGAAGTTCAACAATGACGTGAAGACGCTTAAGACCAAAGACCCGTTTCAATGGAAGAAGAACGCCCATTGGTCGATGTTTCAAATGCGAACTAGAGGGACACATCCGTCAAACTGCATTTAACAATCCAAAGCGTGTTTTAATTATGGAAGAGAAGGTCACCTAGCTCGATTTTGTCATATGGTGAAGTCAAGTCCAACTGGGATAGTGATGCCAAAGGATGTCCTAGACAAGCCAAAGCCGGTAGTTTAAGAGAGAGCATTTTTTTTTCTCGTGACGAGGAACCTGAATAAAATTATCATGGGTAAGTTAATCATAAGCTCTTACGAAGTCTATACCGTGTTAGATACCGGTTCTACTCACTCTTTTATTTCACCTAGTTGTGTTCAACGTTTGTACTTAACTCCAGAGAAGTTAAACTTTGATTTATCTATTCAAACTCCATTGGGAGAAACCTTCACTACCTCCAATCGCTTATAAATCTTGTTTGATTCAAATCGACACTTTCACGCTACTTGTCGATCTTATCTCTTTGAAAATACTTGCCTTTGATGTGGTTTTTTTTGAAACGATTGGTTAACTACTCATCATGTTTTTCGTAAGGTTGTTAGATTTCATATTCCTAACCAACCTATTATGTGAATTCAAGCAACCAAACCACTAAATTCAATCATTGTCATATCAAGCCATAAGTAAAGAGCCCCGATCCTTTTGTTGATGACTTCACGGTGTGGAATGCACCGCCGACTTTCAGTAGCGACGTCGTGAATGACGATGACAAGTTGATAGGTATCATTGTGAGGTGCTATCTAGGTTAAGGGATATAAGTCACGGTTGGTATCAATGTGACGTCTTATCCAAGTCTTGGATGAGAGTAATGATTTTGAATGATATTTCTATCATTAATAAATCTCTTGACGTATTCCTGAAGACTTCTTAGCCTACCCCAGAGCGTGAAATCGAATTTTGTATTGACACCAGTACAAAACCCATTTCTTAAACCCTCAAATATTTCTTCAACCAAAACGAACGTATAATGCGCCAAAGACGTTGACTCGAGCTATTGAAGATTACGATCGTACCATTCAATATCATCGTGGAAGAGCGAGCGTGGTAGCTGACGTGTTGAGTAGAAGATCGTATGCGTTTACAAGTGCGATGTTGTTAACACAAGGACTCATTTTGTATAACTTGCAAATGATGAAGATAGAGTTAAAGACTCTAGGGACCCATGTGAATATAACGAATATACGAGTAAAATTGACTTTAATCGATAAAGTTAAAGACGCTCAAGCTACATACCCGAATCTGATGAATGTGAAGAAGAAGGTTCAAGAGGGCGTTATTCTAGAAGCAAGAGTTGCTGAAGAGAGGAAATCTCAACCCTCGATTTAATTGGCCTATTTGAAATCCTCGATTGAGTAGAAACTGTGGCTTATAGACTCATTTTACCGCCAAGTATGTCACGTGCTCATAATGTTTTTAACGTATCAATGTTACGTAAATATGTGGATGACTCGAACCACATTATTAATTTAGAATCGGACGAGATAGCGGATGATTTAACGTATGAGATCTCGTGTTAAAATCTTGGAGAAGAAGAATCGTATCCAACACTCAAGGGTTATACCTCAAGAGTTAGAATCTGAAATGAAGTTAAGGTATCCTCACCGTGCTCAAAGATACCAGTATCGCACGTAAATTTCGAGGGCTAAATTCCTTAAGGAGGAGAGATTGTGAAACCCAGATTTTATGAATAAAGAATTAATTTTCTCGAAATAATTTTTTTATATTATGGTGTGAATTTGAGATAATGTTATAGTTGTGGGTAATATTTATAAATTTTGCAAAGTATGCAAGTTGTCATATTATATTCGATTGGTGGGGAATATTCATTTTAAACAGAAATATTCGTGATTTACGGCATAATCATTGGTGGACCCCACAACGGAATTATTGTCGGATTGAGAAAACGACAAAAATATTTTATTGAAAATAACGGCGGAAGTTTTACCGTTGATACTGTTGAACTACTCGGTAGTAAAAGTACAGTAATACGCGTTGTTGCATAGTAGCACACGGTATTGATTATTGATATTTATGTGAGAAGTCACTTAGTTTTGTTCAATTATTGCTACAATAGTTACTGCATAGTATCTCACATTATTTGATTCAATTATTGTTGATTTAGAAGTTTTGTTTTATTCGTATTATTAACGTAATAAAATATAAACATCTTTTTATATAAAACAGAATACTTTATTAAAGTTATTCTATAAATAGAATATATTATATTCTATTATGCATAGTATTTTGCATAGTAAAATCTTTTTATATAAAACATAATACTTTATTAAAGTTATTCTATAAATAGAATATATTATATTTTATTATGCATAGTGTTTTGCATAGTGCAGATAGTGTTTGTATAGTAAAAAATCTTTTTATATAAATAGAATATATTATATTTTACTTAAAAGATTTTTCTTTAATTATGGACCGTCAGATTAAAGTAAATCAATCAGGACCGTTCATTGATTAGTTACTATGCATTCCATTTTTCTATAAATAGAAGCTCATTCCTTCATTATTTTCTTACGAATTCACTGAACTCTAGAGAGAGAAACTATAGAGAGAGACTATAGAGAGATAGAAGAAAAGTTTTCTGCTACTTCACTACTCTTATATCAAGTATTATTTTCAAGAAGAGAACTTCTGTTATTCCATTTCTTTATTGTTCTGTTGGAATAACCTATATACGCGGGCTACCCTATACTTGGTGACATTCTTCTATTATTCTGTCTTTATTATTCTCGTTTAATATCCTCGTGCGTTATACGCCGCACTGGTTCCATTTTTAATATTCTATCGAATATCCAAATTGCATCTATACGCCGCACTGGTTCCATCATTTATTATTCCGCATTTATTATCCTGTTGGAACATCCTGTCGGTGTGAATTTCACCTGACCTGGTTCCATTATTATTATTCTGTTGGAATAACCGTCTATACAAAGTACCGCATGCATGGTGATATCTTTTGTTATTTCATTCGGTATTATACTCAGTTGATTAAAATTTTGACATCTATACTCCATGAAATTAGTGGAATATCCTTGATATTTGCGCTTCATCCAGTATTTTTCATGGAAATATTCTTCTGAGCATTCTTGAATTTTATTCTACAAAGAAATATCATGCAGACAATTTGGACGTTATTGGTTCCTGGACAAATTAATTCTTGAACTTGTTTTATTGAATTCTTATATCATTGTCATCATCCTCATGTTTATATTATGTTGAAAGTCATCTGTGGCCTGTAGTGCATAGATGGACTTGGTATGATTATGACCAGGGATTATTCGGTATAATCATGACCGTAATGTAACAAATGATGTGAAAATTAAAAGTCCTCATTGGCCCGTAGTGCATTGATGAACAATTTTTGGTATGATTATGGCTATGGATTTTCTTCGGCCAAGGGAGCAAAGATGAATTGTTTTATAGCATGATCAGGACCGTTGATGAAAACACGATTATCTCTGGCCCGTAGTGCATGGATAATTCGTGGTCGTGATACTAAAGAATATCCTTGGCCGTAGTGCAGGGATGATTCGATGATGTGGATTATTTATTAAGCTGAGTCCCAGCGATAAAAGTGATGAAAAACTTTTTAAATCATAAAAGATAGTAGATTCTATTCTCTACTTGACTCTTTTAATGGATTGCTTGTTCACATTGCAGCTTAAACTTGATGTCTATTGTATTTTATCAGTTTAACATTGTTGGAGGCTAATGATAATTTATTCTGCATTATCTTAGTCATAATATTTCTTACTGGGCTAGTTGAGCTCACCCTTTCTTTCACTGTTCTCTTCAGGAAATGAGAATATAGTTGGGACGAGTCGGGGAATGGAGTGATGGTCTAGAGGATAACATTAGTAGTCCTCACTATTCTGTGAAATAGTGTGATAATAATTGTAATGAGGACTCCTTTTGAGTTTGTATAATCTGTAGTAGACAATATTTGTATTCAAACTCACAGTTTATGTTTTGTCGTATTGTACACGACAGTTGTATTATTAAGTTGTATTTGAATTCTGTACCATGTATCTGGCGACTCAAGATGGGTGATGTATACCTAATTTTGGGGGCGTCACATGATCCAAATATTCCTTGAATACTCGGTTCATCATATCCATGAAAGCAGCTGAAGCATTAGTCAATCCAAAAGACATGACTAAGAATTCATAATGCCCGTGCCGAGTTCTGAAGGCAGTCTTTGGAATATCCTCAGTTTTAATCTTCAGCTGATGATATCCAGAACGAAGATCAATCTTTGAAAAGAATTTTGCTCCTTGTAACTGGTCAAATAGGTCATCAATGCGAGGTAGCAGATACCTATTCTTGATGGTGACATGGTTCAATTCTCGATAGTTAATACAAAGTCGCATACTCCCGTCTTTTTTCTTTATGAATAAAACAGGAGCACCCCAAGGAGATGTACTAGGACGAATAAAACCGATGTCTAAAAATTCCTGTAGTTGGACTTTTAACTCCTGAAGTTCAATAAGAGCCATTCGATGTGGGGTTTTAGAAATGGGCTTTGTACCCGGTTCAAGGTCAATAAAGAATTCGACATCACGTTCTGGGGGTAGACCGGTGTTGCCTAATTTTTAATAGCACTTTACCACGCAAGTATACGCGTTCATTGTAATATTCAACAAGCAAGGATATCGTTCCCACGAGGAAATAGACTAATATTTATCAATTACTAATTCTAATGCAATTAATCCTATTTTAAACTACGAAATTTTGTTTGTGATTTGAAATTTAAACTTAACAAAACTAATGATTAAAATCAAAATTTCACAAGAATAACTGCAGATTTAACAGGTTAAGATTACAACTTCCCTTGGTTTTTCATTTAAATCAATTCACTTTCCATTTAAAGCAATTAATTAATATGAATCATTATCCAAGAATGATTTATAAAATTCACACACTTTTTCCAAAACACGTGAACAAATCCTCCTAACTACGATCCTTAAGACACAAAATTACAAGGAACACCCTACTTAATTAATTCACTATATTCCTATGTGAATCAAGTTAATTAGGGTTTACGCATAAATTCTTTCAAAGGATACAAAAGACACATAGGTATATTCCTATCCTACATGCTAATCATACTAACCCTATTCAGATTATATAAACAGATGTTATCATATCCAGATCTCAATCTATACTCCATCTTCCAATTTTATATAGATTATCACAATATTTGTTGGCCAAACAATTAATCAATAAGCAAAAGATATAATAAACAATTAAATAAAAACCAACTTTCATTCAATGGGAAGGTTCAATTTAAACTACATACCAAGTTCCGTTGCAATCTTAATGAAAATTTAGTTCATGCTAATAATAAAGAAAAACATCATCCAGATTAATAAACCAAACATCCCAGATAATTACAAAAGATAAAACTAGAGAAGAGAAGAAGAAACTCTGAATTTGCTCCAATACTCTCTCTTTGATCTTCAGCCCTTGCAATTTTCCTTCGTGTTTTTCTTCGTTGTCCTCTCTGCAAATCTCTTGAAAAATTCCGTGATACGTCTTTTCTAAAGTCTCCTCCTATTTGTATTAGTCTCCCACCTCATTCAGATTCCTTTTTGGCTTCAAAAACCCACTTAGCAGTAGAAAATCCTCCTTTTTGCCACACATGAGCGCCTAGGCGCTCAACACAAGCCATTTCCAAGCGCCTAGGCTCTTGACCAGGACCACGTAATTATAAAAATTCCACTCAGCTCTAATTTTAATGATTTTTTGACCTTTTTCTTCTCTGAAATGACCAATTTGTCCCTCCAGCTCCAACCTACAAGAAATAAACACAAAACACATAAAAAGATACTAAAAAACAATTAAAGATAGCAATAATTAAGTTTAAAAATATCAGATTCATAGGTATAAAACCTACTCATCAAATACCCCCAAACTTAACCAATTGCTTGTCCCCAAGCAATAAAACACAATGCAATAACTAAATATGCAATGCAGCTATCTACGTGCCTAAAATTTCGTCAGTCAAACAGAACAAAATCTATTCATCAAGCCTCAGAGAAATCAGATCAAACATTCTAGTACATCATATCAAGACAGATCAATAATTTCCTAGTCAATCATTAAATCTTACCCTGTTATTACTGATATAGTGTGTGTGTGCTCAACAACAATGCTAACTAATATAATGCTAAATACAACACATGATAAAACTCTTTAAAGGCATCATACAGTGTAAACTCACAAAATTCACGAACAAGCTAGATCCAACTAAAGTCAAACATTCACCAAATTCAAGAGTCCAATCCGGGATACTTATGATTTACTTATCAATACGGGGCTTTTTGCTCTTTTCCTGCTTTTATTGTTTATCTCTTTTTTTAACCATGATCGCAGCAATGTCTCATTCCATTAGGCTAACAAAGCTACCCATTAGCGAAGCTTTCGACCAACGACTCTGCAGACCCATATAAGACCTTAGGGCGCTAGGTGTAAAGACACTCCCTCCGCATTTTGCTCAAGTAACAAAGGCCCCAAACAAGACTAGCCATGGTATCTTTTTCATCAATTTATTTTTTAATTTTTAATTTTTTAATTTTTAATTTTTAATTTTTAATTTTTTTTTTTTTTTTTTTTATTTTTTTTTGAAGCTTATATATCCCAAATTTTTCCCCAAACTTAAGTTTTGTCTAAATTCACCATCTCCTTATTCATGTCTTTCATTCATTCAAACTAGTAATATCCTCAAGAAGTCCATTATGTGTCAATTTAGACTCAATCACCAACATAGTTGTTTTTTCATATATCCTTATTATAACGAGCTTCAAACAGGTAAAGATTCAAATCATGACAAGAAATCACATCAAAGTCTTAACAGATAATACTATACTTGTCTACTCAATTCCAATATCATCATTGGCCAAAACAGACTTAAACTATCTAACAGTTGGAAACATGCAAATACTTGATTTTTTTTTTTAAAGAAATTAGAATGAAAACTACATGAAAAACTACTAAATGAATACTACATGAATGCAACTGGAACTAGATGAATGCACCCCCAAACTTCACCTATGCAATGTCCTCATTGTATATAACAAACAAAACATAAGAAATTAGGCACTGAGGACTTCCCTGAAAGATAGACGCCTTATTCCTCTTCAATATCCTCGTCTTCTTCTTCATCAACCTCATCTTCAGGGGGTAGATCAGCCGGGGGGTACGTAGACAATGGGGGAAATTGGTAGGGAGCGACAACTGGATTCATGCGGTCAAACATCTATAGGAATGCTGCACTACAGTTCTGATACATCTCTGTTTGTCGCTGAGCTAGGGTATCCTAATTTCTTTCAACCCGGTCAAAACCTTGTTGAACTCTAGTAGCCACCATGTCAATCCTTCTTGTTTTATTTCTTAATTCTCGGCGAATATCTTCAAAAAAAATTTGTGGTGGCCTAGAACTTCCAGCTGCAGGAGGATTGTTGTGTGATTGTTGATTAGGCTCGGCTGCAGACTCGGGAGGCAGAATAATAAACCCTAACCCTCTCGGGTGTGGTGTACCCCCACCCCATACCTTGTACTTCTTAATAAGCGAGTGGTCAATCGCAGCTAAACGAGGTTGTCTGGCTTCTTCGGCATCCCATTTGACTCCATCTTGTTGACATAGTCCAGTGATCAAAGATGGGTGAGGCAATCCACCTGAGGTCCCTCCTCGAATTGCTTTGTTAATTGAATCAGGTATAACATGACCCACATTTATAGTTTTTCCTTGTGCAATGCAGAAAAGCAACGCTGCCCGTTGATTTATAACATCACTCATATGCCTACACAGCATCAACTTGGCACAAATAAAGGCATGCCATGCTTTCCGTGAATCGCTTAGTGCGGATGGATGCGAGAAACAAAACAGCTTCTTGTTGATCTGTTAATTTCCATGTTGTTCCAGGTACACACAAAGCTTGAATGATCTCATTGTAGTCTAGCTCGTGCTCTAAATATTGCATGTAGCCAGTATTAGGTATTATGTTCAAGCCGTAGTAAGCATTTATTGTCCTAAAACTGACCTCCACCGATTTTTTTCATGAACCCAAATTATGTTACCAACAATATCTTTTGCATTGGCATAGAATTCCTTAACAATTTTAATGACCGATGAATCCGGTTGGGATGTAAAGTTCACCCATCTTCTACTTCCAATCATTTGTAGTAACTCCCCATCTTCTGCCTCTGGCAATAATCCACGCTCAGGAATTAGCGTTTTACTAGAAAGCACATTGTAATATCTTTCGGATGCACTAACACTTATAAATCTCTTTTTGTCATACTTAGTCTAAGTGCTCGAAGTCTCGCCTCTTTGCCTTTTAGTAGCCATGAGTCTTGTGTGTGAATTTCTTGCCCAATAGATGATGTTCAGAGGCTTAGTATGGGCCAATCCTCTTTGTGACAATATATCGAACACTTGGTGTGCACAAATTTTGAACACTATTGGTAGGCACTCCCCCAAACTTAATTTTCACCAAATTTTTCAATAACTAAGCACACTAGTCATCCAATGCAATACAAGCAACAATGAAAAGTACCCAAATCCACTTGAGCCAACATAATGAAAGAACCAACTTCAACTTACTACCTTAGCTACTATCCAAGAAAATCCAAATAATTTGCAATAAAATCTTGTGCACTTACTTGGTTATAGCCAGATATGATGTTCCAATCAAAGTTGTTGGAGCAATATTTTTGAGGTTTGAGCACTTACTTCAGATAGATGGATTTGAGATGACAATTGGTACCCGAATTGGTGATAAAGGTTGCCCCGAATTGGTGATGAAGGTTGCCTAGATGGAGTCTAATTGGTAGGAGATTGAGTGTTTGGTTATGTTTATACAAGAAGAGGTTTGATTATCATGGGCTAGATTAGAGGAGAGTCATTTGAGTGAGTTTGTGTGGGAGTAGGAGAGCAAGAGAATATTTGAATTGGGTTTGGACAAGGTGTGCCCGATTAGGGCTTATAAAACCCTTTTTTTTTGTTGCAGTAGGAACGCCTAGGCGCTTGGGATTACACTAGTGTGACCGCCTAAGCGGTTGGCTGCAGAATGCGTTGGAAGCTTATAGCGCCTAGGCGCTTGGTTTGGCCTAGGTAGGAGGGTAGGAGCGCTTAGGCGCTTGGGGCACGTTGTGGCTACTGACTTGGAGCGCCTAGGCGCTTTATGTGGCCTAACTTGGAGTGCTTAAGTGCTTGTGCCTTAAACTTGTTGTCTCGCTTGGTGTTTTTGTGCTTCTTGTATGCAACACCCCAACTTGTTGCCTTCAATCTCCATGAAGGTGATAAGTCAGAATTTGGCCACCATTAGCGAGACTTCCATCGGGTAGTCGTAGTGGCCATTAGTCGAACCCGCCAAATATGAAATCTTGTTTCCTATCCTGAAATCAATTGAAGACCGTGTTAGAGAATATAAGGGGTGTACAAATCCTAAACTATAAAAGTTTAACCACTAAATAAACTAACAATAACACTAATAGAAAATAAAAATAATAAATAACAATAAAAATTCCTGGGTTGCCTCCCAGTTAGCGCTTGTTTTATAGTCTTCAGCCTGACTTTCTTCTCTGTTCTAATCAGCAAGGTTGACCGATGTCTTTTCACAATCAACACAACCCCCATAGTAGTGCTTCAATCTCTGACCGTTGACTTTGAAATTACGTTTAGCATCCGGGTCTTCCACCTCCACAGCTCCGTGAGTATAAACTTTTGTAATAATAAATGTCCCTGACCAACGGGATTTCAACTTCCCTGGAAATAGTTTAAGCCTTGAATTGTATAATAGCACTGTTTGCCTTACTTTAAACTTTCTTTCCAGAATTTTCTCATCATGCCACCTCTTAACCTTTTCTTTATATAACTTCGTGTTCTCGTATGATTGGAGTCTGAATTCATCCATTTGGTTCAATTGTAAGAGGCGCTTCTCTCCCGCAGCAGACATATCAAAGTTTAACTTCCGAATTGCCCAATAAGCATTGTGTTCTAGTTCAGCTGGAAGATGGCAGTCCTTCCCATATACTAACCTGTATGGAGACATACCTATTGGAGTTTTGTAAGCTGTACGATATGCCCATAAAGCATCATCCAACTTACTAGCCCAGTCTTTCCGACTAGGGTTCACTATCTTCTCGAGGATTCGCTTCACTTCTCGATTAGATACCTCGGCTTGACCACTTGTTTGTGGATGGTAAGCAGTAGCTATCTTATGAGTGACTCCGTACTTAGCGAGAATAGCTGAGAACTGCTTATTACAGAAGTGCGTGCCTTCATCACTAATGATTGCACGAGGAGTGCCGAATCTAGAGAAAATAGTCTTCTGAATGAACTTAACCACAACCTTAGCTTCATTGGTGGGCGATGCTATAGCTTCTACCCACTTCGAAACATAGTCCACCGCTAGAAGTATATAGGAGTTGCTAAAATATGATGGAAATGGTCCTATGAAGTCGATGCCCCAAACATCAAACAATTCGACTTCTAAGATCATGTTTAGTGGCATCTCTTGTCGCTTTGATATATTACCCACTCTTTGGCATCTGTCACATTTCAATGAAAACACACGGGCATCCTTAAAGAGTGTTGGCCAGAAGAATCCACATTGAAGCACCTTAGTTGCCGTTCTTTCTCCCGCAAAATGTCCACCATAGTCAGATGCATGACATTGATAGAGAATATTTTCCATTTCAACTTTCGGAACACACCTTCTTATTACTTGATCTCCACACTGTTTAAATAAAAACAACTCATCCCATAAATACTATTTCACATCATGGAGAAATTTCTTCTTCTGTTGAGTTATTAAATCTGGCGGAAAAACCTTACTCACAATGAAATTTACATAATCTGCATACCATGGAGTATCCATCCTTACAGCAAACAGTTGTTCATCCGGGAAAAATTCGTTGATCACTGTTGTGTCATCTTTTTTTAGTTCTGCATTCTCTAATCGTGATAAATGATCAGCAACTTGATTGTCTATTCCTTTTCGGTCCCGGATCTCCAAGTCAAACTCATGTAGAAATAATACCCATCTAATTAATCTCGACTTCGCATCCTTCTTTGCTATTAAGTACTTAATTGCCGAATGATCTGTAAACACGATCACTTTTGTCCCAATCAAATATGATCGGAATTTATCAAATGCATAAACAACTGCTAATAGCTCCTTCTCGGTAGTGGTATAATTCAGTTGGACATCCGTTAATGTCTCACTAGCATAGTATATAGCATGAAACATTTTATCCTTTCGTTGGCCAAGAACTGCGCCAATCGCAAAGTCGCTAGCATCACACATTAATTCGAACGGGATACTCCAATCTAGCGCTATGATTACAGGTGCGGTAACAAGTTTCTTCTTCAACACATCAAAAGCTTCCAGGCATGCTTGATCAAAGTTGAATGGGACATCCTTCTCCAAAAGATTGCAAAGTGGTTTCATGATTTTGGAGAAGTCTTTTATAAATCGTCTATAGAAACCAAATGTGTCCCAAAAAACTTGAATACCCTTTTATCAAATAGGTGGTGGCGGCGGCTCTCGATGGTTTCGATCTTAGCTCTATCAACTTCAATTCCTTTTGATGACACTCGATGACCCAAGATTATCCCTCTTGCACCATAAAATGACATTTCTCCCAGTTTAAAACCAAATTCGCTTCCATACACCGCTTGAGCACGAGAGTGAGATTTTCCAAAAATAATCAAATGAATCCACAAAACTAAAAATCATCCATAAATACCTTGAGATTTTGTTCGACCATATCGGAGAAAATAGCCATCATACACCGTTGAAATGTCGCCACAAGATTACATAATCCAAAAGACATTCTGCGAAAAGCAAAGGTACCATATGGGCATGTGAATGTCGTCTTCTCCTGATCCTCGGGTGCAATGGCAATCTGGTTATAACCTGAGTATCCATCCAAAAGACAATAATACTCATGCCCTGCAAGCCTGTCCAACATCTGATCTATGAATGGTAGAGGAAAATGGTCCTTACGAGTGGCATTGTTCAACTTTCTATAATCCATACACACCCGCCAACCCGTAACTGTTCGAGTTGGGATCAATTCATTATGCTCATTTGCAACTACTGTCATTCCCCCTTTCTTTGGCACATAATGAACTGGACTTACCCATAAGCTATCTGAGATAGGGTAGATAATTCCCGCATCCAACCATCTAATGATTTCCTTTTTTACAACTTCCTTCATGATGGGATTGAGTCTTCGTTGTTGTTCAATAATCAGTTTCGCTTCATCTTCCAATAGAATCTTATGCATGCAAATTGATGGGCTTATTCCCTTGATATCCGCAAGAGTCCACCCAAGAGCAGTCTTGAATTGCCAAAGTACCCTTAGTAGCTTTTCTTCTTGAACCTTATCAAGTGATGCAGAAATAATAACTGGAAAGGTAGAAGAAGAACAAGGTAGGCATACCGTAGATGGTTAGGCAATGGCTTAAGTTCCAAGGTGGGCGGTTCTTCTAAAGATGATTTCACCTTTTCATCCGGCTTTCCCCAAAAATCCAGAGGTTCAAAATTTTGCAAACATCGTGAACTTTGTCTTTGAATCTAACATTTGAACCCATTCTAGCACAGTTGAATCATCAAATAAATTTTCACTAACCAATGTAGTTTCAAGAGGGTCTTCATTCACAAATTCACTAAATACCTCTCCGGTTTGTTTTTTCAATCGATCAACTCTAAAGCACTCTTTCCTCTCCTTCGGAATTTCATAGCCTTGAAAACATTAAAAGTTACTTCTTCATCTTGGACTCTCATCGTTAACTCTCCTTTTTGTACATCAATTAATGTCCTTCCAAAGGCTAAAAATGGTCTTCCAAGGATAATGGGTATGTCTTTATCCTCTTCGTAGTCCAACACAATGAAGTCGGTACCGAAATATGAATTTGTCCACCTTCACTAATATGTCTTCCACAATGCCCCTAGGGTATGTCACCGATCTATCTCGAGTCAGAAGAGATATTTGTTGGCTTTGGTGCCGTAATCCCAACCGAGTGTAGATCGAAAGCGGCATCAAGTTAATACTGCACTCAAATCACACAAACATCTGTTAAAGAACTGGGGCCCAATCGTGCACGGTATGGTGAAGCTACCCGGATCCTTCAACTTCGGTGGTAACTTTCTTTGCAGAATTGTGCTACATTCTTCTGTCAACGCTACAGTTTTGAACTCTCCTAGCTTCCTCTTTCTTGCTAAAATATCTTTCATGAATTTTGCATAGCTAGGCATTTATTCTAAAGCATCTGCGAATGGAATGTTGATTTACAGCTTTTTGAACACTTCTAAAAATTTTGAAAATTGTCTATCTAATTTCTGCTTTTGAAATCTTTGAGGAAATAGCACAGGTGGTACGACTGTTGTTTGCTTATCTTCTTGTTGTTTTTTCACAACATGTTCCCCAGATTTACTTTCTGAATTTCCACTCTCTTTTTCACCATCCTCGGCATAAATTATTTTCTTTTGTCCGTCTAAATCTGTAGTCAAATCCTTCCCACTTCTGAGTGTAACTTCCTTACAATGTTCATTTCCATCATTCCTTGGATTTTTCTCCGTATCACTGGGTAAAGAACCTGGAGTTCTAGTATTCAATGCACTAGTTATCTGCCCAATTTGGTTCTCAAGATTCTTTATTGCAGCTGATTGGTTTTTCGTTGTGGCTTCAAACTGAGTTGCCAATCCTGCCAACAATTCTTCCATTTGTGATAGCTTATCGTGTTGATGAGGTTGTGGGTGTTGTTGAGATTTTGATGTGGTCAAATCCGGTGGATATGATTGCCTTGAGCTTGGGCTTGAGCATGTGACCGATTATTACTCCAAGAAAAATTTGAGTTGTTTCTCACTCCTCGATTGTAATCGCTTTGGATAATTACCTCACGCCTGTTATAACTGAAACAAACCGGATCGACTCAGATTTATTGCACATTGATCACTTGAGTGGCTACCCGCATATATTTCACAAATAGTTTCCATTTTCGTAATCGTTGTACCCAAGTGCATCTATCTTCTTTGTAAGAGTAAAATCTGAAATGTCACTTGAGTGATAATCTTTGTCATCGCATCCACTTCATAAACCCCTCACCGCCCTTAGTCGAGTCTTCTTTTGCTGCTCTTGATAATTATTAGTCGCCATGGTTTCAAGCAATCGCTACCCTCATCACAATTCTTGGCCATAATAGCTCCTCCATTGCAAAAGATCTATACTCGATCTCACCGCATCTTTGAATAAACCGTTATAAAAAGTTTTCACCTGAAGCCATTTAGGAATCCCATGGTGTGGACATTTTTGCAATGAGTCTTTAAATCTCTCCCATGCTTCATATAGTGATTTTGAATCGTGCTGAACGAAAGAGAAGATATCATTCCGCAACTTTGCTATTTTTACAGGCGGGAAAAACTTTGCAAGAAATTTCTGGGCTAGGTCGTTCCATGTAGTAATCGAGCCTGGTGGTAGTGAATGGAGCCAACTCTTAGCCTTATCTTTGAGAGTAAATGGAAACAGCCTTAGCCTTATTGTATCCTCTGACACATTATTGTACTTGAAAGTATCGTAGATTTCTATAAAGCTGACTATGTGATCGTTCGGATCATCATTTGTAAACCTTCCAAACCGATATGAATTTTGAATCATCTCAGATTGTCCCTCGGTTTTATCTCAAAACTTGTAGCGAAGAATGGCGGGCAGCCTCGTAATACTCGGTGAATTTCATAAACTTAGAGGCGTAGCATAATCCCATGATGCTTTTTGCTCTTCTTCAAAGAATAGTATCTTTCTTATCAAGTGCCTCTTTGGTTTCTTAACCCACTTACACGCAAATCAATAAACCTTTTATTCGATGTCGTCCTCGTAAGGCAATAAATCTAGCTTCTTCGATCGCGTTTGAATACACTAGTCAAGAACACCTGAATAGAACAGAAAAGAAAAAAGTTTAAATTAAGATTAACGCTATAAAAATCAATAATGACAAAATATTAAACTAATTTCCCCGGCAACGGCGCCAAAAACTTGTTGCCTAATTTTTAATAGCACTTTACCACGCAAGTATACGCGTTCAATTGTAATATTCAGCAAGCAAGGATATCGTTTCCACGAGGAAATAGACTAATTTTATCAATTACTAATTCTAATGTAATTAATCCCATTTTAAACTACGAAATTTTGTTTGTGATTTGAAATTTAAACTTAACAAAACTAATGATTAAAATCAAATTTTCACAAGAATAACTGCAGATTTAACAGGTTAAGATTACAACTTCCCTTGGTATTTTATTTAAATCAATTCACTTCCCATTTAAAGCAATTAATTAATATGAATCATTATCCAAGAATGATTTATAAAATTCACACACTTTTTCCAAAACACGTGAACAAATCCTCCTAACTCCGATCCTTAAGACACAAAATTACAAGGAACACCCTACTCAATTAATTCACTATATTCCTATGTGAATCAAGTTAATTAGGGTTTACACATAAATTCTTTTAAAGGATACAAAAGACACATAGGTATATTCCTATCCTACATGCTAATCATATTAACCCTATTCGATTATATGAATGATGTTATCATATCCGGATCTCAATCTATACTCCATCTTCCAATTTTATATAGATTATCACAATAATTGTTGGCCAAACAATTAATCAATAAGCAAAAGATATAATAAACAATTCAATAAAAACCAACTTTCATTCAATGGGAAGGTTCAATTTAAACTACATACCAAGTTCTATTGCAATCTTAATGAAAATTTAGTTCATGCTAATAATAAAGAAAAACATCATCCAGATTAATAAACCAAACATCCCAGATAATTACAAAAGATAAAACTAGAGAAGAGAAGAAGAAACTCTGAATTTGCTCCAATACTCTCTCTTTGATCTTCAGCCCTTGCAATTTTCCTTTGTGTTTTTCTTCGTTGTCCTCTCTGTAAATCTCTTGAAAAATTCCGTGATACGTCTTTTCTAAAGTCTCCTCCTATTTGTATTAGTCTCCCACCTCATTTAGATTCCTTTTTGGCTTCAAAAACCCACTTAGCAGTAGAAAATCCTCCTTTTTGTCATGCATATGAGCGCTAAGCGCCAACATGTTATTTCAAGCGCTTAAGCGCTTGACCCGAGACCACGTAATTATAAAAATGCCACTCAGCTCTAATTTTAATGATTTTTTGACCTTTTTCTTCTCTGAAATGACCAATTTGTCCCTCTAGCTCCAACATATAAGAAATAAACACAAAACACATAAAAAGATACTAAAAAACAATTAAAGATAGCAATAATTAAGTTTAATAATATCAGATTCATGGGTATAAAACCTACTCATCAAATACCCTCAAACTTAACCAATTTCTTGTCCCCAAGCAATAAAACACAATGCAATAACTAAATATGCAATGCAGCTATCTACGTGCCAAAAATTCCAGCAGTCAAACAGAACAAAATCTATTCATCAAGCCTCAGAGAAATCAGATTAAACATGCTAGTACATCATATCAAGACAGATCAAAATTTCCTAGTCAATCATCAAATCTTACCCTATTATTACTGATATAGTGTGTGTGTGCTCAACAACAATGCTAACTAATATAATGCTAAATACAACACATGATAGAACTCTTTAAAGGCATCATACAGTGTAAACTCACAAAATTCACGAACAAGCTAGATCCAACTAAAGTCAAACATTCACCAAATTCAAGAGTCTAATCCGGGATACTTATGATTTAATTATCAATACGGGGGCTTTTTGCTCTTTTCCTGTTTTATTGTTTATCACTTTTTTTTAACCATGACTGTGCAATGTCTCATTCCATTAGGCTAACAGTTCTACCCATTCGCGAGCTTTCGACCAACGACTCCCAGACCATATAAGACCTTAGGGCGCTAGGTGTAAAGACACTCCCTCGGGCGTACTTACTCAAGTAACAAAGGCCCCGAAACAAGACTAGCCACAGTATCTTTTTCATCAATTTATTTTTTTAATTTTTTAATTTTTTAATTATTTTATTTATTTTATTTTATTTTTTATTTTTTTTGAAGCTTATATATCCTAAATTTTTCCCCCAAACTTAAGTTTTTGTCTAAATTCAGTCATCTCCGCCTATTCATGTCTTTCATTCATTCAAACTAGTAATATCCTCAAGAAGTCCATTATGTGTCAATTTAGACTCAATCAGTCAACATAGTTGTTTTTACTGTGCTATCCTTATTATAACAGTTTCAAACAGGTAAAGATTCAAATCATGACAAAAAATCACATCAAAGTCTTAACAGATAATACTATACTTGTCTACTCAATTCCAATATCATCATTGGCCATAACAGACTTAAACTATCTAACAGTTAGAAACATGCAAATACTTGATTATTTTTTTTTAAGAAATTAGAATGAAAACTACATGAAAAACTACTAAATGAATACTACATGAATGCAACTGGAACTAGATGAATGCACCCCCAAACTTCACCTATGCAATATCCTCATTGTATATAACAAACAAAACATAAGAAATTAGGCACTGAGGACTTCCCTAAAAGATAGACGCCTTATTCCTCGTCAATATCCTCGTCTTCTTCTTCATCAACCTCATCTTCAGGGGGTAGATCAAATTGGGGTACGTAGACAATGGGGAAATTGGTAGGGGCGGCGAAATTTGGATTCATCGCACAAACATCTCTAGGAATGTTGCACTACAGTTCTGATACATCTCTGTTTGTCGCTGAGCTAGGCTATCCTGATTTCTTTCAACCCGGTCAAAACCCTGTTGAACTCTAGTAGCCACCATGTCAATCCTTCTAGTTTGATTTCTTAATTCTCGGCGAATATCTTCAAAAAAATTTGGTGGTGGCCTAGAACTTCCAGCTGCAGGAGGATTGTTGTGTGATTGTTGATTAGGATCGGCTGCAGACTCGGGAGGCACAATAATGAACCCTAACCCTCTCGGGTGTGGTGTACCCCCACCCTATACCTTGTACTTCTTAATAAGTGAGCGGTTAATCGCAGCTAAAGGAGGTTGTCTAGCTTCTTCGGCATCCCATTTGACTCCAGCTTGTTGACATAGTCCAGTGATCAAAGATGGGTGAGGCAATCCACCTGAGGTCCCTCCTCGAATTGCTTTGTCAATTGAATCATGTATAACATGACCCACATCTATAGTTTTTCCTTGTGCAATGCAGAAAAGCAACGCTGCCCGTTGATTTATAACATCACTCATATGCCTACACGGCATCAACTTGGCACAAATAAAGGCATGCCATGCTTTCCCGTAACTGCTTAGTGCGGATGCAGGGAACAAAACAGCTTCTTGTTGATATGTTAATTTCCATGTTGTTCCAGGTACACACAAAGCTTGAATGATCTCACTGTAGTCTAGCTCGTGCTCTAAATATTGCATGTAGCCAGTATTGGGTATTATGTTCAAGCCGTAGTAAGCATTTATTGTCCTAAAACTGACCTCCACTGATTTTCCGCGAACCCAAATTATGTTACCAACACATAAAAAGATACTAAAAAACAATTAAAGATAGCAATAATTAAGTTTAATAATATCGGATTCATAGGTATAAAACCTACTCATCAACCGAGAAGTTCTTTAAGAAATACATCAGGAAATTCTCTAATAACAGAAACATTATCCAAATCTGACTTGTTTCTGTTCAAATCCATAACATGGGCTAAGAAAGCTTGGCATCCGTTTTTCAATAAACGAATAGCTTTATGACTTGATATGACAGTGACTGATTTTAGTGGTTTAGTTGTTTGAATTCGTATGATAGGTTGGTTAGGAATATGAAAACTAACAACCTTACGAAAACAATCAATTCTGGCATGATGAGTGATTAACCAATCAATTCCTAAAATCACATCAAAAGTAAGTATCTTTAAAGAGATAAGATCAACAGGTAATGTGATAGTGCCAACTTGGATCATGCAAGTTTATAAATTGTAGATGTAACGAAGGTTTCACCTAACGGAGTTTCAACAGATAAGTCAAAGTCCAATTTCTCCGGAGTCAAGTTTAAATGTTGAGCACAAGCAGGAGAGATAAAAGAATGGGTAGAACCGGTATCTAGTAAGGTATAAACTTCGCAAGAGTTCAAGATTAGCTTACCCGTAATCACCTCATTCGGGTTCCTCGCGTTTTGGCCAGTCACGACAAACGCTTTTCCAGGAACCGCTGATTTCGACTTATCCGGGATAGCCCTTAGAGTCACCATTCCCGTTGAACTTGGTTTTTCTACAGAACAATCCCGAGCTATGTGGCATTCCTTTCCACAGTTGTAACATACCTTGGATTGTTGCGGACAGTTTGGGCTGATATGTCCCTCTTTCCCGCATTTGTAACATCTAACTGGTGGTTGTTCTCCTCCCCTAGAATTTGTTGTTGGTGATGGTGCTGCTGCTGATGTCTTCCCGTCATTGTTGAATCTCCTCTTTCTGAAATTTCCACTTGACTCACCTCTCCTATTATCATGGCCACGATGACCACCCGAGTGGTTACCGCCTTTGTTCGTATTTTTCCCTCGTCGTTGGTTATCATCGCTCTGATGACTGCTGTCACCGGTATGACCCTGATTGTGGTCCCTCGGTTAAACATACTCATTATCTCGCTCTAATAATTGAGCCTTGTTGACAACATCTGAATACAGAGAAAATTTATGAGAGATAAGGTATTGACGAATCTCGGGTTTGAGTTGTCATGAGGCATAGTCTATGACTTTCCCATGTTGCATGAGAACGCATCCTAACCCTTTGCCTGAAGCATCGCTGTATATAACAAATCCATCCAAACCAGATGGTATTGCCAGAACAGGTGCCGAAATGAGTCTCCTCTTGAGCTCTTGGAAACTCTTCTTGCATTCCTCGTTCCATACAAATTTTGTATCCTTACGAGTCAACTGAGTTAACGGAGTAACGATTCAAGAAAATCCTTCCACAAATCTCCGATAATAACCAGCTAAACCCAGAAAGCTACGTACTTCGGTCACCGACTTCGGTTGCTCCCAACTTTATACTGCTTCAATCTTCGTCGAGTCAACAGATACTCCATGTTTTGTCACTACGTGCCCAAGGAATACTACTTCCTCAAGCCAGAACTCGCATTTCTTTAACTTGGCATAACGTTTATTTTCATGAAGCCTTTCAAGTATCAGCTTCAAATGGTGCTCATGATCTTCAGGGCTTTTGGAATAGATGAGGATGTCATCAATAAAAACAACAACGAACTGATCCAAATATTCCTTGAATACTCGGTTCATCATATCCATGAAAGCAGCTGGAGCATTAGTCAATCCAAAAGATATGACTAAGAATTCATAATGCCCGTCTCGGGATTCAAGGCGCCTTGAATATCCTCGCTTTTAATCTTCACCGATGATATCCGTAATGAAGATCGATCTTTGAAAAGAATTTTGCTCCTTGTAACTGGTCAAATAGGTCATCAATGCGAGGTAGCGGATACCTATTCTTGATGGTGACATGGTTCAATTCTCGGTAGTCAATATAAAGTCGCATACTCCCGTCTTTTTTCTTTACGAATAAAACAGGAGCACCCCAAGGAGATGTACTAGGACGAATGAAACCGATGTCTAACAATTCCTGTAGTTGGACTTTTAACTCCTGAATTTCAATATGAGCCATTCGATATGGGGTTTTAGAAATGGGCTTTGTACCCGGTTCAAGGTCAATAAAGAATTCGACATCACGTTCTGGGGGTAGACCGGGAAGTTCTTCAGGAAATAAATCAGGAAATTCTCTAACAACAGAAATATTATCCAAATTTGACTTATCTCTGTTCAAATCCATAACATTGGCTAAGAAAGCTTGGCATCCGTTTTTTAATAAATGAATAACTTTATGGCTTGATATGACAGTGACTGATTTTAGTGGTTTAGTTGTTTGAATTCGTATGATAGGTTGGTTAGGAATATGAAAACTAACAACCTTACGAAAACAATCAATTTTGGCATGATGAGTGGTTAACCAATCAATTCCTAAAAACACATCAAAAGCAAGTATCTTTAAAGAGATAAGATCAACAGGTAATGTGATAGTGCCAACTTGGATCATGCAAGATTTATAAACTGTAGATGTAACGAAGGTTTCACCTAACGGAGTTTCAACAGATAAGTCAAAGTCCAATTTCTCCGAAGTCAAGTTTAAATGTTGAGCACAAGCAGGAGAGATAAAAGAATGGGTAGAACCGGTATCTAGTAAGGTATAAACTTACGCAAGAGTTCAAGATTAGCTTACCCGTAATCACATCATTCGGGTTCCTCGCGTTTTGTCCAGTCACGACAAACGCTCTTCCAGGAACCGCTGATTTCGACTTATCCGGGACAGCCCTTGGAGTCACCATTCCCGTTGAATTTGGTTTTGCTACAGAACAATCCCGAGCTATGTGGCCTTCCTTTCCACAGTTATAACATACCTTGGATTGTTGTGCACAGTTTGGGCTGATATGTCCCTCTTTCCCGCATTTGTAACATCTAACTGGTGGTCGTTCTCCTCCCCTAGAATTTGTTGTTGGTGCTGCTGCTGCTGCTGATTTCTTCCCATCATTGTTGAATCTCCTCTTTCTGAAATTTCCATATGACTAACCTCTCCTATTATCATGGCCACGATGACCACCCGAGTGGTTACCGCCTTTGTTCATATTTTTCCCTCCTCATTGGTTATCATCGCTCTGATGACTCATCACACCGGATGACCACGATTGTGGTCCCCTCATTGAACATACTCACTATCTCGCTCTAATAATTGAGCCCTGCTGACAACATCCTAAATATAGAGAAAATTTATGAGAGATAAGGTATTGACGAATCTCGGGTTTTAGACCTCTCGAAACATCCTTGTCATTCGTTCCTCATTCTCTACCAAATGAGGTGCAAACTTGGATAACTCAAAGAAACTTCGCCTCGTCTTTGGGACACCGCCATGTTGTTTTGTTCCAATCGATAAACTCTACCTCCTTCATATGACGAATACTTTCAGGAAAGTACTTGTCATTGAATAGTTTCTGAAACGTTTCCCACAACATGTTGAGTCAAGAGTCAGTAGGTACGCTTCACCGACTCCCACCAAGAGCTTTGCCTCACCGCGAACATAAAGGTGGCGAATGGAACCTTCTGTTCCTCCGTGCATCCCAAGACATCGAATATCTTGGTAATTTGCTTGACCCATATTTCCGCCTTGATCGGATCCGGCTTTCCAATAAATTCTGGTGGTCCCAACTCCTTGAACTACTTGGCTGTGACAGATTGCGCGTTGCTATCACTTCCACCCGTATTTTGTACACGAGTCTCCCTCGTCTGATTTTGTATGAACTGCAAAAAGCTCCTAAACATTCTATCATTCATCGTTTGCTCGGTAGTGTTGTTTACAGGAGGAATATTGTCTTCCTCTTGCACGTTCTCCTGGTTTGTAACTAAAGGTTGTTCCACTGTCTCATACACTCCATTTTAACGTTCTCAGTATCCATTCTTAAATACTTCCATAAAACAAGGGTTAATTAAACAAATTAACATATCACATAATATCCCTATATTATGACTGACCAACAAATAAGCTTAGATAGGACACCCTAGCGAAGGATTTAATCATCTTTCCCTCCTAGTTTTATTCCCCGATCTCACTTGAGACCATATCCTAGGCTCTTATACTAAATCGTGACGCCCCAAAATAGGTATACAACACCCATTCTGAGTCGCCAAATACATGGTATAGAAAGCAAACTACAACTTCAATAATACAATTGTCGTGCAAAATACGACAACATATACTGTGAGTTAAAATACAAATATTGTCTTCTAGACAATATCCATACTCAAATAAGTCCTCATTACAATTATTCAAACCCTATTTTACAAAAATAGTGAGGACTGCTAAAACATCTTTCTAGAACCATCACTCCATACCCCGACTAGATCCTGCTATATTCTCACCTCCTGAGAAGAAAAATGGAACAAAAAGGAAAAGGGTGAGCTCAACTAGCCCAAGTAAAAGAATATTATGACTAAGATAATATACAACAAATTATCATTAGTTTTCAACAGAAAAAATCGATAAAATATAATAGACAACAAGTTTCGGATCAATAATCGCAGTGAAAACAACAATCTATTAGAAGAGTCAAGTAGAAATGAGTTTTACTAACTTCTAAGATTTAAAAGTCCATCATCAATATTTTATCCTCAATAACAATCAATATACATCTTTAATCAATATTCATCTTTGCACTACAGAAGCCAAAGATATTCATTTGTATCACCAAATTGGTCATGTTCATCTCAACACTGCTCATCTTTGCACTACGGGCCAAAGATATTAATCGATTAATCATTCATCTTTTGCTCTACAGCCAAAGATATTCAAATAATATCATCATTTAGGACCGAGGATGATGAAAATATTTTAAAGAAAACGAATTCAAGGAGAGACGTAAGGACAAATAGTAGGGATTCTATAATGTTTATCCAAGATCAATAATACTTCATAAATACAAATTTTGAAGCAGAATTCAAAAATAAGGATCAAAACATGGATACAATCAAAGATAGTAACCATAATTGACATCTTGGACAAAAAGAAGAAAATTTCATTTTTTGGTGAATAGTGTCGTATTCGTGAATAGTGCCGTATACGTGAATAGTAACCCCAACACAAAAAGTTCCAAATTTGATAAAAACGTTCACCAATATTTTGGCATAATGATATTGAAGAAAATAATATCATTTAAGAAGAAAATAAAATCCCTTACCTCAAAATAACGGTACTTTTGATCGGAATATCGGATAGAAAGCCGAAGGAAACTTGTACCGAACAACAACTATCAAAGTATATAAATACTCGCTAAAATACGTTCGAGATTATAGAGAGAAAGAAAACTTGTTTCTGGTGTGATTTTCAATTCTAACCTAAGCGTCTATTTATAGGAAAATGCTAGAACGCCATAGGAGACTAAAATAATAAAATATATTATTTATTTTCTTTCTTTGCGTCTGTAGCCATCGTTAGACTAGCCTCCACAATTGAAAAATCAATCCAACACATGTATTCAACAAAGGACACTAGTGGGGCCCACCTATTTTAATAAAAATTATTTTATTTTCTAAAACTTCAGTAATTCATAGAAAATAGCTTGTTTATCAGAAAAATACAAATTTTATATCTATTCTGCCTGAAATCAAATTCTCTACAACTTTGTAGCTTTGAGTTTTTCCAAATTCCAAACATAAAATATCCGAAATCCACAAACGGATGATTTTTAATACCTCTACACCGACAAAATACTGATAAAACACCTCAGCATTTATTCCTTCATTTTTATCCACATAAAAATAAATATATCCATCATTTATATCCACATAAAATAAATATTTTCTTATCATATAAATCAATAATTAATTATTCACAAATAATATTACAGAATCATAATTATGATAACCGTAGTTCTCCTCAGAAAGATGGGGCTTTCCAATAAGAATTTCTCCTTACTGGCTCGCAATTAGGTGACCAAACCTCTCCTTGACAGAACTTTTTAGACATTGCCAATAATGCTATCTCATAATATTATTCAAATAATATGAATTATTGATCTGATAATGGGAAATACTATGCATTGATAATTATTGAAACAACAATAATATAAAATATCAACGCAGCAATTATTGAATCAATAAAATAAAATATTAAACAGTAATTACTGTAACAATTATTGAGTAGTGCCTTCTTACGTAAGAATCAATAATTCATCAATACTGTGCATCCACGCCAGACATCAGATATATAACCACCGGGTATTCCAACAGTGTTAACGGTAACAACTACGCCGTTATTTATAAAAACTTAAACTTGTCATTTTCTTCATCCGATAGTTATTCTGTTATGGGGCCCACAAATGACTGTGCCGTCATACGAATATTTCCCGACAACAAGAATATTCCACGACCAAACGAATATTCCCCGACAACAATGATTATTTTATAACCACTTGCTTATTTTGCAAAATTTGCACATTTCACCCATAACCAGAGAATTATATCAAATTAATACCTTATTATTCACAATAATAATTAGAGAAAATTCGATTTTATTTATAATAAGTTGGGGTCTTACAACCTCCCCCTCCTTATGAAATTTCGTCCTCGAAATTGACATACGTACCTGGTGTTTCAAAAAAGTGAGGATACCTCGCTTTCATTTCTGATTCCAACTCCCAGGTCATTTCTTCAATAGCATGGTTTCTCCACAAAACCTTAACTTGTGGTATAACCTTGGTGCGTAGGACATGCTCTTTCCTATCCAAGATCTTAACAGGTACTTCTTCGTACGTTAAATCTTCGGCTATCTCGTCTGGTTCTAACGCAATAATATGGTTCGGGTCTTTCACATATTTACGAAGCATGGATATGTGAAAAAGATTATGAACACGAGACATACTTGGAGGTAATGCGAGTCTATAGGCCACATTTCCTATTCGGTCAAGAATCTCAAATGGACCAACAAATCGTGGATTGAGCTTTTCTCTCTTTCCAAATCTTGTAACTCCCTTCCATGGAGCAACACGTAACAGTACATGATCTCCAATATTAAACTCCACGTCCTTTCTATGAAGATCAGCATAACTCTTTTGTCGATCTTGTGAGGTTTGAATACGTTGTCGAATCATTTGGATCTTTTCTGTAGTCATGCGTACTAATTCTGGTCCTAACAACGTTGTTTCTCCCACCTCGTCCCAGCATACTGGAGAACGACACTTTCGTCCATACAACGCCTCAAATGGAGCCATGCCTATACTTGCTTGATAACTGTTGTTGTAGGAGAATTCTACCTATGGAAAGTACTTATCCCAACTCCCTTTGAAATCTAGGACACAAAGTCTTAATAGATCTTCAAGGGTTTGAATAGTCCTCTCTGATTGTCCGTCCATTTGAGGATGGTATGCCGAACTGAATCGTAAATCCGTGCCCATAGCTTTCTGCAAGCTAACCCAAAATCTTGAAGTGAATCTTGGGTCACGATCCGAAACTATGGATACTGGCATGCCATGCAATCTCACAATCTCATTCACGTACATACGAGCAAGACGTTCAAGGGAATAAGTTTCTTGTATCGGCAAGAAATGGGAAGACTTGGTTAATCTATCAACAATAACCCAAATAGCATCTATGCCTTGACAAACTTTGGGAAGACCTATAACGAAATCCATAGTAATGTGTTCCCACTTCCATTCCGGAATCTCAAGTGGTTGCAATGGATGTTTTAGCACTTGATGCTCCGCCTTTACACGTTGACAAGTTAAGCACCTCGAGATAAACTCTGCGATCTCTCTCTTTCCACCAAAATGTATGTCGAATATCATGATACATTTTGGTAATCCCAGGATGGATTGAAAACGGGGTGTTGTGTGCCTCCATCATGATTCTATGCTTCAAATCAAAGTAGTTAGAAACACAAAGTTTGGAGTTGAATCTAAGTATTCCTTCTTCATCGATTCTCGCTTCTGGAATAGCTCCTTCTTGCACTTTCTTCTTCATACGTATCAGCTCCAGGTTCGTAGCTTGAGCAGCTTTACCTTTATCGATTAAAGTCGGTTCTACTCGTATGTTTGATATCATCACGTGGGTACTTGGAGCTTTTAACTCTATCTTCATCCTTTGTAAGTCATACAAAATGGGACTTTGTGTTAACAACATTGCACTCGTACTCGCATATGATCTTCTACTCAATGCGTCAGCTACTACGTTCGCTTTTCCAGAATGATATTGAATAGTGTGATCGTAATCTTTCAACAGTTCAAGACAACGTCGTTGCCGCATGTTGAGATCTTTTTGGGTGAAGAAATATTTGAGGCTTTTATGGTCCGTATAAATCTCCACTTTCTCCCCATACAGGTAGTGTCTCCAGATTTTCAACGCGAAAACGACTGCTGCCAACTCTAGATCATTAGTAGGATAATTCCTCTCATATTCTTTGAGTTGTCGTGAGGCATAGTCTATGACTTTCCCATGTTTCATGAGAACGCATCCTAACCCTTTGCCTGAAGCATCGCTGTATATAACAAATCCATCCAAACTAGATGGTATTGCCAGAACAGGTGCCGAAATGAGTCTCCTCTTGAGCTCTTGGAAACTCTTCTTGCATTCCTCGCTCCATACAAATTTTGTATCCTTACGAGTCAACTGAGTTAACGGAGTAACGATTCGAGAAAATCCTTCCACAAATCTCCGATAATAACCAGCTAAACCCAGAAAGCTACGTACTTCGGTCACCGACTTCGGTTTCTCCCAACTTTATACTGCTTCAATCTTCGTCGAGTCAACAGATACTCCATGTTTTGACACTACGTGCCCAAGGAATACTACTTCCTCAAGCCAGAACTCGCATTTCTTCAACTTGGCATAAAGTTTATTTTCATGAAGCCTTTCAAGTATCAGCTTCAAATGGTGCTCATGATCTTCACGGCTTTTGGAATAGATGAGGATGTCATCAATAAAGACAACAACGAACTGATCCAAATATTCCTTGAATACTCGGTTCATCATATCCATGAAAGCAGCTGGAGCATTAGTCAATCCAAAAGATATGACTAAGAATTCATAATGCCCGTCTTCGAGTTCAAAGGCGCTTGGAATATCCTTAGTTTTAATCTTCAGCTGATGATATCCAGAATGAAGATCGATCTTTGAAAAGAATTTTGCTCCTTGTAACTGGTCAAATAAGTCATCAATGCGAGGTAGCGAATACCTATTCTTGATGGTGACATGGTTCAGTTCTCGGTAGTCAATATAAAGTCGCATACTCCCGTCTTTTTTCTTTACGAATAAAACAGGAGCACCCCAAGGAGATGTACTAGGACGAATGAAACCGATGTCTAACAATTCCTGTAGTTGGACTTTTAACTCCTGAATTTCAATATGAGCCATTAGATATGGGGTTTTAGAAATGGGCTTTGTACCCGGTTCAAGGTCAATAAAGAATTCGACATCACGTTCTGGGGGTAGACCGGGAAGTTCTTCAGGAAATACATCAGGAAATTCTCTAACAACAGAAATATTATCCAAATCTGACTTATCTCTGTTCAAATCCATAACATGGGCTAAGAAAGCTTGGCATCCGTTTTTTAATAAACGAATAACTTTATGACTTGATATGACAGTGACTGATTTTAGTGGTTTAGTTGTTTGAATTCGTATGATAGGTTGGTTAGGAATATGAAAACTAACAACCTTACGAAAACAATCAATTTTGGCATGATGAGTGGTTAACCAATCAATTCCTAAAAACACATCAAAAGCAAGTATCTTTAAAGAGATAAGATCAACAGGTAATGTGATAGTGCCAACTTGGATCATGCAAGATTTATAAACTGTAGATGTAACGAAGGTTTCACCTAACGGAGTTTCAACAGATAAGTCAAAGTCCAATTTCTCCGAAGTCAAGTTTAAATGTTGAGCACAAGCAGGAGAGATAAAAGAATGGATAGAACCGGTATCTAGTAAGGTATAAACTTCGCAAGAGTTCAAGATTAGCTTACCCGTAATCACCTCATTCGGGTTCCTAGCGTTTTGTCCAGTCACAACAAACCCTCTTCCAGGAACCGCTGATTTCGACTTATCCGGGACAGCCCTTGGAGTCACCATTCCCGTTGAATTTGGTTTTGCTACAGAACAATCCCGAGCTATGTGGCCTTCCTTTCCACAGTTATAACATACCTTGGATTGTTGTGCACAGTTTGGGCTGATATGTCCCTCTTTCCGCATTTGTAACATCTAACCGGTGGTCGCTCTCCTCCCTAGAATTTGTTGTTGGTCTTTGGTGTTTCTTCTTTGATTTCTTCCCGTCATTGTTGAATCTCCTCTTTCAAAATTTCCACATGACTCACCTCTCCTATTATCATGGCCACGATGACCACCCGAGTGGTTACCGCCTTTGTTCGTATTATTTTTCCTCCTCATTGGTTATCATCGCTCCGATGACTCATCATCACCGATGACCACGATTGTGGTCCCCGGTTGAACATACTCACTATCTCGCTCTAATAATTGAGCCCCATTGACAACATCCTGAATACGAGAGAAAATTTATGAGAGATAAGGTATTGACGAATCTCGGTTTTAGACCTCTCGAAACATCCTTGTCATTCGCTCCTCATTCTCTACCAAATGAGGTGCAACCAGATAACTCAAATAACTTCGCCTCGTCTTTGGGACACCGCCATGTTGTTTTGTTCCAATCGATAAACTCTACCTCCTTCATATGACCTAATACTTTCGGAAAGTACTTGTCATTGAATAGTTTCAAATGTTTCCATACAACATGTTGAGTCAAAGCAGAAGTCAGTACGCTTCACCGACTCCCACCAGTAGTCTGCCTCACCGCGGAACATAAAGGTGGCGAATGGAACCTTCTGTTCCTCCGTGCATCCCAAGACATCGAATATCTTGGTAATTTGCTTGACCCATATTTCCGCCTTGATCGAATCCGGCTTTCCAATAAATTCTGGTGGTCCCAACTCCTTGAACTACTTGGCTGTGACAGATTGCGCGTTGCTATCACTTCCACCCGTATTTTGTACACGAGTCTCCCTCGTCTGATTTTGTATGAACTGCAAAAAGCTCCTAAACATTCCATCATTCATCGTTTGGTCGGTAGTGTTGTTTACAGGAGGAATATTGTCTTCCTCTTGCACGTTCTCCTGGTTTGTAACTAAAGGTTGTTCCACTGTCTCATACACTCCATTTTAACGTTCTCAGTATCCATTCTTAAATACTTCCATAAAACAAGGGTTAATTAAACAAATTAACATATCACATAATATCCCTATATTATGACTGACCAACAAATAAGCTTAGATAGGACACCCTAGCGAAGGATTTAATCATCTTTCCCCTCCTAGTTTTATTCCCCGATCTCCGCCAGAGACCATATCCCTAGGCTCTTATACCAACTGTGACGCCCCCAAAATAGGTATACAACACCCATTCTGAGTCGCCAAATACATGGTATAGAAAGCAAACTACAACTTCAATAATACAATTGTCGTGCAAAATACGACAACATATACTGTGAGTTAAAATACAAATATTGTCTTCTAGACAATATCCATACTCAAATAAGTCCTCATTACAATTATTCAAACCCTATTTTACAAAAATAGTGAGGACTGCTAAAACATCTTTCTAGAACCATCACTCCATACCCCGACTAGATCCTGCTATATTCTCACCTCCTGAGAAGAAAAATGGAACAAAAAGGAAAAGGGTGAGCTCAACTAGCCCAGTAAAGAATATTATGACTAAGATAATATACAACAAATTATCATTAGTTTTCAACAGGAAAAAATCTGATAAAATATAATAGACAACAAGTTTCAGATCAATAACTGCAGCGGAAACAACAATCTATTAGAAGAGTCAAGTAGAGAATGAGTTTTACTAACTTCTAAGATTTAAAAGTCCATCATCAATATTTTATCCCTGTAACAACAATCAATATACATCTTTAATCAATATTCATCTTTGCACTACAGGCCAAAGATATTCATTTGTATCACCAGTTGGTCATGTTCATCTCAACACCTGTTCATCTTTGCACTACGGGCCAAAGATATTAATCAGTTAATCATTCATCTTTGCACTACAGGCCAAAGATATTCAGTAATATCATCATTTAGGACTGAGGATGATGAAAAATATTTTAAAGAAAACGAATTCAGTGAGATGTAAGGACAAATAGTAGGGATTCTGGATAATGCTTTATCCAAGATCAATAATACTTCATAAATACAAATTTTGAAGCGAAATTCAAAAATAAGGATCAAAACATGGATACAATCAAAGATAGTAACCATAATTGACATCTTGGACAAAAAGAAGAAAATTTCATTTTTTGGTGAATAGTGTCGTTATACGTGAATAGTAACCCCAACACAAAAAGTTCCAAATTTGATAAAAACGTTCACCAATATTTTGGCATAATGATATTGAAGAAAATAATATCATTTAAGAAGAAAATAAAATCCTTACCTCAAAATAACTAGACTTTTTGATCTAATATCGGATAGAAAGTCGAAGGAAACTTGTAATAGAACAACAACTATCAAAGTATATAAATACTAAGCTAAAATACGCTCGAGATTATAGAGAAAAGAAAACTTGTTTACGGTGTGATTTTCAATTCTAACCTAAGCGTCTATTTATAGGAAAATGCTAGAACGCCATAGGAGACTAAAATAATAAAATATATTATTTATTTTCTTTCTTTGCGTCTGTAGCCATCGTTAGACTAGCCTCCACAATTGAAAAATCAATCCAACACATGTATTCAACAAAGGACACTAGTGGGGCCCACCTATTTTAATAAAAATTATTTTATTTTCTAAAACTTCAGTAATTCATAGAAAATAGCTTGTTTATCGAAAAATACAAATTTTATATCTATTCTCACCTCAAATCAAATTCTCTACAACTTTGTAGCTTTGAGTTTTTCCAAATTCCAAACATAAAATATCCAAATCCACAAACGGATGATTTTAATACCTCTACAATCGACAAAAAATCTTGATAAAACACCTCAAGATTTATTCCTTCATTTTATCCACATAAAAATAAATATATCCATCATTTATATCCACATAAAATAAATATTTTCTTATCATATAAATCAATAATTAATTATTCACAAATAATATTACAGAATCATAATTATGATAACCAGGCCGTTCCCAGGAAAGATGGGGCTTTCCAATAAGAATTTCTCCTTACTGGCTCGCAATTAGGTGACCAAACCTCTCCTTGACAGAACTTTTTAGACATTGCCAATAATGCTATCTCATAATATTATTCAAATAATATGAATTATTGATCTGATAATGGGAAATACTGTGCATTGATAATTATTGAAACAACAATAATATAAAATATCAACGCAGCAATTATTGAATCAATAAAATAAAATATTAAACAGTAATTACTTAACAATTATTGAGTAGTGCCTTCTTCACGTAAGAATCAATAATTCATCAATACTGTGCATCCACGCCAGTATTACTATATTTTAACCAATTTGGATATTCCAACAATTGTTAATTGTAATAACTACGCCGTTATTTATAAAAACTCAAACTTGTCGTTTTCTTCATCCTGACGCTTATTACATTATGGGGCCCACAAATGATCATACCGTCGTCATTTAATATTCCCTGACAACAAGAATATTCCACGACCAAACGAATATTCCCCGACAATAATGATTATTTTATAACCACTTGCTTATTTTGCAAAATTTGCACATTTCACCAATAACCAGATAATTATATCAAATTAATACCTTATTATTCACAATAATAATTAGAGAAAATTCAATTTTATTTATAATAAGTTGGGGTCATACAAATTTTATTATGAAATTTTTACCTTTTTATGTCGAGGTTACTTCACGTATATGATACTATTCACGTATACGGCACTATTTACGAATACGGTACTATTCACGAAGTATAATTTTTCTTGTGAAATTTCTACCTTTTTGTGTCGGGGTTACTATTCACGTATACGACACTATTCACGAATACGGCACTATTCACAAAAAAATTAAATTTTCTTTTCTTTGTCCAAGTTGTCTATTTTGGTTACTATCTTTGATTGTATCCATGTTTTGATCTTCATTCTTGAATTTTTCTCCACAAGTGATTATTATGGAGTATTTTTGAACTTGGATAAACTGAAATACAAATCCCTAATCTTTGTCCTTTTATCTCATTGGATTCATTTTCTTTAAGATATTTTTCATCATCTTCAGTCCTAAATGGTGATATAACTAAATATCTTTGGCCTGTAGTACAAAGATGAATGATTACCTGATGAATATCGTTGTCCCGTAGTGCAAAGATGGACAGGTGTTGAGATGAACATGACCAACTAGTGATATGAATGAAAATCTTTAGCCGTAGTGCAAAGATGAATATTTGGTTCAAGTTGTATATTGATTGATGTTACAGGGATAAAATATTGATGATGGACATTTAAATCATAGAAGATAGTAGATTTCATTTTCTACTTAACTCTTCTAATGAATAGTTATTTCTGCTGCGAATATTGATCTAAAACTTGTTGTCTATTATATTTTATCTGATTTGTTCAAGACTAACGATAATTTATTGTTCATTATCTTAGTCATAATATTCTTTACTGGGCTAGTTGAGCTCACCCTTTTCCTTTTTGTTCCATTTTTCTTCTCAAGAGGCGAGAATATAGTGGGAACTAGTTGGGGTGTGGAGTGATGGGTCCAGACAGTTGTTTTAGCAGTCCTCACTATTTTGTAAAATAGTGTATGAATAATTGTAATCAGGACTTATTTGAGTTTGGATATTGTCTAGAAGAAAATATTTGTATTTAAACTCACAGCATATGTTTTTATGTACCATGTATTTGGCGACTCAGAATAGGTTGTGTGGACCTATTCTAGGGGCATCACAGTTGGTATTAGAGCTTAGGGATATGGTCTCTGGCGGAGATCGGGAAATAGAACTAGGAGGGGAAAGACGAGTAAATCCTTCTCTAGTGTGTCCTACCTAAGCTTATTTGGTATTTAATTGGTCGGTCAATATATAAAGATAATATGTGGTATGTCAATTTCTTTAATTAACCCTCGCTTTATGGCAGTATTTGAGAATGGCAGCTGAAAATGTTAACAATGGAGTGAATGAGACTGTGGAGACACCTTTAATCACCAACCAGGAGAACGTGCAATAGGACGACAATGTTCCTCATGTAAACAACGCCACTGACCAAACGATAAATGATGTGATGTTTAGAAGCTTTTTGTAGTTCATGCAAAATAAGACGAGGGAGACTCATGTGCAAAATACAGGTGGAAACAATGGTAACGCGCGGCTTGTCACAGCCAAGCAGTTCAAAGAGTGGGGACCACCAGAATTTTTGGGAAAGCCGGATTCGATCAAGGAGAAAACGTGGGTTAAGCAAATTACCAAGATATTTGATGTCTTTGGATGCACGGAGGAACAGAAGGTTCCATTCGCCACCTTTATGTTCCGTGGTAAGGAAGATTACTGGTGGGAATATTTGAAGCGTACCCAGCCTGCCGCACTTAATATGTCTTGGCAAACGTTTCAGAAACTATTCAATGATAAGTACTTTCCCGAAAGTATTCGTCATATGAAGGAGGTAGAAATTATTAGAATGGAACAAAACAACATGAATGTGTTCCATTACGAGGCTAAGTTCGCAGAGTTATTCAGGTTTGCACCTCATTTGGTAGAGAATGAGGAACTTATTACACGGATGTTTCTAAGAGGTTTGAAACCAGAAATTCGTCAATACCATATCTCTCATAAATTGTGAATAGGGCTCAATTATTAGAGTGAGATAATGAGTATGTTCAACTTAGGGACTACAACCAGGGTCATACCGGTGGCAGCAGTCATCGGAGCAATGATAACTAGCGGGGAGGAAAATATCATAACAAAAGCGGTTACCACTCTGGTGGTAATCGTGGCCATGATAGTAGAAGAAGCGAGTCGGGGGGAGATTTCAAAAAGAGAACGTACAACAATGACAATATGAAGACGTCAGCACCAGCATCAATTGTTTCTAAGGGAGGAGAACGACCATCGGTCGTATGTTATAAATGCGGGAAAGAGGGACACATCAGCCCAAACTGCCCACAATAATCCAAGGTGTGTTATAATTGTGGAAAGGAAGGTCATATAGCTAGAGATTATCTTGTAGCAAAACCAAGTCCAGTGGGAATGGTGACTCCGAAGGCTGTCCTGGACAAGACAAAGTCGGTGGTTCTTGGAAGAGCGTTTGTCGTGACTGCTCAAAAAGCAAGTAACCCGAACGAAGTTATCACGGGTTAGTTAATCATAAATTTTTGTGAAGTTTATACCTTATTATATATTGGTTTTGCTCATTATTTTATTTCTCCTGCGTGTGCTCAACGTTTGAACTTGACCCCTGAGAAATTAGACTTTGACTTATCTGTTGAAACTCAGTAGGAGAAACTTTTGTTACATCCACGGTTTATATATCTTGCTTGATTCAAGTTTGGACCATCACATTACATGTCGATCTTATTTCTTTTAAAATACTTGCATTTGATGTGATTTTAGGGATTGATTGGTTAACCACTCATCATACCAAAATTGATTGTTTTCGTAAGGTTGTTAGTTTTCATATTCCTAACCAACCTGTTATGCAAATTCAAGCAACCAAACCACTAAAGTCAATCACTGTCATATCAAGTCATAAAGTCATTCTTTTATTGAAAAATGGATGTCAAGCTTTCTTAGCCCATGTCATGGATTTAAACAAGAATACGTCAGATTTAAATGGTATTTCTGTTGTTAGTAAATTTCCTGACGTATTTCCTAAAGACCTTTCCGGTCTACCCCCAGAATGTGAAGTTGAATTCTTTATTGACCTTGAACCTTGTACAAAACCTATTTCTAAATCCCCATATCGAATGGCTCCTATTGAACTTCAGGAGTTAAAAACCCAACTACAGGAGTTGGTACCCAAGCCTCTCGCTAGTGACTTCCTTTGTGGACTGCACCGAAGTTAGACTCTCCGTAGGGGATGCCATATCCGTGTTGTGGTAAACTGATAGGTGCCATTATGATGTGTTATCCAAGATTGGGATATGAGTCACATTTGAGAGCAACCTAAGTCAGTAATCAAAATACGTAGCTTTCTTGGCTTTACTGGTTACTATCGAAGATTCGTGGAAGGATTTTCTTGAATCGCTACTCCACTAAATCAGTTGACTCGAAAAGATACAAAATTTGAATGGAGCGAGGAATGTGAGAAGAGCTCCCAAGAACTAAACATGCGGCAACGACGTTGGCTCGAGCTGTTGAAAGATTACGATCATACCATTCAATACCATCGTGGAAAAGCGAACGTAGTAGCTGACGCATTGAGTAGAAGATCATATGCGGGTACGAGTGCGATATTGTCAACGCAAAGGCCCATTTTGTATAACTTAAAAAAATGATGGAGATGGAGTTAAAGATTCTAGAGACCCACGTGAAGATGTCAAATATACGAGTAGAATCGACTTTAATCGATAAAGTTAAAGTTGTTCAAGCTACAAACCTGGAGCTGATGAATATGAAGAAGAAAGTATAAGAATGTGTTATTTGAGAAGGAAGAGTTGAAATCTCAACCCTCGATTTATTAGTCCATTTGAAATCCTCGATCGAGTAGGAACTATGGCCTATAGACTCGATTTACCGCCAAGTATGTCGCGTGTTCATAACGTTTTTCATGTATCGATGTTACGTAAGTATGTGGATGACCCGAACCACATTATTGAGTTAGAACCAGACGAGATAACCGAAGATTTAATGTACGAGGAGGTACCTGTCAAGATCTTGGATAGGAAGGAGCATGTCTTATGCACAAAGGTTATACCACAAGTCAAAGTTTTTTGGAGGAACCATGTTATTGAGGAAATGAATTGAGAGTTGGAATAGGAAATGAAAACAAGGTATCCTTACCTTTTCGAAACACTAGGTACGTACGTCAATTTCGAGGACGAAATTTCATAAGGAATGGAGGTTGTAAGACCCCAACTGTGTCGCCCCCAAAATAGGTATACATCACCTATTCTGAGTCGTTAAATACATGGTACAAAATACAAATAAAAACTTAATTATATAACTGTCGTGTAAAATACGACAAAACATAAGCTGTGAGTTTTAATACAACATTGTCTTCTAAACAGTATTCAAACTCAAAATAAGTCCTCAATACATTTATTTTCACACTATTTCATAGAATAGTGAGGACTACTAATACTATCATCTGAACCGTCACTCCATTCCCCGACTAGTCCCCGCTACATTCTCATTTCCTGAAGAGAACAATGAAAGCAAAAGGGTGAGCTCAACTAGCCTAGTAAAAAATATTACGACTAAGATAATGCAGAATAAATTATCTTTAGCCTTCAACAGTGTTAAACTGATAAAATATAACAAACATCAAGTTTAACTATAGCGGAATAAGCAATCCATTAGAAGAGTCAAGTAGAGAATAAAATCTACTATCTTCTATGATTTAAAAGGTTTTTCATTACTTTTATCGCTGAGACTCATCTTAATAAATAATCCACATCATCCCTACACTTCAGCCAATGATATTCATTTGTATCACGACCACAAATTATCCATGCACTACGGGCCAAGGATATTCATGTATTCATCAATGGTCATGATCATGCCAACAACTGTCCATCAATGTACTACGGCCAATGAGGATTTTTACCACATCATTTGTAACATTACGGTCATAATTATACCGAATAATCCATGGCATAATCATACCAAGTCCATCTATGCACTACAGGCCACAGATGATTTTCAATATATTATAAACATGAGGATGATGACAATTCAATAAAACAAGTTCAAGAATAAATTTTAAAGATTTATAAGTTAATTTATCCTAAACTCAATAACGTCCAAATTGTCAACATGATACTGCTTTGTGGAGTAAAATTCAAGAATACACAGAAGAATATTTCCATGAAAAGATATTGGATGAAGCGCAAATATCAAGGATATTCCACTAATTTCATGTAGTATAGAAGTCAAAGCTTTAACCAACTGAGTATAATAGAATATATGAAACTGCAAATGGATTTTTGTCCGTCATGCAGTAATCCACTTAGACAGATCATTTCCATAATTTAATAAGGAATGAATATAAAGGATCATTCACCATGCATGTGATAATCCACATGACATGTGAGTTATTCCAATGTAATAATAAAGAATGGAATAACATAAGAAATCACCATGCATGCGATAGACCACACGCATACGAAGTTATTCTAATGAGAATAATAAAGAATGGAACCAGTCATGCGTAATCCGCATGCATATGATGTTCCAACAGAATAATAAAGAATCGGAACCGTGTCATCGCACAACCGCATGCACTTGGATGTTCAAATGTAATAATAAAGAACGGAACCAGGTCATGCGTAAACGCACTGACAGGATGTTCTAACAGAATATTAAAGAATGGAATAACAGAAGAATTTCACCATGTATACGGTACTTCGCATAGATATGTTATTCCAACATAATGATAAAGAATGGAATATTAGAAGTTCTCTTCATGAAGACGAAAGAAATAATACCCCTTACGAGTACAACAAATAATATCCCTTACCGTAAAAGAAGAGTATTACGACTGGTAGGGCGAAGATATTCTTGAAGAAAACTTATACTGTTTTTCTACGCTCAAAGCTTCTGAAAACTCTAAAGAAATACGCTCAAGATTATAGAAGAAGAATTCTCTGAATTTCTGGTGTGATTTCAATTCTAACTAAGCATCCTATTTATAGGAGAATTGAAAGGATACTATGCAATAAAATATAATATATCCTAAATATATATATATATATATATATATATATATATATATATTTAAAATTTAATAAAACAAATAACTTTATAAAAGTATTTTGTTTTATATAAAAAGATTTTACTATGCAAAATACTATGCATAATAAAATATAATATATTCTATTTATAGTCTAATAAAACAAATACCTTTATAAAAGTATTCTCATTTTATATAAAAAGATTTTACCATGCAAAACACTATGCATAATAGAATACAATATATTCTATTTATAGTCTAATAAAATGTATAAACTTTATAAAAGTATTCATTTTTTATATAAAAAGCTTTTCTGTTTTATTACATTAATAATACTAATAAAACAAAATTTATCATCATTATTATAATTCACAATATTAATCGACTAGGTCGTTCCCAGGAAAGAGGGGGCTTTCCAATAAGGATTTCTCCCCATTGGTGCGCAATTAGGTGATCAAACCTCTCCTTGACAGAACTTCTAGACATCGTTAATATTGTAAATAATAATATTAATAACTTTGTCATCTCAATTATTGATTTAATAATATATAAAATATTAACAATAATTAAATCAAATAACGTGAGATACTATGCAGCAATTACTGTAGCAATAATTGAACAAAACTGAGTGACTTCTCACGTAAGCATCAATAATCAATACTGTGTGCTACTATGCAACCACGCGTATTACTATACTTTTAACACCGGGTGTTTCAACAGTTAACGGTAAAACTTCCACCGTTATTTTCATAAAGTATTTTTGTCATTTTCTCAACCCGACAATAATTCTGTTGTGGGGTCCACCAATGATTGTGCCATTGTACGAATATTCCCTGTTAAAACGAATATTTCCCGACCATTCGAATATTATATAACAACTTGCGTACTTTGCAAAATTTATAAATATTATTCACAACTATAACATTATATCAAATTCATTCCATAATATTCAAAAATGATATTTATAGAAAATTCATCTTTATTCATAAAAGTTGGGGTCTTACAACCTCCCCTTCTTATGAAATTTCGCCCTCGAAATTAGGGTACGTACCTGGTATATCGAAGAGGTAAGGATACCTTGATTTAATTTCAGATTCTAACTCCCATGTTATTTCCTCATCATCGTGGTTCCTCCACAAAACTTTGACTTGAGGTATAACCTTGGAGCATAGAACATGTTCCTTCTTATCCAAGATTTTAATAGGAACCTCGTCATACGTTAAATCTTCCGCTATTTCATCCGGTTCTAACTCAATAATGTGGTGCGAGTCTTTCATATATTTACGTAACATAGATATGTGAAAAACGTTATGAACACGAGACATACTTGGCGGTAAAGCAAGTCTATAAGCCACAGTTCCTACTCGATCGAGGATTAAAAATGGGTCAATGAATCGAGGATTGAGCTTTCCTCTCTTTCCAAATCTCGTAACTCCTTTCCATGGAGCAACACGTAACAACACATGATCTCCAATATCGAATTCTAGGTCCTTTCGATGAAGATCAACATAACTCTTTTGTCGATCTTGTGAGGTTTTTATACGTTGTCGGATCGTTTGAATCTTTTTCGTAGTCATACGTACCAACTCCGGTCCCAACAACGTTGCTTCACCCACCTTATCCTAGCATACTGGAGAACGACACTTTCTTCCATACAACGCCTCAAATGGAGCCATGCCAATACTTGCTTGATAAGTGTTGTTGTAGGAAAACTTCACCAATGGTAAGAACTTATCCCAACTTCCCTTAAAGTCAAGGACACAAAGTCTTAATAAATCTTCAAGTGTTTGAATAGTCCTCTCCGACTGTCCGTCCGTCTGAGGATGATATGCCGAGCTAAATCGTAAATCTGTGCCTATAGCTTTCTGCAAAATAACCCAAAATCCTGAAGTGAATCTTAGGTCTCGATCAGCAACTATGGATACTGGCATACCATGCAGTCTTACAATCTCGTTTGTGTACATACGAGCAAGACGTTCAAGTGTAAAAGTTTCTCGTATCGGTAAGAAATGAGCAGACTTGTTCAATCTATCAACAATGACCCAAATCGCATCTATGCCTTGAGAAACCTTAGGAAGATCGGTAACAAAATCTATGGTAATGTGCTCCAACTTCCATTCTGGAATTTCAAGTGGTTGCAATGGACTTTTTGGTACTTGATGCTCCGCCTTATCTCGTTGACAAGTTAGACACCTTGAGATAAACAGCGTTATCTCTCTCTTCATATTGCTCCACCAAAATATATGATGAAGATCATGATACATTTTGGTACTCCCAAGATGGATTGCAAACGGTGTGTTGTGCGCCTCCATCATGATTTTATACTTTAAATTAGGGTCGTTAGGAACACAAAGTCTGGAGTTGACTCGAAGTATTCCTTCTTCATCGATTCTTGCTTACGGCATAGCACCTTCTTGAACTTTCTTCCTCATATGCATCAGTTCCAGGTCTGTAGCTTGAGCAGCTTTAACTTTATCAATTAAAGTCGATTCTACTCGTATATTCTCCATCATCACATGGGTCCCCGAAGTCTTTAACTCTATCTCCATCCTTTGTAAGTCACACAAAATGGGCCTTTGCGTTGACAATATCGAACTCGTACCCACATATGATCTTCTACTCAATGCGTCAGCTACCACGTTTGCTTTTTCAAGATGGTATTGGATGGTATGATCATAATCTTTCAACAGTTCAAGCCAACGTTGTTGTCGCATATTGAGTTCCTTTTTAGTGAAGAAATATTTGAGGCTTTTATGATCCGTAAAGATCTCCACTTTCTCCCCATACAAGTAATGCCTTTAAGTGCGAAGACAACAGCTGCCAACTCTAGATCATGAGTAGGATAATTCCTCTCATATTCTTTGAGTTGCCAAGAGGCATAGGCTATGACTTTCTCATGTTGCATGAGAACACATCCTAACCCTTTGCCCGATGCATCACTGTAGATGACAAATCCCTCCGAGCCAGATGGTATTGTCAGAACAGGTGCTGAAATGAGTCTCCTCTTAAGTTCTTGAAAACTCTTCTCACATTCCACGCTCCAACCGAATTTTATATCTTTCTGAGTCAGCTGAGTTAATGGAGTAGCGATTCGGGAAAACCCTTCCACGAATCTCCGATAATAACCAGCTAATCCGAGAAAGCTACATACTTTGGTCACTGATTTAGGTTGCTCTCAGCTTTGAATAGCTTTAATCTTTTCCGGGTCAACAGATATTCCATGACTTGATGCTATGTGCCCAAGGAATGCTACTTCCTCAAGCCAGAACTCACATTTCTTCAACTTGGCATAAAGCTTATTTTCACGAAGCTTTTGGAGTATCAGCCTCAAGTGTTGCTCATGATCTTCACGGCTTTTGGCATATATGAGGATATCATTAATAAAGACGACCACAAAGTGATCCAAATATTCCTTGAATACTCGGTTCATCATATCCATGAAGGCAGCAGCAGCATTAGTCAATCCAAAAGACATGACTACAAAATTCATAGTGCCCGTACCGAGTTTTGAAGGCAGTCTTTGGAATATCCTCAGTTTTAACCTTCAGCTGATGATATCCAGAACGAAGATCGATCTTTGAAAAGAACTGTGCTCCTTGCAACTGGTCAAACAGGTCATCAATGCGAGGTAACGGATACCTATTCTTGATGGTGACATGGTTCAATTCCCGGTAGTCAATACAAAGTCGCATACTCCCATCTTTCTTCTTCATGAATAGAATAGGAGCACCCCATGGAGATGTACTAGGACGAATGAAACCAATGTCTAATAATTCTTGTAATTGGGTCTTTAACTCCTGAAGTTCAATAGGAGCTACTCGATATGGGGCTTTGGAAATGGGTTTTGTACCGGGTTCCAGGTCGATACAAAATTCAATTTCACGCTCTGGGGGTAGGCCAGGAAGTTCTTCAGGGAATACGTCAGGAAATTTATTAACAATAGAAATATCATTCATATCGGATTTATTTTTGTTTAAATCATGATATGAGCTAAGAAAGCTTGACATCCATTTTTCAATAAACGAATAGCTTTATGGCTTGAGATGACAGTGATTGATTTTAATGGTTTGGTTGCTTGAATTTGCATAATAGGTTGATTAGGAATATGAAAGCTAACAACCTTACGAAAACAATCAATTTTTGCATGATGAGTAGTTAACCAATCAATCCCTAGAATCACATCAAATACAAGTATTTTCAATGAAATAGGATCGACAGGTAATGTGAGGGTACCGATTTGAACCAAACAAGACTTATAAACAGTGGATGTAATGAAGGTTTCTCCCAACGGAGTTTCCACAGATAAGTCAAAGTCCAATTTCTCTGGAGTCAAATTTAATCGTTGAACGCAAGTAGGAGAAATAAAAGAATGGGTAGAACCGATATCAAATAAGGTATAGACTTCACTAGAGTTTATGATAAGCTTACCCGTGATGACCTCGTTCGGGTTCCTTGATTTCTGGGAGGTCACAACAAAAACTCTCCCTTGAACTACTGGTTTTGACTTGTCTGGGATGGTATTTTGTGTCATCGTTCCAACTGGACTTATCTTCGGTGCACGACAAAATTGGGCTAGGTGACCTTCTCTTCCACAATTATAACACGCTTTGGATGGCATCGCGTAGTTTGGACAGATATGTCCTTCCCCTCAGCATTTGAAGCATATGATAGGTGGTCGTTCTCCTTCCTTAACCACGGGTGCTGATGCTGATGTCTTTCCATCATTGTTTAATCTCCTCTTCTTGAAATGTCCATTCTTATTGTCTTGGCCATGATTACCACCGAAGTGGTTACCATTTCTGGCATGTTGATTCCCTCCACGTTTGTTGTCACCGCTTCGATTACTGCTACCACTGGTATTATCTTTTTGCCGGCTGCTTTCTCTTGGTTGAGTTGACTCGTTATCGCGCTCCAATAACTAAGCCCTATTTACAACATTTAAATACAAACACAATTTATGAGAAATTAGATATTGACGTATCTCGGGTTTCAAACCTCTTAGAAACATCCGCGACATTCTTTCCTCATTATCAACCAAGTGAGACGCAAACCAGGACAACTCGGCAAACTTAGCTTCAGTCTTTGCTGGCCATATTATTCTCGCTCCAACTTGATGAACTCTACCTCTTTCATGTGACGAATACTTTAGGGAAAGTACTTGTCGTTGAATAGTTCTTGGAACTTCTCCCAAGACATCTTCAGTACGGCAAGTTGAGTACGCTTTACCGATTCCCACCAGTAATCTGCCTCTCCTCGTAACATAAAGGTGGCAAAGGGAACCTTTTGCTCCTCAGAGCATCCCAAGACATCAAATATCTTGGTGATCTGCTTTATCCACGTCTTCGCCTTAAGTGGTTTTGGCTCTCCAATAAACTCCGGTGGTCCCAGCTCCTTGAATTGTTTAACAGTGACCGTCCAAGAGTTTCCAGTGTTTCCACCTATATTTTGGGGCAGAGCCGCTCTACTTTGATGTTGCATGAATTGCATAAAGCCTCTGAACATTCCATCATTCATCATTTGGTCAGTGTTGTTGTTTACATGAGGATTATCGTCTTCCTGATGCACATTCTCCTGATTATTGATATGTGGAGACTCAATGGTCTCCTGTGTTCCATTGCTATTCTCAACATTCTCGGATGTCATTTTCAGATACTGCCACAAAACAAGGGTTAGTTATCATATCACATATTATCCCTATACTCTGACCGGCCAATTAAATACCAAATAAACTTAGGTAGGTCATACTAGCGAAGGAATTCCCCATCTCTCCCCTCCTAGTTCTTGTCTCACATCTCAGCCAGGGATCAAATCCCTAAGCTTTGATACCAACTGTGATGCCCCCAAAATAGGCATACATCACATATTCTAAGTCGTCAAATACATGGTACAAAATAAAAATAAAAACTTAATTATACAACTGTCGTGTAAAATACGACAAAACATAAGCTGTGAGTTTTAATACAACATTGTCTTCTAAACAGTATTCAAACTAAAAATAAGTCCTCATTATATTTATTTTCACACTATTTCATAGAATAGTGAGGACTACTAATGCTATCATCCTAAATCACTCTCGTTCTTTCGACTAGTCCCCGCTACGTTCTCATTTCCTGAAGAGAACAATGAAAGCAAAAGGTTGAGCTCAACTAGCCAAGTAAGAAATATTATGACTAAGATAATGCAGAATAAATTATCATTAGCCTTCAACAGTGTTAAACTGATAAAATATAACAAACATCAAGTTTAACTGCAGCGGAACAAGCAATCCATTAGAAAAGTCAAGTAGAGAATAAAATCAACTATCTTCTATGATTTAAAAGGTTTTTCATTACTTTTATCATTTGAGACTCGACAATAAATAATCCACATCATCCCTGCACTTCGGCCAAGGATATTAATTAGTATCACGACCACAAATTATCCATTCACTACGAACCAAGGATATTCGTGTATTCATCAATGGTCATGATCATGCCAACAATCATCCATCAATGCACTACTGACCAATGAGGATTTTTACCACATCATTTGTAACATTACTACCATGATTATACCAAATAATCCTCGGTCATAATCATACCAAGTCCATCTATGCACTACAAAGCCACATATGACTTTCAACATATTATAAACATGAGGATGATGACAATTCAATAAAACAAGTTCAAGAATAAATTTTAAAGATTTATAAGTTAATTTATCCTGAACTCAATAACGTCCAAATTGTCAACATAATACTGCTTTGTGGAGTAAAATTCAAGAATGCTCAGAAGAATATTTCCATGAAAAGATACTTGATGAAGTGCAAATATCAAGGATATTCCACTAATTTCATGTAGTATAGAAGTCAAAGCTTTAACCAACTGAGTATAATAGAATATATGAAAATGTAAATGGATTTTTGTCCGTCATGCAGTAATCCACTTAGACAGATCATTTCCATAATTTAATAAGGAATGAATACAAAGGATCATTCACCATGCATGTGATAATCCACATAGACAAAGTTATTCCAATGTAATAATAAAAATGGAATAATAGAAGAAATCACCATGCATGCGATAGGACCGCATGATAAAAGTTATTCCAATGTAATAATAAAGAATGGAACCAGTCATGCGTAATCCGCATGCATGTGATGTTCCAACAGAATAATAAAGAACGGAACTAGGTCATACGTAAACCGCATGCATGTAATGTTCCAATGTATAATAAAGAACGGAACCAGTCATGCATAAACACACGTATATGATGTTCCAATAGAATAATAAAGAATGGAATAATGTAAGAATTTCACCATGTATGCGGTATTTGATAGATGAAGTTATTCCAACATAATGATAAAGAATGGAATAACAGAAGTTCTCTTCATGAAGACGAAAGAAATAATACCCCTTACGAGTACAACAAATTATATCCTTTACCGTAAAAGAAGAGTATTCCGACTGGTAGGGAGAGGATATTCTTGAAGAAAACTTATACTATTTTTCTACGCTCAAAGCTTCTGAAAACTCTAAAAAATACGCTCAAAATTATAGAAGAAGAATTCTCTGAATTTCTAGTGTGATTTCAATTCTAATTAAGCATCCTATTTATAGGAGAATTGAAAGGATACTATGCAATAAAATATAATATTATATATATATATATATATATTATTTAAAATCTAATAAAACAAATAACTTTATAAAAGTATTCTATTTTATATAAAAAGATTTTACTATGCAAAATACTATGCAGGCACTATGCAACACTATGCATAATAAAATATAATATATTCTATTTATAGTCTAATAAAACAAATACCTTTATAAAAGTATTCTGCTTTTATATAAAAAGATTTTACTATACAAAATACTATGCATAATAGAATATAATATATTCTATTTATAGTCTAATAAAACATATAACTTTATAAAAGTATTCTATTTTATATAAAAGATTTTCTGTTTTATTACATTAATAATACTAATAAAACAAAATTTATTATTATTATTATTATTCACAATATTAATCGACCAGGTCGTTCTCAAGAAAGAGGGGGCTTTCCAATAAGGATATCTTCTCATTGGCGCGCAACTAGGTGACCAAACCTCTCCTTGACAGAACTTCTAGACATCGTTAATATTGCAAATAATAATATTAATAACTTTGTCATCTCAATTATTGATTTAATAATATATAAAATATTGACAATAATTGAATCAAATAACGTGAGATACTACGCAAAGAATTATCGTAGCAATAATTGAACAAAAGCGAGTGACTTCTCACGTAAGTATCAATAATCAATATCGTATTACTACTATGCAACCACGCCAGTATTATATACTTTTAACACCGGGTGTTTCAAGCTTAATGGTAAAACTTCCACCGTTATTTTCATAAAATATTTTTGTCATTTTCTCAATCCGACAATAATTCCGTTGTGGGGTCCACCAATGATTGTGTTGTTGTACGAATATTCTCTAGTTAAAATGAATATTCCTCGACCAATCGAATATTATATAACAACTTGCGTACTTTGCAAAATTTATAAGTATTACCCACAACTATAACATTATATCAAATTCATTCCATAATATTCAAAAATGATATTTATAAAAAATTTATTTTTATTCATAAAAGTTGGGGTCTTACACCAACTTTTTATAAATAAAATTGATTTTCCTATATTTATTATTTTGAAATAGTAAGGGGTGAATTTGATTAATGTGGTTAGTTATGGGTAAAATGCGCAAATATTATAACTAAGCAAGTGGTTATAACATATTCATTGTTGTCGGGGAATATTCCTTTGTAAGACCCCAACTTTTTATAAATAAAATTGAATTTTCTCTAATTATTATTTTGAATAATAAGGTGTTAATTTTATATAATGCTTTGGTTATGGGTAAAATGTGCAAATGTTACCAAATATGCAAGTGGTTATAAAATATTCATTGTTGTCGGGGAATATTCGTTTGGTCTTGGAATATTCTTGCTGTCAGGGAATATTCGTATGATGGCGCAACCATGTGTGCGCCCCCCCATAACGAAAATTTGTCGGATGAAGAAAATGACACGTATGAGTTTTTTTATAAATAACAAATAGTAATTGTTACCAATTATCTTTCATTAGAATACCCAAAGTGGTTAAAATACAATTATACGCGTGGTTTGCACAAGAAGACACACTAGATTGCATGATTTTTTGGATTATTGATTCTTATGTAAGAAGGCACTACTCAATAATTGCTACAATAACTACTGTTCAATATTTTATTTTATTGATTCAATAATTGCTACGTTGATATTTTATATTATTATTGTTTCAATAATTATTCTCGCATAAAGATTTTTCCTATTATCGATCAATAATTCATATTATTTGAAAAATATTATTAGATAGCATTATTGGCAATGTCTAAGGAAGTTCTGTCTAGGAAAGGGGTTTGGTCACCTAATTGCGCGTCAGTAAAGAGATATCCTTATTGGAAAGCCCCCTCTTTCTAGGGAACAACCTCGTTGTCATTATTGTGATTCTGTAATATTATTTGTGAATAATTAATTATTGATAAGGTAATATTTATTTTATGTGGATATAAATGAAGAAATTAATGTTGATGTATTTTATCAGTATTTTGTCAGAATGGAGGTATTAAAAATCATTCGTTTGTGGATTTCGGTTATTTTCTATTTGGAATTTGGAAAAACTTTCTTCTACAAAGTTGTACAGAATTAAATTTCCTATGGAATGTACATAAAATTCGTATTTTTCTAATAAAAGGGCTATTTATTATGAATTATTAAAGTTTCATAAATAAATGTTTTTATTAAAAACATGGGTGGGCCCCATTTTTGGTTGTTGTGAAATTTGTTGATTTTGGTGGGCCCCACTTCTGGAGTGCTGATGAATTGGTCAAGGAGGTGTGCGTAGAAATTTTTAAAAAATATTAATATTTTATTTAATAGTCTATTTTGGCGTTCTAAACATTTTTCTATAAATAGGGTGCTTAGTTAGAATTGAAAATCACACCCGAATCAGAAGTTTTTTCTCTCTATAATATAGAGCATATTTTTGTGAGTATTTAGATACTTTGAGAGTTGCTATTCAGTGCAATTTTCCTTTAGTGTTATAGCCGCTATTTCAGCCAGAAATACTATTCTTTTGAGGTAAGGGATGTTATTTTCTTCATAAATGATGTTATTTCTTTCTATATCATTATACCGAAATATTGGTATGAATTTTACTATTAAAATTTTTACCTTTTCATGTCGAGGTTACTATTCACGTTTACGGTACTATTCATTTATACGGCACTATTCACGAATACGGTACTATTCACGAGTACTATTCACGAAGTATGATTTTTCTTGTAAAATTTCTATCTTTTCGTGTCGGGGTTACTATTCACGAATACGACACTATTCACAAAAAAATTAGATTTTCTTTTCTTTATCCAAGTTGTCTATTTTGGTTACTATCTTTTATTGTATCTATGTTTTGATCTTCATTCTTGAATTTTTCTCCACAATTAATTATTATGGAGTATTTTTGAACTTGGATAAACTGAAGTACGAAACCCTAATCTTTGTCCTTTTATCTTACTGGATTTGTTTTCTTTAAGATATTTTTCATCATCCTTAGTCCTAAATGGTGATATAATTGAATATCTTTGGCCTGTAGTACAAAGATGAATGATTACCTGATGAATATCTTTGGCCTGTAGTGCAAAGATGGACAGGTGTTGAGATGAACATGACCAATTAGTTATACGAATGAATATCTTTGGTCGTACTGCAAAGATGAATATTTGGTTCAAAATGTATATTAATTGATGTTATAGGGATAAAATATTGATGATGGACTTTTAAATCATAGAAGATAGTAAATTTCATTCTCTACTTAACTCTTCTAATGAATTGTTATTTCCGCTACAAATATTGATCTAAAACTTGTTGTCTATTATATTTTAATTGATTTGTTGAAGGCTAACGATAATTTGTTGTTCATTATCTTAGTCATAATATTCTTTACTAGGCTAGTTGAGCTCACTCTTTTCCTTTTTGTTCCATTTTTCTTCTCAGGAGGCGAGAATATAGCGGGAACTAGCCGGGGTGTGGAGTGATGGGTCCAGACATTTGTTTTAGCAGTCCTCACTATTTTGTAAAATAGTGTATGAATAATTATACTGAGGACTTATTTGAGTTTGGATATTGTCTAGAAGACATTATTTGTATTTATACTCGGAGCATATGTGTTGTCGTATTTTGCACGACAATTGTAATAATGAAGTTTGTAGTTGTTTCTGTACCATGCATTTGGCGAATCAGAATGGGTTGTGTGGACCTATTCTGGGGGCATCACATTATTAATTTATAATTAGTATTCCTCCATATACATAATTATAAATATTTAGTTATTTAATTTATTACACTAATAAATTAAATACACTTAATTTATTATTATTAAGCCGATCACTTCTAAAATTATATTTCTCTTTTATGGTGTGAACCTATAGGTTGAATATTAAGCCGGTAAGTAGAATAAATAAATTAGAACCATTCAAATATTATTTGTAATGAATTAAACTCCTTTAATTCAAATATAAATAAATAATATTTATTCTACATCAAGAGTGACTTCTTACGATAGTGTATCATGACTATCCGGATAATATGAATTCAATGTTTAATCACAAAGAACCTATTCCGTGAATAGGTACTGTACAATTCAATCATTCTACCATACAATGTATCAATCAAATATAAAACATGGAATTACTATTTAGTTTTATTTATTTGATTATATGTATTTCGATTCTAAAATGCACAACTCTAGTTAATATAAATTAGAAACTCCTTTCTAATTTCCATTCGACCCTGGCGGGGGATTTTCGAGTTTTCACTTATAGAATCACATAGGACATTCTCTCCATTTACTAGAAGCGGTAGATTCTTTGTTGATCATTCACATATGTCCTTAGATACTTTATTATATCTGAATGTACCCTATGATATACCCTAACGTATTAAGGAATATGACAAGATATAACTCAGTATATACAAAATACTATGATGATCTCAAGTCCAAAAATCACTTTTACTACTATTACAATAGGAACTCATATTAACATGGAAGTAAAACTCCATTAGGGTTCCTTTAAATGAGTCTAATTCAGATAACTTATTCTCCAATAAGCACCAACATACTTGCTTTAGTGTCTCCACACAAATGATTATGAGATCAATCATCCTCTTCAAAAGAGCAAGCATAATATGTACTAATCTATTCAGAATCAGTAACCCCACATTAGTTATCCATACAATTAGGAATATTTAGTTTTGAGTTTTCTAGAATTTAGATCTCATTAGTATGATCATCATCATGATTTTAAAAGCGTTGCTCTAAAACTATGAGTTTATCACATTTATTAATGTAACTAATTAACATGGATAAAGAATGGCTTTTATATTAAATAAATTTTTTTATTAATAAATAAACAAGATTACAAAGTAAATGCTCATCACATCCAATGTGATTGGCTTGAGTGCATACTACTTTTAATCTCCCACTTGCACTAAAGTCAATCACCCTGATATCTAATACCCATATTCTCTAAGTGACAATCAAACTGCTACTAAGTTAACGCTTTAGTAAATGGATTTACGATGTTGTTTTGAGAGTCCACTTTTTCCAAGATGACATCTCCTCTTTCAACGATTTCCCTAATCAGATGAAAGTGTCGTAACACATACTCGGATTTCTGATGAGACATGGGTTACTTGGCTTGTGAAACAGCCCCGTTGTTGTCACAATATACAGACACTGGTCCTTGCAGGCTAGAAACCACTCCAATTTCAGTAATGAACTTTTTCATCCAAACAACTTCCTTTATAGCTTCACTTGCAGTTATATACTCTGCTTCTGTCACTGAATCAGCAATAATTTGCTATTTGGAAATTTTCCAACTCACTGAACCATCATTTAGGATAAATATATAACCTGAGTTTGATTTGATGTCTTCTTGGTTAGTTTGAAAACTTTAGTCTGTATAGCCCTTTAGTTTCAAATCAGACCCACCATACACTAGAAACACATCCTTAGTCCTTCTTGAGTACTTTAGATGCTTTTCTCCACTTATAGTTTTTCTATCCATGATTTTATTGATATTTGCTTGTCACTCCAAGTGCATAAACACATTAGGTCTCATACATATCATCCCATACATGATAGATCTTATTTTAGAAGCATAAGTTATCTTATTCATATGATCTCTCTCTTTAGGTGTCTTTGGGGACATTTTCTTGGAGAGATTAACTCCAAAGCTCATCGGAATGAGTCCTCTTTTGGAGTCTTCCATGTTAAACTTCTTAAACATCTAATGAATGTACGTTCCTTGGGTCAAGCCGAGCATCCTTTTAGATCTATCTCTATAGATTTTTATCCCCAACACATAGGATATTTCTCCCAAGTCCTTCATGGAGAAGTTTTAAGACAACCATATCTTTACTGATTGTAGCATTGGACTGTCATTTCGAATAAGTAGTATATCATCAATATAGAGTACTAGGAATGTCACAGCGCTCCCACTAACCTTCTTGTACACACAAGGTTCATCCTCAATTTTGATAAAATCACACTCTTTGATTGTCTCATCAAAATGGATGTTCCATCTGCGAGAAGCTTGCTTTAATCCATAAATGGATCCTTTTATCTTACAAACTTGATTTATTCCATCTTTTGAAATAGATCTCTCTAGTTGTATCATGTATACATCCTCTTCTAGTTTCTCATTAAGGAATGTCATTTTCACGTCCATTTGCCAGATCTCGTAGTCATAGTAAGCAGCAATCGCTATCAAAATTCGAATGGACTTGAGCATTTCAACTTATGAGAAGGTTTCATCTTACTCAAGTCATTGCCTTTATTTAAAACATTTTGCTACCAATCTGGCCTTATAGGTCTCTACCTTGCCATCTACCACAATCTTTCTCTTAAAGACCCTTTTACACCCTATAGGCACTATATCTTCCGGTGGAGTAACCAAAATCCATACTTGGTTCTCATACATGGAGTCCATTTCAGATTTCATGGCCTTTTTCAATTTCTATGAGTCTTTACTACTCATTGCCTCATCGTATGGTACTAGATCATCATCCTCTATAATGAACACCTCATCATTATCGTCAATGATGAATCCATACCTTTCATGTATCTTCGGTACTCTTCCAGATTTACGACTCGGTTGTGGTACAGAAGTTCTTTATACTTGGACAGGTTTATCCTGTAACACCCCAGTCCCACATTGAAAGATAGGGGGAAAATTTGTCTGTATATGAGGAATTAAGTAACTACTAATAGTACCTTCAAGTCATGACCTTTTGGGACCCTGTGGTGGGCTAAGATGACCCAAGAAGATACTATTGGGCCAGTAGTTTGAGGCCTTATTTTGATGGATTTGATTCGATTCGGACTTGGGATTTGACCCAAGATTTGTTCCGAACTCGGGATTTGACCCGGGTTGTTTCATATGGTATCAAAGCCGACTCTCTCGAAAGCTCGGGTCGGGTCATCTGATCGAGTTGGCGGAGGTGGGGACATGAAGGCTGGTGGTATTATCCCATAATGGAGAGATGGAGGTCCGGAGGTGGGGACACGAAGCCAGCCGGTATTATCCCACAATGGCTAAAGAGGAAAATATCTTTGGGCCCGTGTGTGTGATCGGTTCTGACGGGGACGTCAAAAATTTAAGTGGGGGAGTTTGTAACACCCCAGTCCTACATCGAAAGATAGGGGGAAAATTTGTCTGTATATGAGGAATTAAGTAACTACCAATAGTACCTTCAAGTTATGACCTTTTGGGAGCCTGTGGTGCGCTAAGATGACCCAAGAAGATACTATTGGGTCAGTAGTTTGAGGCCTTATTTTAATGGATTTGATTCGATTCGGACTTGAGATTTGACCCGAGATTTGTTCCGGACTCGGGATTTGACCCAGGTTGTTTCACATCCACTAGACCTGTAGTGGTTTGTGGTTTTTGTACTTCTTTAAGATCTATCTTCCTCCTACTGGCCCCTTCAAGGATAATCTTTATAGAAATAGTATCTTAAACTTTCTTTAGGATATCTCACAAATCTGCACTTATTAAATCTTTTCTCAAGTTTCTCATTTTGAAACTTTTTATATAAGTTGGACATCCCCAAATCTTAACATGCTTAAGATTAGGTTTCCTCCTTGTCCATAACTCATATAGAGTCTTAGAGACGGATTTCGAGGGGACCTTATTTAGTAGATACGCAACCGTCTCTAGGGCATAACCCCATAAGGATATTGGAAGATCGGTAAAACTCATCATGGACCGCACCATGTCCAATAAGGTACAATTTCTCCTTTCAGATACACTATTTAGCTATGTTGTACCAGGAGGTGTCCAATGTGAGAGAAAGAATACCATTATATTTGAGATGATTAAGAAACTCATTGCTCAAGTATTCCCCTTCTCGATCTGATCGAAGAATCTTAATACTTTTGTCAGTTTATTTCTCTACTTCACTTCTGAATTCTTTGATCCTTTCAAATGATTCAGACTTGTATTTCATTACATACACATATCCAAATCTCGAATGATCATCAGTGAGAGTAATAAAATATGAATACCCTCCTCGAGCATCTATTTTCATAGGTCCACATACATATGTGTATACCAACTCTAGCAATCCTGCAACTCTCTCCATGTCCACTAAATGGAGATTTAGTCATCTTTCCCATGAGACAAGATTCACAAGTTGGATATGATTCAAAATCAAATGGCTCTAAAAGTCCATCTTTATAAAACTTGTTTAGTTTTATTTCATTAATATGACTGAGTCTGCAATGCCAGATGAAGGTATTATTCACATCACCTCTTTTTCTTTTATTAGTTTGTTCAATTTGCAAAATATTTTTATGTAAGTCAAGTACATAAAGTCCATCAATTAATCCATCAATTCCAAACAAAACATTCTCATTATAAATAGAACAATAATCGTTCTTTATTATAATATTAAAACCTTCCTTGTCCAACAACATAATTGAAATAATGTTTCTAATCAGTACTAGAATATAATAACAATTTGCTAAATTAATTGATTTATCGGAAAACAATGCTAAACAATAAGTTCCTACGACTAATAAAATAACCTTTGCTCCATTCCCCACAGGCAAAACAACTTCTCCTTTATTCAGCTTTCTACTTCTGCTTAGTCCATGCAAAGAATTATATATAAGAGAACCACGGTCGGCACCCAATACCCAAGTGGAATTTTAACTTACAGAAAGATTTATTTCAATCATAAACAAACATGTATTTGTAGCTGAAGCTGAAGCTTCTCCAAACTTCTTTTTCTTCTGCTCTGCAAGATACTCCTTGCAATTTCTCTTCCAATGTCCAAGCTTGTTGCAGTGAAATCAAACTCCTTTGCTATCAGTATCAGCCTTTTTCTTGTCCTTAGTATTTGCCTTTCCTTTTACCTTCTTGGAATTTTTCTCTTTTTTTTTTAAAGATCATTTAGCCCTCTTCTGCTTATTGGAAGAATCATCTACAAGCAAGACTTGGTCTTTCTTCATTGGAAAGTGACTCTCAATAGTTTTCAACATGTTAAGCAATTCAAGCAGGCTGACATCAAGCTTGTTCATTTGAAAATTCACAACAAATTATGAAAAATAGTCCGAGAGTGACTGCAAGATCAGATTTTTGCTCAACTCTTCATCCATGATAAAACCCAGTTGTCCCAAATGTTCAATCATATTGATCATTTTTAGGACACGTGTTTGCACTGTAGTGCCATTGGACATTCTAGATTGGAAGAGCTCTTTAGATATTTCATATCTAGTTGACCTACTCTGCTCATCATACAAATCCTGAAGGTGCAACAACATAGTCGGTGCATCCATTTTCTCATGTTGACGTTGCAACTCGGAACTCATGAATGATAGCATGATGCACTGAGCAGCCTGTGCATCATCCTACCACTTTCTAAAAGTAGCAAGCTCTTTTTTAGAGGCATTTTCTACAACCGTTGCAGGAACATGCGTGTTAAGGACATATTCTAGCTTTTCGGCTATGAGAATTATTCTCAGATTCTTAACCAATCCGTGTAATTCGATCTAGTTAATTTGTTAACATCAAGTATGCTTCGTAGTGATAGTGCATTAGACATTTGTAAAAGTCTACAAATGAAATTTAATTGACAACATTAGCATGTATTCTTTTATTAATCACAAAATTAATTTAGGTCTTTATTAAAATGGTGTCGCCAACTATTTTCTTCAAACTATATAACCCTTTTTATATATAGTTCGATAAATTTTGTATTTGTGACTTTGTAAAATCTGCTTAGTGAGAAAGGATCCAATTCCAATACATATATGGTACAATTACATATTCTATTATATTTTTAAAAATAATTACAACAATAGTGCACTCAAAAAATATTTACATAATTAATGCATTTAAAGTTTTATTTGCATAATTAGTGCAATTAGGATTCCTTAATTTAGAGAATTAGTATGCAATTAGGATTCCATCTCTCATCTTCCATGTGAGATCCCGAATTTTATGAAATTAAAGTATTCAATTTTCATATAATTATTATTCTATTTAGTAAATGGTTAAATTGATAAAAGGTTAAAGTTAAGGGTGATATGTGAAAAAATTTCAAAGTAAGCAAGTTATCATAAAATAATCGGTGATAAAAGTACAGTAATACGCGTATTTCCATAGTAGCACACAGTATTGATTATTGATGCTTACGTGAAAAATCACTCAATTATACTCAATTATTGCTACAGTAATTGTTGCATCATATCTCTTATATTATTGATTCAATTATTGTCATAGTGTCATCTGCATAATATTTTATATTATTAAATCAATAATTGAGACGACAAAGTTATTCATATTATTATTTGCATTATTGATGATGTCTAGAAAGTTCTGTCGAGGAAAGGAGTTTGGTCACCTAATTGCGCGCCAATAGAGAGAAATCCTTATCGAAAAGCCCCCTCTTTCCTGGGAATGATCTGGTTGTTAAATATTGTAAGTTATAATATTAATGATGCATAAGTTCGTGTTAATTAAAGATGAAATTGATATTTTCATTGTGTTGAGATTATTAATGTTAGTGGAAATCGACTTTTATTTCGATAATAATTGACTTTTGGAGGTTATATTGACCAATCGGGTAATTAATCGGATAAATGAGCAATTAATTGTTATTAATTCTCATGCTTATAACTATTTGTTCACATGTGTGTTCTATTGATTCACATGCATGTACTATTAAGGGAGGGGGTGCAAGATTGATAATACTTACATGACTAAATTAAAAATGGAGGTATAGATGAAGGTACTATACTGTATTTATTTTTTTCACGCATATAGAACTATTGAGTCACATGATTGTACTATTGATTCACATGATATACTATTAGGGGAGGTAGTGCATGTTTGATAATACTTGCAGGACTAAATTAAAAATAAAGGAAAAGATGAAGGTATTATACTGTAATATTTCGAGCCCCAAAATGTGTAATTATCGAAACTATATTTTTCTATAAATAGAAGCTCATTCTTCCTTCATTCTTACCAATTCACTAAGACTCACAAGAGCAATTATAGAGAGAGAAGCTATAGAGAGAAAGAAAAAGAGTAGTATGCTACTTCACTATTCCAGTATCCAGTCTTCTTCTGAGGTAAGGGATATTATTTGTTGTATTGGTAAGGGGTATTAATTCTTTCGTATTCATGAAGAGAGTTATTTTCTTTCAATACTCGTAAGGATTGTTATTCTATTCTTTATTATTCTATTGGAATAACCTGTCTACGCGGACTACCGCATGCATGGTGAAATTCTTCTGTTATTCCATTCTTTATTATTCTGTTGAAATAACATGTCTACACGGACTACCGCATGTATGGTAAAATTTTTCTGTTATTTCATTCTTTATTATTCTGTTAGAATAACCAATCTACGCGGACTACCGCATGCATGGTGAATGACCCTTCGTATTCATTCTTTATTAAATTGTGGAAATGATCTGTCTACGTGGATTACTGCATGACGGGTGAAATCCATTTACAGTTTCGTGTATTCTAATATATTTATATGGGATATCATTTCTTTTGTACTCGTCATGGAATATCCTTTTCTTTTGTATTTTCCTTTTATGAGTACTATTCACGTATACGGTACTATTTATGAATACGAGTTACTATTCACGAGTTACTATTTATAAGTTACTATTCACGAGTTACTATTCATCAGTTACTATTCATGAGTTACTATTCATGAGTTACTATTTACAGGGTACTATTCACGACAAAATTGTTTTCTTTTTCTGACCAAATTATCGTTGATTTATGAATCTTACTCTTGAAATTAAATCCATATTTTGATCATATTGTTTTTATTATCATATATAACATTTTTATAATCTTGGTGATGAAATTTCTCTTTGACATAAGTGTAAAGATGGGTAGATTATTGGTATGATCCTGACTATGGGTTCTCTTTGGCCAGTAGTGCAAAGATGAATTGTTGACTGGTATGATCATGACCATTGAATTTATAATTGAATATCTTTAGCTTAAGTGCAAAGGTGAATTGATCAACATGGTTAAAATTATTGTTTATATAAATTCTGAAATGATTATATATTTCTTTGAGATATTAATATCTTTGGCTCGTAGTGCAAAGATGACCTGTTGTTAAATATCTTTGGCATGTAGTGCAAAGATGAATTGTTGTTGAATATCTTTGGTCGTAGTGCAAAGATGACCTGTTGTTGAATATCTTTGGCCTGTAGTGCAAAAATGAACTATTGATGAATATCTTTGGCCCGTAGTGTAAAGATAAATTTATTAGTATGATTATGAACAGGAACTGTGATTTGGTATAACCATGATCTTTGATGTTTTAGGTAAAGACAAGTGATAAAAATTATCTTCGTCCTGGATGCGAAGAGGAATTTAGAACCACAATTATGATTATGAGTTATTCACATGATTGTGGGCAGGAATTATTGATTGATGTTACAGGGATAAAACATTATTGGTGGACTTTTAACATGGAGAAGATAATAGACTTTATGGTCTATTTAACTCTTCTAATGGATTGCTCATTCCGCTGCAACTATTGTTGAAAAGTTTTATCATCTACCATATGTTCTAAATCTCTGATTTATTACTAACGAAGGCTTTTGATAAATTAATTATCTTTAGTCATGATATTCTTTATTGGGCTAGTTGTGCTCACCCTTTTGCTTCACAATTCCTTTCAGGTAATAAGAGTGTAGCTGGGTCGAGCGGGGGTAACAGGGGAATAGAACGGTGGTCTATAGTTGTTGAGGTTTCCCCTAAAATAGTATGGAAATAATTTTATTGAGAATTTTAGATAAGTGTGTCGTATTTTATACATCATTTTAACCGTTGATTTTGGTGAACCGAATAGGGTGAGGTGAACCCAACTTTAGAAGGGTGTTTTGCCACTATCATACAAGATGTCTAATGATAGACGACTTCGTGTTATCATAAGATAGGGTTGTGCACATACACTTGTTGATTATATCTATGAGCACTACCTATATAATCTCGGAGTTTGGTTGGAATATAATTCTCAATTGGAGACAATGGAGATAATTATATGTCAAGAGAAGCCTCACCCTTGGAAAGAACATGATAGTAATCTTCTCATTTTTCTTTGGGGTCTATTGGGTCAACCAAGGATAATTCTCGAGTCATATGATATCTATCATAACTTAGATGTATGGCCTCCCATGTATGAAGGTTTCCTTGAGAATTTTCCAAAGATTTTAATTTTTAAAACAGTTATCGATTGTACTTTTATGTAAAGTACCATTGTAAGGTGTTGTGGTCGAGGCACCATGAGATTTACATATATTTGTATTAAAACTCACAGTTTAATTATGGCCGTATTTTGCACGACAGTTGTATAAATGGAGTTATCAGTAGTGTATTTTTTGGCGATCCAAGATAGGTGATGTATACCTATTTTGAGGGCGTCACATTCAAATTAATAAATTCAACACACCCAAGTCCCATATTCCTTGTACTACTGTTGCCGGCGGTGATGGTGGCTCTGGTGGTTGGAGCGGAGGAGGAGGAGGCGGTGGTGGCGGCCGCGATGATTCCTCCTTTTCTGATGACGATTCTTCCTCATCAGATGGCCTTGGACCTGTTGGGGCTTTTTTAAACGGTTGGAGATCAAGGGTGACCACAGATCCTCAATTCCCTTTCAAGGTTCTCATGGAGGAGATTGTGGGTGTCAGCGCCTGTGTGTTGGGTGACATGGCTTTTCGTCCCAATTTTGGCCTCAACGAGCTCGATTTTGTCTTCTCAACCCTTGTCGTTGGTTCCATCTTGAATTTTACCCTCATGTATCTCTTGGCACCCACCTTGTCTTCTGGTGTTGGTGTCTTCAGGTGTGGATGTGGAAGCAGTTGAAAAGTGCAGCCTTTTATTACTACTACTACTCTCTCTATATAGTATTTGCTTTGCTGCTGAAATTGTTTTCTATTTTTATATGAAGAAGATATTATAACTGGGTAATTAATATATAGTGCAGTTGGTAACCAAACCCTGACATCAAGGTAACCAAACCTTCATAACAAGGTAACCAATCCATATTCACACCTGCAATTTTTTCATAGTGCAGTTGGTAGCCAAACATTCATACCAAGGTAACCAAACTTTCCGACCTAAGTAACCAATTCATACTGCAGGTGTGGAGGTATATTGGTTACCTTTGGTATAAAGTTTTGGTTACCTTGGTATAAAAGTTTGGTTACCTTAGTACGAAGGTTTGGTTATCAAAATTACATTACACATCACTCTCTTATCTCTCTCTTTCCTATGCAGTGTTCTTATTTTCTTTTGGACATAAAATTGGAATTAAAATTTCCGGATGCTCTGTTTCACCGACGAAGGGGAGGAGGAAGATGACAGGCGAAGGGGAGGAGGAAGATGACGTTGCCAAACTTTGAATATTTGAATTTGAATTATTATTTTGAATTTGTTTTTGTTTTTGTGTTAGATCTAAGATATTTGAATTTGAATTATTAATTATGAAACTCCTTGATTTTAGGTTTACTTATTATTATGAATTGAATCTTATACTAATTCCCTAAATTAAGGAATCCTAATTGCACTAATATTGTAAATAAATATGGAAAAGTGTATTATTTTTATAATTATTGTGTGCATGCACTAATAGTGTAATTTCTTACTAAATGTTGTATATTATTGTAAAGGACCCTAAATATATTTCTTATGTGTGTACAATAAACTACATATTTATTCAAAAGGTAGACAACTCTTGTCAATTACATCTCTATGTAATTCTTTTATTGTTTTGCCTCTTAGATAATAATGGTCATGTGTGTGCACATCCAAACTAAAATTATCTAAGTTAAGTTAGACTCAACATTTTCATACAAGTGAAGAGAAAAATACAGTCCTTGCGTGTGCACAACAAAACGGTATTGTTTAATTCCTTATAAACATCCAATGTAATAAAGCAACATCTCAAATATTTAATGCAATCCTTATGTGTGCACAACAAACTCATATTAAATATTCAATACTCTATCGTTTTACCATGCTAGAAGGCTACATTTGACATTCTCTAATGTCCTTAAACGCAATCTGTTGACTTGGTCATATTCCAACCTTAAGTTTTAATGATGACTTTCCTATTGTACTAAAATATTTACTCATGTAAGTACAGGTTATTAATGAGACAACAAAAGAATTCTTGAAGCTTTGATATATTAAAGGATTGAAGACATGAAGGCTTGAAGATTTGCTTGAGTTATTAGAAAATAAATATAAGATCCTAACTTTAATTATTTCTCAATCAAGGCTCTATGATTTACATAGCATTATGAATACATTTACAAAACAAATTTAATTAATTATGGAATAAATTAAAGAGGTTAATTAATAAACTAAAGTGGTTAATTATATGGAAATAATTAATTAAGCTTTCAAAATTAATAAGGATCAAATATTAACCAAGTGGAATTAAAATTTGAAAAGATGATTTTGAAGTCTTCCAATAATTAAAGGAATTAATTTGAAAACATATTTTGATTCTTTATAAAATATGTTACCATATATCTTGGGATTGGGTTATTCATTATTTCAGTTTTTCATAAGTTGATTAAGCAAATTAATTTTCATATCTTTAGATTCAATTAGCATGGATCAAATAATTGGAAAAAAATTTAGAAAGCTAATTAGTAAAATCAAATTTAAATAAATTGGGATTTCTAAAATTAATATGGAAATTGTTTAAATGTTGAAATTCCTAATTTAAATGAGTTGTCATCCGTATGATAAAAGGTAAATCTAATTGATATCCTTATTCCATATTTAAGGCTGCTTAAATTGATTAAGCCTATTGAATATTCTTTTAATCAACTAAGGAAACAGTTATCATGGGAGAGTATTATAGAAATGAAAGTATAGTATTAAAACTTTCCATGCTTACTTAAATAAATTAAAGGAACAATAATCTTGGTCTTAAATAGGAATTAGTTATGCAAACAAGATTTCTTCCTTAATGGGAAATTTTTGATTTAGACTTACAAGGAATATGCTGAAATCATATGTGTATAACGTTAACTTAGCCTTTCTGGAATTTTAATAGAGATTGTGTCTAACGATAATAAAAGCTAAAATCATGTGATCAAGACCATATCTTTATAAACGGAGCTATATATGAATCGTCTTCTATAAATAAGCTCTAGCCGAGATGAAGGGAAGACAAACAAGAAACATTGAGCTTACATAGAATATATCACGAAGAAGAAAGTAGAATACAAAGAATTATATTTCAAAATTCTCTCTTCATACATTTTAAGGGTCGCTAAATTCTCAATTGTGAAGAATTAAAAGGATGTTATGCACTTCAAGTTTATTGCTAATTTCAGCTTTTCTACTTTGTGCTTAAACTGGTGATATCTTTATATTTCTCATTGATCATTGCATATTAGTTGAGCATTGAATTGTTGATATAATTATTGCTTTGATCATAGTTTATTTTGTTGTCATATTTTAATCAATTCTCTAAACAGTTGGTAGACTAAGTTGTTAGTCTAAAGGTTTCTAATCTAGGTTGGATTAGGGGTTTTATAAACAAGTTCAAGGAAACATAGGTATTTAAGGGTCCATAGGTGTACAGGGAGCAAAGGTGCTCGGGGAATATAAATACTCAAAGTTTTTGGGAACTTGTTTTGTAAATGGGTTTAATTGTAAACCAAGTTAACTAATGAAAGAGTCTCCAATACTAGTTAGTATTGGACGTGGAGGTAGGCCACTAAAATAGAGGATATGGGCTGAACCACGTAAAAATTCCTTGTGTTCATGTGTTTGATTGTTTTACTTTAATTGTTCATTGTTTGCTTCAATTTGAGTTGTAATTCATAATCTTAATACTTTAACCTATATTCTTCATCATAAAATTACTCATTTTAACTCAGGTCATAAATTAGTATAAGGAAATGAATTTTACAAAACCGAAATAGTAAACTATTATTCTGATAATCTGATTCTAGTTATCCAGCAAGCCGAAATTCATGATATAGCAAGCTAAATTTATGAAATACGGTAGACTGCATTATTAACAATTTAAATTAAATAAAAATTTATCATATGTTGTTCCCACACTTATTCAACCTCCCTTCTAAGTGTGTCTATCTGAATTTCATTTGGTATCAGAACTTGACTATACTTATCTTAGTCTTAAAGTTGACTTAGCATGACACAATTTGAGAACATCATTCACGAAGGTCGAAATGTTAGACCTCCATTACTTCATGGAGCTTAAAATTATAACTTCTGTAAGTTTCGAATGAGGATATTTCTTAAAAGAGACCTTAGGGAATGGTGGGTCGTGGAGAATGGTCTTATTATTACAAGAAAAAAAGATTTTACTCTAAAGACCTTAATAGAAATGGACTTAATCGAAACTCACATAGTTTCTTATGATTCAAAAGTAATGAACACACTCCTTAGTGGCTTGGTGCAATTTGAAATTGACAAAGTTCCTCATGTAACAAAGCTAAGGAGATTTTGGATATCTTAAAAGTAAGCCATGAAGGTACATCGAAAGTAAGAGAAATCAAGCTTAGTATGATCATGCATGATTATGAAATGTTCAAGCTTGAGAAAAATGAAACTATCAACGAGGCACAAACAAAGTAGAATAATCGGAAAGGACAAAATATTAATTATGTCCGCTAGAATAACTAGCGGATGACGAGATTGATTTTTTAATCTTAACCGTTCATAAATGTAATGGAAGGTAAATATGGTATTTGTCTATTTTTGATCCATAGCAAATACATGCTATGGATCATTCTCCATATATATATATATTTGAGTTTATATATTAATTTATTAATTCTATCACATAGTTGTTAGTTGACATATGATTCATTTTCATGTATGTATTATTGTAAAATATATTTAAAATTAATTTTTTTAAATAAAAAAACTCACAAAGCATAAGCTTTTCCCTGGAGTTTAAATTTTTTTGTAGGAATGGGGATGATTATTAAGCTTTAGTCCCCATGGAGAATGTGACGAGTATGAGAAATATCTATAAGACCAAAAATGAGGATAAGATGTATAATCTCCACCTTTGCCCTGCCCCATCCCATACCATCCCATCGTCATTCCTAGTTATACTACTTTATTCCTTCTATATTTTATATAAAAAATCTCATTTATATATTTTGTTTAACAAAATAATTTTGATTTATAAATTGATTATTGTTAACGCCAAGATCTTCTCCGACGTCCCAATCACGTAAGACGCCCTGATCCTGCACACTAAACACAGTCAACACCAAAAGCTTGACTTGGCCGACCAATCGGGGATAGCTCAAGCGTGAGAGTCAAGATCTGTGATTCTACAGGGTTAACAATGGAGGATAAAAATGTCTAGAGTCTTGAGAGATAAAACTATCAGTTGAATGTGTGTACCTTTTTTTGGAGACTTCCTTGCTAGGTTATACTCTCTTACCCGGTTTACCGTGCCACCTACTACTTAGTCGACACATTTCACTCCTCGTTGATCTCTCGCCGATCGCATGCGAGTTGTCACCTTTTTTCTCCACATCATACATACCATGGCCACTATAATCCCATCCACATTAATGATCTGCAGACTTTTGGTCAACAGCCATCCCTTTTAATCATTACAAGTCAAAGATAGAGATATTAAAAGATCTAGTGGGTCAACCCATTGATCCGACCCAACCTTGTAAGGATTTAATAGGAATAAGATGATGACTAGGCCCAATAACTTAAAGACTCAATAGTGAAGGCCCAATGGACTAATTAAATAAATAGGCCCAATCCATTTGGCCCAATATGAGAAATATCATGACCCAACATTGCCCCCTAGTTTTTTATCAAATAGGATATTTAATGGAAAACTATAGATGACCCATGATATTATAGGATTTAACAGGATTGAAATGGGCCCAAAATAAGACTTACCAAAGCCCAAACGGAAATGAATTAAAGTCATAAGACAATTTAAGAACCGGAAATCCAATTGAAAGGCCTAACCCGGTTAATATCTGAATCTTGAATTGGACGCTGCCCGTTTGAATTCTTGATTATTACTGTCAATTAATGGGCCGCCCTCGTGTACCGTGTAATCGTCGGTATAAAAGATAAACTTTATCAAATCAGACAGTTTTACCTGCCAATTTGAATTTTGGACCTTTGAGCTCTCTTTCTCTCTCCAGAATTTTTCTTCCCTTCTCTACGAAATCTCATCAATGGCTTCCCAAGATTCTGAACAAGGTTCGTCTCTTCTAGTGACACCGATCAGTGTCGTTCCACCAAACCCAAGCCCCAATAAGGGAGCCTCAAGCTCCAATCCGACAGCTGCAACTCCTAGTAAGAATTCGGTAACGAAGCCCCTTCCCAAACCTTCTGCTTTCTATAGGAGTAAGGAACGATATTTCTATGCCAACACTCCATCAATAGTTATAGAGATTGATTTGAAGAGGATTCGAGCTCGTTTGCACATTCCGGATACCCATTTGGGGAGAGCTCCCAGATCTAAAGAACGAATGTATCAACGTCCTGAAGGATGGACGGCTATTCCGGTGAACATCTTGGAGAAGGGGGTTCGGTTCCCTCTCCATGTTTTCATAGTGACTATCTTAGGGTTTCTGGGTGTTGGGTTTGCCCAATTGGTGTCGAACTCTTACATTCATATCCTAGCATTCATAGCCTTCTACCATGAGCTAAGTGTCGAACCTACACTCGACTTCTTCTTTACCGTGTACAAGATCGGCCAGTCCAGAGAGAAAGGATTTAAGGCCATAAACAAGTATTCTTCGAAGACATGAGAGATGTTCGAGAGACGTTCGTTGGTAAACACTCCTTCGAGCAACAAGGGATGACATGAGAGATGGTTTTTCGTCAAGGGACCTGAAATTACCTCTTTATCGGAATGGGCCACTGATGAGAAGAATTCTACTGACTTCGGAGACATTCCTGAAGAATGTGAGGCCAAAATGATAGAACTTTTTGACAATTTCCCCAAGGAGGAATGGAATTATGGACTTCTTTCCAAGCAGGCGTGGCTATACGACCACAAATGTAAGTATTAATTTATCTTATGAATATTTAAAAATTAATGTGATATGGATTCTGATGTAAAACTTTTAATCCTCTGTAGTAACTTTGATTAAACCGTCATCTTCGGAGGTGAAAGACTTGAAAGATTTTTTAGCTGGAAAGTCTGCAGAAACTGTTGCCGAAACTCCACAACAGGAAGCCCCCTCCGAAGACAACCCACCCACTGAAACACACACTACAGAAACACCCACTGTTGAACCTCAAACATGTGAACCAGAAGATGATGAACCAATTCTTTCAGAAGAAATCCTCCAACCTCGTCGAAAGAAGAGAGCCATCCAAAAACCCTGACCAATTACCATACAATCAGATTCTGAATCCATGCCAGAACCCGAATCAACCATCAATCCAACACCTACTCGAGGGAGTTTGCTTGATTTACCTGCAGACGATCGAAAGCGACTCCTTTGAGTCAAAAAATTAAGAACTAAGATCACCCCCCTGACCCCCGATGAGCTCAGAGTGTACTCTTCGAATGTTCTCCCCCCAACAACCCCAGTGGAGATTCAAGCTGCTAATGAAGAAGAACAAATTGAACCCACCACAGCACCATCTTGAAAGAAGAAACAACCATCTGACAGCCAACCAAGTTCGATATCTGTCCCTTCACCCATTCGTGAATCCACTCCGGTTCGTTCCCCTTCCCCCAAAAATATATATACAGATCCCATACCATCCCCACCTCAGGAAGAAACTGTGCCCTTCTTCTCAAGGCCTTCTGTCGATGAGTTTAAGAACGATGCTATGGGGTCTCCAACTTTATGGCCCCAGTTCAATGCCAAATTCCCCTTCCAATTATTCAATTCATTTGTCAGAGATACCGACGAGCATCGGTTCTGTAATAGCTCCATCATGGACTTGATCAAGGAAGGCATGAGCCATCACGCCAAGGTAAATAGTCATTTATTTGTGTATTTGAAATTATGCCTATCTCTTGCAGATTTAAATGACTATCTTCGGATTTTTGCAGGCAAATGCCGTCTTTGGACGTCTTCTTCCTCGATATCAAGAAGTCAAAGCTGAAGAAGACGCAGCTAGAAAAGAAAACATCATTCTGAAGTCAGCATTGGCCCAAGAGAGGAGTCAGCATGGAGATACTCTTCATACCAATGAGGGTCTTCGGAGAGAGTTAGCTCAGACTAAGGAAAATCTGAAGGCTTCCAATGACGAATTGAGCTCGGTTAAGGAGGAGCTGAAGGTGGCTAAGGTCAGTGAACAAAAATTGGCTGACATGAATGTCAAATTTATTGAAGAGACCGAAGCTCTAAAGGCCAACAATGAAGAACTGGTTTCAGCTAATCAAAACTTGGCGACACAAGTCAATAATCTTCAGGTGGAGGCCTGTGAAGAAAAAGAAAAACATTCATCTAAACGTCGGAAGCTTCGACATAAACTGAAAGCTTTAAAAGAGCGAAGTCCTCTTTTGACCGAAGAACTGCGAAAGCAGATACATACGAAATATCGAATATCCGACGAGCTGAATGCCAAAATACTTCGAGTATACTCAGAAGGTTACGAAGTCTGTCGAGGTCGAGGGAAAGAAAAATTGGCGGCAGCTCAACTAGATCTGGCCTTTCTCGACTCCGAAGATGAAGATAATGCCTGATAATGTTACTGCTTCATTCTGACTTTTCAAGATTTATGTAGAAATTATCTGTCATTCTGGGGTTTATTTTTACGAACTTTATCAAAAAGATTTTAATTTTATGTAATGGTTTAATATTATGGTTGGATGGATGAACGAATCTTCAAATTTATTTGTCATGGCTTCTGTTTTGATTCATTTTTTGGATTTGAATGAACTTAACTTAGACTGTGAATCAGATAAGGCATATAATAGTTGAGTTAAGAAATGAAATGAACTGAATTCAATAAACTGAATTGAGTGAACCGAACTCAATTACTTGAACAAAATAAAGTAGTGTATACTTATCATTTCCGAAGTGTCAGACAGGTCGTGTATAAGGTGAATTCGACTGATCTTCCTTGCACCATCAAGATCTTGTTTACCACTTGGGGTAGAATAAGTATATAAAGACATTTGTTTACCACTCGGGGTAGAACAATTTTATAAGGACCATGGAATTTGTTCACCACTCGCGGTAGAATAAATTCATAAGGACACTCTTGACAAAAAGGCTACCATCGAATGGTCAGTGAGTCCGACCATACCTCCTTCCTTCGGTTCATATTGATTTACCACTCGCGGTAAAAGCAATATTAAAAAGACCGTGAAATTTTTTTACCACTCGCGGTAGAACAAATTCATAAGGACACTCCTGCCGAAAAGGCTACCATCGAATGGTCAGCGAGTCCACCCCGTCCTCCTTACACCGATGAAGTCTTCTTGTGCTGAACCCCCAACTCTTTCAGAAATCCTTCAAATTTTGATCCCATGAACTAGCGCCCGTTGTCCAATATCACCACTTTAGGGATTCCGAAATGAAACACTACGGACTATTTCATGAACTTCAAACACTCTTGTTCCGTTATCAACCGAAGTGGCTTCGCTTCTACCCATTTGGTCATGTAATCGATAGCAACTATGACAAAACTGACCTGACCTTTAGCTTTCGGAAACGGACCCAATATATCTACCCCCAGATAGCAAAGGGTATAGGAGATAAAATCGAGTATAGCTCTTCTGGTGGCTGATGTGGGATCGGACTATTGAGCTAGCACTTCTCACACTTCTTCACATACTCTGTTGCTTCCTTGAAGATCGTAGGCCAGTAGTACCCCTGCCGAAGTACTTTATAAGACAAAGACTTAGCAACCATATGGTCACCGCAAATACCCTCGTGAACCTCCCGAAGAGCATACTCAGCCTCGGATGGAACCAGACATTTCAAAAATGGTGACGAAAATGCCAATCGATAAAGGTCCCCATCAATAAGAATGAAATTGGCACTCTTGTGCTTGATCTTCTTTGCCAGCATCTGATCCGAAGGAAGGACGCCATCTGCCAGATATTTAATATACGGAGTCATCCAACAGTTAGATCGCTCAATACACATCACCGCTTCGTCTTTGGATACTCAAATTTCTTTGCAAAAAACCTCCAAATAAATCGACCCATTGAAACAACAAAGATCATCAGAGTGGCCAACTTCAACAATGCATCGGCAATGGAATTGTCATTACGTTCTATGCCCTGAAACTCATAAGAGACGAAATACTGAAGCCGGTCCTTCAACTCTGCCAAATACTTGATCATCCTCATCCCACGAGCTTCATAATCTCCCGATAGTTACTTGACGACCAGTTGAGAGTCACTGTAGATGATCAGCTTCTGTACTTCTAGACTTTTTACGAATCGGACTCCTGCCAGCACTGCTTCATATTTAGCCTCGTTGTTCATTGCTCTGAACCCAAATCTGATGGCCTGTTGCACCTTGAATCCCTCCGGACTTATCAAAATAATCCCTGCCCCGCTGACATCCGCAGTAGAAGATCCATCTGCATACAATTTAAGACACTGAATTTTATGAAATAAAAGTATTCAATTTTTCTTATAATTACAATTCAGTAAATGGTTAAATTGATAAAAGGTTAAAGTTAAGGATGATATATGATTTTTTTTCAAAATACGCAAGTGGTTATAAAATATTCATTGTTGTCGGGGAATATTCATTTAGTCGTGGAATAATCTTTCCGCGTGGGAATATTAAATGCGACGACGCTTGATCATTGTGGGCCCCATAATGTAATAAGCGTCGAGATAGAAAATTACAAATTTGAGTTTATATAAATAACGGCATAATCGTTACCGTTAACACTGTTAGAATACCCGGTTGGTAAAGTAAAGTAATACGCGTTGTTATGCGATGCACGGTATTACACAAGATATTTTTCAATTATTGATTCTTACGTGAGAAGGCACTACTCGATAATTGTTACGATAATTCTTGCTCAATATTTTATTTTATTGATTCAATAATTCATGCGTTGATATTTTCTATTATTGTTGTTTCAATAATTGTCACTGCACAGTATCTCCATTATCAGATCAATAATTTATATTATTTGAATAATATTATTAGATAGTATTATTGGCAATGTCTAGAAAGTTCTGTCAAGGAGAGGTTTGGTCACCTAATTGCGCGCCAGTAAGGAGAAATCCTTATCGGAAAGCCCCCTCTTTCCTAGGAACTGTCTGGTTGTCATTATTGTGATTCCGTAATATTATTTGTGAATAATTAATTATTGATTTATATGATAATGAAATATTTATTTGATGTGGATATAACTGATGGATTTATTTATGTGGTTATAAATAAAGGAATTAATGTTGAGGTATTTTATCAGTATTTTGTCGGATTGAAGGTATTAATAGATCAAATCGGTGTTCTTAAAGCTCTATTGCGTGAGTTATAATTTTGATCTATCCGTTGGATCGTATTGATTTTTGGATATGTTATACATATATAAGTTGAGTATATGTCCATAAATTTTGAACCGTTAAAAATGAGCATATAATTTGTTATGAATTTTAAGAGGTAACTGATTCAGAAATTAGGTTTTGGTGGGAAATTCTAGAATTGAGTGGGCCCCACTCTTGGTTGTTGGGGGAGATGGCTGATTTTTGGTGGGTGAAATATTAGCGGTAAAAAACCATCGTAAGTGGTCAAGTCTCTTGCTTGTGTGCTAACATTTTCCTATAAATAGAGGGCTAAGTTAGAATTGAAAAACACACCAGAATTCATAAGTTTCCTCTATTTTTCTCTCTAGATTATTGAGTGTATTTTGTGAGTATTTAGATACTTGGTGAGTTGATATTCATCAGTGCAAGTTTCCTTCATGTCATCATCGATATCCAAATGTAAGTCTTTGCTTTTTTGAGGTAAGGGATAGTAAGGGTTGTTATGTCTTTCAGTTTCGTAATTTTTAGCTTAAGTGCAAAGGTGAATTGATCAACATGGTTATAATTATGGTTTATATAGATTTTGAAATGATTATATATATTAATATATTTGGCCTGTAGCGCAAATATGAACTGTTGATGAATATCTTTGGCATGTATTGCAAAGATGAACTGTTGATGAATATCTTTGGCCTGTAGTGCAAAGATGATCTGTTGTTAAATATCTTTGGCCCGTACTGCAAAGATGATCTGTTGTTGAATATCTTTGGTCCGTAGTGCAAAGATGAATTATTGATGAATATCTTTGGCCTGTAGTGCAAAGATGAATTATTGTTGAATATCTTTAGCCTGTAGTGCAAAGATGAATTGTTGATGAATATCTTTGGCCCGTAGTGCAAAGATGACTTGTTGATGAATATCTTTGGCCCGTAGTGCAAAGATGAATTTATTAGTATGATTATGAATATGAACTGTGATTTGGTATAACCATGATCTTTGATGTTTCAGGTGATGAAAATTATATTTGTCCTGGATAAGAAAAAGAATTTAGAACTACAATTGCGATTATGAGTTATACATGTGATTGTGACAGGAATTGTTGGTTGATGTTACAGGGATAAAACATTGTTGGTGGACTTTTAACATGGAGAAGATAATAGATTTTATGGTCTATTTGACTCTTCTAATGGATTTCTCGTTCCGCTGCAACTATGGTTGAAAAGTTTTATCATCTACCATATGTTCTAAATCTCTGATTTATTACTGATAAAGGCAATTGATAATTTAATTATCTTTAGTCATGATATTCTTTACTGGGCTAGTTGTGCTCACCCTTTTACTTCACAATTCCTTTTCAGGTAATAAGAGTGTAGCTGGGTCGAGCGGGGGTAACAGGGGAATAGAACGGTGGTCATCATTTAGTAGTTATATTTGGTGAATCAACTAGGATGAGGTGAACCCAACGTTGGAAGGGTGTTTTGTCACTATCATACAAGATGTCTAATGAAATACAACCTCATGTCATCATAAGGCATAGTTGTGCTCATTCACTTGTTGAGTATATCTATGAGCACTACCTATATGATCTTGGAGTTTATTTGAAGTATAATTCTCAATTGGAGACAGTGGAGATAGTTATATGTCAAGAGAAGACTCACCATTGGGAAGAACTTGATAGTAATCTTCTCCTTTTTCTTTGGGGTCTATTGGATAAACCAAGGATAATTCTGTGGCCATATGATATCTATCATAACCTAGACGCATGGCCTCACATATACGAAGGTTTCCTTGAGCACTTCCCAAAGGTTTTAATTTCTAAAACAGTTTTTGACTATACCTTTATGTAAGGTGCCATTATGACGTGCTATCCAACGTTGGGATGAGAGTCAAAATTGGTATATATTTGTATCTAAACTCATAGCAATTGTGTTGTTGTATTTTGCACGACAATTGTTGTAATAAAGTTGTAGTTGTTTTCTGTACCATGTATTTGGCGACTCAGAATAGGTTGGATGGATTGGACCTATTATGGGGTTGTCACATTTGGTATCAGAGCTTAGGGATATGATCTCTGGTGGAGATCCCGGATTAAAACTAGGAAGGGAGAGACGAGTAATATCCTTCACTAGTGTGTGTCCTACCTAAGCTAAATTTTCTTACTTAAGTTGACAAATTGTGATATGTTAATTAACCTTTGTTTTAAAGCTGTATTCTAGAATGATATCTGAAATACAGGAGATGAGCAATGGAGAAATCATGATGACAGGGAACATGGAATCTGAAATGAAAGCAAGGTATTCTCAACTCTTTGAAATATCAGGTACGTAAATTTCGGGGACGAAATTTCATAAGGAGGGGAGATTGTAAGACCCTGAATTTTATGAAATAAAAGTATTCAATTTTTCTTATAATTACAATCAGTAAATGGTTAAATTGATAAAAGGTTAAAGTTAAGGGTGATATATGATTTTTTTTCAAAATACGCAAGTGGTTATAAAATATTCATTGTTGTCGGGGAATATTCAGTACTACACTAGCGATCATTTGTGGGCCCTATAATGTAATAATCGCGGATGGAGAAAACGACAAATTTGAGTTTTTATAAATAATAACGTAATCATTACCAATTAACAAATTGTTGGAATACCCGTTGGTAAAGTAAAGTAATACGCGTTGTTATGCAAAGAGCACACGGTATTGCAAGTGATTTTTTTTCAATTATTGATTCTTACGTTGAGAAGGCACTACTCAATAATTGTTACAAGAATTATCTTGCTCAATATTTTATTTTATTGATTCAATAATTCGCATTGATATTTTATATTATTGTTGTTTCAATAATTGTCATTTTACACAATATTCCATTATCATATCAATAATTTATATTATTTGAATAATATTATTAGATAGCATTATTGGCAATGTCTAAAAGTTACATCGAGGAGAGGTTTGGTCACCTAATTGAGCGCCATGAAGAGAAATCCTTATCTGAAAGCCCCTCTTTCCAGGAACTGCTCGGTTGTCGTTATTGTGATTCTGTAATATTATTTGTGAATAATTAATTATTGATTTATATGATAATGAAATATTTATTTGATGTGGATATAAATGATGGATTTATTTATGTGGTTATAAATAAAGGAATTAATGTTGATGTATTTTATCCATATTTTGTCGGATTGGAGGTATTAATAGATCAAATCGGTGTTCTTAAAGCTTTATTGCGTGAGTTATAATTTTGATCTGACCGTTGGATCCTTATGATTTTTGGATATGTTATACATATATAAGTTGAGTATATGTCCACAAATTTTGAACCATTAAAAATGAGCGTATAATTTGTTATGAATTTTAAGAGGTAACTGATTCGGAAATTAGGTTTTGGTGGAAAATTCTAGAATTGAGTGGGCCCCACTCTTGGTTGTTAGGGAGATGGCTGATTTTGGTGGGTGAAATATTAGCGGTAAAAAGCCATCGTGTGTGTGTCAAGTCTCGCTTGGCGTCTTAACATTTTTTTATAAATAGAGGGCTAAGTTAGAATTGAAAAATACACCAGAATTCATAAGTTTTCTCTCTTTTTCTCTCTAGATTATTGAGTGTATTTTGTGAGTATTTAGATACTTGGTGAGTTGATATTCATCAGTGCAAGTTTCCTTCAGCGTCATATCTGATATCCAGTCAGAAGTGCTGCTCTTTTGAGGTAAGGGATAGTAAGGGTTGTTATGTCTTTCAGTTTCGTAATTTTTAGCTTAAGTGCAAAGGTGAATTGATCAACATGGTTATAATTATGGTTTATATAGATTTTGAAATGATTATATATATTAATATATTTGGCATGTAGCACAAATATGAACTGTTGATGAATATCTTTGGCATGTATTGCAAAGATGAACTGTTGATGAATATCTTTGGCCTGTAGTGCAAAGATGATCTGTTGTTAAATATCTTTGGCCCGTACTGCAAAGATGATCTGTTGTTGAATATCTTTGGTCCGTAGTGCAAAGATGAATTATTGATGAATATCTTTGGCCTGTAGTGCAAAGATGAATTATTGCTGAATATCTTTAGCCTGTAGTGCAAAGATGAATTGTTGATGAATATCTTTGGCCTGTAGTGCAAATATGAATTCTTGTTGAATATCTTTAGCATGTAGTGCAAAGATGAATTATTGATGAATATCTTTGGCCCGTAGTGCAAAGATGACTTGTTGATGAATATCTTTGGCCCGTAGTGCAAAGATGAATTTATTGGTATGATTATGAATATGAACTGTGATTTGGTATAACCATGATCTTTGATGTTTCAGGTGATGAAAATTATCTTTGTCCTAGATGAGAAACGGAATTTAGAACTACAATTGCGATTATGAGTTATACATGTGATTGTGGACAGGAATTGTTGATTGATGTTACAGGGATAAAATATTGTTGGTGGACTTTTAACATGGAGAAGATAATAGATTTTATGGTCTATTTGACTCTTCTAATGGATTGCTCGTTCCGCTGTAACTATGGTTGAAAAATTTATCATCTACCATATGTTCTAAATCTCTGATTTATTACTGATAAAGGCTATTGATAATTTAATTATCTTTAGTCATGATATTCTTTACTGGGCTAGTTGTGCTCACCCTTTTGCTTCACAATACCTTTTCAGGTAATAAGAGTGTAAATTTGGGTCGAGCGAATATAAGGGAATAGAACGGTGGTCATCATTTAGTAGTTATATTTGGTGAATCAACTAGGATGAGGCGAACCCAACGTTGGAAGGGTGTTTTGTCACTATCATACAAGATGTCTAATGAAATACAACCTCGTGTCATCATAAGGCATGGTTGTGCTCATCCACTTGCTGAGTATATCTACGAGCACTACCTATATGATCTTGGAGTTTATTTGAAGTATAATTCTCAATTGGAGACAGTGGAGATAGTTATATGTCAAGAGAAGACTCACCATTGGGAAGAACTTGATAGTAATCTTCTCCTTTTTCTTTGGGGTCTATTGGGTAAACCAAGGATAATTCTGTGGCCATATGATATCTATCATAACCTAGACGCATGGCCTCCCATGTACGAAGGTTTCCTTGAGCACTTCCCAAAGGTTTTAATTTCTAAAACAGTTTTTGACTATACCTTTATGTAAGGTGCCATTATGACGTGCTATCCAAGGTTGGGATGAGAGTCAAAATTGGTATATATTTGTATCTAAACTCATAGCAATTGTGTTGTTGTATTTTGCACGACAATTGTTGTAATAAAGTTGTAGTTGTTTTCTATACCATGTATTTGGCGACTCAGAATAGGTTGGATGGATTGGACCTATTATGGGGTTGTCACATTTGGTATCAGAGCTTAGGGATATGATCTCTGGTGGAGATCCCGGATTAAAACTAGGAAGGGAGAGATGAGTAATATCCTTCGCTAGTGTGTGTCCTACCTAAGCTGAATTTTCTTACTTAAGTTGACAAATTGTGATATGTTAATTAACCTTTGTTTTAAAGCTGTATTCTAGAATGATATCTGAAATACAGGAGATGAGCAATGGAGAAATCATGATGACAGGGAAGATGGAATCTGAAATGAAAGAAAGGTATTCTCAACTCTTTGAAATACGAGTGCGTAAATTTCGGGGACGAAATTTCATAAGGAGGGAGATTGTAAGATCCCAATTTTTATGAAATAAAAGTATTCAATTTTTCTTATAATTACAATTCAGTAAATGGTTAAATTGATAAAAGGTTAAAGTTAAGGGTGATATATGATTTTTTTTCAAAATACGCAAGTGGTTATAAAATATTCATTGTTGTCGGAGAATATTCGTTTAGTCGTGGAATATTCTTTACGTTCTGAATATTAAATGCACGACAGCAGCGATCATTTATGGGCCCCATAATGTAATAAGCTGCCGAATGGAGAAAGCGACAAATTTGAGTTTTTATAAATAACGCAGCGTAATCGTTACTGCTTAACACTTGTTGGAATACCCAACATAAAGTAAAGTAATACGCGTTGTTATGCGAAGAGCACACCAGATTATTACAGATATTTTTTTCAATTATTGATTCTTACATGAGAAGGCACTACTCAATAATTATTACGATAATTCTTTGCTTTAATATTTTATTTTATTGATTCAATAATTGTTTGCGTTGATATTTTATATTATTGTTGTTTCAATAATTGTCACTGCACAGTATCTCCATTATCAGATCAATAATTTATATTATTTGAATAATATTATTAGATAGTATTATTGGAAATGTTTAGAAAGTTCTGTCAAGGAGAGGTTTGATCACCTAATTGCACGCTAGTAAGGAGAAATCCTTATCAGAAAGCCCCCTCTTTCCTGGGAACTGCCTGGTTGTCATTATTGTGATTCTGTAATATTATTTGTGAATAATTAATTATTGATTTATATGATAATGAAATATTTATTTGATGTGGATATAAATGATGGATTTATTTATGTGGTTATAAATAAAGGAATTAATGTTGAGGTATTTTATCAGTATTTTGTCAGATTGGAGGTATTAATAGATCAAATCGGTGTTCTTAAAGCTCTATTGCGTGAGTTGTAATTTTGATCTAACCGTTGGATCGTTATGATTTTTGGATATGTTATACATATATAAGTTGAGTAGTGCATACCCCGAAGTCGCATCAATAAGTTGATCAATGTGGGGTAGAGGATAGAAGTCCTTTGGGCATGCTTCGTTCAGGTCTGTGTAGTCGATGCAGACTCGTCATTTCCCATTCTGTTGCTGCACCAGCACTACATTTGCCATCCACTCCGGATAGTCGATCTCGAAGATGAAGTCGAGAGTTATCGACCATGATCTCCTCATCAATGATCCTTTGACGCTCAGGTGCAAAGATCCGCCTTTTCTGCCGAACTGGCTTCTTTGATGGATCCACATCCAGCCGATGTTCGGCTGATCCCAGGCAGGTCTTGTGGTTCCCATGCAAAGATGTCTGCATAGCAGCGAAGAAGTTCCATAAGATTTGTCCGGAGAGGTTCCGGCAAACCCGAACCTATCTTCACTGTCTTGTCTTTCTTTCCCAGGACCAGCTCGATCTCCTCTGTCTCTCCTGCAGGAATAACCAATGGCTCTGAACTGCTTTTAGTGAAGGGCTCGATCTCAATTGCCATGGTTTACTTCTGGTTGCTGACCCCTACTCCCGAGGCGATCATAGAATTCCTGTAACATCGTCTGGCCAGATCCAAATCCCCTACTACCTCTCCAACTCCATGCGCTGTTGGGAACTTGATCTTGAAGTAAGGGATGGAAGTCACAGCTTGGAGAGCTATCAGAGTAGGTCTTCCCAGTATGGCGTTGTAAGCCGAATCTACATGCATAACATAAAATTTATAGGTTATTTCTACCTGCTGAGGAGCTGTGCCGAAGACCACCGATAGTTCAATAGTGCCTGCAACTCTGACTGGATCGTTGCTAAAACCATAACGGGGAGCCTCCTACCCGACCTCCATCTTTCGCCCATCAAGATGCATCCTCTGATAAGCATGGGCATACAAAATATCCATCGAAGACCCGTTGTCTATCATCATGCGCTTCACATCTACCGAACCCACTTGTGCAGTGATCACCAATGCTCCTTCATGGAGCTCGATGGGTTCCGAAGGATAATCTGCATCACTGAAGGTTATAACTATCACCGAAAATGGTCTGTCGATCTTCGGGGGAACCCCCGCCATGGACATGACTGAATCCAGATATCCCCTCCTCTTCTTTCCTACCAACTTCTCTGCCGTCCCACCGGTTATTACATCAACGACGTGCCTTAGTGGCTGATTTGGAGCAGGTTGCACGGGGGGAGCCGTTTGAACTGTCTGAATGGTACGGTCAACATTCTGCTGCTCTTGTTGGTCCCTCCCGACCACATATTGAACCAGCGAACCACTTTGAACCTTCCTCTCCACAAAATCTTTTAAATTGCAACACTCATTAGTGTCGTTACCTGCAGCTTGATGATAGCCACAATATTTCTGAGCGTTGCCCTGTCCTAGCTTGAAGTTATCACGAAGTGGTTCAAAGAACGGTTGGCCCCTGATCTTATCCAGAATCACCAACCTATCTTTATTCAATTTGGTGTAAACCTTATTCACCTTCTGGGCGGGAGCAGGTGGGCGATTACTTCCTTGTCGCCATGTCTTATTGTACTTCTTCGAGTTTGCCTTCCTACTGATCGTTGTACCCCCGCCTTTTTTTCTAATCGCCTTCAGCCTTAGGAGTATCTGCCTCCTTTATTCGGTCCAAAGAAGGACGTTTTAGGCTATTCATTGCCTCCTCTACCATAATATAGCCTTCTGCCTTATCAAAAGCTTCTGCCAAGCTCTTCGGATGGTGAAACATCAACTTCTTCACCAACTTTTCGGACTTCACCAGATCTAGCCCATTTTGAAACAAACCTACAGCTTTTAGATCATTAAGGTCGGACACCTGGCCAACTGTCTCCCTGAACCTCTTCACATACTGACCCAAGGACTCATTAGTGAACTGTCTGACCTGTGCTAAAGAACCTGTGGGCTTCCCTATTCTTTGGTTGCTCCCGAAACGGGCATGGAATTTGTCACACAGCTCGGACCACGAAGACACTGAATCTGCCGGCAAAGTCCTCATCCACTGCCTCACATACTTCCTTAACGTTGTGACGAACGTATGGCACTTGGCAGGATCGGTAAAGTCATAATAATCTATCAGCCGGTCAAACGCCTGGCTATGGTCATAAGGGTCCCCAAACCCATCGTAACTCTCCATGTGAGGTAACTTCTTGGTGGTGTCTGCCTTCTCCTTAAGAATACCCGAGGAAAATGGGGATGCCTTCTTTCCCGGAGTATCCTTCACCTGTTGAACCTCAGCTAACTGCTTCCGGAGCTCCTTCAACTCATTCACCAAGAAATCCACGCCTTCTGGCTGCGAGGAGACTTCTTTCTCCTGTGACTCTTTCCTCTTCGGGATGGACCGACCCTCTCTAACGGAAATTACCGCCCTTGATGGGCTTCTGGACTTACTTCGGTGTGTGGCCCTACCATCACGGTGAGAGTGCTCATGACACTGCTCTCTCCTTTTACTTTCTGGCACGATCTCCCTCGACCTACTCCTCCGTCGGCCATCATTTCGACCTTGAGAACCGATGACAATAAGTGCTCCCTTTGATGCCTCAGGAGTTCTGCTCCTCAATCTCCTTCGATCACGAGAACGGTCCCGAGACACATGTACAGAGTGTTCCGATTCTTTCCCTTCTCGCCGTTGTACATCCTTATGCCTACTTTGTCTTTCGGACTGAACATAGGTTGATGCCTCATCCTTCAGATCGGCCATCCGAAGCATCTGTACGGCTATATCTTCCCTTTTCTTTAGAAGAACCTCCAACGCTTTATCCGCCTCTTCTGCCATCTGGTATGATCATGACCATTGAATTTGTAATTGAATATCTTTAGCTTAAGTGCAAAGGTGAATTGATCAACATGGTTAAAATTATTGTTTATATAAATTCTGAAATGATTATATATTTCTTTGAGATATTAATATCTTTGGCCCGTAGTGCAAAGATGACCTATTGTTAAATATCTTTGGCATGTAGTGCAAAGATGAATTGTTGTTGAATATCTTTGGCCGTAGTGCAAAGATGACCTGTTGTTGAATATCTTTGGCCTGTAGTGCAAAAATGAACTATTGATGAATATCTTTGGCCCGTAGTGCAAAGATGAATTTATTAGTATGATTATGAATAGGAACTGTGATTCGGTATAACCATGATCTTTGATGTTTCAGGTAAAGATAAGTGATAAAAATTATCTTCGTCCTGGATGCGAAGAGAAATTTAGAACCACAATTATGATTATGAGTTATTCACATGATTGTGGGCAGGAATTATTGATTGATGTTACAAGGATAAAACATTATTGGTGGACTTTTAACATGGAGAAGATAATAGACTTTATGGTCTATTTAACTCTTCTAATGGATTGCTCATTCCGCTGTAACTATGGTTGAAAAGTTTTATCATCTACCATATGTTCTAAATCTTTGATTTATTACTAACGAAGGCTATTGATAAATTAATTATCTTTAGTCATGATATTCTTTACTGGGCTAGTTGTGCTCACCCTTTTGCTTCACAATTCCTTTCAGGTAATAAGAGTGGCTGGGTCGAGCGGGGGTAACAGGAGAATAGAACGGTGGTCTATAGTTGTTAAGGTTTCCCCTAAAATAGTATGGAAATAATTTTATTGAGAATTTTAGATAAGTGTGTCATATTTTATACATCATTTTAAACGTTGATTTTGGTGAACCGAATAGGGTGAGGTGAACCCAACTTTGGAAGGGTGTTTTGCCACTATCATACAAGATGTCTAATGACAGATGACTTCGTGTTATCATAAGACAAGGTTGTGCACATGCACTTGTTGATTATATCTATGAGCACTACATATATAATCTCGGAGTTTGGTTGGAATATAATTCTAAATTGGAGACAATGGAGATAATTATATGTCAAGAGAAGACTCACCCTTGGAAAGAACATGATAGTAATCTTCTCATTTTTCTTTGGGGTCTATTGGGTCAACCAAGGATAATTCTCGAGTCATATGATATCTATCATAACTTAGATGCATGGCCTCCCATGTACGAAGGTTTCCTTGAGAATCTTCCAAAGATTTTAATTTTTAAAACAGTTATCGATTGTACTTTTATGTAAAGTACCATTTAAGGTGGTGTGGTCAAGGCACCATGAGATTTACATATATTTGTATTAAAACTCACAGTTTAATTGTGGTCATATTTTGCATGACAGTTGTATAAATGGAGTTATCAGTAGTGTATTTTCTGGCGATCCAAGATAGGTGATGTATACCTATTTTGAGGGCGTCACATTCCAATTAATAAATTTAACACACCCAAGTCCCATATTCCTTGTGCTACTGTTGTCGGCGGTGATGGTGGCTCTGGTGGTTGGAGCGGAGGAGGAGGAGGCGGTGGTGGCAGCCGTGATGATTCCTCCTCTTCTGATGACGATTCTTCCTCATCAGATAGCCTTGGACCTATTGGGGCTTTTCTAAATGGTTGGAGATGAAGGGTGGCCACAGATCCTCAATTCCCTTTCAAGGTTCTCACGGAGGAGATTGTGGGTGTCAGCGCCTGTGTGCTGGGTGACATGGCTTTTCGTCCCAATTTTGGCCTCAACGAGCTCGATTTTGTCTTCTCAACCCTTGTCATTGGTTCCCTCTTGAATTTTACCCTCATGTATCTCTTGGCACCCACCTTGTCTTCTGGTGCTGATGTCTTCAGGTGTGGATGTGGAAGCAGTTGAAAAATGCAGCCTTTTATTACTACTACTACTCTCTATATAGTATTTGCTTTGCTGCTGAAATTGTTTTCTATTTTTATATGTAGAAGATATTATAACCGTTTTATTAATATATAGTGCAGTTGGTAACCAAACCTTCACATCAAGGTAACCAAACCTTCATACCAAGGTAACCAATCCACATTCACACCTGCAGTTTTTTCATAGTGCAATTAGTAGCCAAACATTCATACCAAGGTAACCAAACTTTCCGACCTAAGTAACCAATTCATACTGCAGGTGCGGAGGTATATTGGTTACCTTTGGTATAAAGTTTTGGTTACCTTGGTATAAAAGTTTGGTTACCTTAGTACGAAGGTTTGGTTATCAACATTACATTACACATCACTCTCTTATCTCTCTTTCCTATCAAAGTGTTCTTATTTTCTTTTGGACATAAAATTGGAATTAAAATTTCCGGATGCTCTGTTTCACCGACGAAGGGGAGGAGGAAGATGACAGGCGAAGGGGAGGAGGAAGATGACTTTGCCAAACTTTGAATATTTGAATTTGAATTATTATTTTGAATTTATTTTTGTTTTTGTGTTAGATCTAAGATATTTGAATTTGAATTATTAATTATGAAACTCCTTGATTTTAGGTTTACTTATTATTGTGAATTGAATCTTATACTAATTCCCTAAATTAAGAAATCCTAATTGCACTAATATTGTAAATAAATATGGAAAAGTGTATTATTTTTATAATTATTGTTTGCATGCACTAATAGTAATAGTGTAATTACTTACTAAATGTTGTATATTATTGTAAAGGACCCTAAATATATTTCTTGTGTGTGTACAATAAACTACATATTTATTCAAAAGGTAAACAACTCTCGTCAATTACATCTCTATGTAATTCTTTTATTGTTTTGCCTCTTAGATAATAATTGTCATGTGTGTGCACATCCAATCTAAAATTATCTAAGTTAAGTTAGACTCAACATTTTCATACAAGTGAAGAGAAAAATACAGTCCTTGCGTGTGCACAACAAAACGGTATTGTTTAATTCCTTATAAACATCAAATGTAATAAAGCAACATCTCAAATATTTAATGCAATCCTTATGTGTGCACAACAAACTCATATTAAATACTCAATACTCTATCGTTTTACCATGCTAGAAGGCTACATTTGACATTCTCTAATGTCCTTAAACGCAATCTGTTGACTTGGTCATATTCCAACCTTAAGTTTTAATGATGACTTTCCTATTGTACTAAAATATTTACTCATGTAAGTACAGGTTATTAATGAGACAACAAAAGAATTCTTGAAGCTTTGATATATTAAAGGATTGAAGACATGAAGGCTTGAAGATTTGCTTGAGTTATTAGAAAATAAATATAAGATCCTAACTTTAATTATTTCTCAATCAAGGCTCTAGGATTTACATAGCATTATGAATACATTTACAAAACAAATTTAATTAATTATGGAATAAATTAAAGAGGTTAATTAATAAACTAAAGTGGTTAATTATATGGAAATAATTAATTAAGCTTTCAAAATTAATAAGGATCAAATATTAACCAAGTGGAATTAAAATTTGAAAAGATGATTTTGAAGTCTTCCAATAATTAAAGGAATTAATTTGAAAACATATTTTGATTCTTTATAAAATATGTTACCATATATCTTGGGATTGTGTTATTCATTATTTGAGTTTTTCATAAGTTGATTAAGCAAATTAATTTTCATATCTTTAGATTCAATTAGCATGGATCAAATAATTGGAAAAAAATTTAGAAAGCTAATTAGTAAAATCAAATTTAAATAAATTGGGATTTCTAAAATTAATATGGAAATTGTTTAAATGCTGAAATTCCTAATTTAAATGAGTTGTCATCCGTATGATAAAAGGTAAATCTAATTGATATCCTTATTCCATAAGGCTGCTTAAATTGATTAAGCCTATTGAATATTCTTTTAATCAACTAAGAAAACAGTTATCATGGGAGAGTATTATGGAAATGAAAGTATAGTATTAAAACTTTCCATGCTTACTTAAATAAATTAAAGGAACAATAATCTTAGTCTTAAATAGGAATTAGTTATGCAAACAAGATTTCTTCCCTGATGGGAAATATTTGATTTAGACTTACAAGGAATATGCTGAAATCATATGTGCATAACGTTAACTTAGCCTTTCTGGAATTTTAATAGAGATTGTGTCTAACGATAATAAAAGCTAAAATCATGTGATCAAGACCATATCTTTATAAACGGAGCTATATATGAATCGTCTTCTATAAATAAGCTCTAGTCGAGATGAAGGGAAGACAAACAAGAAACATTGAACTTACATAGAATATATCACAGAAGAAAGTAGAATACAAAGAATTATATTTCTGAAAATTCTCTCTTCACATACATTTTAAGGGCTACTAAATTCTCAATTGTGAAGAATTAAAAGGATGTTGCGCACTTCAAGTTTATTGCTAATTTCAGCTTTTCTACTTTGTGCTTAAACTGGTGATATCTTTATATTTCTCATTGATCATTGCATATTAGTTTAGCATTGAATTGTTGATATAATTATTGCTTTGATCATAGTTTATTTTGTTGTCATATTTAATCAATTCTCTAAACAGTTGGTAGACTAAGTTGTTAATCTAAAGGTTTCTAATCCAGGTTGGATTAGGGGTTTTACAAACAAGTTCAAGGAAACATAGGTACTTAAGGGTCCATAGGTGTACAGGGAGCAAAGGTGCTCGGGGAGTATAAATACTCAAAGTTTTTGGGAACTTGTTTTGTAAATGGGTTTAATTGTAAACCAAGTTAACTAATGAAAGAGTCTCCAATACTAGTTAGTATTGGACGTGGAGGTAGGCCACTAAAATAGAGGATATGGGCTGAACCACGTAAAAATTCCTTGTGTTCATGTGTTTGATTGTTTTACTTTAATTGTTCATTGTTTGCTTCAATTTTAGTTGTAATTCATAATCTTAATACTTTAACCTATATTCTTCAGTATAAAATTATTCATTTTAACTCAGGTCATAAATTAGTATAAGGAAATGAATTTTACAAAACTGAAATAGTAAACTATTATTCTGATAATCTGATTCTAGTTATCCAGGAAGCCGGAATTCATGATATAACAAGCTGAATTTATGAAATACGGTAGACTGCATTATTAACAATTTCAATTAAATAAAAATTTGTCATAGGTTGTTCCCACACTTATTCAACCTCCCTTCTAAGTGTGTCTATCTGAATTTCATTTGGTATCAGAACTTGACTATACTTATCTTAATCTTAAAGTTGACTTAGCATGACACAATTTGAGAACATCATTCACGAAGGTCGAAATGTTAGACCTCCACTACTTCATGGAGCTGAAAATTATAACTTCTGTAAGTTTCGAATGAGGATATTTCTTAAAAGAGACCTTAGGGAATGGTGGGTCGTGGAGAATGGTCTTATTATTACAAGAAAAAAAGATTGTACTCTAAAGACCTTAATAGAAATGGACTTAACCGAAACTCACATGGTTTCTTATGATTCAAAAGTAATGAACACACTCCTTAGTGGCTTGGTGCAATTCGAAATTGACAAAGTTTCCACATGTAACAAAGCTAAGGAGATTTGGGATATCTTAAAAGTAAGCCATGAAGGTACATCGAAAGTAAGAGAAATCAAGCTTAGTATAATCATGCATGATTATGAAATGTTCAAGCTTGAGAAAAATGAAACTATCAACGAGGCACAAACAAAGTAGAATAATCGGAAAGGACAAAATATTAATTATGTCCGCTAGAATAACTAGCGGATGGCGAGATTGATTTTTTAATCTTAACCGTTCATAAATGTAATGGAAGGTAAATATGGTATTTGTCTATTTTTGATTAACAAATACATCCTATGGATCATTCTACATATATATATATATATATATATATATATATATATATATATATTAAATTTTATATATTAATTTATTAATTCTATCACATAGTTGTTAGTTAACATATGATTCATTTTCATGTATGTATTATTGTAAAATATATTTAAAATTAATTTTTAAATAAAAAAACTCACAAAGCATAAGCTTTTCCCTGGAGTTTAAATTTTTTGTAGGAATGGGGATGATTATTAAGCTTTAGTCCCCATGGAGAATGTGACGAGTATGAGAAATATCTATAAGACCGAAAATGAGGATAAGATGTATAATCTACACATTTGCCCTGCCCCATCTCATACCATCCCATCGTCATTCCTAGTTATACTACTTTATTCCTTCTATATTTTATATAAAAAATATCATTTATATATTTTGTTTAACAAAACAATTTTGATTTATAAATTGATAACGTCAAGATCTTCTCCAACGTCCAAATCACGTAAGACGCCCTGATCCTGCACACTAAATACAGTCAACACCAAAAGCTTGACTGCTTCGACCGTCGGGGGATAGCTTAGACGTGAGAGTCAGTACAGGTGGTTACAAGGGTTAACAATGGAGGATAAAAATGTCTAGAGTCTTGAGAGATAAAACTATCAGTTGAATGTGTGTACCTTTTCTTGGAGACTTCCTTGCTAGGCTATACTCTCGTACCCGGTTTACCGTGCCACCTACTACCGTCTGACACAACCCCCCACTCCTTAGTGATCTCTGCCGACTGCATGCAGGTTGTCACCTTTTTTCTCCACTGTGCATACCGCCGACCGGCTATAATCCCATCCACATTAATGATCTGCAAACTTTTGGTCAACAACCATCCCTTTTAATCATTACAATTAAAAGATAGAGATATTAAAAGATCTAGTGGGTCAACCCATTGATCCGACCCGACCTAGTAAGGATTTAATAGGAATAAGATGATGACTATGCCCAATAACTTAAAGACTCAATAGTGAAGGCCCAATGGACTAATTAAATAAATAGGCCCAATCCATTCAGCCCAATAGGAGAAATATCATGACCCAACAATTATATTATATAATGGTTATTTATCATCAAATTTTCATTATCATAACAAGTACACACTACTAAACAAGTAAATTTAAACATTGTTCTACAAATATACAAGCAGCCTATGGTTATATTCAATTTATTTTACGGCTCTTATAGTGGTAGTTTTTAGTGCTTTTAGTTACTATATCAAAAATAGTGTGTTGTATTTAAACTCTAAGACTATATTTATTTGCAAGAATTATACTTGATATTGGACTATTAATCCCCACATCTCGTTTATTTTTTAAAAAAAATTAACTTGGGACTACTAGTCAGGAATAATAAAATGACTTGAAAGATTGGACAATTTAATACCACGTCCAACTAGATATTATAATCTCAACCATTTGGGACTAAAAATTTGTGTACAAAATTAACTTTTAACTCTGTTTAAAAAGACCGATATATCTTATCATATCTATCTATACTCAAATTAATGACAATATGATATCTTTATTATTAGTGGTCATGGTATAATAGTCTAAACAATAAATTTTTATCCAATCCTTTAATTAATCCAAGACTAGGACTGAGTAAAAAACGGGTATAACCGAATAACCGAACCGAACCGAAATAAAATAACCGAAATTTTCTGATAATTCAGTTTTTTTTGACATTTCGGTTATATCCAAAATTATTTACAGTTTACGGTTAGTTTATACGGGTTTTACTTTTGGGTTATTCGGTTTAACCGAATAACCGAATAAGCCTTGCTAAGTATTACTTGAATAATAACATGACATCTCAAAATTTCATTTCTCGCTTTCTCGATCAAATCACCCACTAGCCTGCGAGAGCGGCAGAGAGCCCTGCACCGGAGGTTAGATTGAGTAGAAGATTCGGTGATGAAGCTATATAGGGTCTGATCTGTGAGTATTTAGTGATGAAGCTATATAGGGTCTAATCTGTGAGTATTTTGTGATGAAGTTATTCGGTATTTTGGTGAGTATGTATAGGGTCTGATCTGGTTTAATCCCCAGATTTCGGTGAGTATTTAGTGATGAAGCTATTCGGTAATTTTGATCTGGTTTTTTTTTAGCACGCCTTTTTTTTTAAGTTTTGGGTTTGAATCTGATACCTCTAATTTGAAAGGGTATTTTGCAGTTTCTGTTTTCTTTTTCATTTTTGTCAATTCTTGATTAACCCATTTTGGGGAAAAAATTAGGGCTTATGATGAATTAATGATAGTTTTAATTATCTTAGGGATATGAGTGAGTGAAAGAATGAAAGAACAAAACAGTCTCCCTTTTTTTTGTATCCATTACCAATTCTGGTGGTCTGGTGGAGAAATTTTTGTTCCTCTAAGCATAATGGCTTGGACGCCATAGTTTGAATGGTTAGCCTGATAAGTGGTTGGTTGCTGAGTGAATGCTGCTGTAGACTATATATATGTTTTAGTCAATAACTTAATATCACTGTATTGCTATTATTCGGTTATTAACCGAATAACCGAATAATTAATTCGGTTATTCGGTTATCATGTATTTCGGTTAGTTGTTCGGATATTCAAAATAGTGTAATTTCGGTTTTTGGTTATAACTGAAATGTTTATTCGGTTCGGATAATAACCGAATGCTCACTCCTATCCAAGACAAAATAAACATAACTTGAGATTATTTTAAGTTATCTAATAAATAATCCCATAAAAATAAATATGTGATTATGACTATTTAATACTAAGATTAATATTATAATTCATAAGAATATAATGCTGAAATTATAATCTTTGCAAATAAATATGGCCTAAATGTTCAACTTAAAAAGCATTCAAGTTTGAAGCTTCAAACAATCCATAAATTAATAGTGTGGCGCCCCCAAAATAGGTATACATCACACATCTTGAGTCGCCAAATACATGGTACAAAATTTAAATACAACTTAATAATACAACTGTCGTGTAAAATACGACAAAACATAAACTGAGAGTTTAATACGAATATTGTCTTCTAGACAGTATTCAAACTCAAATGGAGTCCTCAATACATTTATTATCACACTGTTTCATAGAATAGTGAGGACTACTAATGCTATCATCTGGACCATCACTCCGTTCCCCGACTAGTCCCGGCTATGTTCTCATTTACTGAAGAGAACAATGAAACTAAAAGGGTAAGCTCAACTAGCCCAGTAAGAAATATTATGACTAAGATAATGCAGAATAATTTATCGTTAGCCTTCAACAGTGTTAAACTGATAAAATATAACAAACATCAAGTTTAAGCTGCTAGTGAACAAGCAATCCATTAGAAGAGTCAAGCGAGCATAAAATCTACTATCTTCTATGATTTAAAAGGTTTTTCATTACTTTTATCGCTGAGACTCAGCTTAATAAATAATCCACATCATTAAATCATCCCTGCATTACAGGCCAAGGATATTCTTTAGTATCACGACCACGAATTATCCATGCACTACGGGCCAAAGATAATCGTGTTTTCATCCACGGTCCTGATCATGCCATAAGACAATTCATCTTTGCACCCTTGGCCGAAGAGAATCCATAGCCATAATCATACCAAAAATCGTCCATCAATACACTCTGCGACCAATGAGGACTTTTCCCACATCATTTGTAACATTACGGTCATGATTATACCGAATAATTCCTGGTCATAATCATACCAAGTCCATCTATGCACTACAGGCCATAGATAACTTTCAACATAATATAAGCATGAGGATGATGACAATTCAATAAAACAAGTTCAAGATTAAATTTTAAAGATTTATAAGTTAATTTATCCTGAACTCAATAACGTCTAAATTGTCAACATGATATTGCTTTGTGAAATAAAATTCAAGAATGCTCAGAAGAATATTTCCATAAAAATATATTGGATGAAGCGCAAATATCAAGGATATTCCACTAATTTCATGGAGTATAGAAGCCAAAACTTTAATCAACTATGTATAATATAATATATGAAACCGCAAATGGATTTTTGCCGCCATGCGATAATCCACGTAGACAGATCATTTCCACAAGTTAATAAGGAATGAATACAAAGGATCATTCACCATGCGTGCGGTAATCCACATAGATGTGTTCTTCCAATGAGTAATAAAGAATGGAACCAAATATGCGTAATCCTTGCATGACGGTGATATTCCAACAGAATAATAAAAAAATGAAACCGGTGTCATCGTAATCCTTGCAGCATGTGATGTTCCAACAGAATAATAAAGAATGGAACCAAGTCATAATCCGCATGCATGGGATGTTCCAACAGAATAATAAAGAATGAAATAACAACGAAATTCACCGGCATGCGATAGATCCGCACAAAACGAAGTTATTCCAATGAATAATAATAAAGAATGGAATAATGTAAGAATTTCACCATGTATACGGTACTTCGCATAGACAGGTTATTCCAACATAATAATAAAGAATGGAATAATAACCCTTACGAGTATTGAAAGAAAATAACTCTCTTCATGAATACGAAAGAATAATACACTTTACCTTAAAAAGAAGAGTATTCCGACTGGTAGTACGGGGATATATTTGAAGAAAACATACACTATTTTTTACGCTCAAAGCTTTCTTAAACTCTAAAGAAATATGCTCAAGATTATAGAAGAAGAATTCTCTGAATTTCTGGTGTGTTTTTCAATTCTAACTAAGCATCCTATTTATAGGAGAATGGAAAGGATACTATGCAATAAAATATAATATATTCTATCTATAATCAAATAAGACAAAACTTTATAAAAAGTATTCTATTTTATATAAAAAGATTTTACTATGCAAATACTATGCAGGCACTATGCAAACACTATGCATAATAAAATATAATATATTCTATTTATAATCAAATAAAACAAAACTTTATAAAACGTATTCTATTTTATATAAAAAAAATTTACTATGCAAATACTATGCAGCACTATATACAAACACTATGCATAATAAAATATAATCTATTCTATTTATAATCAAATAAAATAAAATTTTATAAAAAGTATTTTGTTTTATATAAAAAGATTTTACTATGCAAATACTATGCATAATAAAATATAATATATTTTATTTATAATCTAATAAAACAAAACTTTATAAAAAGTATTACATTTTATATAAAAAGTTTTCATTTTATTATATTTATAATAATAATAAAACAAAATTTATATATATATATATATATATATATATATATAATATATATATATATATATATAAACTTTCCCATGACTCCCCCCAAATGATCAAATTTCCAAAGTCACACGTGGTCCCCACATGTGGGCCCCACTAAAATACTGAAAAAATTTCTACCGATTATTTTGAAAATGGATAAATGTGGGGTCCAAAAATACAACAAATACCTCATAAAAATTACCTCAATATTTTTAACAACATTTATTAATATTATTATAACTCACAATATTAACAACCAGCTCGTTCCCAAGAAAGAGAGGGCTTTCTAATAAAGATTTCTACCTATTGGCGCGTAATTAGGTGACCAAACCTCTCCTTGACAGAACTTTTAGACATTGCCAATATTGCAAATAATAATATTAATAACTCTGTCATCTCAATTATTGATTTAATAATATATAAAATATCGACAATAATTTAATCAAATAACGTGAGATACTTATGCAATAATTCTCAGTAGCAATAATTGAACAAAACGAGTGACTTCTCACGTAAGCATCAATAATCAATCAATACATGTGCTACTATGCAACCACGCCAGATTCATCGTACCTTTTACTACCGAGTAGTTCAACAGTTTTAACGGTAAAACTTCCGCCGTTATTTTCATAAAAATATTTTTGTCGTTTTCTCAATCCGACAATAATTCTGTTGTGGGGTCCACCAATGATTGTACCGTCGTACGGATATTTCTCGACAAAAAGAATATTCCCTGACCAATCGAATATTATACAACAACTTGCATACTTTTCAAAATTTATAAATATTACCCACAACTATAACATTATCTCAAATTCACACCATAATTTTGAAAATATATTTCGAGAAAATTAAATCTTTATTCATAAATTTTGGAATTTTACAATCTCCCCTCCTTATGAAATTTCGCCCTCGAAATTTACGTATGTTCCTGGTATGCCTAAGAAATGAGGATACTTCGCCAGATTTTAACTCTTGAGGTATAACCTTTGAGCGTAAAATACATTTCAAGATTTTAACAGGTACATCTTCATACATTAAATTATCCGCTATCTCGTCTGATTCTTAAATTAATAATGTGGTTCGGGTTGTCCACATATTTACGTAACATCGATAAGTTAAAAACGTTATGAATACGCGACATACTTGGCGGTAAAACGAGTCTATAAGCCACAGTTTCTACTCAATCGAGGATTTCAAATGGGCCAATTAAATCGAGGGTTGAGATTTCCTCTCTTCAGTAACTCTTGCTTTTATAATAACGCCCTCTTGAACCTTCTTCTTCGTATTCATCAGCTCCGGGTATGTAGCTTTAGCAGCTTTAACATTATCGACTAAAGTTGGTTCTAATCATATATTCGTTATCTTCACGTGAGTTCGTATATTATTACACTCAGAACGATACGATCTTCTACTCAACGCGTCAGCTACCACGTTCGCTTTTCCACAATGGTATTGAATGGTATTATCGTAATCTTTCAACAGCTCGAGCCAACGTCTTTGGCTCATAATACGTTTGTTTTAGTTGAAGAAATATTTATGGATTTTAGAAATGGGGTTTTGTACTGGGGTCAATACAAAATTCAATTTCACGTTCTAGGGGTAGGCTAAGTCTTCAAGAATATGCCAGGAAATTTATTAACAATAGAAATATCATTCAAAACTGTGACTCTCATCCAAGACTTGGATAGCACATGTAATGAAGGTTTCTCCTAACGGAATTTCAACAGATAAATCAAAGTCTAATTTCTCCGGAGTCAAATTTAAATGTTGAGCGCAAGCAAGAAAGATAAAAGAATAGGTAGAACCGGTATCGAATAAGGTATAGATTTTGCAAGAGCTTATGATTAACTTACCCGTAATAACCTCGTTCGGGTTCCTTGATAAACGCTCTCACTTAAACTACCGGATTTGACTTGTCTGAGACATCCTTTGGCATCACTATCCCAGCTGGACTTGACTTCACTACACGAAAAAATCAAGCTAGGTGACCTTATCTTCCGCAATTGAAACATGCTTTGGATTGTCACAGACATGTTTAGACGGATGTGTCCCTCTGTCTCAGTATTTGAAACATACGACCGATTGGTCGTTCTTCTTCCTTTGAGCCAAAAAGTCAAAGCATCGTCTTTCCATCATTATTGAACCTTCTCTTCTTGAAATTTCCACTTCTATTATCTTGGCCATGATTACCACCGGAAGTGGTTACCATTCTTGGCATGATAATTTCCCTCATGATGGTTATCATTGTTCCGATGGTCGTTGCCACAGGTAAGATTATTATCGTGTTGTTGGTCGTTGCCTTTTGGTTGTGCTGACTCATTATCGCACTCCAATAACTGAGCCATATTCATAATATCTGAATATAAACAAAGTTTGTGAGAAATGAGGTATTGACGTATTTTGGGTTTTAAACCTTGCAGAAATATTCGCGTCATTCTCTCCTCATTATCGACCAAATGGGATGAAAATCGGGATAACTCCGCAAACTTAGCCTCGTACTGCGACACGGTCATATTGTTTTGCTCCAGCTTGTTGAATTCTACCTCCTTCATGTGACGAATACTTTCAGGAAAGTACTTGTCGTTGAACAATTCTTGAAACTTCTTCCAAGACATCTTGAGTGCGTCAGGCTGGGTACGTTTTACAGATTCCCACCAATGATATTCTTCTTCACGCAACATAAAGGTGGCGAATGGAACCTTTTGCTCCTCTGAGCATTCCAAGATATCAAATATCTTGGTGATCTTCTTTATCCACGTCTCTGCCTTAAGTGGTTCTGGCTTTCCTAAAAACTCCGGTGGTCCCAGCTCCTTGAACTTCTTAGCGGTGACCGTCCTAGAGTTGTCCGTGTTTCCACCTGCATTGTGACGGCCCCGAATCTGAGGTCCCGAATCACCGCGGATCCGGTTTGATCATTCTATCACTATTACTATTTGCGAAAGATATAAACATAAATTGTTTATACCTTACATATACTCACTATTCCCCAAGGTCGAGTAACCTTAACTTAATACACAGTTATAACTTACTTGACTTACAATAACATTATATACATTACTATTACAATTCTAACTACAAACATAAACTAAAGCTGGAACTGTCTTTAACCTTTCCTTGTATCCGACACATTCGCCTTAATCTGCAAATGTTTATCATGATATAGCAAGGGTGAGCATGAAAGTTGCCCAGCAAGTTTAAGTTCAATAATATAACGATATATCATGATTGAAAGAATTTGAATAATAAGTTGGCTATAATTTAACAATATAATTGTGAACTAGCAGGAACAAATTTATGACTGAACAAATATTATACATGAACAAATATATCTGAACCAACTAGTAATAAAGGTGATCAGCCTTTCATACTTGACTTATACATGCAATATGTACAGAGTACAATTCATGGCAACCAGCAATGATTAACCATAAGCTTATCCGAATGAAACAACTCTTAGTAGAGTTAAGTAAAAATAAACTTGCCTGAACCATTGATTACCGCTACGCAATTTATATCGCCTTAATCCGAAGACCTAATATTAGTAATATAGATCTCCAATATTAGAATAATATCATCACAATATAATACTATTATATATATACATAGAATAACCTAAACATATAGCACATAACTCTATCAGTCTACAACACCCATAGGACTCGGTATCAAGTCAAACTATTACAGTCTGAGTTGAACCCGACACAAATCTGACATCCCGACGGCCTTAGTCAGACTTTTATCGAGTCTAAGTTCAATTAAACTCTAACTTAACAGTTAACAATTATCTAAGATAATTTTAATATCAGTCGAAATATTTTTCATAAGCTCATAATAATTTTTAAATAATTATTACTATTTATCTTGTATTTTCAATCATTAATATCGTATTTATATAAATTAAATACCACATAATTCCTTTATCATTAATATTTATTTAATATCAAATATTAATAAAAATTATCACTTAATATTATAATATATTTATAATATATCAAAATATTTTGAATAACTTAAAATCATAATTATATGATTTTTAAACAATTAATTTCATTATCCGATAATCGCTTTTAATATTAAAATATTAATATTTTCATGGCAAAATATCAAAAGTTATAGTTTATAACTTAAAATGTGACGCCCCAAAATTAGGTATACATCACCCATCTTGGGTCGCCAGATACATGGTACAAAAATTCAAATACAACTTACTAATACAACCGTCACAACAATACGACAAAACATAAACCGTGAGTTTGAATACAAATATTGTCTACTAGAGATTATATAAACTCAAAAGGGTCCTCATTACAATTATTATCACACTATTTCACGAAATAGTGAGGACTACTAATGATATCCTCCGGACCATCACTCCGCTCCCCGACTCGTCCCCAAATATATTCTCAATTCCTCAAGAGAATAACAAAGGAAAGAAATGGTGAGCTCAATTAGCCCAGTAAGAAATATTATGACTAAGATAATGCAGAATAATTTATCATTAGCCTTCAACAGTGTTAAACTGATAAAATATAATAGACATCAAGTTTAACTGCAGCGGAACAAGTAATCCATTAAAAGAGTCAAGTAGAAAATAAAATCTACTATCTTTTATGATTAAAAAGGTTTTTCATCACTGTTATCGCTGACACTCAACTTAATAAATATTCCACATCATCGAATCACCCCTGCACTACGGCCAAGGATATTCTTTAGTATCACGACCACAATTATCCATGCACTACGGGCCAAGAATATTTGTGTATTCATTAATAGTCATGATCATGCCAACAACTGTCCATCAATGCACTACGGGCCAATGAGGACTTTTATCACATCATTTGTAACATTACTATCATGATTACATCGAATAATCCTCGGTCATAATCATACCAAGTTCATCTATGCACTACATGCCACAGATGACTTTCAACATAATATAAACATGAGGATGATGACAATGATATAAGAATTCAATAAAACAAGTTCAAGAATTAATTTGTCCAAGAACTACTAATGTCCAAATTGTCAACATGATATCGCTTTGTAGAGTAAAATTCAAGAATGATCGTAAGAATATTTCCATGAAAAGATATCGGATGAAGCGCAAAATATCAAGGATATTCTACTAATTTCATGGAGTATAGAAGTCAAAACTTTAACCAACCGAGTATAATAAAGAATGGAATAACAAAAGAAATCACCATGCATGCGGTATTGTATGAGACAAAAGTTATTCTAACATAATACTAAATAACGGAACCAGTCAGCAAAAATCCAAGACCGACAAGATGTTCCAATGTAATAATAAAGAATGGAATAACAACAGAAATCACCATGCATGCGCAATTAAGATAGACAAAGTTATTCCAATGTAATACTAATAAGGATTTAAATTAGGTCCGGCGTAAAACGCATGCATGTGTGATATTCCAAATGTAATAATAATAAAGATTTTATCAGTCCCAGCCAGAAACGCATGCATGTGATATTCCAAATGTAATAAAGAAAAGACGGAATAATAGAAAAATGTCACCAAGTATAGGGTAGATCACGTATACAGTGTGTTATTCCAACAAAATAATAAACAATGGAATAACAACAGTTCTCTTCATGAATAAGAAAGAATAACACCCCTTACCGTAAAAGAACTGAATATAAGAGTAGTTAAGTAGCAAAAATCTTTTCTTCTTTCTCTCTATAATTTTCTCTCTGTAGAGTTTCAATGAATTCGTAAGAAAATAATGAAGGAATGAGCTTTTATTTATAAAAAAAAAATGGACTGCATAGTAACTAACTCATGAACGGTCCAGATTGATTTACTTTAATCTGACGGTCCATATTTAAAGCAAAATCTTTTAAATAAAATATAATATATATTATATATATTAAATATATATATATATAGCATGTGCTAAAATTTTCCACGGTCCATTTCCCTTCCTGCCTCAACTTGTCAACAAGTGATGTATATATATATAATATATAACATATAACATATAAAATATAAAATATAAACATATATATATGTAATAATAATGATGATAACTCCCTCCTGACCTTTTTTTCTTTTTCTCCCACCAAAAACCCACCCGACAACATATCTTCCACTCAAGACTTTGCCATACATGGATCCCACTCGTGGGCCCCCACCATTTATTATATATAAAATAACTTTCTACCGATCATTTAAAAAACGGGTAAATGGGGGGTCAATAAAATACGCCAAAATTCACAATAATTACTATAGCAATAATTGAACAAAACTGAGTGACTAAGCATCAATAATTAATATTATGTGCTACTATGCAATCACGCGTATTACTGTACTTTTAACACCGGGTGTTTCAACAGTTAACGGTAAAACTTCCGCCGTTATTTTCATAAAGTATTTTTGTCATTTTCTCAATCCGACAATAATTCTGTTGTGGGGTCCACTAATGATTGTGCCGTTGTACGAATATTTCCTGTTAAAACGAATATTCCCTGACCAATCGAATATTATATAACAACTTGCGTACTTTGCAAAATTTATAAATATTACCCACAACTATAACATTATATCAATTTCACTCCATAATATTCAAAAATAATATTTATAGAAAATTCATCTTTATTCAAAAGTTGGGGTTTTACAATCTCCCTTCTTATGAAATTTCTACCCTCAAAATTAAGGTACGTGCACTGGTATGTCGAAGAGGTAAGGATACCTTGATTTCATTTCAGATTCTAACTCCCAAGTCATTTCCTCAACATCGTGGTTTCTCCACAAAACTTTGACTTGAGGTATAACCTTGGTGCGTAGAATATGTTTCTTCTTATCCAAGATTTGAACAGGAACCTCTTCATACGTCAAATCTTCCGCTATTTCGTCTGATTCTAACTCAATAATGTGGTTCGGGTCTTCCACATATTTACGTAACATGGATATGTGAAAAACGTTATGAACACGAAACATACTTGGCGGTAAAGCGAGTCTATAGGCCATAGTTCCTACTCGATCAAGGATTAAAAATGGGCCGATGAATCGAGGATTGAGCTTTCCTCTCTTTCCAAATCTCGTAACTCCTTTCCATGGAGCAACATGTAACAACACATGATCTCCTATATCCAATTCCACGTCCTTTCGATGAAGATCAGCATAACTCTTTTGTTGATCTTGTGAGGTTTTTATACGTTCTTGGGATCGTTTGAATCTTTTTGTATTCATACGCACTCAACTCCGGTCCCCAACAACATTGCTTCACTCACCTCATCCCAAAGATATCTTTGAAGCGACATTTTCTTCCATACAACGCTTCGAATGGAGCCATGCCAATACTTGCTTGATAACTGTTATTGTAGGAAAACTCCACCAATGGTAAGAACTTGTCCCAACTTCCCTTGAAATAAAGGACACAGAGTCTTAATAGATCTTCAAGAATTTGAATAGTCCTCTCCGACTGTCCGTCCGTCTGAGGATGATATGCCGAGCTAAATCGTAAATCTGTGCCCATAGCTTTTTTGCAAACTAACCCAAAATCGCTTAATCAATCTTGGGTCTCAATCGTAAAACTATGGATACCGGCATACCATGCAATCTTACAACCTCGCTTATGTACATACGAGCAAGACGTTCAAGTGTATAAGTTTCTCGATGACGGTAAGAAATGAGCGAGACTTGGTCAATCTATCAACAATGACCCAAATCGCATCTATGCCTTGAGAAACTTTGGGAAGACCAAGAATGAAATCCATGGTAATGTGCTCCCACTTCCATTCTCCGGAATTTCAAGTGGTTGCAATGGACCTTTTGGTACTTGATGCTCACCTTTCTCGTTGACACGTTAGACACCTTGAGTTAAACAAATATTTATCTCTCTTTCATATTGCCCCACCAAAATGTATGTCGAAAATTCATCTTTATTCAAAAGTTGGGGTTTTACATAAAATATTTTTATGACCCTTTAATCATTTGTATATGATTTATAAATCATTAATTCTATTTTTTCATATTTTATTTAATATATTCATTAAATAAACTAATTCTCATTAATATTGATTAATTAATGAAATTCATCATAAAATATTAAAAAGTCAATTTGAAAATAACTTAAAATATTTTATTATAACATAATATTATTTTTCATGATTTTTCATGTATTTAATCATTTTAAATAATTTATTTAATATTATAATTAAATTAATTAAATACCATTTATATTCCAAAAATATTAAATATTTATGAAATATACTCTAAATAATTAAAAACTATTTTTCAGAATTTAAAATAATTTTTCAGAATTTATTATGTATTTTTAATAATTAAAAACCATTTTTATCAATTTTTAAATAATTTTCGGAAAATCAAAAATTAAAATAAATAGAAACCGTCGCTAAAGGGCCCTATAGCCACAGAACCGTCGCTATAGGTGTTCTTGAGCACGTTCTTGAGCTTCATGTCACCACCGGCCAAATAAGTTTGACCTTGATGTTATTTAAGTTCTTAATGTATTCTCATAGCAGTAATTGAGTTAATCGTGTAGTACTAATGTAGTACTACAACTTTAAACAAATTCCGGCCAAATCATAACATACCATGAGATCTAAGTCGCAGAAGTCGTTGTCGGACACATTTTGAGTTTCGGGCTACCTGTAAACTCAAGCAGGATCGAGGTACCTATTTTTTAGTCATTATAACTTTCAAGTATGGGTTTGATTTGTGTAATATAATGGTGAAATATTGTAGTAGAGATGTTAGACTACACTTTCTATAACAACATATCATAATAACAACATCACACCTAACATATCAAGGCCGGTCAAAGTAGGGATCAGAACTGGTCTTGAATTTTCCGGGTTTTCCGTAAAAGTTCTTATAAGTGATCGGTCAACGAAGTTCGACCATATTTATCTACGATCCGATTCATCGATCCGAGTGATATAAAGGCATAGTTTAGTAGTTCATGTACCAGTATCCAACATCCAACCAACAACACGACCAGAAACATAACACACTGCAAGATCTAAGGCGTACAAAACATTGTCAAAAAACTCTTGGGTTTCTAGTTTGCCCGAAAACCCTTTTTCGTTTCTTGGTCAACGCAGCTTGATTTATTATAACAAGCGACCTAGACATGATCCGACCCTAATTCCAGTTTCAGATCACAGTCCTCATGACATAGAACATATTCAAAAGATAAAACACACAAATCTGTTAACACGTAAAGATCTAAGGGCTCTAACATTCGACTGTCAGGCCACTTTGTTCATCATTTCCAGATTTTCAAAAATGCTAGATTCGAGGACTTTGATGTTATGGATCTTGGATTTTACAACCCAGATCACTTATAGACACCCTAATACACAACTTTAACCAATCAATTACAACATCAAACAACAAATCATAAGATTTTCGAAATTAGGGTTTATACCTTTTTGAAGCTTGATTTTTGATTTCTGACCTATGATCTTGTTCTTGGCTTGCTAATACTTGATCATGGCTCAACATTTAACTCTCTCTCACTCTAGATTTCGAAAGTTAGAGAGAGAAGGGACTTGGGAGAAATGAAAAATAAAGTAGCCACTTTCTCTCTCTTAATCTTATAAATGTAATATGATTCAATGTATATGGCTGAGGAAATGATATGTTGCTGAGATATTAGTCAAGGACTAGGGTTTAGGGTTAGTGAACAACCACCTTAGGTTTAGATCTACAAGCAACATAATAAATAATGCACAAAGGGCATTTTGGTCTTTTCAAGATACAAAATTAATGGCATTCTAGTAAATGCCCAAACCCTTAGGGTTTAGGGTTTAGAAAATTTTAGGGTTTAGGGTTTGAAACCCTTAGGGTTTACAAATTTAATTTTCTAAAATTTCCAATTTAGGTTTTAAAAATAGAAATTTAATATTTCTAAATTATAATTAGGATTTTCTAATTATATTAAAATTTCTTAATCATAATTTAAATATTGCTAATTAGGATTAGTATTTACTAATTTAAAATTGCTAATTAAGCAATTAGGTCAAAATGGTCATTAGGGTTTATAACCCACTTAATTAGGGTTTCTAATAGAAAATAAATTTTCTAAAATAGAAATTAGATTTAAATAATTAGATTAGGGTTTTCTAATTACTTAACTTGAAAATTAGGATTAATATTTCCTAATTAACATTAAAATTATTAAATTAACGCTGAGGTTTTCCCGAATTACAAATTAGGGTTCCTAAACCAGAAATTAGGGTTTTCAAAATGTGAAATTAGGGTTTGCTAATTAATTAAGCTTTACCCTAATTCATATTATAATTAATTGCACTTGAGCATTAAAATAATCATTTAAGTTCCCAGATTAGGGTTTCGATTTCCAAATTAGGGTTTCAGATTCCTAGAACTGAAATTAGGGTTTCCAAAATCGGTTTCTAGGGTTTTTTATAATTCGCTAGGGTTTTCTAACCGAACGTTGACGTTATTAATATATACTTAGGGTTTGTTACAGATATCGTTTATCTGGTCAACCCTTGACCCTTAACCATATATTGTACACATATACGCAGAACATATTCATATAAACACTTAATCCTGAATAATTCACTTAAATCCTTCACAGAATTTTGAAATCCTCAAAATTCTATCTTAAGAACAAACGCATACACTAATTTTCTATCTAGGTTCTAATTTTGAACCTTAAATCAATTAATTAAAATTTTAAAAATTTTCAAAATTCTCGGGTTGTCACATTCACCCCTTCTTCTAAAAATTTTGTCCCCGAAATTTACTTTACACCTTACACAATACTGCTTACACCATACATACACAGCATCACATGCTACCCAATACACCACTCACAAGAGTAAAAATTTTCAAATTTTGCTGAGGAGTCATATAGACTATTTGTCTATCATTTTCGCAAAGGTTTTATGGAAATTCATCTGCAAACCGTCATAACTTTCATGTATAATAAAGGGTGATTAGCCCGATATGTCCTCAGACTTGCCATGTATCTTGATTTTATCTGTTTCTCTTCACTGCCATAGGCACAAAATTCTACCTCAGTCTTACTAAATTCCGCACCAAAACAATTTGGTTCGGGAAATTTCTTTCAATGAACACTTAGAGTTTTCATAAACTTTAGTCTAGCTGAATCGAATAGCATAGACTCATATCAATAATTCAATTCAATCAAATTATTTAAGTGTAGCCAAACCCCGTTGGCAAATTAAAATTTTTTAAGAGAATGACGCCATGATGTCGTACTGTATTAACAGTCCGTTGGAGGATGCCGTCATTGTATGACTTTGTCATAACACATCATACAATAGTGGAATAACGATTTTAGATCAAATTCACACTAAGTATTCCTGTATTTACAACTCCATCAAATTTTTATCATTTGTGCACTAGGTTGCATGGTACATAAGTGATAAATAAAATAAATTTTGATATTTCAAATCATTTGCATCTAGCTAAAATAAGTAGCATAGACTATACTTTAAACCATTTCAAAAATTATTACGAGTCTACATTTTTTTTTAAAAGCACATAGTGCGTATTTAGCTTGATGTAAAAATTTTGAAGTCTAGCATAGCTAGGATTTTTGGAAAACTTATGTCTCCACTAATAATCATTTGCTTAACAATCTATATGATCCTATAATCCTCAATTCTCTCTTTACACACAATTATACCCAGTTCGTCAAACCACAATGCTTGATTACTATTGTTGTAGGAAAACTCCACCAATGGTAAGAACTTGTCCCAACTTCCCTTGAAATAAAGGACACAGAGTCTTAATAGATCTTCAAGAGTTTGAATAGTCCTCTTCGACTGTCCGTCCGTCTGAGGATGATATGCCGAGCTAAATCGTAAATCTGTGCCCATAGCTTTTTGCAAACTAACCCAAAATCGCGAAGTGAATCTTGGGTCTCGATCAGAAACTATGGATATTGGCATACCATGCAATCTTATAACCTCATTTATGTACATACGAGCAAGACGTTCAAGTGTATAAGTTTCTCGATCGAGAAGAAATGAGCGGAGACTTGGTCAATCTATCAACAATGACCCAAATCGCATCTATGCCTTGAGAAACTTTGGGAAGACCAAAGAATAAAATCCATGGTAATGTGCTCCCACTTCCATTCCGGAATTTCAAGTGGTTGCAATGGACCTTTTGGTACTTGATGTCTCATACGACTCGTTGACACGTTAGACACCTCGAGATAAATAAATATTATCTCTCTCTTCATATTGCCCCACCAAAATGTATGTCAAGATTATGATACATTTTGGTACTCCTGTGATGGATTGCAAACGGTGTGTTGTGCGCCCATCATGATTTTATACTTTAAATCGTGGTCGTTAGAACACAAAGTCCGGAGTTGACTCAAGTATTCCTTCTTCATCGATTCTTGCTTCCTAAGATCGCACCTTCTTGCACTTTCTTCCTCATACGCATCATTTCCCGGATCAGAATTTGAGCGGCTTTAATTTTATCAATTAAAGTCGGTTCTACTCGATATTCACCATTATCACGTGGGTCCCGGAGTCTTTATCTCTATCTCCATCCTTTGCAAGTCATACAAAATGGGCCTTTATATTGACAATATTGCACTCGCATTCGCGCATATGATCTTCTACTCAATGCGTCACCTACCACGCTCGCTTTTCCGAGGATGGTATTGGATGGTATGATCATAATCTTTCAATGCTCAAGCCAACGTCGTTTGTCGCATGTTGAGTTCCTTTTGAGTGGAGAAATATTTGAGGCTTTTATGATCCGTAAAGATCTCCACTTTCTCCCTATACAAGTAATGCCTCCAAATCTTTAGTGCGAAGACAACAGCTGCCAACTCTAGATCATGAGTAGGATAATTCCTCTCATATTCTTTGAGTTGTCGTGAGGCATAGGCTATGACTTTCTCATGTTGCATGAGAACACATCCTAACCTTTTGCCAAGCATCATCAGATGACAAATCCTCCCGAACCGTATGGTATTGTCGAACAGTCTTTGAAATGAGTCTCCTCTTAAGTTCTTGAAAACTCTTCTCACATTCCTCGCTCCAACCGAACTTTGTACCTTTCCGAGTCAGCTGAGTTAGTGGAGTAGCGATTCGAGAAAACCCTTCTACGAATCTCCGATAATAACCAGCTAAGCCTAGAAAGCTACGTACTTCGGTCACTGATTTAGGTTGCTCCTAGCTTTGAATAGCTTCAATCTTTGCTGGGTCAACAGATATTCCATGACTTGATACCACGTGCCCAAGGAATGCTACTTCCTCAAGCCAGAACTCGCATTTCTTCAACTTGGCATAAAGATTATATTCACGAAGCTTTTGGAGTATCAGCCTCAAGTGTTGCTCATGATCTTCACAGGTTTTGGAATATATGAGGATGTCATCAATAAAGACGACCACAAAGTGATCCAAATATTCCTTAAATACTTGGCTCATCATACCCATGAAGGCAACAGGAGCATTAGTCAATCCAAAGGACATGACTAGGAATTCATAATGCCCGTCATCGAGTTACGAAAGCCGCCTTTGGAATGTCATCGGTTCTAATCTTCAATTGGTGATATCCGAACGAAGATTAATCTTTGAAAAGAATTTGGCTCCTTGCAACCGGGTCAAACAGTCATCAATACGTGGCAATGGGTACCTATTTTTGATGGTGACATGATTCAACTCCCGATAATCAATACAAAGTCGCATACTCCCATCTTTCTTCTTCACGAATAGAATAAGAGAGCACCCCAAGGAGAAGTACTAAGATTAATAAAGCCAATGTCTAATAATTCCTGCAGTTGAGTTTTAACTCCTCGTTCAATAGAGCCATTCGATATGGGGATTTAGAAATGGGTTTTGTCTTAGGGTTCAAGGTCGATACAAAATTCAATTTCACGCTTTGGGGTAGGCCGGAAGTTCTTCGGGAATACGTCAGAAATTCATTAACAATAGAAATATTATTCAAAACTGACGTATTTTTGTCTAGATCTGTGACATGAGCTAAGAAAGCATGACATCCGTTTTTCAATAAATGAATAGCTTTATGGCTTGAGATGACAGTGATTGATTTTAATGGTTTGGTTGCTTGAATTCGCATAATAGGTCGATTAGGAATATGAAAGCTAACAACCTTACGAAAACAATCAATTTTTGCATGATGGGTAGTTAACCAATCAATCCCTAGAATTACATCAAATGCAAGTATTTTTAATGCAATAAGATCGACAGGTAATGTGTGGGTACCAACTTGAACCAAACAAGACTTATAAACCGTGGATGTAATGAAGGTTTCTCCCAATGGAGTTTCCACAGATAAGTCAAAGTCTAATTTCTCCGGAGTCAAATTTAATCGTTGAGCGCAAGTAGGAGAAATAAAAGAATGGGTAGAACCGGTATCAAATAAGGTATAGACTTCGCTAGAGTTTATGATAAGCTTACCCATGATAACCTCATTCGGGTTCCTTGCTTTCTGGGAGGTCACTACAAACGCTCCCTTGCACTCATCGGCTTTGACTTTTCTCGGATGCCTTTGGTGCCTCCATCCTAGCTGAACTTGTCTTTGGTGAACGACAAAATCGGGCTAGGTGACCTTCTCTTCCATAATTATAACATGCTTTGGATGGCATCGCGCAGTTTGGACTGATGGGTCCCTCTCCTCCGTATTTGAAGCATATGATAGGTGGTCGTTCTCCTTCCTTAACAATGGGTGCTGGTTCTGATGTCTTTCCATCATTGTTGAATCTTCTCTTCTTGAAATGTCCATTTTTACTGTCTTGGCCATGATTACCACCGAATTGGTTACCATTTCTGGCATGTTGATTCCCTCCACGTTTGTTGTCGCCGTTTTCATGATGGATACCACCGTATTTTCATGATGCTTACCGCTTTCTTTAGTTCGTTGACTGCTATTACGCCTCCAATAATCGAGCCCTATTTACAACATCCGAGTACAAACACGCTTTATGAGAAATAAGATATTGACGTATCTCCGGCTTCAAACCTCTTAAAACATTCGCGTCATTTGCTCCTCATTATCGACCAAATGGGATGCAAACCGGATAACTCCGCAAATTTAGCCTCGTATTGTGACACGGTCATATTATTTTGTTCCAATTTGATAAACTCCACTTCATTCATGTGACGAATACTCTCGGGAAAGTACTTGTCATTGAATAGCTCTTGGAACTTCTCCCAAGACATCTTGAGTGGCCAGTCGGGTAATGCTTTTCTGATTCCCACCAGTAATTTGCCTCTTCACGCAACATGAAGGTGGCGAAGGGAACCTTTTGCTCCTCGGAGCATCCCAAAACATCAAATATCTTGGTGATCTGCTTTATCCATGCTTCCGCTTTAACTGGTTTTATCTCTCCAATAAACTCCGGAGGTCCCAGCTCCTTTAACTGTTTAGCGGTGACCGTCCGAGAGTTTCCAGTGTTTCCACCTACATTTTGGACAGGAGCTGCTCTCGCCTGATGTTTCATGAATTGCATAAAGCCTCTGAATAATCCATCATTCATCATTTGGTCAGTGTTGTTGTTTGCATGAGGATTGTCGCCTTCCTGATGCACATTCTCCTGATTATTGATATGTGGAGACTCAACGGTCTCTTGTGCTCCATTGCTATTCTCAACATTCTCGGATGTCATTTTCAGATATTGCCATAACACAAAGGTTAATTGACATGTAACATAATATCTCTAAACTCTGACCAACCAATTTAAAAACAAAATAAATTTAAGTAGGTCATACTAGTGAAGGAATTCCCTGTTTCTCCCCTCCTAGTTCTAGTCTCACATCTTAGCCAGGGATCATATCCCTAAGCTCTGATACCAACTGTGACGCCTCCAAAATTAGGTATACATCACCCATCTTGGGTCGCCAGATACATGTTACAGAATTCAAATACAACTTACTAATACAACTGTCGTGTACAATACGACAAAACATAAACTGTGAGTTTGAATACAAATATTGTCTACTAGAGATTATACAAACTCAAAAGGGGTCCTCATTACAATTATTATCACACTATTTCACGTAATAGTGAGGACTACTAATGCTATCCTCCTCGACCATCACTCCGCTCCCCGACTCGTCCTAGCTATATTCTCATTTCTGAAGAGGACAAAGAAAGAAAGGGTTAGCTCAACTAGCCCAGTAAGAAATATTATGACTAAGATAATGCAAAATAAATTATCATTAGTCTCCAACAATGTTAAACCGATAAAATATAATAGACATCAAGTTTAATCACAGTGAACAAGCAATCCATTAAAAGAGTCAAGTAGAAAATAAAATCTACTATCTTTTATGATTAAAAGGTTTTTCATCATCATTATCACGACACTCAACTTAATAAATATTCCACATCATCGAATCACCCCGCACACTACTGCCAAGGATATTCTTTAGTATCACGACAATAATTATCCAAGCACTACGGGCCAAGAATATTTGTGTATTCATTAATGGTCATGATCATGCCAACAATCATCCATCAATGCACTACGGGCCAATGAGGACTTTTACCACATCATTTGTAACATTACGGTCCATGATTACAATCGAATAATCCTCGGTCATAATCATACCAAGTCCATCTATACACTACAAAATACAGATGACTTTCAACATAATATAAAGATGAGGATGATGACAATGATATAAGAATTCAATAAAACAAGTTCAAGAATTAATTTGTCCAAGAACTACTAATGTCCAAATTGTCAACATGATCTTTGCTTTAGAGAGTAAAATTCAAAATGATCGTAAGAATATTTCCATGAAAAGATATCGGATGAAGTGCAAATATCAAGGATATTCTACTAATTTCATGGAGTATAGAAGTAAAAACTTTAACAAACCGAGTATAATAAAGAATGGAATAACAAAAGAAATCACCATGCATGCGGTACTTGCGATGACAAAGTTATTCTAACGTAATACTAAATAACGGAACCGTGTCAAAGTAAATCGCATTCCGACGGTGATGTTCCAAATGAATAATAAAGAATGGAATAACAATGAAATCACCATGCATGCGGTGCCGCGATGTACAAAGTTATTCCAATGTAATACTAATAAGGAAGGAATCAGTCCCACAGAAAACGCATGCATGTGATATTCCAATGTAATAATAATAAAGATTTTAACCCGTGTCCCATGTAAAAACGCATGAATAGGATATTCCAAATGTAATAATAAAGAGGGGATCGTGTCCGGCGTAAAACGCGCATGCATGGATATTCCAACGTAATAGTAAAAAAGACGGAATAATAGAAATGTCACCAAGTATAGGTAGATCACAGCGTATACAAAGTTATTCCAATGTATAATAAACAATGGAATAACAACAGTTCTCTTCATGAATAAGAAAGAATAACACCCCTTACCGTAAAAGAACTGAATATAAGAGTAGTTAAAATGAATATTCCCCGACCAATCGAATATTATATAACAACTTGTGTACTTTGCAAAATTTATAAATATTACCCACAACTATAACATTATATCAATTTCACTCCATAATATTCAAAAATAATATTTATAGAAAATTCATCTTTATTCAAAAAGTTGGGGTTTTACAATCTCCACTTCTTATGAAATTTCGCCCTCAAAATTAGGGTACGTACCTGGTATGTAGAAGAGGTAAGGATACCTTGATTTCATTTCAGATTCTAACTCCCAAGTCATTTCCTCAACATCGTGGTTTCTCCACAAAACTTTGACTTGAGGTATAACCTTGGTGCGTAGAATATGTTCCTTCTTATCCAAGATTTGAACAGGAACCTCTTCATACGTCAAATCTTCCGCTATTTCGTCCGATTCTAAGTCAATAATGTGGTTCGGGTCTTCCACATATTTACGTAACATGGATATGTGAAAAACGTTATGAACACGAGACATACTTGGCGGTAAAGCGAGTCTATAGGCCATAGTTCCTACTCGATCAAGGATTAAAAATGGGCCAATGAATCGAGGATTGAGCTTTCCTCTCTTTCCAAATCTCGTAACTCCTTTCCATGGAGCAACATGTAACAACACATGATCTCCTATATCGAATTCCACGTCCTTTCGATGAAGATCAGCATAACTCTTTTGTTGATCTTGTGAGGTTTTTATACGTTGCCGGATCGTTTGAATCTTTTTTGTAGTCATACGTACCAACTCCGGTCCTAACAACATTGCTTCACTCACCTCATCCCAGCATACTGGAGAACGACATTTTCTTCCATACAACGCTTCGAATGGAGCCATGCCAATACTTGCTTGATAACTGTTGTTGTAGGAAAACTCCACCAATGGTAAGAACTTGTCCCAACTTCCCTTGAAATAAAGGACACGAGTCTTAATAGATCTTCAAGAGTTTGAATAGTCCTCTCCGATCGTCTGTCAAAATCTCGAGGATGATATGCCGAGCTAAATCGTAAATCTGTGCCCATAGCTTTTTGCAAACTAACCCAAAATCGCTAACTGAATCTTGGGTCTCAATCAGAAACTATGGATACTGGCATACCATGCAATCTTACAACCTCGTTTATGTACATACGAGCAAGACGTTCAAGTGTATAAGTTTCTCGTATCGGTAAGAAATGAGCAGACTTGGTCAATCTATCAACAATGACCCAAATCGCATCTATGCCTTGAGAAACTTTGGGAAGACCAGTAATGAAATCCATGGTAATGTGCTCCCACTTCCATTCTGGAATTTCAAGTGGTTGCAATGGACCTTTTGGTACTTGATGCTCCGCCTTGACTCGTTGACACGTTAGACACCTTGAGTTAAACAGCGCTATCTCTCTCTTCATATTGCCCCACCAAAATGTATGTCGAAAATTCATCTTTATTCAAAAAGTTGGGGTTTTACATAAAATATTTTTATGACCCTTTAATCATTTGTATATGATTTATAAATCATTAATTCTATTTTTTCATATTTTATTTAATATATTCATTAAATAAACTAATTCTCATTAATATTGATTAATTAATGAAATTCATCATAAAATATTAAAGTCATTGAAAATAACTTAAAATATTTTATTATAACATAATATTATTTTTCATGATTTTTCATGTATTTAATCATTTTTAAATAATTTATTTAATATTATAATTAAATTAATTAAATACCATTTATATTCCAAAAATATTATATATTTATGAAATATATTCTAAATAATTAAAAACTATTTTTTAGAATTTAAAATAATTTTTCAGAATTTATTATGTATTTTTAATAATTAAAAACCATTTTTATCAATTTTTAAATAATTTTAGGAAAATCAAAAATAAAAATAAATAGAAACCGTCGCTAAAGGGCCCTATAGCAACAGAACCGTCGCTATAAGTGTTCTTGAGCACGTTCTTGAGCTTCATGTCAGTTCACCGGCTAGCAAGTTTGACCATGATGTTATTTAAGTTCCTAATGTATTCTGTGCTTGTAATTGAGTTAATCGTGTAGTACTAATGTAGTACTACAACTTTAAACAAATTCCCTGGCCAAATCATAACACAGTCATGAGATCTAAGCTGCAGAAGTCGTTGTCAGACCTGTTCTTGAGTTTCTGGGCTACCCAGAAACTCAAGCAGGATCGAGGTACCTATTTTAGGTCATTATAACTTTCGTTATGGGTTTGATTTGTGTAATATAATGGTGAAATATTGTAGTAGAGATGTTAGACTACATTTCTATAACAACATATCATAATAACAACATCACACCTAACATATCAAGGCTGGTCAAAGTAGGGATCAGGAACCGGGTCTTGAATTTTCTGGGTTTTCCAGAAAGTTCTTAAGGCTGATCGGTCAACGTAGTTTGACCATATTTATCTACGATCCAGTTACTGATCTGAGTGATATAAAGGCATAGTTTAGTAGTTCATGTACCAGTATCCAACATCCAACCAACAACACGACCAGAAACATAACACACTGCAAGATCTAAGGCGTACAAAACATTGTCAGAAAACTCTTGGGTTTCTAGGTTGCCCAGAAACCCTTTTCGTGCTTGGTCAACGCAGTTTGACTGCCTATAACAAGCGACCTAGACATGATCCGACCCTAATTCCAGTTTCAGATCACAGTCCTCATGACATAGAACATATTCAAAACATAAAACACACAAATCTGTTAACACGTAAAGATCTAAGGGCTCTGACATTCGACTGTCAGGCCACTTTGTTCATCATTTCCAGATTTTCAAAAATGCTAGATTCGAGGACTTTGATGTTATGGATCTTGGATTTTACAACCCAGATCACTTATAGACACCCTAATACACAACTTTAACCAATCAATTACAACATCAAACAACAAATCATAAGATTTTCGAAATTAGGGTTTATACCTTTTTGAAGCTTGATTTTTGATTTCTGACCTATGATCTTGTTCTTGGCTTGCTAATACTTGATCATGGCTCAACATTTAACTCTCTCTCACTCTAGATTTCGAAAGTTAGAGAGAGAAGGGACTTGGGAGAAATGAAAAATAAAGTAGCCACTTTCTCTCTCTTAATCTTATAAATGTAATATGATTCAATGTATATGGCTGAGGAAATGATATGTTGCTGAGATATTAGTCAAGGACTAGGGTTTAGGGTTAGTGAACAACCACCTTAGGTTTAGATCTACAAGCAACATAATAAATAATGCACAAAGGGCATTTTGGTCTTTTCGCATACAAAATTAATGGCATTCTAGTAAATGCCCAAACCCTTAGGGTTTAGGGTTTGGAAAATTTTAGGGTTTAGGGTTTGAAACCCTTAGGGTTTACAAATTTAATTTTCTAAAATTTCCAATTTAGGTTTTAAAAATAGAAATTTAATATTTCTAAATTATAATTAGGATTTTCTAATTATATTAAAATTTCTTAATCATAATTTAAATATTGCTAATTAGGATTAGTATTTACTAATTTAAAATTGCTAATTAAGCAATTAGGGTCAAAATGGTCATTAGGGTTTATAACCCACGAATTAGGGTTTCTAATAGAAAATATATTTTCTAAAATAGAAATTAGATTTCGTAATTAGATTAGGGTTTTCTAATTACTTAACTTGAAAATTAGGATTAATATTTCCTAATTAACATTAAAATTATTAAATTAACGCTGAGGTTTTCCCGAATTACAAATTAGGGTTCCTAAACCAGAAATTAGGGTTTTCAAAATGTGAAATTAAGGTTTGCTAATTAATTAAGCTTTACCCTAATTCATATTATAATTAATTGCACTTGAGCATTAAAATAATCATTTAAGTTCCCAGATTAGGGTTTCGATTTCCAAATTAGGGTTTTGGATTCCCGGAACTGAAATTAGGGTTTCCAAAATCGGTTTCTAGGGTTTTTTATAATTCGCTAGGGTTTTCTAACCGAACGTTGACGTTATTAAAATATACTTAGGGTTTGTTACAGATATCGTTTATCTGGTCAACCCTTGTACACATATATGCCGAACATATTCACATAAACACTTAATCCTGAATAATTCACTTAAATCCTTCATAGAATTTTGAAATCCTCAAAATTCTATCTTAAGAACATCAAACGCATACACTAATTTTCTATCTAGGTTCTAATTTTGAACCTTAAATCAATTAATTAAAATTTTAAAAATTTTCAAAATTCTCGGGTTGTCACATTCACCCCTTTTTCTAAAAATTTTGTCCCCAAATTTACTTTTTACACCTTACACCATACTGCTTACACCATACATACACAGCATCACATGCTACCCAATACACCACTCACAAGAGTAAAAATTTTCAAATTTTGCTGAGGAGTCATATAGACTATTTGTCTATCATTTTCGCAAAGGTTTTATGGAAATTCATCCGCAAAACCGTCATAACTTCATGAATAATAAAGGGTGATTAGCCCGATATGTCTGTCTTGACCGCCATGTCTCGATTTTATCTGTTTCTTTTCACTGCCATAGGCACAAAATTCTACCTCAGTCTTACTAGATTCCGCACCAAAACAATTTGGTTCGGGAAATTTCTTTCAATGAACACTTAGAGTTTTCATAAACTTTAGTCTAGTTAATCGAATAAAGAAAGACTCATATCAATAATTCAATTCAATCAAATTATTTAAGTGTAGCCAAACCCGGTTGGCAAATTAAAATTTTTAAAATATTTTCGAGAATGACGCCATGATGTCGTATCAGACATTAAATCCAGTTGGAGGATGCCGTCATTGTATGACTTTTGTCATAACACATCATACAATAGTGGAATAACGATTTTAGATCAAATTCACACTAAGTATTCCTCAGATTTACAACTCCATCAAATTTTTATCATCATGCCAGTTTGCATGGTACATAAGTGATAAATAAAATAAATTTTGATATTTCAAATCATTTGCATCTAGCTGAAATAAGTAGCATAGACTATACTTTAAACCATTTCAAAAATTATTACGAGTCTACATTTTTTTTTTAAAAGCACATAGTGCATATTTAGCTTGATGTAAAAATTTTGAAGTCTAGCATAGCTAGGATTTTTGGAAAACTTATGTCTCCACTAATAATCATTTGCTTAACAATCTATATGATCCTATAATCCTCAATTCTCTCTTTACACACAATTATACCCAGTTCGTCAAACCACACTTATGAGTCCATAAATTGCCACAATCATATGAGTTTAAGAACTTGTCCCAGTCAGACCTTTGGCGTCCATTTACTGAGGGGTTCATAAATATTTCATATAATTATGAATCAAGTATGTCACATAAGTATGAGTTTTAAGAACTTATACTTAACCTTATATCCTCTACCTATGACCTATCTATCTGTTATACACATGAGAAAGGAATCACCCTCCTAACACGCATATAGTAAATAGCGCGACACAAAATATTTCAATGATTATCATTGCCAGAAACTAAGTGGTTTTTACACCATGTACAATTCAGCTCCCATACGAAGAATCATACAACTCAGCTGCCGACATGAATCCTCAATTGAATCCCCACCTAAAACTAACACCCTTCTCAATACGAATTTCATTTAATCCGTATTCATAATCCTTTCCTGAATCTGTACCAATTCATAGTACAACTGTCACCCAGCAATCTTGCTGTAAACTTTTCAATCATCAGATTGATTCATATTCCATACTATAACCTTATCCGATCACGGGAAGATCACATCGTATATATTACGATTAATTTCTATACCTTGATCATTTTATTTTACGATCTCTTATCACTGTACCTTTAGTCTTTTAGACTCTATCTATTCACCGCTATTGTTCAACTTTATTATCAGAGTTAGGGAACTCTGTATCTTATAACTCGTCGAGATTCGTCTTTGAATCTTCCCGACCGACTAACTCTATATGAGTTAAATCTTATCCTAATCACTGCGATTATTAGTCTCAGGTATTCCTACCTAAGGTTCATAACCTACAACTCTGATACCAACTGTAGCACTCATCACTACAAAAAAATGGGCATTTAGCAACGATTTTTCAGGCAACGACTTTATAAGTCGTTGCTAAAAGTATATGTTTAGCAACGAAATTTGTTCTTCGTTGCAAATTGTGTCAGGCTTTCACTTTTTGCAACGAAATTCATATGTCGTTGAAAAATTTCGTTGCTAATTTATTGGCGGGAAATAATTTCGTTAGAAATTCGTTGCAAAATTTTCGGCCACTTGTTTTCCCGTCATCGTAAGTGAACGAAAGTTTTTTTTTCTTGCTAAAATGGGGCTTTAGCAATTTTTTTCAGCAACGACTTATAAGTCGTTGCTAAAAGTGTATGTTTAGCAACGAAACTTGTCCTTCGCTCACAAACACTTGTGTTAGGCTTTCACTTTTTGCAACGAAATTCATAAGTAGTTGCAAAATTTGGAAACAAAATTCGTTAGAAATTCGTTGCAAAATTTTTAACCACTTGATTTCTCCTTATCGTGGGCAACGAAAATTTTTTTTTTGCTATATTTCGTTGCCTAATATGGACCACATTCATTGGGCAACAATTTTTATTTTCATTGCATATTTTATACAACTTTTTAAAACGACTAGTAAAATGTTGCCTTAAATTAAGATAATAATAATAATAATAATAATAGTTCTAATAATAATAATAATAACAATAACTAATATAATAATAATAATAATAATAATAATAATAATAATATTAATATTAATAATAGTACTAATAATAATAATAATAATAATAATAGTAATAATAATAATAATAATAATAATAATAATAATAATAATAATAATAATAATAATAATAATAATATATCAAAATAATAACAAAGATTACTAATAATAATAATAACAATAATAATAATAATAATAATAATAATAGTAATACTAATAATAATAATAAAAAATAATAATAATAATAATAATAAATAAAATAATAATAGTACTAATAATAATAATAACAATAACAATAATAATAATAATAATAATAATAATAATAATAATAATAATAACAATAATAATAATAGTAGTAGTACTAATAATAATAATAATAATAATAATAACAATAATAATAATAATAATAATAATAATTGTGACGCCCCCAAAATTAGGTATACATCATCCATCTTGAGTCGCCAGATATATGGTACAGAATTCAAATACAACTTAATAATACAACTGTCGTGTACAATACGACAAAACATAAACTGTGAGTTTGAATACAAATATTGTCTACTAGAGATTATACAAACTCAAAAGGAGTCTCATTACAATTATTGTAACAACCCCAAAATAGGTCCATTCCATCCAACCCATTCTGAGTTGCCAAATACATGGTACAGAAAACAACTACAACTTTATTACAACAATTGTCATGCAAAATACAACAACACATATACTGTGAGTTTGAATACAAATATATATACCAAATGTGACTCTCATCCCAACCTTGGATAGCACGTCACAATGACACCTTACATAAATGTATTGTCAAAAACTGTTTTAGAAATTAAAATCTTTGGGAAGCGCTTAAGGAAACCTTCGTACATGGGAGGCCATGCTTCTATGTTATGATAGATATCATATGGCCACATAATTATCCTAGGTTGACCCAATAGACCCCAAAGAAAAATGAGAAGATTACTATCATATTCTTCCCAATGGTGAGTCTTCTCTTGACTTATCATTATCTCCACTGTCTCAAATTGAGAATTATACTTCAAACAAACACCAAGATTATATAGGTAGTGCTCGTAAATATGCTCAGCAAGTGGATGAGCACAACCCTGTCTTATGATGACACGAGGTTGTATGTCATTAGACATCTTGTATGATAGTGGCAAAACACCCTTCCAACGTTAGGTTCGCCTCTCCCTATATGATTCACAAAATATAACTACTAAAAGATGTATACAACACACTTGTCTATACTATTTAGGGAGAACTCCACAGCTAGAGACCACCGTTCTATTCCCCTGTTACCCCCGCTCGACCCAGCTACACTTTTATTACCTGAAAGGAATTGTGAAGCAAAAGGGTAAGCACAACTAGCTCAGTAAAGAATATCATGACTAAAGATAATTAAATTATCAATAGCCTTCATCAATAACAAATCAGAGATTTAGAACATATGGTAGATGATAAAAATTTCAACCATAGTTTCAGCGGAACGAGTAATCCATTAGAAGAGTCAAATAGACAATACAGTCTATTATCTTCTCCATGTTAAAAGTCCACCAACAATGTTTTATCCCTGTAACATCAATCAACAGTTCCTTTCCACAATTATATGAATATCTCATAATTGTGATTCTAAATTCCTCTTCGTACCCAGGACGAATATAATTTTCATCACATGTCTTTACCTGAAACATCAAAGATCATGGTTATACCAAATAACAGCCTCTGCTCATAATCATACTAATAAATTCATCTTTGCACTCACGGGCCAAAGATATTCATCCACCGATTCATCTTCGCACTAATCGCCAAAGATATTCAACAACAGTCATCTTTGCACTACGGCTAAAGATATTCATTAACGCTTCATCTTTGCACTCATCGCCAAAGATATTCATCAACAATTCATCTTTGCACTAGTGCCAAAGATATTCCTCAACAGATTCATATTTGCACTACAAGCCAAATATATTCATCAACAGATTCATATTTGCATTATAGGCCAAATATATTAATATCTCAAAGAAATATATAATCATTTCGAAATTTATATAAACAATAATTATAACCATGTTGATCAATTCACCTTTGCACTTAAGCTAAAGATATTCAATTATAAATTCAATGGTCATGATCATACCACCACAATTCAACTTTTCACTATCGGCCAAAGAGAACCCTAGTCATGATCATACCAATAATCTACTCATCTTTACACTCCAAAGAAAAGAGAATTTCAACACGAGGTTATAAAAATATTATATATGATAATAAAATCAATATAATCAATATATAGTTTTAATCTCCAGAGTAATATTCATAAATCAACTATAATTTGGTTAGAAAAAGAAACCAATTTTGTAGTGAATAATACCCGTGAATAGTAACTCGTGAATAGTAACTCATGAATAGTAACCCTGACACAAAAGGTAGAAATTCCACAATAAAATCCATACCAATATTTCGGTATAATGATATTAAAAGAATAACATTTCTTAAACTTATAAACAATTTATTTTAATTGTTTACACTTTATTAAATAATGCATTTAATCATCATAAAATGCCAAACTTATAAGATTTCATCACCAATAACCAAAACCCTCATCACAAATCTACATATACCACATATATGATTTTCAAGCCATAAAATCATATTTTCCAATTTTCTTCCTTCACATAACATATTTAACTCATTTATTCATAACTAGTCCATTTTTATGAAAAATACCAAATCGGTTCAAATATATTTCTTTTACGGGATTTAGCGTAATATAGTCCCATATTGAACATATATTTTCTTAGAATTTTAAAATTCATTTACTATTTTTCATATGGCCAAAACCTTGCCATTATTTAGACATTTATCATAAATTGTACTTTTATCCAAAAATTCTGAAATTCACAGAGTACAATCGATATTATATAGATGTAGTCCCAATAAAATTTTATCAATTTTGGAGTTAACCATAAGGAGTTATAAGCGGTTACTTTTTAAAATAGGTTTTTCTCATAAAATTCATAACTCTTAATCTATACATCCAAAATCACCATTTTGGACACAATCAATAAAACTCATCAACATATCATTTCTAATTTTTCCCGAAATTTTTTGAAGGTCGTAAGAAGTACGAATCCTAAAAACATAATAACCCTTAAAACCTTTACCTCAAAAAGAGCAAGAGATTAATTTGGAATATCGGATGAAAACCAAGGAAACTTCTACTAAATAGCAACTCTCAAAGTATCTAAATACTCTCAAAAATATGCTTGATAATATAGAGAAAGAAAACTTGTTTCGTGTGATTTTCAATTCTAACTTAGCCCTCTATTTATAGGAAAATTTTAGCGCACTTGACCGCAACCCGATGGCTTTACCGCTACTATTCCTACCCACCACATTTGAAATAAAATTCAGCACATTTCTTCACCAACCACAAGTGGGGCCCCACTCAATTCTAGAATTTTCACCAAAATGCTAAATTCGGATACTTCAACAATTTCCTCGAACCATTCACCTCTTAAAATTCATAACAAATCATACGCTCATTTTTAACGTTCAATATTTGTGGACATATACTCAACTTATATATGTATAACATATCCAAAAATTACAACGATCCAACAAATGATTAAAAATTATAACTCACGCAATATATCTCAAAAACACTGGTTTAATTTTTAATACCTTCATTCCGACAAAAATACTGATAAAATATCTCAACATTAATTCCTTCATTTATAACCACATAAATAAATCTATCATTTATATCCACATAAAATAAATATTTCCTTATCATATAAATCAATAATTAATTATTCACAAATAATATTACGTAATCACAATTATGACAACCAAAGTTTCCGAAAGAGGGCTTTCAATAAGAATTTCTCCTTCTTGGTAGCGTAATTAAGTGACCAAACCTCTACTTGATGTAACTTTCTAGACATTGCCAATAATGCTATCTAATAATATTATTCAAATAATATGAATTATTGATCTGATAATGAGAAATATTGTGCAGTGATAATTATTAAAACAACAATAATATAAAATATCAACGCAGCAATTATTGAATCAACAAAATAAAATATTAAACAGTAATTATTGTAACAATTATTGAGTAGTGCCTTCTTATATAAGGATCAATAATTCAAAATACGTAAAAAGCGGTAATCTTCTTTGTGCAAACACGCCAGACATCGTATTTTAACCACCGGGTATTCCAACAATGTTAATTGAGAACGATTACGTCGTTATTTATAAAAACTTAATTTTGTCGCTTTCTTCATCCGACGCTTATTCATTATGGGGCCCACAAATGGTCATACTTTGCCGCATTTAATATTCCCTTTACGTAAAGAATATTCCACGACCAAACGAATATTCTCCGACAACAATGAATATTTTATAACCACTTGTGTATTTTGAAAAAAAATTCATATATCACCCTTAACTTTAACTTTTATCAATTTAACCATTTACTGAATAGTAATTATAAGAAAAATTGAATACTTTTATTTCATAAAAATTCAGGGTCTTACAATTATTATCACACTATTTTACAGAATAGTGAGGACTACTAATGCACCATCTAGGACCATCACTCTGTTCCCCGACTAGTCCCAGCTACGTTCTCATTTCCTGAAGAGAACAGTGAAAGAAAGGGTGAGCTCAACTAGCCCAGTAAGAAATATTATGACTAAGATAATGCAAAATTATTTATTGTTAGCCTTCAACAGTGTTAAACTGATAAAATATAATAACTATCAAGTTTAACTGCAGCGGAACAAGCAATCCATTAAAAGAGTCAAGTAGACATCATCATCGAATCACCCCTGCACATCGAATCCACATCATCTTAATAAATAATCCACATCATTAGTATCACATCACCCCTTCATCACTTTTATTGCTGGGACTCAGCTTAATAAATAATCCACATCATCGAATCACCCCTGCACTACGGCCAAGGATATTCTTTAGTATCACGACCACGAATTATCCATGCACTACTGACTAAAGATAATCATGTTTTCATCAAATGGTCCCGATCATGCCATAAAATAATTCATCTTTGCACTACGGCCAAAGAGAATCCATAGCCATAATCATGCCAAAAACTGTCCATCAATGCACTATGGGCCAATGAGGACTTTTTCCACATCATTTGTAACATTACGACTATGATTACACCGAATAATCCCTGGTCATAATCATACCAAGTCCATCTATGCACTACAGGTCACAGATGACTTTCAACAAAATATAAACATGAGAATGATGACAATGATATAAGAATTCAATAAAACAAGTTCAAGAATTAATTTATCTAGGAACTGATAACGTCCAAAGTGTCAACATGATACCGCTTTGTAGAGTAAAATTCAAGAATGCTCGGAAGAATATTTCCATGAAAAGATCTCGGATGTAAGCGCAAATATCAAAGATATTCCACTAATTTCATGGGTATAGAAGTCAAAGTTTTAACCAACCCGAGTACAATAAAGAATTGAATAACAAAAGAAATCACCATGCATGCGATAGAATCGCATGCGCGAAGTTATTCCAATGTAATAATAAAGGATGGAAATGTCCCACAAGTAAACGCACGCATGTGATATTCCGGCTGATTAATAAATAATGGAACCAGTCCCGGCGAACGCATGTACGTGATATTCCGGCGAATAATAAATAATAGAACCCGAGTCCCAGAACGCACGCATACGGACATGATATTACGACGTAATAATAAATAATGGAACCAGTCCCAGAGCGCGCATGCATGTGATATTCCGGCGTAATAATAAAGACGAAATATTAGAAGAATGTCACCATGTATAGGGTAGCCCGCGTATACAGGTTATTCCAATAGAATAATAAATAATGGAATAACAGAAGTTCTCTTCATGAATACAAAAAAAAAATTAGCACATCTCCTCATAGAATAATATGGTACCCAAATACCCGAATGCACAACAATACTAGAGTGAATAGTAACCGGGTGAATAGTAACTCGTGAATAGTAACTTGTGAATAGTAACTCGTGAATAGTAACTCATGAATAGTAACTCCGACACGAAAAGTGTCCAGAATACCCGATTGAACAATATTGCAAATAATAATATGAATAACTTTGCCGTCTCAATTATTGATTTAATAATATATCATATTATGCAGATGATACTGTAAAAATAATTTAATCAATAATATGAGAGATATGATGCAGCAATTACTGTAGCAATAATTGAGTATAACTAAGTGACTTCTCACGTAAGCATCAATAATCAATACTGTGTGCTACTATGCAACAACGCATATTACTGTACTTTTAACACCGGGTGTTTCAACAGTTAACGGTAAAACTTCCGCTGTTATTTTCATAAAGTATTTTTGTCGTTTTCTCAATCCGATAATAATTCTATTGTGGGGTCCACCAATGATTGTACCGTCGTACGGATATTCCCCGATAAAAAGAATAATCCCCAACCAGTCGAATATTATACAACCACTTGCTTACTTTGCAAAATTTATAAATACTACCCACAACTATAACATTATATCAAATCAACACCATAATATTCAAAAATATAATTCGAGAAAATTAAATATTTATTCATAAAATTTGGGGTCTCACAATCTCCCCTCCATATGGAATTTCGCCCTCAAAATTTACGTACTTACCTGGTATGCCGAACAGGTGAGGATACCTTGACTTCACTTCAAATTCTAACTCTTGAGGTATAACCTTTGAGCGTCGAATATGATCCTTCTTATCCAAGATTTTAACACGTATCTCCTCATACGTTAAATATTCTGTTATCTCGTCCGGTTCTAAATTAATAATGTAGTTCGGGTCGTCCACATATTTACGTAACATCGATATGTTAAAAACGTTATGAACACGCGACATACTTGGCGGTAAAACGAGTCTATAAGCCACAGTTCCTACTTGATCGAGGATTTCAAATGGGTCAATTAAATCGAGGGTTGAGATTTCCTCTCTTCGTCAATTCTTGCTTCTAGAATAACGCCCTCTTGAATCTTCTAAATTATTCATATTCATCAGCTCCGACTGTGTATCTTGAGCGGCTTTAACTTTATCGATTAAAGTCGATTCTACTCATATATTTGTTATCTTCACATGGGTTCATATATTCGCACTTGTAAACACATATAATCTTCTACTCAACGCGTCAGCTACCACGTTCGCTTTTCCACGATGGTATTGAATGATATGATCATAATCTTCAACAGCTCGAGCCAACGTCTTTGGCACATGTTACGTTCGTTTTTGGGGAAGAAAATATTTGAGGGTTTAAGAAATGGGTTTTGTACTAGGTCAATACAAAATTTGATTTCACGCTCTAGGGTAGGTTAAGAAGTCTTCAAGAATACGTCAGGAATTTATTAACAAGAGAAATATCATTCAAAATTGTGACTCTCATCCAAGACTTGGATAACATGTCACATTGATACCTATCAACTTGCCATCGTCATTCACGACGTTGCCTACAAAAAGTCTGGCTTCGGTGCATTCCACACAAGAAAGTCAACAACGAAAGGATCGGGGCTCTTTATTTATGGCTTTATATGACAATGATTGACTTTAGTGGTTTGGTTACTTTGAATTCGCATAACAGGTTGGTTAAGAGTATGAAAGCTAACAACCTTACAAAAAGCATGATGAGTAGTTAACCAATCGTTTCCAAAAATCACATCAAAGGCAAGTATTTTCAAAAAGATAAGATCGACAGGTAACGTGAAAGTGTTGATTTGAACAAGATTTATAAATAGTGGAGGTAACGAAGGTTTCTCTCGACTGAGTTTAAACAGATATATCAAAGTCTAACTTCTCCGGAGTTAACTTCAAACATTGAACACAACTAGGTGCAATAAAAGAGTGAGTAGAACCAGTATCTAACATGGTATAGACTTCCCAAGAGTTTATGACTAACATACCCGTGATAATTTTATTCAGGTTCCTCGTCACGAAAAAAACGCTCTCTCTTAAACTACCGGCTTTGGCTTGCCTGGGACATCCTTTGGTGCCTCGTGAATAGTAACTCATGAATAGTAACTCGTGAATAGTAACTCATGAATAGTAACTCTGACACGAAAAGTGTCCCGAATACCCGATTAAACAATATTGCACATAATAATATGAATAACTTTGTCGTCTCAATTATTGATTTAATAATATATCATATTATGCGGATAATCTTTGTAACAATAATTTAATCAATAATATGAGAGATATGATGCAAACAATTCTTTATGCTGAATAATTGAGTATAACCGAGTGACTTCTCACGTAAGCATCAATAATCAATACTGTGTGCTTTCTATGTACAATAACGCCAGACATCAGTATTTTTAACACCGGGTGTTTTAACGAGTTAACTTAAAACTTCCGCCGTTATTTTCATAAAAAAGTATTTTTGTCGTTTTCTCAATCCGATAATAATTACATTAGGGGTCACCAATGATTGTCTGAAGTCAATACGGATATTCCCCGACAAAAAGAATATTCCCACCAATCGAATATTATACAACCACTTGCTTACTTTGTAATATTTATAAATACTACCCACAACTATAACATTATATCAAATCAACACCATAATATTCAAAAATATAATTAGAGAAAATTAAATATTTATTCATAAAATCTGGGGTCTCACAATAATAATAATAGTACTAATAATAATAATAACATTAATAAAGAATGATAATAATAATAATAATAATAATAATAATAATAATAATAATAATAATAATAATAATAATAATAATAATAATAATAATAACAACAATAACAGTATAATAATAATAATAATAATAATAATAATAATAATAATAATACTAATAATAATAATAACAATAACAATAATAATAATAATAATAGTACTAATAATAATAATAATAATAATAATAATAATAATAATAATAATAATAATAATAATAATAAATAACAATAATAATAATAATAGTAGTAATAATAATAATAAAAATAATAATAATAATAATAATACTAATAATAGTACTAATAATAATAATAACAATAACAGAATAATAATAATAATAGTAGTACTAATACTAATAATAATAATAACAAATCATAATAATAGTAATAATAATAATAATAATAATAATAATAATAATAATAATAATAATAAAAATACTAATCCTTGCAAAATAATAGCAATATATAAAAGTAACTATGGATATTTTTATATATAAATATATATATATATATATGTAAATAAATATTCATATAAATATTTATAAATTTATCTCTAAATATTCATATAAATATTTATAACAAATATTCATATCTAAATTTTATAAATTTTAGATGAAATATTTATAAATTTATAAATAAATATTTGTTTATAAATTTTAAAGATAAATTTATATGAATATTTATTTATAAATATTTATATGAATATTTAGAGATAAATTTATAAATATATATATATATATATATATTAAAATATTCATAGTTACGTTATATAAATTGTGACACCCCAAAATAGGTATACAACACCCATTCTGAGTCGCCAAATACATGGTACATAAAGCAAACTACAACTTCAATAATACAATTGTCGTGCAAAATACGACAACACATACTATGAGTTTAAATACAAATATTGTCTTCTAGACAATATCCACATTCAAATAAGTCATCGTTATAATTATTCAAACACTATTTTACAGAAATAGTGAGGACTGCTAAAACATCTTTCTAGAACCATCACTCACTCCTCGACTAGTTCCTCGCTATGTTCTCACCTCCCGAGAAAAATGGAACAAAAAGGAAAAGGGTGAGCTCAACTAGCCCAAGAAGAATATTATGACTAAGATAATATACAACAAATTATCGTTAGTCTTCAACAGGAAAAATCGATAAAATATAATAGCCAACAAGTTTTAGATCAACAACTACAAATGAACAAAGAATCCATTAGAAGAGTCAAGTAGAGAATGAGTTCTACTATCTTCTAAGATTTAAAAGTCCATCATCAATATTTTATCCTCAGAACAACAATCAATATACATCTTTAATCAAATATTCATCTTTGCATTACAGTGCCAAAGATATTTAGTTGTATCACCAGGTTGGTCATGTTCATCTCAACACTGCTCATCTTTTGCACTACTGGCCAAAGATATTCATCGATTAATCATTTATCTTTGCACTACTGTAGGAGATATTTAGTAATATCATCATTTAGGACCGAGGATGATGAAAATATTTTTAAATAAAATGAATCCAATTGAAACTAAGGACAAATAGTAGGGATTCGTATAACGAGTTTATCCAAGATCAATAATACTTCATAAATACCAATTTTGAAGCGTAATTCAAAAATAAAGATCAAAACATGGATACAATCAAAGATAGTAACCATAATGTACATCTTGGACAAAAGAAAAAAATTTTATTTTTCTATTGAATAGTGTCGATTCGTGAATAGTCAGATATCGTGAATAATTAATCGTATCGTGAATAGTAACCCCAGAACACAAAAAGTTCCAAATTTGATAAAAATTCGTGATCAATACTTGACATAATGATATTGAAGAAATAATATCATATATGAAGAAAATAACATCCCTTACCTCAAAATATCAGTACTTCTTATCGGAATATCGGTATAAGGCTGAAGGAAACTTGCACTGATGAATAGAAACTCACAAAGTATCTAAATACTCACAAAATACACTCAATAATCTAGAGAGAAAGAGAGAAAGCTTATGTTTACGGTGTGATTTTCAATTCTAACTTAGCCTCTATTTATAGGAAAATATTAGCAGACTTGACCGCAACTTTGATGGCTTTACTCGCTACTATTCCCACCCACCACATTTGAAATAAAATTCAGCACATTTCTTCACCAACCACAAGTGGGGCCCACCAATTCTAGAATTTTCCACCAAAATCATTTATAAACCTAATTTCCGAATCACCACCTCTTAAAATTCATAACAAATCATACGTTCATTTTAATTGGTTCAAAATTTGTGGACATATACTCAACTTATATATGTATAACATATCCAAAAATTACAACGATCCAACTACGATTAAAAATTATAACTCACACAATATATCTTAAAAACACTTGGTTTAATTTTAATACCTTCATTCCGAACAAAAATACCGATAAAACACCTCAACATTAACTCCTTCATTTTTAACCACAATAAATATATCCAACATTTATATCCACATAAAATAAATATTTTCTTATCATATGAATCAATAATTAATTATTCACAAATATAATTAGAGGAAATTCAATTTTATTTATAATAAGTTGGGGTCTTACATAAATATTCATAGTTAATTTATATATATTTAGTTTAATGTGGAGATTTAAGATGGGTATATATATATATAGATGGTAATAAAAATTTTCTAATACACAAAAAATATAACATAAGAAGCAAAAATATCACAGCTAGGTTTCGAACCTAAGACCTATGGGTTATTGGGCCATTATGCTACCATTGAGTCATTCTAATTTTTTAGTTAAGTAAACAAATCTCAACATTAAAGTAAATTTTAGATGAAATTTTTATAAATTTATAAATTTTAAAGATAAATTTATATGAATACTTGTTTATAAATATTTATATGAATATTTAGAGATAAATTTATTATATATATATATATATATATATGGTAATATAATGTATCTAATACACAAAAAATATAACATAAGAAGCAAAAATATAACAACTAGGTTTCGAACCTAAGACCTATGAGTTATTGGGCCATTAAACTACCACTAAGCCATTTTAATTTATTAGTTAAGTAAACAAATCTCAACATTAAAGTAAATTTTAGATGAAATATTTATAAATTTATAAATTTTAAAGATAAATTTATATGAATATTTGTTTATAAATATTTATATGAATATTTAGAGATAAATTTATTATATATATATATGGTAATAGAATTTATCTAATACACAAAAAATATAACATAAGAAGCAAAAATATCACAACTAGGTTTCGAACCTAAGACCTATGGGTTAGTGGGCCATTAAGCTACCACTGAGTCATTCTAATTTATTAGTTAACTACACTACCGCCATAACTATTATCGGTAGACAGTGTAGCACATGAGTAAATGAGGGGCAAATGAGTAATTTCTTATATCGCTACAGCTTGTAGCGGCAGGGAGAAATCTATCTCAATTTGTGTCATCCAATGTTGCGATCAACGGTATAGATTATGGTTGTTGAAATAGTACTCGTGACAATCGATTGCCAAATATGTTAGTTCCGGTCCTCCGACCCAAATAAATCCAACCTCATCAAACCTGATTATTATATCTATGCTTCCCAATGTTTCCTATTTTTAGATAGAAGTAGGATATACTTACAAGTACTCCCTCACTCCTAGAATGAAAATGATGATTGATTTTATGCGAATTTAAAAAAAATGTCAAATGATAAAATTATTCATATTTAAAAATGTCAGAACAGTTTGAATTTTTTAAGTAAATATAATTAAAATATCAATAGAAAGTTACAATTTAAAAATATTGGAATACTTTATCGAACTTTAAAATTTGTTCACATTAGAATCATTTATATTTTTAATTGAGGTCAAATTAAACCAGTATAAATTAAATTGGAACCGTTTAATTTATTTTACAGTTTTATTGGGGCATAATGATTTTTTAGCCCTCCTAATTTTTATCAATAAATAAGTAATGGTAATACCCCACCCGTTACTAGTGAAAACTTTAAGCTCGGGCTGTTGCGGTCCAGTCCAAATTATACTAGTCTACCCGCGATCTCAATTTGTCAATAATAGTATTTAGGGTTTTAGAGGGTATATCTCAGATAGAAGCCGCATATACATTTGCACAGAGAGAAATTGTGAGCAAGCTTTGCAAATTACATTTCAATGGCGCCGAAATCAAGTATAGCGAATACCACCCTAATCCGAACTAATTCATGGGGTTGAGAAGTTCTCAAGATCCAAAATGTACCACAAACGTGGTCTTTGGGCAATCAAGGCCAAAACTACGGAATTCCCGAGCACAATCATGGTAGTTGGTGGCACCGGAGCCAGTGGTGAAGCCACCCAAGTATTACCCAAATTGACGATGTCAAGAAGCCTTTGGTTAACAAGCGTTGAGGCCGGACCCACCAAGCTCATGTAAACTTTTTGTAGAAACATTTTCTTTGCGTGCGCTTTATTTAGATTTTTTAAAATTTTACATACCTTTTGTTTGTAGGGCAAGATTACATCCGGGACAGCTTTTAATCATTTTGGCGAGGCGTGTTTAAGGGAAAGAGAGTTGTTTTCCTCAAGCGACTTTCATCTGGACTACTTCTCATTACCGGTGAGTTCATTATGATGCTGCTTAATTAATGTGTGTTTGTAAATCTTTGAATATGTAATATGCACTTCTTTTTGTTATCTTTACTTAATAAAGTACGAGTTGATATTTTTGGGTCATTTTAATGTCAATTGTACAAATATATAATGCCTCAAACAATCGTGTTTGAGTCGAATATATGTAGGATTGAAAATTTTAGCATTTTATTTGAAATACATGGACCTGCTTTCTTTCATTTTACGGCTTCGCCAATTCGGAAATATTGAGTGGGTTTTGGTAATTCTAACTTTGTTTTGTATATATTAAGAGTTTTAGTTTGTCACTTGACATCTGCTTCGGATTTTGATAGTTAAAACACTCTCTATTACATTGCTTTTTTCTGGAGTATTTTTATGCGTAGTGTTAAGGAGCAATTTATGCATTTCGTATATGGCTCTATTTTTGTGATGCAGTTGTTGTTCATAGTTCTTATGCACACGGTCTGCAGATTTGCTCAGTTATTCAGGTTCTATATAGTTGGATCCATTAACCATGTTTATGTTGGCCCGCAACTCTGTTAAGTTTTCTTGCATTGCTTAATGCCTGCTGTTTCCAAGTGTTTATTGCTACTAGACCGTGGTTGTTGATGGTGTGATTAGTTCAAGCATTTAGTATCATCTGGTAGCAGATTTACATTCGCTTATATTGATTTATACTGTTTAGCATTAGCTTGATATAGGTTGTAATCCATAATTTGTAGTGCCAAACTTGCAACACTAGTATTTAGTTTTTCATGTATTGTTCGTTGAAACCAAGTTGTCTATCTATGTCCTGCTCCTGTCGTGGAATTTTGTTGTGTTTGATAATACTAGGCCCATATAAATAGACTGCACTCTGTACACAGATGAACCTTAATTCGTACTGTGATCTGGCTCATTTCTAGTTTTTTATTTCACTAGGTCATTATTTCTTAATTCTCTCTAAAGCCATATAAGCCAAAATCCTTCCTCATTTAGGAGGTAATACCCCATATACCCTAAACCCTGCATCCAGCCTAGGTCTTACCTAACTACTTTTCTATGATAAACTTCCACTTCCATGCCTAAACTTTTTGTATGTTCTGTAAACCTTTGTTACAAATGCTAAAGTTTGATTACATTTGCTAGGAATTCGTGGTTGATCCCTATGTAGACTAGCTAGTTTACGCAATGCCTTCAAATTTCCACTAATTGTCCACAAGCAACTGCGATAAACTTAAGTATATTCGCTAAACTTTGATTACATTCGCAGGGAATTCATGGGTTGTCTTTATAGATTAGTTTGTATATGCTGCCATACCTATCTAATCATTTCAAGTCTATTTAGTTTCTTCATACATCTTTTATCTTACTATGTGTCCTAATGTAGTAGTCATTAATCGAGAATAAATTGGCATGATCTATCTATTTCTTTAGTAATATGTTTCTCTATTTATGCCATATTTTGCTGCAAATTTTATGGTTTTAGATTATTTAGCCCACCAAATTTTAGACATGAATCTATTTATCTTAAAGTAAAGTTTGGAGGTCACACAGTTTATTTCTTGATATTGACATTCACACTTTCGCTTTCCAAAGATTATCATCGTTGACATTTTTTAATTCTGCAGATATAAAAGAGAATGTTCCAGAGCTGACCAAGTTTGTCTTGTGGGTGGGAAACTTAGAGAGTGAGTTTATTTTGCGTTGCAATAACTGATTCTGTTTTCTTAAAAGTTCAGTGCCTTTTTTTCCTTATTGATGTTCTCCTTTTTTCTTTAGTATTGCAATATAAGCTGCGTATTTAAGATTGTTGTCCTTTCTAATAGCCTCAATGTTTCCATAATTGTTGTCCTTTCTATATAGAAATCTAAACATTATTATTTAAGATTGTGTGATGGTATTTAAGATTATATGATGCTTGTGGTTGTTGAATGTGACTGAATTCTGACTTGAGGTAAACATATAATAATAATCTACAAGTCTTGTAATAGAAAATATGTTTACCACTATGCTTACTGAAATTAATTCATGAAATGGCCGATTAAGATTCTAATTTTTTCTTGTAACATAGCAATCATATAGTCGCACTGAAGGTTCTTTTTCTATTTGGATTTGTAGTAAATGATATTGTGATTGCCTATTTGTCTTTTTCTGTTTATGAGCAATACAGTGTACATTAGTACCACGTAACAACTCTATTGTCTTTGTGTATTGATTTTGGCACTAAGTGCTCTGGTGACCTATTTGCTTCATTTTCTTGACTTATTATTTTTAAATATGTGCAGAAAGATTGCTTCTACGACCTGCCTTACAATACTGGGTATCAAATTTTTGTGCTACGTTTACGGAAGACAAGGGACGAAATTATGAAGTGTACTCTCTATATATATGTAAATATATACTTTGATTAAAGAACTGTGGTAGCTTTAGATGGTTAATTGTAAAGATAATGAATGATTATGTAGTGGATGATTTTATTAAGTTAATAATATTTTAGTTTTTTGTATTTTTGTCATTATTTGCTATGGGGACATTGAGCCAGCCAGGTACACAAAAAGAATGTCAAATTTTGATTTGGCAACAATATAATTCATTACCAAAGCATTGAACAAGTTTTAATATAGCAACATTTTTTTATACATTTAGCAACAAATTTTCGTTGTTAATGGCATTAAAAATATAATATTTGCCAACGAAAAATTAACCTAATAACAACAGAGAGGATATTGTTGCTAATACTAAAAAAAAGGCAACATTTTTTATCGTTGTAAATTATATCAACTTTCGTTGCACATATAAAGAAACGACAACATATAATGTCGTTGCTAATCGACGACTTTCGTTGCTATTGAAAAATAACCAGCAACAATCATTTTTCGTTGCTGATTCAGCATAATGTCGTTGCCAAATAGTATAATTAACAACGAAATTCGTTGCTAAAAAGTTTACATTTCGCAAAGAAAGCAAGCTTAGGCAACAATTTTCATAATTTACTGCAACGAAAAATATCGTTGCAAAATGGTGTCAATTGCAACGAATATGCATGGTCGTTGCAAAAAAAAAAAAAGAGTTCATTTCGTTGCCAATTAGAAGGCTTTTGTAACGAAATGGGCTTTTTAGCAACGAAAGTTTAATTATTCTGCAACAATACATTTTGTTGCTAAAGGATCGATGTCTCTGTACGAAAGCCAAATTTCATTGCAAAATGTATTACTTTTGGCAACGAAAAATATCGTTCGTTCATGGAACAATTAGCAACGCCATTCTTGCGAACGAAAGACGCAACGACAATAAAGTCGTTGCCAAAACCCTTTTGCAACGAAATTTGGCACCTTTAGCAACGAAAATCGGTTGTTGCTGAAGCCCCATTTTTTTGTAGTGCATGGTACTTCCAACCATAGCACCCCACAGTGATACCTATCAACTTGCTACCAACTTGCTCGGTGTCCCATACGGAAAGTCTGGCTTCGGTGCCTTCCCTTAAAGGGATGTCACCAGCAAAAGGCTCGGGGCTCTTCGCAAATTCATTCTTATAGCTCTGATACCAACTGTGACAGCCCCGAATCCGAGGTCCCGAATCACCGCGGATCCGGTTCGATCATTCTATCACTATTACTATTTGCGGAAGATATAAACATAAATTGTTTATACATTACATATACTCACTATTCCCCAAGGTCGAGTAACCTTAACTTAATACACAATTATAACTTACTTAACTTACAATAACATTATATACATTACTATTACAATTCTAACTACAAACGTAAACTAAAGCTGGAACTGTCTTTAACCTTTCCGTGTATCCGACGCATTCGCCTTAATCTGCAATGTTTATCATGATATAGCAAGGGTGAGCATGAAAGTTGCTCAGCAAGTTTAAGTTCAATAATATAACGATATATCATGATTGAAAGAATTTGAATAATAAGCTGGCTATAATTTAACAATATAATTGTGAACTAGCAGGAACAAATTTATGACTGAACAAATATTATACATGAACAAATATATCTGAACCAACTGGTAATGAAGGTGATCAGTCTTTCATACCTGACTTATACATGCAATATGTAGAGAGTACAATTCATGGCAACCAGCAATGATTAACCATAAGCTTATCCGAATGAAACAACTCTTAGTAGAGTTAAGTAAAAATAAACTTGCCTGAACCGTTGATTACCGCTACACAATTTATATCGCCTTATCCGAAGACCTAATATTAATAATATAGATCTCCAATATTAGAATAATATCATCACAATATAATACTATTATATATATATACATAGAATAACCTAAACACATAGCACATAACCCTATTAGTCTACAACACACATAGGACTCGGTATCAAGTTAAACTATTACAGTCTAAGTTGAACCCGACACAAACCTGACATCCCGACGGCCTTAGTCGGACTTTTATCGAGTCTAAGTTCAATTAAACTCTGACTTAACAGTTAAAAATTATCTAAGATAATTTTAATATCAGTAGAAATATTTTTCACAAGCTCGTAATAATTTTTAAATAATTATTACTATTTATCTTGTATTTTCAATCATTAATATCGTATTTATATAAATTAAATACCACATAATTCCTTTATCATTAATATTTATTTAATATCAAATATTAATAAAAATCATCACTTAATATTATAATATATTTATAATATATAAAAATATTTTAATAACTTAAAATCATAATTATATGATTTTTAAAACAATTAAATTCATTATCCGATAATCACTTTTAATATTAAAATATTAATATTTTTATGGCAAAATATCAAAAGTTATAGTTTATAACTTAAAATATTTTTATAACCCTTAAATCATTTTTATATGATTTATAAATCATTAATTCTATTTTTCTATATTTTATTTAATATATTCATTAAATAAACTAATTATCATTAATATTGATTAATTAATGAAATTCATCATAAAATATTAAAAGTCACTTTGAAAATAACTTAAAATATTTTATTATAACATAATATTATTTTTCATGATTTTTCATGTATTTAAATCATTTTTAAATAATTTATTTAATATTATAATTAAATAAATTAAATACCATTTATATTCCAAAAATATTAAATATTTATGAAATATACTCTAAATAATTAAAAACTATTTTTCGTAATTTAAAATAATTTTTCGTAATTTATTATGTATTTTTAATAATTAAAAACCATTTTTATCAATTTTAAATAATTTTCTAAAATCAAAATTAAAATAAATAAAACTTGTCATTAAAGGGCCCTATAGCCACAGAACCGTCACTATAGGTGTTCTTGAGCATGTTCTTGAGCTTCATGTCAGTTCACCGGCTAACAAGTTTGACCATGATGTTATCTAAGTTCCTAATGTATTCTGGGCTTGTAATTGAGTTAATCGTGTAGTACTAATGTAATACTACAACTTTAAACAAGTTCCCTGGCCAAATCATAACACAGTCGTGAGATCTAAGCTGCAGAAGTCGTTGTCAGACCTGTTCTTGAGTTTCTGGGCTGCCCAGAAACTCAAGCAGGATCGAGGTACCTATTTTGTGTCATTATAACTTTCGTTATGGGTTTGATTTGTGTAATATAATGGTGGAATATTGTAGTAGAGATGTCAGACTACATTTCTATAACAACATATCATAATAACAACATCACACCTAACATATCAAGGCTGGTTAAAGTAGGGATCAAGAACCGGGTCTTGAATTTTCTGGGTTTTCCAGAAAGTTCTTAAGGCTGATCGGTCAACGTAGTTTGACCATATTTATCTACGATCCAGTTAGTGATCTGAGTGATATAAAGGCATAGATTAGTAGTTCATGTACCAGTATCCAACATCCAACCAACAACACGACCAGAAACATAACACACTGCAAGATCTAAGGCGTACAAAACATTGTCAGAAAACTGCTGGGTTTCTGGGTTGCCCAGAAACCCTTTTCGTGCTTGGTCAACGCAGTTTGACTACCTATAACAAGCGATCTAGACATGATCCGACCCTGATTCCAGTTTCAGATCACAGTCCTCATGACATAGAACACATTCAAAACATAAAACACACAAATCCGTTAACACGTAAAGATACCTCACAGTGATACCTTACATAAAGGTATAGTCAAAAACTGTTTTAGAAATTAGAATCTTTGGGAAGTGCTCAAGAAAACCTTCGTACATGGGAGGCTATGCGTCTAGGTTATAATAGATATCATATGGCCACAGAATTATCCTTGGTTGACCCAATAGACCCCAAAGAAAAACGAGAAGATTACTATCATATTCTTTCCAATGGTGAGTCTTCTCTTGACATATCGTTATCTCTACTGTCTCTAATTGAGAATTATACTTCAAATAAACACCAAGATTATATAGGTAGTGCTCGTAGATATACTCAGTAAGTGGATGTGCACAACCCTGTCTTATGATGACACGAGGTTGTATGTCTTTAGACATCTTGTATGATAGTGGCAAAACACCCTACCAAAGTTGAGTTCACCTCGCCCTCAACAGCTATAGACCAGCGTTCTATTCCCCTGTTATCCCCCCCGCTCGACCTAGCTACACTTTTATTACCTGAAAAGGAATTGTGAAGCAAAAGGGTGAGCACAACTAGCTCAGTAAAGAATATCATGACTAAAGATAATTAAATTATCAATAGCCTTCATCAGTAATAAATCAGAGATTTAGAACATATGGTAGATGATAAAACTTTTCAACCATAGTTGCAATGGAACAAACAATCCATTAGAAGAGTCAAATAGACTATAAAGTCTATTATCTTCTCCACGTTAAAAGTCCACCAACAATGTTTTATCCCTGTAACATCAATCAACAGTTCCTTTCCACAATCATATGAATAACTCATAATCATAATTGTGATTCTAAATTCCTCTTCGCACCCAAGACGAAGATAATTTTCATCACCTGTCTTTACCTGAAACATCAAAGATCATGGTTATACCAAACCACAGTTCTTGTTCATAATCATACTAATTAATCCATCTTTGCACTACGGGCCAAAGATATTCATATCTCAACGAAATATATAATCATTTCAGAATTTATATAAACAATAATTATAACCATTTTGATCAATTCACCTTTGCACTTAAGCTAAAGATATTCGATTATAAATTCAATGGTCATGATCATACCAGTCACAATTCAACTTTTCACTACTAGCCAAAGAGAACCCTAGTCATGATCATACCAATAATCTATCCATCTTTACACTCAAGTGAAAGAGAATTTCAACATCAGGGTTATAAAAATGTTATATGTGATAATAAAAATAATATGATCAACAACTGCATTTAATTTCAAGAGCAATATTCATAAATCAACGATAATTTGGTCAGAAAAAGAAACTAATTTTTGTCGTGAATACTACCCGTGAATAGTAACTCGTGAATAGTAACTTATGAATAGTAACTCGTGAATAGTACTCCGTATTCGTACATAGTACCGTATACGTAAATAATGTCATATACGTAAATAGTGCCATATACATGAATAGTGCCGTATACGTGAATAGTGTCATATACGTAAATAGTAACCCCGACTCAAAAAGATAGAACTTCCACAATAAAATCCATACCAATATGTCAGTATAATGATATTGAAAGAATAACATCATTATGAAGAATATAACATCTCTTACAATCCCTTAAAATCCCTTACTATCACTTACTATCCCTTACCATAATAATGACAATATCCCTTACCTCAAAAGAGGAGCACTTCTGACTGGATATCGGATATGACGCTGAAGGAAACTTGCACTGATGAATAAAAACTCACAAAGTATCTAAATACTCACAAAATACACTCAATAATCTAGAGAGAGAAAGAGAGAAAACTTGTTTCTGGTGTGATTTTCAATTCTAACTTAGCCCTCTATTTAATAGGAAAATGTTAGCACGCCGAAGCAGACTTGACCTGCTACTTGATGGCTTTACCTGCTACTATTCCACCCACCAAAAATCAGCCACCATCCCCAACAACCAAAAGTGGGGCCCACCCATTTCTAGAATTTTCCACCAAAACCATTTATAAACCTAATTTCCGAATTAGTCACCTCTTAAAATTCATAACAAATCATTCGTTCATTTTTAACGGTTCAAAATTTGTGAACATATACTTAACTTATATATGTATAACATATCCCAAAATCACAACAATCCAGCAGTTAGATTAAAAATTATAACTCACACAATAAAGTTGTAAGAACACTGATTTGATCTTTTAATACCTTCAATCCGATAAAATACTGATAAAATACCTCAACATTAATTCCTTCATTTATAACCACGTAAATAAATCCATCATTTATATCCACATCAAATAAATATTTCATTATCATATAAATCAATAATTAATTATTCACAAATAATATTACAGAATCACAATAATGACAACTAGGCAGTTCCAAGAAAGAGGGGGCTTTCCGATAAAGATTTCTCCTTACTGGCGCGCAATTAGGTGACCAAACCTCTCCTTGACAGAACTTTCTAGACATTGCCAATAATGTTATCTAATAATATTATTCAAATAATATGAATTATTGATCTGATAATGGAGATACTGTGCAGTGACAATTATTGAAATAACAATAATATAAAAATATCAACGCAACAATTATTGAATCAATAAAATAAAATATTAAACAATAATTCATCAGTAACAATTATTGAGTAGTGCCTTCACGTAAGAATCAATAATTCAAAATCTTGCAAAACCGTATCTTCTTTCAGCAACCACGCCAGACATCAGTATTTTAACCACCGTATTCCAACAAGTGTTAATTGGTAACAACTTCTGTTGTTATATATAAAAATTCAAATTCGCTGCTTTCTTTCATCCGATGCTTTATTCTATTATGGGGCCACAAATGGTCATGCTACCGTCGCATTTAAATATTCCCCGACAAAAAGAATATTCCACGACTAAACGAATATTCTCCGAGTAAATGAGTATTTTATAACCACTTGCGTATTTTGAAAAATTTCATATATTACCCTTAACTTTAACCTTTTATCAATTTAACCATTTACTGAATAGAAAAATTAAATAATTTTATTTCATAAAATTCGGGGTCTTACAATCTCCCCTCCTTATGAAATTTCGTCCCCAAAATTTACGTACCTGGTATTTCAAAGAGTTGAGAATACCTTGATTTCATTTCAGATTCCATCTTCCCTGTCATCATGATTTCTCCATTGCTCATCTCCTGTATTTCAGATATCATTCTAGAATACAGCTTCAAAAAAAGGGTTAATTGAACAAATCAACATATCACATAATATCCCGATATTATGACCGACCAATAAATAAGCTTAGGTAGGACACACTAGCGAAGGATTTACTCATCTCTCCCCTCCTAGTTCTATTTCCCGATCTCCGCCAGAGACCATATCCCTAAGCTCTGATACCAAATGTGACAAATGTCCCATCAGTGGACAGCACCTCACATTGGTACCTATCAGTTTGCCATCGCAAAATGGTGTCCCCTACGGAGAGTCTGGCTTCGGTGCATCCCCCATCAATAGGAAGTCACCAGCGAGAGGCTCAGGGCTCTTTACTTATAGCTCTAATACCAAATGTGACAACCCCAAAATAGGTCCATTCCATCCAACCTATTCTGAGTCGCCAATTATATGGTACAGAAAATACCTACAACTTTATTACAACAATTGTTGTGCAAAATACCACAACACATATGTCATGAGTTTGATACAAATATATACCAAGCTCATGACACGTGTCCGAGGCTGTGGACGATACCTCGCATGATACCTTACATAAAGGTATAGTCAAAACCGCTTTTAGAAATTAGAATCTTTGGGAAGTGCTCAAGAAACCTTCGTATACATGGGAGGCCATGCGTCTAGGTTATAATAGATATCATATGGCCACAGAATTATCCTTGGTTGACCCAATAGACCCCAAAGAAAAACGAGAAGATTACAATCATATTCTTTCCGATGGTGAGTCTTCTCTTTACATATCGTTATCTCCACTGTCTCTAATTGAGAATTATACTTCAAATAAACACCAAGATTATATAGGTAGTGCTCGTAGATATACTAAGTAAGTGGATGTGCACAACTGTAAGACCCCGAATTTTATGAAATAAAAGTATTCAATTTTTCTTATAATTACAATTCAGTAAATGGTTAAATTGATAGAAAGTTAAAGTTAAGGGTGATATATGAAATTTTTTCAAAAATACGCAAGTGGTTATAAAATATTCATTGTTGTTGGGGAATATTCGTTTGGTCGTGGAATATTCTTTACATTTGGGGAATATTCGTATGCGGCGTAGCAACCATTTGTGGGCCCCATAACAGTAATAACTGCTTGATGAAGAAAAAAAAGATAAATTAAAGTTTTTATAAATAACGGCGTAGTAGTTACTGCTTAACATCATTGGAATACCCGGGGGTAAAGTAAAGTAATACGCATTGTTTGCACAATGAGACACGGTATTGCACCAATTATTGATTCTTACGTAAAGAAGGCACTACTCAATAATTGTTACGATAATTATTTGTTCAAAGATTTTATTGATTCAATAATTGTCTTTGCGTTGATATTTTATTTTATTTCAATAATTGTCACTATACAGTATCTTCCATTATCGAAGCAATAATTCATATTATCTGAATAATATTATTAGATAACATTATTGGCAATGTCTAGAAAGTTCTGTCTAAGGAGAGGTTTGGTCACCTAATTGCGCGCCAGTAAGGAGAAATTCTTATTGGAAAGCCCCCTCTTTCCTGGGAACTGCCTGGTTGTCAATAATGTGTTTCTGTAATATTATTTGTGAATAATTAATTATTGATTTATATGATGAGGGAAATATTGATTTTATGAGGATATAGATGGAGAAAATTTTTAATGTGACAATTGTTGAAAATTAATATTTTATCTTTTTCTGATAAAATAATTCAATTAAATATATTATTTTAATAATATATTAATGATGATATTTTTACGATAAATGTGGGATATATGAGTATATGTGGAGGAGAAGTATTTTGTTACCAAAAATATTTAAAGCATGTTTTATATGTCTATGGACCCCATTTCTTGGATCCGAAATTTGATTATGTATCGTAAAATCGTCTGTTTGTGGATTTTTGGTCAATTTACATTTTGAATTTGGAAAACTTTTCTTCTACAAAGTTGTAGAGAATTGAATTTCCTATAAAAACTCGCAAGATTAGAATTTTTTGACAAAAGGGCTATTTATTGTGAATTATTGAAGTTCTGGATTAATTAATTATTATTTTTTTTGGAGTTTTAAATTAATTAATTGAGAAAAACATTTTTTAATGTGTGGGCATATTTAACACATGCTTAGTTCTTTGAAATTGGTTGATGCTAGGTGTGCGTGAAGATTATATATATATATATATATATATATATATATATATATATATATATATATATATATTATATTTTAATAAATTTTCGCGCTTTGGTGTTCTAAGCAATTTCCTATAAATAGAAAGTGCTTAGGTTATAATTGAAAATCACACCGAAACTCAAGTTTTCTCTCTATATATCGAAGCGTATTCTTGTGAGTATTTTGAGTATACTTTGAGTATTGCTATACTGTGCAAGTTCGTTTCAACGTTATTCCTAAATTAAGTATTGTTCTTTTGAGGTAAGGGATAATAAGGGATTTTAAGGGTTATTATTTCGAAATTCTTCTCCTAACCTTCAAAAATTCTGGAAAACTTTGAAATGATAATTTGATGAGTTTTGTTGATTGTGTCCAAAAATGGCGATTTTGGATGTATAGATTAAGAGTTACGAATTTTATGAGAAAGACTATTTTAAAAGAAAACCCTTATAACTCCTTGTGGTTAATTCCAAAATTGATGAAATTTTTATTAGGAGTACATCTATATAATATCAGTATATCGTGTAAATTTCAGAATTTTTGGATAAAAGTACAATTTATGATAAATGTTTAAATATTCGGTGGTTTTGGCCATGTGAAAAATAGTAAATGACTTTTAAAAATTCTGAGAAAAATATATGTTCAATATAGGACTATATTCTGCTAAATTCCAGAAAAGAAATATTTTTGGAACTGATTTATTATTTTTCATGAAAATGTTCTAGTTATGAGTAAATGAATTAAATATGTTATGTGAATTAAGAAAATTGAAAAATATGATTTTATGGCTTGAGAATTATATATGAGATATATGCAGATTTTTGATGATGGTTTTGGCTATTGGTGATGAGATCTTATGAGGTTGGCATTTTAAGATGATTAAATGCATTTATTAGTAAATTGTAAATAATTAAAATAAATTGTTTATAAGTTTAAGAAATGATTAAAATATTGTGGTAGTATTAATAATATTAGATTATGAGATTATTAAGTGATTTATAACATTTTGATTAAGGTGTTATGAGATCATTGATTTATGAATCTTACTCTTAAGATTAAATCTATATGTTGATTATATTATTTTATTATCATATTTAACATTCTTATAACCCTAATGATGATATTTCTCTTTGACTTGAGTGTAAAGATGGATAGATTATTGGTATGATCGTGACTATAGGTTCTCTTTGGCCAAGAAGTGCAAAGTCAATTGTTGATTTGCACGATCATGACCATTAAATTTATAATTGAATATCTTTAGCTTAAGTGCAAAGGTGAATTGATCAACATATATGGTTATGATTATGGTTTATATAAATTCAAAATAATTATGTATTTATTTGAGATATTAATATATTTGGCCCAGTAGTGCAAATATGAACTGTTGATGAATATATTTGGCACGTAGTGCAAATATGAATCTGTTGAGGAATATCTTTGGCCCATAGTGCAAAGATGAATCGTTGATGAATATCTTTGGCCCGTGTGTGCAAAGATGAATCATTGATGAATATCTTTGGCCCGTAGTGCAAAGATGAATTTATTAGTATGATTATGAATGTGAGAACTGTGATTTGGTATAATCATGATCTTTAATATTTCGGGTAAAGACAAGTGATGAAAATTATCTTCGCTCGAATGAGAAAAGGAATTTAGAACAACAATTACGATTATGAGTTATACATGTGATTGTGGGCGTGAATTGTTGATTGATGTTACTGTGGATAAAAATTTGTTGGTGGACTTTTAACATGGAGAAGATAATAGACTTTATAGTCTATTTGACTCTTCTAATGGATTGCTCATTCACACGCAACTATGGTTGAAATTTTTTAACATCTACCATATGTTCTAAATCTCCGATTTATTATTGATGAAGGCTATTGATAATTTAATTACCTTTAGTCATGATATTTTATTGAGCTAGTTGTGGTTCACCCTTTTGCTTCACAATTCCTTTCGTGTAATAAAAGTGTAGCCGGGACAAGTGGGGAATAACAGGGGAATAGAACGGTGGTCTATAGATGTTGAGGGTGAGGTGAATTCAACTTTGGAAGGGTGTTTTGTCACTATTATACAAGATGTTTAATGACATACAACCTCGAGTCATCATAAGACAGGATTGTGCTCATCCACTTGCTGAGTATATCTACCAGCACTACCTATATAATCTTGGTGTTTGTTTGGAGTATAATACCCAATTAGAGACAGTGGAGATAATGATATGTCAAGAGAAGACTCACCATTGGGAAGAATATGATAGTAATCTTCTCGTTTTTCTTTGGGGTCTATTGGGTCAACCAAGGATAATTCTATGGCCATATGATATCTATCATAACCTATACGCATGGCCTCCCATGTACGAAGGTTTCCTTGAGCACTTCCCAAAGATTCTAATTTTTAAAACAGTTTTCGACTATACCTTTATGTAAGGTGTCATTATGAAATTTCTTTGTCACTACGGTTGGGACATAAGTCACAGCTTGATATATATTTGTATCCAAACTCACAACATATGTGTTGTTGTATTTTGCAAGACAATTGTTGTAATAAAGTTGTAGTTCTTTTCTGTACCATGTATTTGGCGACTCAAAATGGGTTGGATGGAATGGACCTATTTTGGGGGCGTTACAACAACCCTGTCTTATGATGACACGAGGTTATATGTCTTTAGACATCTTGTATGATAGTGGCAAAACACCCTTCCAAAGTTGAGTTCACCTCACCCTCAACAGTTATAGACCATCGTTCTATTCCCCTGTTATCCCCCCCGCTCGACCCAGCTACACTTTTATTACTTGAAAAGGAATTGTGAAGCAAAAGGGTGAGCACAACTAGCTCAGTAAAGAATATCATGACCCAACCACGCCATTCATCGTATTTTAACCACCGGGTATTCCAATAGTGTTAATTGGTGAATAACTACGCCGTTATTTATAAAAATTCAAATTTGTCGCTTTTCTTCATCCGGCGGTTATTCATTATGGGGCCCACAAAATGGTCAAACTTGCAAGCATTTAATATTCCTCGATGTAAAAAGAATATTCCACGACCAAACGAATATTCCCCGAGTAAATGAGTATTTTATAACCACTTGCATATTTTAAAAATTTTTATATATTACCCTTAACTTTAACCTTTTATCAATTTAACCATTTACTGAATAGAAAAATTGAATAATTTTATTTCATAAAATTTGGGGTCTTACAGCCACTTTCTCTCTCTTAATCTTATAAATGTGATATGATTCAATGTATATGGCTGAGGAAATGATATGTTGTTGAGATATTAGTCAAGTGCTAGGGTTTAGGGTTAGTGAACAACCACCTTAAGTTTAGATCTACAAGCAACATAATAAATAATGCACAAAGGGCATTTTGGTCTTTTCGCATACAAAATTAATGGCATTTTAGTAAATGCCCAAACCCTTAGGATTTAGGGTTTGGAAAAATTTAGGGTTTAGGGTTTGAAACCCTTAGGGTTTATAAATTTAATTTTCTAAAATTTCTAATTTAGGTTTTAAAAATAGAAATTTAATATTTCTAAATTATAATTAGGATTTTATAATTATATTAAAATTTCTTAATAATAATTTAAATATTGCTAATTAGGATTAGTATTTCCTAATTTAAAATTGCTAATTAAGCAATTAGGGTCAAAATGGTCATTAGGGTTTATAACCCACGAATTAGGATTTCTAATAGAAAATAAATTTTCTAAAATAGAAATTAGATTTCGTAATTAGATTAGGGTTTTCTAATTACTTAACTTGAAAATTAGGTTTAATATTTCCTAATTAACATTAAAATTATTAAATTAACACTTAGGTTTTCTGGAATTACAAATTAGGGTTCCTAAACCAAAAATTAGGGTTTTCAAAATGTGAAATTAGGGTTTGTTAATTAATTAAGCTTTACCCTAATTTATATTATAATTAATTGCACTTGAGCATTAAAATAATCATTTAAGTTTCCAGATTAGGGTTTTGATTTCTGAATTAGGGTTTCGAATTCCCGAAACTAAAATTAGGGTTTCCAAAACCGGTTTCTAGGGTTTCTTATAATTCGCTAGGGTTTTCTAACCGAACGTTAACGTTCTTAATATATACTTAGGGTTTGTTACAGATATTGTTTATCTGGTCAACCCTTGACCCTTAACCACATATTGTACACATATACGCAGAACATATTCACATAAACACTTAATCCTGAATAATTCACTTAAATCCTTCACAAAATTTTGAAATCCTCAAAATTCTATTTTAAGAATATCAAACGCATACACTAATTTTCTATCTAGGTTCTAATTTTGAACCTTAAATCAATTAATTAAAATTTTCAAAATTTTCAAAATTCTCGGGTTGTCACATGCATTTTGGACAGGGGCCGCTCTCGCCTGATGTTGCATGAATTGCATAAATCCTCTGAACATTCCATCGTTCATCATTTGGTGTTGTTGTTTACCTGAGGATTATTGTCTTCCTGTTGCACATTTTTCTGGGTATTGATCTGTGGTGACTCAATGGTCTCCTGTGCTCCATTGCTATTCTCAACATTCTCGGATGTCATTTTCAAACACTGCCACAAGACAAGGGTTAATTAACATATCACATATTATTCCTATACTCTGACCGACCAATTAAATACCAAATAAACTTAGGTAGGTCATACTAGCGAAGGAATTCCCCGTCTCTCCCCTCCTAGTTCTTGTCTCACATCTCAGCCAGGGATCATATCCCTAAGCTTTGATACCAACTGTGACACTCATGGTACTTCCAACCATAGCACCCCCACAGTGATACCTATCAAATTGCTACCGACTCGCTCGGCGTCCCCTACGGAAAGTCTGGCTTCAGTGCCTTCCCTTAAAGGGATGTCACCAGCAAAAGGCTCGGGGCTCTTCGCAAATTCATGCTTATAGCTTTGATACCAACTGTGACGCCCCCAAAATAGGTATACATCACCCATCTTGAGTCGCCAAATACATGGTACAAAATTCAAATACAACTTAATAATACAATTGTCGTATAAAATACGACAAAACATAAACTAAGAGTTTAATATGAATATTGTCTTCTAGACAGTATTCAAACTCAAATGGAGTCCTCAATACATTTATTATCACACTATTTCATAGAATAGTGAGGACTACTTATGCTATCATCTCCGACCATCACCCGCTTCCCGAATAGTCCCGCCACGTTCTCAATTTCCTGAAGAGAACAATGAAAGCAAAAGGGTGAGCTCAACTAGCCCAGTAAGAAATATTATGACTAAGATAATGCAGAATAATTTATCGTTAGCCTTCAACAGTGTTAAACTGATAAAATATAACAAACATCAAGTTTAACTGCAGCAGAACAAGCAATCCATTAGAAGAGTCAAGTAGAGCATAAAATCTACTATCTTCTATGATTTAAAAGGTTTTTCATTACTTTTATCGCTAAGACTCAGCTTAATAAATAATCCACATCATTAAATCATCTCTGCACTACAGGCCAAGGATATTCTTTAGTATCACGACCACGAATTATCCATGCACTACGGGTCAAAGATAATCGTGTTTTCATCAACGGTTCTGATAATGCCATAAAATAATTCATCTTTGCACCCTTGGCCGAAGAGAATCAATAGCCATAATCATACCAAAAACTGTCCATCAATGTACTACGGGCCAATGAGGACTTTTTCCACATCATTTGTAACATTACGGTCATGATTATACCGAATAATCCCTGGTCATAATCATACCAAGTCCATCTATGCACTATAGACCACATATGACTTTCAACATAATATAAGCATGAGGATGATGACAATTCAATAAAACAAGTTCAAGAATAAATTTTAAAGATTTATAAGTTAATTTATCCCGAACTCAATAACGTCCAAATTGTCAATATGATACTGCTCTGTGGTGTAAAATTTAAGAATGCTCAGAAGAATATTTTCATGAAAAGATACTGGATGAAGCGCAAATATCAAGGATATTCCACTAATTTCATGGAGTATAGAAGCCAAAACTTTAATCAACTGAGTATAATAGAATATATGAAACCGCAAATGGATTTTTGCCGCCATGCGGTAATCCACGTAGACAGATCATTTCTACAAATTAATAAGGAATGAATACAAAGGATCATTCACCATGCATGCGGTAATCCATATGGACAGGTTATTCCAACAGAGTTATAAAGAATGGAACTAGGTCATGCGTAATCCGCACAGATAGGATATTCCAACAGAATAATAAAGAATGGAACCAGGTCATGCGTAATCCGCATAGACAGGATGTTCCAACAGAATAATAATGAATGGAACCAGGTCATGTGTAATCCGCACAGACAGGATGTTCCAACAGAATAATAAAGAATGGAATAACAACAGAATTCACCAGGCATGCGATAGATCAAGATGCATAAAAGTTATTCTAATGTAATAATAAAGAATGGAATAATGAAGAATTTCACCATGTATGCGGTATTTAGCATGACAAAAGTTATTCTAACATAATAATAAAGAATGGAATAACAACCCTTACGAGTATTGAAAGAAAATAACTCTCTTCATGAATACGAAAGAATAATACCCCTTACCTTAAAAAAAAGAGTATTCTGACTAGTAGGACGAGAATATACTTGAACAAAACTTGCATTATTTTCTACGCTCAAAGCTTTCTTAAACTCTAAAGAAATACGCTCAAGATTATAGAAGAAGAATTCTCTGAATTTCTGGTGTGTTTTTCAATTCTAACTAAGCATCCTATTTATAGGAGAATGGAAAGGAAACTATGCAATAAAATATAATATATTCTATTTATAATCAAATAAAACAAAACTTTATAAAAAATATTCTGTTTTATATAAAAAGATTTTACTATACAAATACTATATCAGTATCTATGCATAATAAAATATAATATATTTTATTTATAATCAAATAAAACAAAACTTTTAAAAAGTATTATGTTTTATATAAAAAGATTTTACTATGCAAATACTATACAAGCACTATGCAAACACTATGCATAATAAAATATAATATATTCTATTTATAATCAAAAATAACAAAACTTTATAAAAAGTATTCTACTTTTATATAAAAAAAAATTTACTATGCAAATACTATGCAAACACTATGCATAATAAAATATGATATATTTTTTATAATCAAATAAAACAAAACTTTATAAAAAAATATTTTGTTTTATATAAAAAGTTTTCTGTTTTATTACATTTATAATAATAATAAAACAAAATTTATATATATAATATATATATAAACTTTCCCGTGACTCCCCCCAAATGATCAGATTTCCAAAGTCACACGTGGGCCCTACATGTGGCCCCCATATGTGGGCCCCACTAAAATAGTGAAAACTTTTCTACTAATTATTTTGAAAATGGATAAATGGGGGGTCCAAAAATACAATAAATACCTCATAAAAATCACCTCAATATTTTTAACAATATTTATTAATATTATTATAACTCACAATATTAACAACCAGTTCGTTCCCAGGAAAGATGGGGCTTTCCAATAAGGATTTCTCCCTATTGGCGCCAAGTTTATTAGTGACCAAACCTCTCCTTGTGTAACTTCTAGACATTGTCAATATTGCAAATAATAATATTAATAACTCTGTCATCTCAATTATTGATTTAATAATATATAAAATATCAACAATAATTGAATCAAATAACGTGAGATACTATGCAATAATTACTATAGCAATAATTGAACAAAACTGAGTGACTTCTCACGTAAACATCAATAATCAATACTGGTATGCTATTATGCAACCACGCCAGATTCTCGTACTTTTTCTACCGAGTAGTTCAACAGCTTTTAACGGTAAAACTTCCGCCGTTATTTTCATAAAAATATTTTTGTCGCTTTCTCAATCCGATGAATAATTCCGTTAATAAGGGTCCACTAATGATTGTACTGTCGCATCACGGATATTCCCCAACAAAAAGAATATTCCCAAACAAAAAGAATATTCCCCGACCAATCGAATATTATACAACAACTTGCATACTTTTCAAAATTTATAAATATTACCCACAACTATAACATTATCTCAAATCCACACCATAATTTTAAAAAAATATTTCGAGAAAATTAAATCTTTATTCATAAAATTTGGGATTTTACAAATAGACAAACAATTACTCTTCCCTCAATCCCAAATTATCTTCAATTTTAAAGAATTTTTGTTGTACTAAAATAACCCTTTTTCCACTTTCTCTTCACAAGTGTATAATCCCAAATATACTATAATTAGGAATTTCTCCTTCTTTTATGCATAATTATAGAGAGGATAAAATATTTTTACTTCATAAGCATGTTGAGCTTATTTTTATCAAAAAAAGAAGAAGTGTATGTGGTTGATTTATGGCTTAAATATAATTTACTACCCTAAACTATATGCTATATTCCACTTCGGTGATCTACCTTTCAATTTTGTCAATTAGATGATTGAACTATTAATTTTTTTCAATTTCAACAAATTGAGTCTGCCACGTCAGAAATTGCTGGCGTGACTATCTAGGTGGGGCCATAGGAAGCTTATGTGTATTTAAATAATAATATTTTCATTATTTTATTAATTTAAATTATTTGGGTAAGGTTAAATTTGGCAAATCATTTTTTATTCTCCATTAAAACAAAACAAATTGCAGACAAATCTGTAAGGAACATACCCCCAATTTGAAGTCACTCATCAAAACAGCCGGTAAACACCATGATATCCGACCATAAGGACATGAATCTCATACCATAAAGAACCCCCGGTGAAAAGTCCCTAACTGTGACGTCCCCAAAATCGGTATACATCACCCATTCTGAGTCGCCAAATACATGGTACATAAATCAAATACAAATTTCTTTTATACAATACGACAACAGCATAGCTTAGAGTTTTTACATGAATATTGTCTCATAGACAATAATCAAACTCAAATGAAGTCCTCATTAAATTTATTATTACACTATTTCATAAAATAGTGAGGAATATTATAGCCACCATCTCGGACCGTCACTCTGTTCCCCGACTAGTCCCCGCTACGTTCTCATTTTCTGAAGAGAACAATGAAAGAAAAAGGGTGAGCTCAACTAGCCCAGTAAGAAATATTATGACTAAGATAATGCAGAATAAATTATCGTTAGCCTTCAACAGTGTTAATGTAACGTCCGAGAATTTTGGATTTTGAATTAATTAAATTTTTATTTGATTATGTGAATTAAATGAATTTAATTGATTTATTCTGTGAGTAAGATGTTCGAAGGTCGTTCTAAGAACTAGAATATACGGATGTGGTTAGTATTCTGGCTTTGTGCTAGGATTAATTGTTGAGAATTATCAAGACGAAAATGAAGGTTTTCTGAGAATGTTTACGTAAAAACACTATTCAACCGATTTCGTTCGGAGCTAAGGTTTGAAATTTTGAGAAAAGTGTAATGATAGAATATGAAGATATTATGGAATATCAAATAATATTTCTGTTATGGCAAACGAAGTTTTTGCCTGCGGACTTAAAACATAAGGGTTTGTGAAAGAGGTTTCCAAAAGGGAAATGATATGCGTATAGTCATTTTGATGATTATACATATGAGATACGAGTATTATACTAGTATGAATACGAGTATGGTATGAAGAATAGTACGACGTATAATACGAATATCGTATGAGTATTAGACGAAGAGAATACGGGAGTTATACGTGTAGAATACGAGAAGTATTAATGGAGTATGAGTAAAAAAAATTGGTATAATTCAATTGGACTTAAACCAATAGCAAGCCCAATGAATTATATAAGCAAGCCCAAGTCAAGGCCCAACATTAAGTTATGTCAAGCCCACTACAAAAAGTAAATCGCGGGTCGAACCAGTGGGTCATGGGATGGGTAAAACCCATGGGACAACCCATGGGAGGATCCAAGAGGGAGTGGGCTAGCCACTTGGTGGTCAAGTAAAGTGGCAACTTCCTCACCAAGTACTTTACTTGGTGGCAAAGTTGATTAAGGAGGTGGAGTTTGGACAATTTTGCCCCTTAAGTTGGTTTTCTATATATACAAAGCTAGAGTTGGTTAATTGTTGTTTTACAAAGCTTGACCAATACATATTGAGAGAGAGAAAAAGCTAGAAATGCTTAATCATTCTACTTCCAAGCAAACCAATAGACGGTTATCAATAACGTTAATTACTTCAAAGGTAAATTCTCATAAATCGAAATCTTCATCTTTTTCAATTTCTTTCTCGTAGAAGAATCGTAGATTGGTGGATCATGTTTATTGAGGAGATATAAGGATGTCTATTAATGATCAAATCATTGATAGGTCATGACCAAATAGAAATCGTAAGTGTTTACGTGAATTAAAACCGTAGAAAGTCTTGAACGTTAACTTAGTTATGAATGAACGATTTAAAAACCGTTATAGCTAAGGAATGTGCCTATTGTTTGGTTAGGATGAGTATGATGAATCAATGGAGTTTTCCATTTGATTTGGCTTATAGAACACAAGTAACGAAGTTATGGCGAATTTTGCAAAAATAGACGTTAAACGTCGAAAACGTAGAAATCTCGGATTAAAGGTCTAAAGCTGTCCTGTGACTTGAAAATGTTGGTTTCCAATGTCAACACATGAGATAAGGTAAGTAAGAGTCGTTGGAAAAAGAATCATCACATTCCGACCTATATCGAAGAAAACGAGTATTGAACGGTCAAAAACATTAAACGAACGCTCAAAAATGAACTCAAATGTGAATTCCTAATTAATACATTCGAAAGTATAAAATTCTTATATAAACACGTAAAGGATGTAATTTTTGAGTTGTATGCTTTCCAATGGGTCAATTCGGATGTAAAACGAACAAATTATGAAGCCGGGAGTTTCGCTAGAAAACCAAACTATTTTGGCCAACTGGTGCATTGAGGTGGCCAGCAGCTAAAACCAAACCGATGTGAAAGTGGTGGCGTAAGAATACCAAACTCCTACCGAGTCCCCTGTTAAGTCGCACCACAGCGTCACTAAAATACTAAGGATGTCGCGCCGTAGCGCTGGCAGTAGAAAAATGTTGACCAAGTTAGGTTTTGTTCCATTTGAATGTAGACCTAAGGTAAGACATTGAAGGTACTTAATGTAAATAATAAGACTGAACTTAAATCACTTATAAAGTGATAATGTAAGAAGGTTTAGTAAGGTTTAATAGAAATTAAACGAAGAACGCAAGAACATAATAAGTAAACCGTAAATGTCGTTCAAACGTTGGTACTTCACCAATAATGATCGAATGTCGGTTAATGACGTAAGAACGTTAATGAGCCGTGACAAAGTATAGAAAGTCGAATCGACTTTAATAACGAAGTTAATTCAAGTAAGACATAAAAGAGAAAGAAGTTGGTTAGGGAGAATGAAGTTAGTTATTTGATATTAATTACAGTGTGCTATGTGAATATATCATGTAGATCCTGTAAAGACTGGGAGTTGTTGAATTTTTTATTTGAAGACGCTTAAAGGCTAGTCTTTCTTAAACGCTTGTCTAACCTTCGTATTAGCCAAGTTTTCTGTGATGCATGTTATAAGATGCATGAATGGTTTTAAAGAAAGAGTCAATGCCTGTTTTAACTCGGCTAGACTAATACTGAAGAGTTGATTGATTTGTTTATAAGTCTTTCGATATAAAACTGATAATGCTATCCTATGCCAAGTATTTGGTACAGATAAGAAGATAAGTTTGTCTATGTACAAACAAAAGTATTTTTCATCGATTATTCGATAGGCACGTTAGGTTGCCAAATGTTAAACATAAATATGTTTGACAAAAGAGTGTTGATCAACATAGATTACAATAGGTTGATCACCTAGAAGTGCTCGTAAGTAAAGACGGGTGGATGGCCTTGGTGCCGGATATCCTTTTCAAGTATGAAAACGAAACGAGTATGTTCATGGTCTATTGACCGGTTCATCATTCCTAAGCTATTATATATACTTTGGAATTGTTGTATGACATGAGAAGTACTAGTCAAAGGTTTCATAGTGCTTCGTAGTTAATTGTTCAGATATGGAAATAAAGCATGTAATTGTCAATGTGATATTTATATGATTCTTTGTTAAGACTTGCTGAGCTAGTTATGCTCATTCTTGCTTGAACCATATGTTTTGCGACTAAAAGTAAATCTAACCGAGAGTTCTAAGAGAGATAAAGGCAAGGCTAAGATGGACAATTAATCATCCTGTAATAGATTAGTGTATTTGGTTATAATATACTTATGAAGAACAACGAATGTATTCGGTTTATGAACCTGGGAAAGGATTTATTACAAATGTAATATAAAGATAGTAATTACACTCATTTTGTTGTTATCTCAATAGAATGATTGTATAGATTATAGTATCGTGGAGCACCATTTGTCGGGTTGGAAGATACCCGGATTTGGGGGCGTCACAGGTTGGTATCAAAGCATTAGGTTATAAAACTTAAGGGGGGAAGAACCTTAGTCTAATAACCTCGTTAGGAAAGGAAAAGTCTAAAGAAAGTTAACTCGAGTCAAATGAGTTAATAAGGTATTGAGGAAACTCAGTACCGAAAGATTTAAAAGATGAAAAGTAACCCTAAATGGATTAAATGTGATTTGTGCTTATATTATTGTGTATTATGTACTAATCAATTTGTTATGTGTTATTGTAGATGTCGGTCGATAGCTTGATGTATAGGGATATACATGTGGTCAGCGAGGAGTCCGTGAACAGAGTTGAGACAGTACATGTGCCTATAGCAGACATACTTGTAGTGATTCTAGAAGAGTCAAAGCCCGAGGAATATTACTCGGAGGAGGATTATTCTGAGGAGATCATGGGAATAGCATCATATATGAATATGATGATAGATGTGGAGGATGACATGGAGGTGACATCGATTAATACGGTGATGTCTGCTCTAGAGTCGACACCTACAGAGACTATGAGGGCTATGTACCTCTCAATGCTTGACCGTAACGTGCAACTACACAATATGGTGCGAAGACTGGAAGGAAGAGATCGATGATCTCTACGGCAGCGCGAAGAGTCTCTGCAGAGTCGGACTATGAGATAGAGCATGATGAGAAAGTGCTCATGACTGACAAGGCTAGGGACTATAAGAACGAGGTCGTAGAACTTCATGAGAAACTGGCTGAAAAAGACCAGAAGATAGCACGAATGTCATATATAAATGACAGTGCGCATGAGGATTTCAAGCTTAAGATAACTTGTTATTCTATTGAGTCGGGATAGACTCGACATACTATAAGTCGAGATATTGTGTCGATTATAGCGAACGAGAAGCATGAAAATGCTGTTAGGCAATATTAAGAGTTAGTATGGTACATACTTTTGTGTAGTGACGTAAACCCCTCTTTTGTATAATTAAAGGGTAGTCTTTTTGTAAATCCCAATTTTTGTGAAATTCAATCGCGAGATAAATATGTAATAGCTTTTGGGCAATAGAAAGCAACTTGTAAATAGTTCTGATCTATAAAGAAGCATTTTGATATAAAGAAGTTTTTATTTTAAATTGCTTTGTTATGTATGAGTTATTGTTCAGTTGATTGACGACTAATAACGGAGTAAGCAAATAAGTAATAACGGAACTTTATTTATTTAATCAGAAATGCCGCCAAGAAGAAGACAATGTAACCAAGAGGCAGAATCGCATAATGATAACGAGGGGGGTCCTAATAACCCAATGCAAGAGTTCGTTAATTTATTAATGGTTGTATTTAACCGAGCTGGGGGTAGAGCACCCGCAGGACCTAAGGTAGCCCGAACGACTACCTTTAAAGAATTTAAGAGTGTAGGCCCACCCGAATTTAAGGGAACAACGGATCCAATGGAAGCCCAGACATGGGTCAAGGAAATAGAAAAGGCATTTGTTATTACAAACGTAGCTGAGGCACAAAAGACCTCTTTTGCGACCTACATGATGAAGGGGGAAGCCAACTACTGGTGGGAGGCTCACCAGGGTGGGGCTGGAATAGGTGTTGTCACATGGGAATAGTTCAAGAAGGTATTCTTTGAGAACTACTTCCCTACTAGTATGCAAGGTAGGATGGAGATTAAATTCCTCGAACTTAAACAGGGGGACATGATTATTCCCCAATACGCGGCCAAATTCAATGAATTGGCTAGGTTTGCTCTACACCAAGTGGACACGGAGGAGAGAAAGGCTTGTAAGTTTGAGCAAGGCCTAAAACCCTGGCTCTATAATAGGATATCGGTTTTTCAAAGTGCTTCCTACAGGACCATTCTGGAAAAGACGATAATAGCGGAGGGTGGTAGTGAGGCGTTGACCCAATACCACAAGGATAGAAAGAATAAGAGTAAGGGAGAGGGAGGAAATAAGGCAGAGTTTACCAGCAGTAGTGGCAATGTGCCTAAAAGGAAAAATTTTAACCCTGGGAATACTGGGGTGAAACAAGGGGATCCTAAACGTAGGATGGAAGCATGCAAGACGTGCGGCAAGACTCATCTGGGAGTCTGTCTGAAGGGGAAAACGGGTTGTTATAACTGTGGACAAGAGGGTCACATATCTCCCAATTGTCCTAATCCTAAGAAAAGTCGGGGCTATTTTGTGTGTGGGTCGGTGGACCACATGGCAAGAAATTGCCCGAAGAAAGGCGGAGGCGCGTAGAAGGTTACGTAGTGGCAATTTGGCAATCATCGGACCAAAGACCATCATTGGATAGACCCTCAAATCAGAACGTTTAATATGACCAAATCAAGATGCGGATGCACCATCGGATGTAGTAGCAGGTATCATTTCAGTCAACGAAATAAATGCTTACGTGTTATTTGACTCGGGTGCTACTTATTCTTTTATAGCATGTGGATTTGCTAAGCAATTGGGATTAAATCCTGAAAAGTTAGAAATACCTTTAGACGTTAAGGTAGAAAAAGAGGAGATAATTCCCATTGATCACATTCATAGGAATTATTTTGTAGATATCAGGGGTAATAGATTATCGGTAGATCTTTTACCGATAAGGTTAAGGGAATTCAATGTGATTCTCGGTATGGATTGGTTAATTAACCATAGAGCAATAATAGATTGTCATAGAAAGAGGGTGAACTTAAGACTTTCTAAGAAACCTGAGGTGGTGTTTTATGGTAATAAATCATCGGGACGTTCTTGTTGTCTAACCATGACATAAGCCATGAAGATGTTGAAGAAGGGGTGTAAGGGTTATCTGTGTCATGTGGTGGATACCCAAAGAGTGGGAACATCATTGGAACAGATAGCGGTAGTTCAAGAATTCGCGGATGTGTTTCCGGAAGAGTTACCCAGTATTCCGCCAGATAGGGATGTAGAATTCGTGATTGATTTGTTGTCGGGTACGACACCAGTTTTAAAGGCACCATATAGGATGGCGCCAGTGGAGATGAAGGAGTTAATGGTTTAGTTACAGGAGCTGTTAGATAGAAAGTGCATTCAACCAAGTGTGTCTCCGTGGGGAGCACCGGTATTGTTTGTAAAGAAGAAGGACGGATCGTTACAACTTTGTATAGACTATCGAGAGTTGAACAAGTTAACGATTAAGAATAAATACCCGTTGCCTAGGATCGATGATCTATTTGATCAGTTGAAAGGGGCAAAGTATTTTTCTAAAATAGATTTACGCACAGGGTATCATCAACTGAAAGTGAGGAAGGAGGATGTACCTAAGACGGCGTTCAGAACTCGTTATGGGCATTACGAGTTTCTGGTGATGTCGTTTGGGTTAACAAATGCGCCAGCCGCATTCATGGATATGATGAACAGAGTGTTTAAACAATATTTGGACAAGTTCGTCGTAGTGTTCATTGATGATATTCTAGTCTATTCTAAGATGCCAGAAGATCATGCTGAACATCTAAGAATAGTGTTGGAAACACTACGGAAGGAGAAGTTGTATGTGAAATTCCCTAAGTGTGAATTTTGGCTTGAACGAGTGCAATTTCTAGGACATGTTATAGACAAAGATTGCATATCTGTAGATCCAGCGAAGGTGGAAGCGGTGAATGAATGGGAGAAACCGAAAATGCCAATCGAGGTTATGAGTTTTCTGGGGTTAGCGGGATACTATAGAAGGTTCATTCAGGACTTTTCTAAATTAGCTACTCCATTGACGAATCTGACAAGGAAGTCGGTGAAGTATGAGTGGACGAAAAAGTGCGAAAATAGTTTTCGAGAACTAAAAAGGAAGTTGAGTGAGGCCCCTGTATTATCTTTACCAGATGATACGAGGAATTTTGTAGTTTATAGCGATGCTTCGCATAGAGGACCAGGTTGCGTGCTCATGCAGCATGGCAAGGTCATTGCATATGCATCGCGTCAGTTAAAGGATTATGAGAAGGTCTATCCTACTCATGACCTAGAATTTGCAGCTGTAGTGTTTACTTTGAAAATATGGAGACATTATTTATATGGGGAAAAATGTGAGATATACATGGACCATAAAATTCTGAAATATATCTCCACACAGAAGGAGTTGAATATAAGGCAGAGAAGGTGGTTAGAATTGATAAAAGATTATGACTGTGATATCTTATATCATCTGGGGAAGGCGAATGTAGTAGCCGAAGCGTTAAGTCGAAAGGGTAGGGAAAAGCTGTCAATGTTAATGACTCAGAATGAGTTAATAACAGAGATGGACAGGATTGAATTAGAAGTTAAGTTGCCAAGGGAAACAGCAGAGATGTTATTTTCAAAAGAGACTCGACCAACGATAGTGGAACAGGTTAAGGAAGTACAGATAAGTACTGAAGAATGCGAGCGTGTGAAAAAGATAATGAAGGATGACGTGAAGACTAAGTATAACCTTGATAAAGAAGGTTTACTTCGTTTTGAAGGAAGAATTTGGGTTCCAAATAATTCCGAGTTGAAAGAAGAGATTATGTGTGAGGCCCATAGTTCGAGATACTCGATACATCCTGGTAGTACTAAGATGTATCAAGACCTTCATCAGAACTTTTGGTGGCCGAACATGAAAAGGGAGATTGCAGAATACGTTAGTAAGTGCTTAACTTGTCGAAAAGTTAAAATTTGAACACCAAAGGCCGAGTGGATTATTGCGACGCATCGGAGATTCTGGAGTGGAAATGGGAACATATCACCATGGACTTTGTGGTGGGACTTCCAACGACGAGAAAAGGATACGATGTTATTTGGGTAATAGTGGATCGATTAACTAAATCGGCTCATTTTCTACCAATAGGAGTTAGGTATAACTTAGAGCAGTTCGCAAAGCTTTATGTCAAAGAAGTCATTTCTAGACATAGAGTACCTGTTTCGATTGTGTCCGATCGGGATCCACGACTCACGTCGAGCTTTTGGAGGAGTTTGCAAGAGCAAATGGGAACGCATTTGAGATTGAGTATGGCGTATCATCCACAGACGGATGGACAAAGTGAACGAATAATTCAAACGCTAGAAGATATGTTAATATCTTGCGTTATGGATTCCAAGGGAAGTTGGGACGAACATTTACCTTTGGTAGAATTCGCTTACAACAATAGTTTTCACGCTAGTATAGGCATGCCGCCTTACGAAGCGTTGTATGGAAGGAAGTGCAGAACACCACTTTGCTGGGATGAAGTAGGTGATCGTCGAATGTTGGGACCTAAAATGGTACAACAAACGGCAGACATGGTTGAGCTAATACGAACTCGATTGGTAGCAGCTCAAGATAGACAAAGGAAGTATGCAGATCCTCATCGAGAGAAGAAGGAGTTTGAAGTAGGTTCATATGTTTTTCTAAAAGTATCGCCCTGGAAAGGAAAGATACGTTTTGGAAAGAAAGGGAAGTTAAGTCCAAGGTTTGTAGGACCTTTTGAGATTTTATGAAGGTTAGGAGAGGTAGCTTATGAAGTAGCCTTACCTCCAGAAATGGAAAGAATACACAATGTGTTTCACGTGTCTGTGTTGCGTCCTTATAAATCGGACTACAAGCACGTAATAGAGTATGAATGTAACACCCCCTTTTCGAAATAGAAAGAGAGGTTACTCAAAATATAACAAAACTGATGAATTTAATAGCATGGCTCAAAGCCACAAAAGAATAACCTTAATATCTGATAAATACCACAAGTCAACCATAATAAATAACAACATGACTAAATCCTTATTACAACTCCAAACAAACTAATGGATCACAACTTAAACAAAATATCTAAACCATTTGGATAAAAGGAAGCTCTCGTCACACTTGCCCTTGATTCCCCTGATTACCTGCCGGAAGAAAAACACAGCATGAGCCAAATGCCCAGTACGGATATAGAATACCGTTAATGAACCGAAATAACTAACTCAATTAAATAAAATAAAACGAAACGAACTGAAATGAAACGAACAAATCTTACACAACGAAATAATAGGCTGAATCAAATGGCTGGGTGTTATTTCATACCGAGCTCAGAATAAAACAGAATATATCTTGCCACACAGGCAAGTCAAATAATGCCACACAGGCAAATCACATACGTTGGACCGCGAATCCAATGCATGTAAAATCGAAAGGTGTGTTTGGCACAAACATCACCAATCCGCAGAACAGAACAGAACAGAAAACTAGGGTCGACCCATACGCCTCCCACAACAAAACGCCAAATGGCCAACTCCCACTGGAGCACAAAACGGAGACGTTGTGGACTGATCACACCGCCACGGAAGGTGTCATGCCTCGGCGCCAAGAGGACATGCCTGTGGTACCCCCACAGGTGGTTATAACTTAGGTATACCCTACGGTATTCTAACAAAAATATCACGTCACAACACATGCGACATAATATTAACACAAAGGGTTCTAATATATACATGTTAAATCGAACCGAATCAAAAACGCAATGTCTTCAAAATATATATCAACATGTACATCACTATAACTATCAAAATAAAACTTAGACATGATACACTAGTCTAAAGAATACAAACATGAGTTCTAATACGACGCCAAAACTAAACTATCACAATAATTGACAAGCAATAATTATGAGAAGCAATACTAAATTTCGAACGAATAACGAAACGAACAAATTAAAAACAAAAGAGTCTCGCTGAAAGAGTACGGAATCCGTACCTGGATTATGCAATGTAATACCCAAAGTATATTCCAAAAACTCGTTTAGACTCTCTCCATTCAATCTAAATAATTTAATAAGATTTTATTACAAATTTACTCATTAACAACATAATACTGTTAAATTTATTATCAAGTAAATTTTATAATTTTATCAACAAGATTAACGAGTTTAAATTAATATACTTAACTTTTAATTTGATTCACTAATTTCGTTTATAAATTTTATGGCCAAATAATTATTGAAATCTATATAAAAAAAATCACAAAATCGCCGCCTGCAGATTACCTGCAAGCCTGAAATCAACTATATATATAATCTTTTATATTGACAAATCAATCATATATATATTATATATGAATCAATGCTTTATAACTTTTTTTAGCATATTCAATATATATATATATATATATATATATATATATATATATATATAATATAGTCCAATGTCCTCCATTCCAAGACAAGATCAACTGAAACGAAAAAAGTAAAAACAATTCCACATGTTTTCACTAAGAAATCACAGATAGACTTACATGTATGAGAAAAAGAAAATTCAATTTCTGATCTTTGGTCTTCACAGTTTCGCCTCTTGCGCCGTTTCAATTCTTTACAGACGTGATGAAATATGAGTAGGTTTTATATATTTATTTATTAACATATCTTATTAACTCTCCTAATTTTAATAAGATTTATTATTACCCACATTTAAATTAGGAAACCCAATAAATTTTAAGGTCCAAATTGTACTAAATTAATTTACCCATCACTTATTAATACATTAGCCCACATAAATTAAATTACTATTTTGACCCAAATAAAATATAAAGTCCAATTAATATGTTTTAAACAAAGTAATTTATTTTTATTTTTATTTTAATATTTATTTATTTATTATTATTATTATTATTATTATTATTTTATTTATTTTTTCGGGTATTACAATGAATCTATTCAAGTAGAAAAAGACTTAACGTATGAAGAACTTCCGATTTAGATTATTGATAGGAAGGAACAAGTCTTGAGAAATAAAGTAATACCTTCAGTAAAGGTAATTTGGAGTAACCACGATGCTGAAGAAGCAACGTGGGAGCTCGAAAGTAAAATGAAGGAAAAATTTTCTCATTTGTTTATGTAAGAATAGCGAGATTCTAGGGACAGAATCCTTATAAGGAGGGGAGAATGTAACGCCTGAGAATTTCGAATTTTGAATGAATTAAATTTTTATTTGATTATGTGACGCCCCAAAATAGGTATACAACACCCATTCTGAGTCGTCAAAATACATGGTACAGAAACAACTACAACTTTATTAATACAACATAAAAATTGTGAGTTTAAATACCAATATTGTCATCTAGACAATATCCACACTCAAATAAAGTCCTCAGTACAATTATTGATACACTATTTTACAAAATAGTGAGGACTACTAAAACCACTGTCTTGAACCATCACTCCACACCCCGACTAGTTCCCGTTATATTCTCGCCTCATGAGAAGAAAAATGGAACAAAAATGAAAAGGGTGAGCTCAACTAGCCCAGTAAAGAATATTATGACTAAGATAATGTACAACAAATTATCGTTAGTCCTCAACAGGGAAAAATCTGATAGAATACAATAGACAATAAGTTTTAGATCAACAATCAAAGTGAAACAATAATTCATTAGAAGAGTTAAGTAGAGAATGAAATCTACTATCATCTATGAATTTAAAAGTCCATCATCGATATTTTATCCCTGTAACATCAATCAATATACATCTTGAATCAAATAGTCATCTTTGCACTACAGGCCAAAGATATTAATCAGTCAACCATGTTCATCTCAACACATGTTCATCTCAACACTTGTTCATCTTTGCACTACGGGCCAAAGATATTCATCATAAAATCATTCATCTTTGCACTACAGGCCAAAGATATTCAGTAATATCATCATTTAGGACTGAGGATGATGAAAAATATATTTTAAAGAAAACGAACCCAGTGAGACAAAAGAACAAATAGTAAGGATTCGTACTTCGGTTTATCCATGTTCAAAAATACCTCATAAATAATCATAGTGGAGTAAAATTCAAGAATGATCAAAACATGGATACAATCAAAGCTAGTATCCATAATAGATATTTTGGACACAAAAAAGAAAATTTAATTTTTCTGTGAATAGTGTCGTATTCGTGAATAATGTCAGATATCGTGAATAAAGTCGATACGTGAATAGTAACTCTCGACACTAAAAAGATAGAAATTCCACAAGAAAATCATCATGCTTCATGAATAGTACTCGTGAATAGTAACTCATGAATAGTAACCCCGACATGAAAAAGTTCCAAATTTGATAAAAAGTTTTAACCAATATTTCGGCATAATGATATTGAAGAAATAATATCACTTACGAAGAAAATAACATCCTTTACCTCGAAAAGACAGTACTTCTGACTGGAATACTGGATATAGTGCTAAAGGGAACTTGCACCGTATAGCAACACTCGAAGTATCAAAAATACTCACAAGAATACACTCGATAATATAGAGAGAGAAAGAGAGAGAAAACTTCAGTTTCTGGTATGATTTTCAATTCTAACCTAAGCACCCTATTTATAGAAAAATGATTAGAACACCAAAGCAGAAAATTGAATATAATAATATATTTATAACCAAATTTTCCTTAGCCCACCACATCAAAAACACATTTTCCACACAAATGCACCAAAAATGAAAAACATGTTTTAAACAATTTTTGTTACAAAATCAATTCAGACTCAATAATTCGGAACTTCAATAATTCATAATAAATAGCCCTTTTATCAGAAAAATTCGAACCTCATGTCCTTTCCATAGGAAATTTAATTCTATACAACTTTGCAGAAGAAAGTTTTTCCAAATTCCAAACAAAAATTGACCAAAATCCACAAACAGGCGATTTTACAGGCTATAATCAAATTTCGGTCAAGAATTGGGGTCCACCGACACACAAAACATGTGTTAATCATTTAATGCAACAAAAATACTCTTCCTCCTCATATACTCATATATCCCACATTTATTGTAAAAAATATCACCATTATAATAATAAAATATTATTTTATCAGAAAAGATAAAATATCAATTTTCAACAATTGTCACATTTAAAATTTTCTCTATCTATATCCACATAAAATCAATATTTTCCTCATCATATAAATCAATAATTAATTATTCACAAATAATATTACAGAATCACAATCATCGACAACAGCGCTTCGAGAAAGAGAGGGCTTTCCAATAAGAATTTCTCCTTACTGGCGCGCAATTAGGTCACCAAACCTCTCCTTAGATAGAACTTTCTAGATATTGCCAATAATATTTTCTAATAATATTATTCAGATAATATGCATTATTGCTTCGATAATGGAAAATACTGTGTAGTGACAATTATTGAAACAATAGTAATATAAAATATCAACGCAGCAATTATTGAATCAATAAAATAAAATAATCGAATAAGAATTCACCGTAACAATTATTGAGTAGTGCCTTCACGTACGTAGAATCAATAATTGATGCAATATCGTGTCTTCTTGTGCAACAATGCGACATCTTGTGTTTTAACCACCGGGTATTCCAACAGTGTTAACGGTAACAACTACGCCGTTATTTATAAACAACTTATACTTGTCATTTTCTTTAGCCAATCGCTTTCCGTTATGGGTCCCACACAAGGCTGCGCCATCGTACAAATATTCCCCGACAACAAGAATATTCCACGACCAAACGAATATTCTCCGACAACAATGAGTATTTTATAACCCCTTGCTTATTTAAAATATTTGCGCATTTTACCCATAACTAACCACATTAATCAAACCAACCCTTACTATTTCAAAATAATAAATAGAGGAAATTTAATTTTATTTATAATAAGTTGGGGTCTTACAGATTATGTGAATTAAATGAATTTAATTAATTTATTGTGTGAGTAAGATGTTCGAAGGTCGTTCTATGACCTAGAATATATGGATGTGGTTAGTATTCTGGCTTTGTGCTAGGATTAATTGTTGAGAATTACCAAGACGAAAACGAAGGTTTTTTAAGAATGTTTACGTAAAAACACTATTCATCCGATTCGTTCGGAGCTAAGGTTTGAAATTTTGAGAAAAGTTTAATGATAGAATATGAAGATATTATGGAATATCCAATAATATTTCCGTTATGGCAAACGAAGTTTTCGCCTGCGGACTTAAAACCTAAGGGTTTGTGAAAGAGGTTTCCAAAAGGGAAATGATATGCGTATAATCATTTTGATGATTATACATATGAGATACGAGTATTATACTAGTATGAATACGAGTATGGTATGAAGAATAGTACAACGTATAATACGAATATCGTATGAGTATTAGACGAAGAGAATACGGGAGTTATACGTGTAGAATACGAGAAGTATTAATAGAGTATGAGTAAAGAATTTTGGTATAATTCAATTGGACTTAAATCAATAGCAAGCCCGATGAATTATATAAGCAATCCCAAGTCAAGGCACAACATTAAGTTATGTCAAGCCCAATCCAAAAAGTAAACCGCGGGTCGAACCGGTGGGTCATGGGATGGGTAAAACCCATGGGGTAACCCGTGGGAGGATCCAAGAGGGAGTGGGCCGGCCACTTGGTGGTCAAGTAAAGTGGCAACTTTCTCACCAAGTACTTTACTTGGTGGCAAAGTTGATTAAGGGGGTGGAATAGTAAGGAGGTGGAGTTTGGACAATTTTGCCCCTTAAGTTGGTTTTCTATATATACAAAGCTAGATTTGGTTAATTGTTGTTTTACAAAGCTTGACCAATACATATTGAGAGAGAGAAAAAGCTAGAAACGCTTAATCATTCTACTTCCAAGCAAACCAATAGACGATTATCAATAACGTTAATTACTTCAAAGGTAAATTCTCATAAACCGAAATCTCCATCTTTTTCGATTTCTTTCTCGTAGAAGAATCGTAGATTGGTGGAGCATGTTTATTGAGGATATATAAGGATGTTTATTAATGACCAAATCATTGATAAGTCATGACCAAATAGAAATTGTAAGTGTTTACGTGAATTAAAATCGTAGAAAGTCTTGAACGTTAACTTAGTTATGAATTAATGAACGATTTGAAACCGTTATAGCTAAGGAATGTGCCTATTACTTGGTTAGGATGACTATGATGAATAAATGGAGTTTTCCATTTGATTTGGCTTATAGAACACAAGTAACGAAGTTATGGCGAATTTTGCGAAAATAGACGTTAAACGTTGAAAACGTAGAAATCTCGGATTAAAGGTCAAAAGTTGTCGTGTGACTTGAAAACGTTGGTTTCCAATGTCAACACGTGAGATAAGGTAAGTAAGAGTCGTTGGCAAAAGAATCGTCACATTCCGACTTATAATGAAGAAAATGAGTACTGAACGGTCAAAAATGTTAAACGAACGCTCAAAAATGAACTCAAAGGTGAATTCCAAGTTAACAGATTCGAAAGTATAAAATTCTTATATAAACACGTAAAGGATGTAATTTGTGAGTTGTAGGCTTTCGAATGGGTCAATTCGGATGTAAAACGAACAAATTATGAAGCCAGGAGTTTCGCTAGAAAACCAAACTGTTTTGGTCAACTAGTGCACAGAGGTGAAATACAATGTCACAAAAACGGTCTACAAAGTGGTGGCCCATGAAACTGAGACTCACCGAGTCCCCTGTTAAGTCAAAGTATAAATACCACTAAAATACTAGGGATGTCGCGGTCACAACAATATGAATGAAAAAATCTTGACCAAGTTAGGTTTTATTCCATTTGAATGTAGACCTAAGGTAAGACATTGAAGGTACTTAATGTACATAATAAGATTGAACTTAAATCACTTATAAAGTGATAATGTAAGAAGGTTTATTAAGGTTTAATAGAAATTAAACGAAGAACACGAGAACATAATAAGTAAACCGTAAATGTCGTTCAAACGTTGGTACTTCACCAATAATGATCGAATGTCGGTTAAGGACGTAAGAACGTTAATGAGCCATGACAAAGTATAGAAAATCGAATCGACTTTAATAACAAAGTTAATTCAAGTAAGACATAGAAGAGAAAGAAGTTAGTTAGGGAGAATACAGTTAGTTATTTGATACTAATTACAGTGTGCTATGTGAATATATCATGTAGATCCTGTAAAGACTGGGATTTGTTGAATTATTTATTCGAAGACGCTTGAAGGCAATTCTTTCTTAAACGCTTGTCTAACCTTCGTATTAGCCAAGTTTTATGTGATGCATGTTATAAGATGCATGAATGGTTTTAAAGAAAGAGTCAATGCCTGTTTTAACTCGGCTAGACTAATACTGAAGAGTTGATTGATTTGTTTATAAGTCTTTCGATATAAAACTGTTAACGTTATCCTATACCAAGTATTTGGTACGGATGAGAAGGTAAGTTTGTCTATGTACAAACAAAAGTATTTTTCATCGATTATTTGATGGGCAGGTGAGGTTGCCAAATGTTAAACGTAAATACGTTTGACGAAAGAGTGTTGATCAACATAGAGTACAATAGGCTGATCACCTAGAAGTGCTCGTAAGTAAAGACGGGTGGATGGCCTTGGTGCCGGATATCCTTTTCAAGTATGAAAACGAAAAGAGTATGTTCATGGTCTATTGACCGGTTCATCATTCCTAAGCTATTATATATACTTTGGAATTGTTGTAAGACATGAGAAGTACTAGTCAAAGGTTTCATAATGCTTCGTAGTTAATTGTTCAGATATGGAAATAAAGCATGTAATTGTCAAGGTGATATTCATATGATTCTTTGTTAAGACTTGCTGAGCTATTTATGCTCATTCTTGCTTGAACCATATGTTTGCAGCTAAAGTCGAACGAAGTGAGAGTTCTAAGAGAGATAAAGGCAAGGCTAAGATGGACAATTAATCGTCTTGTAATAGATTAGTGTATTTGGTTGTAATATACTTATGAAGAACAACGAATGTATTCGGTTTATGAACATGGGAAAGGATTTATTACAAATGTAATACAAAGATAGTAATTACACTCATTTTTGTTGTTATCTCAATACAATGATTGTATGGATTGTAATATTGTGGAGCACCATTTGTCGGGTTAGAAGATACCCGGATTTGGGGGCGTCACAGTTAAACTGATAAAATACAATAAACATCAAGTTTAACTGCAGCGGAACAAGCAATCCATTAGAAGAGTCAAGTAGAGCATGATATCTACTATCTTATATGATTTACAAAAAGTTTTTTATCAACTTTATCGCTGAGACTCAGCTTAATAAATAAACCACATCATCGAATCATCCATGAACTACGGGCCAATGATATTCATGTAATCATCAATGGTCATGATCATACCAAAAACTGTCCATCAATGCACTACGGGCCAATGAGGACTTTTACCACATCATTTGTAACATTACGGTTATCATTATACCGAATAATCCATGGTCATAATCATACCAATCAATAGTACATCTATGCACGTAAGTCACATATGACTTTTATCACAATATAAGTATGAGGATGATGACAATTATATAAGAATTCAATTAAAAGAAATTAAATGATAAATTTTTAAAGATTTATAACTTAATTTATTCAGAATTCAATAATATCCAAATTGTCAACATGATACTGCTTGGTGGAGTAAAATTCAAGAATAATATTGTATCAAAAATGATTTGGACAGCAAAGAAATCAATTTTTGTCATGAATAATTCCCCGAGTGAATAGTACCTGAGTGAATAGTACCCCGTGAATTGTACTTCGAGAATAGTACCCCATGAATAGTACTTTGTGAATAATACCGTAAAAATGAATACTACTCATGGACAGTACTCCAACATGAAAAGTTTAAAATTTAATAAGAATGTGCAGAAAATATCCTTGTGAAACGATACTAGGTGAAGCGCAAATTCCAAGGATATTCTACTAATTTCACGGAGTATAGAACAAATACTTTAACAAAATGAGGGTATAATCAAGAATACGAGATGAAATAATATTACTCATATACTACAGAGTATGGAAGAAAATAATATCACTTACCTCAAAAGAAGACTGAATACTAGAATAGTGAAGTAGCAGACTTCTCTTCTTCTTTCTCTCTATAGTTTCTCTCTCTATAATTGCTCTTGTGAGTCTTAGTGAATTGGTGAGAATGAAAGAAGAATGAGCTTCTATTTATAGAAAAACATAGTTTCGATAATTGCACGTTTTGGGGCTCGAAATATTACAGTATAATACCTTCATCTTTTCCTTTATTTTTAATTTAGTCCTGTAAGTATTATCAAACTTGCATCACCTCCCCTAATAGTATATCATGTGAATCAATAGTACATTCATGTGAATCAATAGTTCTATACATGTGAAAAAAATAATTACAGTATAGTACATTCATCTATACCTCCATTTTAAATTTAGTCATGCAAGTATTATCAATCTTGCACCACCTCCCCTAATAGTATATGCATGTGAATCAATAGTACACATATGTGAACAAATAGTTATAAGCATGTGAATTAATAGCAATTAATTGTTCATTTATCCGATTAATTAACCGATTGGTCAATATAACCTTCAGATATCAATTATTATCGGAATAGATGTCGATTTCCACTAACACTAATAATCCCAACACAATAAAAATATCAATTTCATCTTTAATCAATACGAACTTATTCATCATTAATATTATAACTCACAATATTTAACAACCAGATCATTCCCATGAAAGAGGGGGCTTTCCGATAAGGATTTCTTCCTATTGGCGCGCAATTAGGTGACCAAACCTCTCATTGACAGAACTTTCTAGACATTGTCAATATTGCAAATAATAATATAAATAACTTTGTCATCTCAATTATTGATTTAATAATAATAAATATTATGCAGATGATACTGTGACAATAATTGAATCAATAATATGAGAGATATTATGCAGCAACTATTGTAGTAATAATTGAGTATAACTGAGTGACTTCTCACGAAAGCATCAATAATCAATACCGTGTGCTACTATGCAACCCCACGCCAGACATCGTTTTTTTACCAATAGGATAGTTCAACAGTTTAACGGTAAAACTTTCGTTATTTTTATAAAAAGATAATTTTGTCATTTTCTAAATACGACAATACTTCCGTTGTGGGGTCCACAAATGATTGTGTCGTCGTACAAATATTCTCTGTTAAAACGAATATTATATAACCACTTGCTTACTTTGCAAAATTTATAAATATTACCCCCAACTATAACATTATATCAAATTCACACCATAATATTCAAAAATATATTTCGAGAAAAATTAATTTTTATTCATAAAAGTTGGGGTCTTACACTAACAACAACCAAAACATCCCACAACACAAAAAGGAGTTGTGAAAATATTATAGCAAGAAGGAATCCAAACAGCTTAAAACAAGTAAAATAGCAACAACACCGAATCAAGCTGAAAACAGATGGGAAGGATTATGGAATGAGTGGTCGCCTTATAAAATGAAAATAACTACATATACAACTTCTTCTACAGATAGCCACAATGACAAAACTAGAAAAACATAGATCAAATACATCTAAGGGAATAATAGTGGCTTGCAAGTGCTAAAAAATTTAGCAAATTAATGATAAAAATATCAATTGAAGGTGAAACTGCTAAAAACTTAATTGATAAGCTTCATAAATGGTAGTAAATGAGACTTGCTAATGCAAAAAACACCTTTCCAAAAAATAGTTTTAATGTGTCTCAAAATCAAAAATTACCAAACATATGGAGTTGTTGCTGCTGACACTACATGTATTTAATGTTACACCAAATCAATCGACTACAACAACCAACCACCAAACCAGAGCAACCAAAGTCACCACCTATCAGATTCCAGCTCGAACAAATGATGGGTGAGCCTAACAGCGATGGGAGGATGTCGGAGGTAAGAGATGATGGTAGTTCGAACCAGATTCCAGTGATGCCACAAACACCCATTATCCAACCAGATCGTGGAGTTAAATCTGATCAAAAAACGGGAACAGATCCACAAAATGAACAAGAGTCCGGGTTAAATGCTTTTTCAGTCACCATACTATATGTCAACTTACAGATGGATAACTGAATTTTTTTTTCTTACAGTCAATTCACTGTACTCGATTTTACTAATAAAAAATTAAAAAAACTGTTGAGTCAAGGTTGACTTAACGGAAGTGATGATGTGGCGGCTGACTTGTCTAAAAAAAATCCTATGTGGCAGTTAGTATGCGACGTGACAGTGATGATGTGGATTTGGAGGAAAATGTTTATGAAAAAATGAAAAAAAAATATTTTAAAGTATAATATAAATTATAAAAATTAGCCAAAAAAACAAGAAAATAAATAAATAAAAATAAAAATTTTTAATAAAAATTAAAAAATGCAGTTTTTTTATTTTTTACTCCATCCGTCCCAAATTATCTGATGTTCTAGAGTTCCACACAGATACCAATATGTGTGATAAAAATACTAAAATACCCTTATTGGTGGAAATATGAAAAAGGTGTTTAAAAAAGAGTGCATGAAATAGTCTGTAGAGAGAGGAAGAGAGAGAAAGTATGAGTGCATTAAATAGACAAAAACTCTGCAGAGAGAGAAAGTATGAGTGCATATATATGTGTGGAGAGAGGAAGAGAGAGAAAGTATGAGTGCATTAAATAGACAAATAATCTGCAGAGAGAGAAAGTATGAGTGCATATATATGTGTGGAGAGAGGATGAGAGTAATGACTATCAACAATTAGGGTAAAGGGGCAAATTTGGAAAATAAAAAAAAAATGCATTGAAATCTTGAAAAAGCAGATATTGTGGAACAAATTTTTTTGCTAAAACAGCAGATAATTTGGGATAGAGGGAGTATTAAAAAAAAGTAAAACGCAATTTTTTTAATAAAAATAATTTTTATTTTTATAAAAAAGATAATTTTAAAACGCAGCTTTTTTTAATAAAAATAAAAAAAATGCAATTTTTTTTGTAATAAAAATTAAAAATTTAGTTTTTTTAATAAAAAAATATTAAACAAGCAATTTTTTTTAATAAATGTTTTTCTTTTTTTTAAAAAAATTTTAAAATGCTATTTTTAATAAAAATAATTGTTAAAAATGCGCTTTATTTTAATAAAAATAAAAATGCTATTTTTTAAGAATAAAAATTTTAGTTTTTTTAAAAATAATTAAAAAGCAGCTTTTTTTTTAATAAAAAATTAATGATTAATTTTATTATAAAAAATATTTTTTAAGTCAAGGTTGACTTAAAATGCATTTTTTTAATAATAATAAAAATCTCTTTAAACTGTTAACATATTTAAAAATGCAATTTTTTAATATCTTAAAAGTTTATTTAATTAAAAAAATGCACTTTTTTAATAAAAAAATTAACAAATTAATTTTAAAATATTTTTAATTTTAAAATCATTACAAATTTAAAATCTCTTAATTAAAAAAAGCGAGTTTTAATTTTTTTAATAAAAAATAAAAAAAGCGCATTTTTAATTTTTATTAAAAATAATTATTTTATTTATTTATTTTCTTATTTTTTTTGGATAATTTTTATAATTTATATTATACTTTAAAATATTTTTTTCCATTTTTTCATAAAAACTTTCCTCCAAATCCACGTCATCACTGTCACGTCGCATACTAACTGTCACATAGGCTTTTTTTAGATAAGTCAGCTGCCACATCATCACTTTCGTTAAGTCAGCATTGACTTAACAGTTTTTTTAATTTTTTGTTAGTAAAATTGAGTACAGTGAGTTGACTGTAAGAAAAAGAAGTTTAATTATCCATCTGTAAGTTGACATATAGTACGGTGACTGAAAAAACATTTAACCCACAAGAGTCCCAATACAGTCAAAATAAATTTTACCCAAAACTCCAATTCATCTGAACAGAACATAGCAAACACTAGAAGATCGAAAGAATGTTATCCGACACACCGACGATAGAAAAGGGAGGAGGTATCAGACAACTACGACAACCCCAAACCCACCGAAAAACCAGATCGATACAAATCAACGACCCAAACATAATGAATGTATTGGGGTTGAGACATTTTTGAGGCTTTTTTCATAGATCGCAGTCCTTCGCTGGAATGAAAGGGGCTTTTTTCGATCAATCGATTTGGGAATTTATTTCGATAGTTTTGTAACTTCTGATATTTTTTTAATTAGTCTGAATATATTAAAGAAAGTGGTGTGACCATTTTACTCTTTAATATATTAAAAATATATAATAACAAAATAAAAAACTATTTTTTACACACATCAGCTAGTTATGTCACACCCAGATAGCTACGTCAGCAATTTCTGACGTGGCAGACTCAATTTGTTGGAATTGAAAAAAATTAATAGTTCAATCATTTAATTGACAAAATTAAAAGGTGGATCACCGAAATAGAATGTGACATATAGTTTAAAATAATAAATTATATTTAAGCCTTGATTTATTATACAACAATTCAAAAAAACTCTTATTCCAAAGACACAATTATGTTGGCGATTGTTTTCTAATAAGTAATTTTGAATATATGTATAACAGTACATTTAGTAATAAAATTAACATAATAATTATATTTTTTTTAATAAGTGTGTAAATGGTCAAAATTACATATAATTTGGGACGGAGGTAGTACATAAAATTTATATTATTCATAATATTTTAAGGGTAATATTAGAATTTAAGAAAATTCACGAAATCAAGTTTCATTTTCAAGTGCAAACAGAAAATTATGACACCGAAACATACAAGTAACAACTCCAAAAACCCGCGGAAATAACCCACACATGACACAACTATCAACCTGGAAAATTTTCACCATATTATTTGAATCTCGACACTTCCTCTATCCGAAATTCCCAATTTTCATCATCTCCGATAAGGAAGAAGATGCACCGTTCATCGAGCTCCACTAGAGTCTCAGAAAAGCTATTTTCTCATCCCTCTTCACTATCGACATCCGCATCTTCGCCATCTCTGATTTTGAGGCAATCAAAATCAACAGCCGACCTCGATGAATTGCCCTCTTACGATCCCCAATCACTTTTAGGTAAGAGAGAGAGGACTCGTATCCGATTTGCAGAGTCTGCCGTTCATTTCATCCACTTGTTATTGATTTACTGTGCAGTCGTTCTCTGGTTCTTCTCAAGACCAGGTAATTAAATTAGAAGTCCAATCTTAATTACCCATTTTGTTGAATCTTTGTTTATTTTATCAGGACACCCTTTTTGTTATAATGTAATGTTTATATCTTCGATCAATTTGTGGTATTGGGTAGTGTGGATTTGAAGGTACCGTTTTGTTTATAATGTTTATATCTTTGATCAATTTTTTAATATTGGGTAGCGTGGATTTGAAGGCGGAAGTTTTCGTTTTATCTGTTGGGTGTGTGTTTATAGGTATGTTCTGTTGTTCTTAATTATTATACGTCCCGGTTTGATTGGAATTTCGATGACCCACTTGGTTAAATTTTAATTTTTGATTGCATAACAATATATAATTAATGTTTGAGCTGTAAAGAATTTTGTTACTGTAAGTTGACGCAATAAAACTATAGCTACCGAGGAGTGAGGACTGAGGAATTAAATTGGACATTGAAATTAGAAAAGAAACATTGCTTGTAGATATTGCTACAGAATGATATATTATTTTGTTAAATTTGATAATAGAGAGTTGAACTTCTTGTAGTATGTCAATTTGTTTCATCAGAGGAAAATTTATTAACACATTACCTTTTTGTGTTTAGCTGATCTTGTTTTCTTACTATGGTAGTTGTTTCATAGGTTAGCTTATGAAGAATTATATAGCTTAGTATATTTTTTCTGTAAAAGATGTGATTTTTAAATCTTTGGGGTATATTAATAAATGAAGGGAGAAGTTAAAATTTGTACACATCTATGCATTCTTTGTTTCGCAATGAGATGTACACAAGCATGCTCTTGTTTGTTGAAGCGATGATTGGGGGCCTACACACTATATATCTTTTTGATCATCATTTTGGTTTGACATCATTTTGGTTAGAGTTAGATGCTTGCACATGATAATTTGTCAAAAATCTGAAGGAAAAGAAGCCCTTCTTGCTGGTTGGCCAAGGTGTCTGGTCTCAGTAACCTTCTTGAAAGAAGAATACATTTTTGCAGCCTTTCATTAGTGTCTTTTAATTATTATTGATTTTTTGGGGAAAGCTGTTTAGCCATGAATTTAATAAATGGGTAAGAAATAGATAAAACATTAACATAAGAGCCTCACCCCTAACCACAATCCCCAAATGATATACAATAAAAACCAAAAATAAGTTGGTGGAAATAAAACTCTAGACAAACTAGGCCTAAAGATACATATACCATTACAGTCATCTCTCCAAATTCTCATAGAGTTATTTGGAAATGATGTGCTGCAACATAAGTATAGATGCATCATTAGAATGTCGCTGAGTTCTAATGAATAAATGCATACATGCTCTGTATGCATGCTGCAACCTTGATACTTGTGCAAACAAATCTCCACACTGCCTAAATCCTAATGACTAATGAGATAATTCTACTGTCAAGCTATAGTTTTCCTTGTCATTATCATATCAACTAAAACCTGTGAGTCAAAAGAACCAAAACATCTCATAAAGCTAATATTTCCCCCATCATATCAGTAACTTGTCCCCATCATATCAGCTGAAACTGATATCATGACTCCTTCCCCAAATTACCAATAGCTTCTGAAGACGCAACGAAACATCAATGTTTAGTTTCTCTGTGTCAGAATCACGAGTTCCGTCATTTGACCCAATCACCTCTTTCCACCGGAAAAACTTTAATTTCAAGGTTATAAAGAAAAATACATGACTGATGACAAAAAAAAAGCTATGAGATTTAGGGTAATAAATTTTCAACAAATCCTGCACCTATTTTGAGACCCAATCAACCAGTTATTGACTCCACAGTTTCCAGAGTAACAGCTAAACATCATAATCTTTAAGGATTTTTTTTGTCATATCTGATTTTCTAAGTCCATCTCACTTTCTCTTAATACAGTTTTTTGTTTTTTTTTAATTATATATGTATTGTTTTCATATTAGAGATTATCTTTTGTGTGTGCGCGGTGGCATGTATTTTGATTACGAGGAAAGAGGTACACTATCCATATTTTTAGCAACTTCAATTATTTTAGCAGGTACATGAAAACAAATGTGATCAAATCTGGTAACCGTTGAGACTCACAAAAAATGTGGGTTAGTGCAAGGTTCTTTTTAAATCTCAGAGGTCCTTAGTTAGAGGAAAGGTAACGAGTGTATTGTTTATAATGGGATTTTGATTGGCATAAAACACAGGCTATGTCATCTCCACCATTTAGTTTTTGCTTTTAGCCACCCGTATTAGGACTTAATCATTCATTTATTACATGTAAATTTTCGGGTTTCTCAAGTAAACTATAGCACTAGTTGTTATTCAGCGTTTTATTATCAAGCAAACTAAACTATAATGTTGTTCAGCATTATGTTAAGATTCATAATTGTTTTGTAGATGCATTTTATTATTTTTTTCTGGTGAATTTATAAGATATCAACACAATCTAATACAAAGTGTTAAACTTGAAGCTATTGATTTCTCATACAGCAGTTGATTTGGTGAATAAAGGTGATTTATTTGTTGCCAGAGTTGATGTTTGACTATGATAGGCGATGTTGGTAGGAGTTCAAGTAGCGACTTCAAACTCGGGAGGACTTGTGATCCAAAAAATCTCTCAGTGGATCAGGTACATCAGAAACAATAAATTTTGAAGCAGGAAAGTCCCAAGATTATTTAAAGATTTTTTTTTTCCTGTTTTTTTTTTTGTTACAAGTCCTAATAATAAGGTAATATGTTTTCTCTTTTTGTTTACCTAATGTGAGTCCTTTCATTCTTTACAACTTTCATATAAATAATGACACATTACATTATTATTGTTAAATACTGAGAAACACTTCCGCAATCCTTTGTTTCCTTCTTATCATAAATCGTAAATAAATATTGTTGGATGTTTGCAAAAGCATATTTTTATACTTTAGGATCCGTTTGATAACTATTTCTGTTGCTTCTTATTTATTTTTTTTGTGCTTTCACTTATTTTCGTGAGAGGAAATATAAATCAGCCAATACTGGTTGGTAACTATGTTTCATAAATGAAGTTTTAAATTTTCTTGTTGATTAAATTTGATGTTTGACCTCATTAGAATTGGAATGTCTTTTTCTTTTTTTTTTTTGGCTATATTCAACTGAAATTTAACATTCTTGTGAGTAGTTATCAAATAAAAATTGCAAACTAACCTCCAATACAAATAAAAAAAATTATGACCATACAATAAACTTATCCAAAAAAAGAAAGAAAAAAATAATAACAGATTTAATCTGTGATGACCTGCAGCACTGCCTCTATCTTCGAATCGGCCCATACTGGTCCGAGATATTTGTAATTTAGTACCGGTATTGGTACCTATTTTTTAAGATATTCAATAACCGGTTCGGTACTATTTTTTATCGACGAACACCCTTAATAACAACTATGGGTGCCTGAAGAGCTAATGTATATTCCACATTTTGGTTACTATTGCCGGTCACTGAGGCTTCGGTCGCCGGTTTCCCTGTCATTAGGTCACCAATTTCCTTGACCTTCCGATAAACAGTCAGTCGGGTTTGGTCATTGTGACTCCCTTTGAGAAGGCACCTCTCTCAAAATTATGGGTTTATTTTGTTGAGTTTTTTAGAGAGAGTTGTCTCATGCCCAAGGTATTCTCAACCTACCTACTGGTGAAATGGTGTTTAGTTAGAAGTAGAAACAAAATTTAGAACAAAGCAGTTACCAAATAAGACTTTATGAAACAAAAATTTAGAACTAGAAGCAGTTACCAAATAAGACTTTATATTACACTACTTGGTACATTATGTCATTACTGGCAGTGACCAAAGTACCTGTCTGACATTAATTGAGGCCCGGTGCATTGAACAACAATGGATATCAGGAAATGAGACGGGTATGAGGCATGAAATTTGGATTCGTTTTGCAAGTACTTTCTCATTGGACTAAGCGACCCAATTATACGTTGGTAAGACTTACATTGGACTAATCGACCCATTTATACTCTTCAAGCAAGTGAAAAAATATATGCAATGGTGTTGAACAGCACGCAGAGAGAAAATTCCAAACAAGAGAAAAATGGCCATATCCTTGCATCTCATAATTACCATCTGCAAAAGGCCTAACCCTGAACAAACAACTATGAACATGAATATTTTATAGCCATTTTGACTTTAACATGCCTACACATTTTCAAGACCTTGAATATAAACAACATATAAATAAAATGGCATCAACTTTTCAGTCTACCTCAGTAACCTTGTTTTGCTGGGGAATATAAATTTATAAACTCGCTATATTGGCTCACACTCAAAGTTTGTATGTTCCAATATTGGCCCAAGCCTAACTACCTTAGGAATGACTACATTGTTCCGAACAAAGCACACCAATGGATTATCCAACTGCAGAAGAGTTCCCACGAGATTTGCACGTATGGTTAATGGAAAAACACGAGGCCATCTTTCGTTTTCATAAGACTTAAGTGTATCTTCCACCGACGTATGTCCTGATTTGATCACTGGAGCAAGTTTTTTCGCCAAAACAACTGCATCCTCCGGGGCACAACAACCACCCTGACCAAGATTAGGAGTCATTGGGTGCCATGCATCACCAACCAGAACAATTCTGCCTGCTGAAGCGGAAGGGCTTATGGTTGTCCACAACCAACGGTCTACCAGAGGAGTTCTAATTATCGTGTCACCTGGCGTCACATCTATGATATTGAGTAGCTCCAAGGGCCAGTTTTTAACAAGTTCACCAGTTTGCTTCTTCAATACAGATGGATCTGTGATCTTTGGACCTGCCACAGATATGTACTGAGATGTTAGAACTAGTGTTACCTAGAACGCAGTTTGTTCGGTTTGTGGAACCGATACGGGTATGCGGCACGTTACATAACGCGAAACACTAGGGTAGCTTTATGGGAGTGCTTATTCTCAGGAATTGTCTTAAGAGTAAATGCAGAAAAATTAAGTTCAATAGAAGATTTTTGGTTGAATCAACAAGTTGATTATTCTATTAATAATTTAGTACAAATACGAGTTTGAGCATTCAATACTAAGTTAATACTATTGATATTTCTACAACTATAGGTAAAACAACAAAAAACCAATATTTCATTATGCTAACTTTGGAGTATTATGAATAACATGTTTTGGAGTATCTATATCCCGTGAATTACTTTTCCGCAATTAAATACCATGGTTGAAAACCAATTATGAAAACAAAATAACAAATAACCATCCACAAGCAAGACACCAAATTTACGTGAAAAACCAAAATTATGTAAACTCCTAATCTCCACTATATCACTAATAATGGGCTTATATTAATCCTCCTCTCAAGTTTTATGCCTAAAACTTGAGGTTAGAGATAATACAAATTTTTTAATTAAGTAAAACTAATTAACTTCACCACCAAAAAACACAAAGTCTTCAAGCTTTCAATTCCAATAATTTATTCTTTTGGTATCTTCTCTTTAAATATAATAAGTCTATATTTTGATTTCTTAATCCATTCCTATTATGGATTAGAAACAATTTATTCTCCTAATCAAATTAGGGATCACATCTCCTTGTCTTGGTCACCAACCACTCTAACAAGTAAATCCTTTTTCAACTTGGATTCCTTTCATGGAATCTCCAATTCCAATATTGTTTCCATTAACCCAATTTCTAATTGGATTAATATCAAGTAAACCCACTTACTTGCTCACAAATAAAATCAATTCTTTTCTATCTTGGATTCTATCTCATGGGTGAGTATTGAGTTTGAGTACACAACTACCTATGTAATTCGCTCGGTCTATTTTAGTCTTTTAGTAAATGAATTTAATAATTTAACATCTTTAAATAAAAATTATGTTGATTTGAACTTAAAGCTATGTTTAACTGAACCGAGTTGAGCGTATATTGAATTGCTCAAATTTGGTTCAAGTATATAAATAAGTTTAATTAAAGCTCGTTTAACTATCGAATAAATATGATCCGAATATCAATAGAAAATTAAGGTGGTTCGAGTAAATTATCGAACTTTAAAATTTGCTCATATTTGACTCATTTATATTTCGAGTTGAGCTTGAATCGAACTTTTAGACGAGCGGGTACGAATCGAGCCCAAACTGTTTGGTTATTTTACCGCCTTAATTATCAGTGTGCTTGAAGCTTTTGAAAGGGCGAAATGGATTTAAACTGCTCATTCCAATTTCCACATGAAACATAACAAAAGGCTAAAAGGAAAATTGGTGCACAAAAACCAATGATAGTAATTCTTCGGATGAAGTACTTCCAATAAAAGTTGAATTTAGTTCATTACCAGGAGTTGAGCTGTTGAAGCAAACAAACCAATAAACTTTTGTTTGTGAAACTGGAACATAACCAGCACGTACTCCTCTTCCATAAATGTAGTTAACCTTCGGCTCAAATGGCTGCCCGTCGGGGTAAAATGCAAGGCCGCGAAAAGCACAATGTCCTACATACTTGGGCTTGAAAACCCATCCACTTAGCTATTGGAGAGCGGATCCCATCACAGCCTATAACAATCTGTTAAATCTTACAAAGTTATAGAGCAATCTAAAATATATGGTAATAAGCCTCAAAATTTTTTGTTTGGTTTACTTTCTTTGTTAATGGTTGGATGCTAAGGGAGGGAGGGAGGGTGAGGGCTGATAGGATAAGATTAAAAAAGAAATACTTAACTTTCTTTGACCTTATGATTGGATAAAAATAATCACTCAAGAAGGCGATAATAATCAAGTTATCAAGTATGCCATCACTGAGAACATATTAGTTAGCAGTCACTGCAGGTTTCATTGCACTTCCTGATTTGGAAAAATGACAATAGAGTTTAAGGGGCTGAATTGGAACACAGTTATAGCTACCTTAGCAGATAATTGAGTCCCATCCATGAGTTGTAGCAAAGTTTCACCACTTTCAGTTTTTTCAATCTGTCTTAGCTTTGAAGAAAAACAGATTGCATCTGATGGAAGCTGATTGGCCAGAGTCTCAAGAAGGATTCCCCTCTCCACAGGACGAACCTCTTGACTGTCAGTAATCATGATATAGACTAATTATGGACAAAGTAGATAATTAATGTGGCTAGGTGCTACAAATTACAGGTAAAACTAATACTACCTTTCATCTTCCTCTTTGAATTTGAAGGAACGCAACTCCCTTCCATCTTCTGCTTTTATCGCCATCCTGTACAGCTGATAACATTAAAAGGTTCAGGGAAAAGGGAAAGAAAAATAAAGGAATAACAATAACTTATATACATTCTCGTAAGGTAAAGAAATGTTTAAATGGTAAAAAAGCTATTCAATTCAGTTAGTTTCATAGACATTCTATAACTCAAGTTGTTTTTGGAGATTTGAGATAATAGAAAATGTTTTGAAATATAATCATGATAGTGAATTTGAATTGTGTGAAATAGCCTGAAATTCTTTCTCCAACTACCAAACAACCACTTCAGGAAACATAATCAAGGATAAACATAAAAATAGAAATGCAAGAAGTTATGGATGTGTGTATAATCATATAGAATGCAGAGACCATATATAAACCGAAGCATTACAGTGGACCAGAGGAAGAAAATGTTTAAGCCATTCTTGGATAAGATTTCGTGTATCGAAACATTCTTTACAAGTTTACATGGCCTGAAATATTTTTCCTCAAATAATCTCACCAAGTCTTGTCCACCTTCTCTTTCACTTAATGGTACAAAAAGGCTTAAGCCAAAACACCATGCTTAAGGAAATGTACATAAAAAGTCCAAATGCCAATTGCATTAAGCTTTTGCCCTAATATTAAATCAACTTTAAGCGGCCCGAATCAACATCCGATTTTACAAACATGTTTAATCTGTATAACACTGATGTAGAAATGGTATCTGATCATATACTCGATCACTTCACAGTAAACAAAGGTTCTAACCAATCACAGGTGATTTTTCAAGGAGGTGGATGAAAGACAGGCCTTGAGAGGACATTCTCTTTCTTGAACTTTTGTCTTACAAGATTGAATAGCACATCCATAGCACATCCAGTTTCTATACAACATTCCAGCAAGATGAAGGATGAAGAAAAGTGGGATCTTTAACTTAAATTTATCCTAATAGCAATTACATGATTACACAATTATGAATCTCCAAATTAAATAATAGCATGGTAAGTATATGAGGTGTATTCCAGACTGCAATAAGATACCAAGAATAAAATTATCAACTATACATATATATATAGAGAGAGAAAAAAATACAAGGTATAGAATTTTTTGGGACAATGAGTAAGGTAGGTAGGTAATATATAGAAAGTAAATAATTTTTCTCCTCGAAAGTTGTAAACGATGGTTTTTGAAATAAATTTTTCTTCTATAACGATAATCTTTTAGGAATATGAGGTGTATTCCATGCAATGGTGGCCAAGAATAAAATTATCAACTCATATATATATATATATATATATATAGAGAGAGAGAAAAAATGTATATACACAAATGCCATAGACACAGTACTACATATATATATATCTATATATATATATATATATATATATATATATATATAAAATGTGTCCATGGCTCTCGACGATACACTACATCGCAGACCATGTGATTTATCCCAAACTTTTATATTTATTATGATATATAAATTCAATATCATATATATATATATATATATATATATATATATATATATATATATATTAAAATCATCATATATGTGCACACTTGCACATAAACTCCTTTTATTTCCATGTCCCGACTCCTGAGCCTAACCACTATAAACTATACAGCCCAACGAATAAACTTTTGGTAATTTGGTACATATATAGTAGTGCAAGTTCACTTTTGTGAGTATATTTGAGTGTAAAAAAAGAAAAAGAAAACATACCCTTGAATTTCAAGAAATTGGGTACGGAGTTCATTGCCAACACCCAATGCATCCAAAACCCTCCATCCATTCTTGAACAACGTGAGCGAGGTTCCTCCAGTCCGCAGAGATTCTGCTTGTTCAAGCACCAGCGACTGAATTCCAAGTCTTCATCACAAAATAAAAATAAAAATAAAATAAATTACAGCATAACGTGGTACTGTAATATTCCCCCAGTTCCACAAAATAGTCACATTTGTTAATTATTTAATTCCGAGAAAAGAGTTCCGTTTCTTTGATGGTAATATGTCACAGTTCCATAATCATGCTTTAGATACAAAACTAATTAAACACTTAAAGTAAGGGTTGGTGTAGCTCTTAAGAGGTGGGCACGGTGGGCATCCACTACTCCCTGCTCTTGTCTTGTTGCGGGACAACCTACTCCCACAACAAAATTTAAAGGTCTTAGACCAGTAATTAACACTGAAGCCATGTGACTTATAGGTCTCAAGTTCAGTTCTCTCCACCTTTAGGTCTCAAATTCGATTGTGAGTTAGTTAACTATGTATGTTACTTAAAAATTAAGTAAAAAATTGTTATTTGAAATACTAACTTAAATTAGGATTTGCAGAGTCAAATGAGACTCTTTTTCTGAGGCAGATTAATAAATAATGAGTAATTGGGTAGTGATACAGAACCTGTGAAGTGAAACTGCAGTGGCAAGGCCGGCAATTCCGGCTCCTACTATAACTATATCTTCTTCTTCCTTCTGAACATCGGCTTGAGCACCAAAAATCGTAAGACGGATAGGTTTGATTCGGGTTCGAATCGCCCTAAATGGAAAATCCGTACTACTTTTTGGGAAACAAGAATTTTGAAGAAATGAATGTGACGAAGATATTGTCACCATAGCTACTGTTTGGTGGCCTTCTGATATTGTAATCCAACGGATGACAGAATATATATATATATATATATATATATATATATAGAGAGAGAGAGAGAGAGAGAGAGAGAGAGGTGTCGCCATGAAAACAACTCAAATTAGTGGTGGAGGTTAAACGGTTAGACGATTTTTCAGATTTTCCCCGGGAAGGATTTCTGGACACTTTCCTAATTCGGCCCATTGGACTCACAATTTCGATAGTCAGAGCCAATTTGTATACATAATTACCGAACTTCTTTCGTGCCAGGATAAAAATCCGGATAGACTTTTCACGCATATTAACAAAATGAATAAAATAACAAAATTATTCATAATAATGTCATTAAATATGGAGAGAGAATTAGAATAAGAAAAATATGAGATATTTAATGTTACGAGTATAATAGGAAAATATGTGTAAAAGTTTGATTATTAAAGGAAAATGAATATTTAATATGGAACTACCCAAAATAGTAATAATGACTTTTATCATGGGACGGAAGAAGTATTTGGGATGGGATGGGATGGGATGGGATGGGGGTGGGGTTGAGAGTGTATACATAATCACCAAATATTATTTTTTTTGAAAGGCGAGGGTGGTGCGGGGATGGGGGTGCTAATAAATAATAAATATTATTTTCAGGGGGTGGGGTGTATACATAATCAATATATATTTTTTTGGGAGGTGCAGGAGTGCGGGATGGGGTGAGCAAGGTGAGGAGGGTATCATAATCAATAAATATTTTTTTGAGAGGTGCTTGGTGCGGGTGGGGTGGGCGAGATGGGGTGTATACATAATTAATAAATATTATTTTTTGGGGGGTGGGGTGGCGGGGTTAGGGGTGGGGTGGGGGTGGAGGTGTATACATAATCTATAAATATTCTTTTTGTGGGGGGTAGGGTGGGGGTGGGGGTGGGGGTGGGGGTGGGCGGGATGGGGATGTATACATAATTAATAAATGGGCAAAGGTACAAAAATACCCCTGATTTTTATCCCGAAGTCCCACTTACACCCTAAACTATTTTTTTTTTTCCAAAAGTACCTCTAACGTTATAAAACGTAGCTCAAATATGCCCCTCCCGTGAAAATAATGACAGCTAGACAAACAAATATTAATTTATTTATGATATGGCTGACACGTGGCAAGATTGACGCTTTGTGTAAAAAGTGAGTTATTTTACAAATTTTCTTTTATCAAGTGAAAGAACAAAATAATACTAATAAATTATAATAAAAATAAAATAATAGTCAAATTAAACATTTAATAAAAAAAAGAGTAATTAAAAGACCCTCCTTTTCCCCTTTCCAGGTGCTCCCTTTCCCGCTTCCCACCCTTCCCCCCTTCCCCGTCCCCCTTCCCCCTTCCCCCTTCCCCCTTCCCCTCACACCTCGTCCCCTATTCCCTTTACCCGACATCCATTTCCCCCCATTCCCTTTAGCACATATTTCGTCTTCCTTTCCTGTCAATTGTCATCTCTTATTCCTTGTTCCTTTTATCCATATATACTAGATAACAACAAAAAGAAAAAAAATAGAAAGATTTGCACAAAATAAACCATCTGCACCATCGACAACGAGTGAAGACGCCGACGATCTAATCGACAACAAGTGAAGACACCCATGAGCAGATCTACAAACATACTTTCACTTTCACTCTTCTCCCTTTTGTTATTTTTCATCTCTATTTTCTTTTTTTTCTTTTTCTTTTTGCTTTTGCAAGCAGATGTTGGTGTGATATGAAGGATGGTTGTTGGTGCTGGTCAGGAGCAATTGCAACATGTGTTTAGCCTTGTTGGTGACAATAATTTTGATGATTTAGGTGTTAGGGTTTTGCTGCAATTTGGGGCCCTTTTAAATTTGATTTATTTGAGTGGTTGATTTTGCTCTATTTCACTCAGCCTTGTTAAAATTGTTGTTATTGTGTTCTAGTTTATCTTATTTCTGGGTGATGGTAGTGATAAAATTTTCTGGTGGGTGACTTCTTTCCATCTTCTTTTCTTTTATTTTTTCGATTTGGGCTATGGTGGTGTTGTGGTGAGTGGTGTGAACGGTGGTGGGTTGTGCTAACGCCTTAGCGGTAGGTGTAGGTAATGGTAGATCGGGTGGATCTTGTGGTGGTGGTGGTAGTGGATCTGTTGATGGCGTGATTTTGAGGGTGGACGGTGGTGGATGGATCTGAATTTTGTTGGTGGATTATGGTGGTGTATGTTGACTGATCTGAATTAGTTAGATCAAAAAAAAACTTATTTCACTAAATATTGATATTATAATTACTTTAAAAAATAAGTTTGAAAAGAAATAATTATTTACATAAAATATAGTTACTTAAAAAAGTTCATTCTACATAATTATTTTTACTTAATAAAATTAATAATAAATAAAACTTATTAATAAAATACACATAATATATAAATTATAAAATATACATAAAGTATTATTTTTATATCTATCAGATGTCACCATAGTAATTTTTGTTTTAATTATTTGCCATGTCAGTAAATCCTGCCACGTGTCAGTCACATCATATAAACAAATATTAGTTATTTTCCATATATGCATTACCTCGTCAACAAATTTTGTCCATGTGTCTGCTCCGTTTGCCTCGGTGGCAAGTCTGTTAAGGGAGGGGTATAGTTGGGCTGAATTTTGTAACGTTAAGGGTACTTTTGGGAAAAAAATTAGTTTAGGGTGTAAGTGGGATATCGAGGTAAATATCAGTGGCATTTTTGGACCTTTGCCCATTAATAAATATTATTTTTGGGGGTGGGGGTTGTTTAATTACCGCATGTAAAATGTTGATGAAGTTATGTCCATAGTGAAAATATATATATTGAATTCACAAGTGTGCTGTATCTATACAAATAGGTCAAAGTTTTCATATTTCAGAAGTCATGGTCCAACAATATTATAGAATATGAGTCAAAACTAGTTAAATAGTTCCAACCCATATTTATAATTAATAATATGGATCCAAAACCAAACCAATCCATAACATAAAAACTAGTTAACCAACCCAATAGATCTAAGTGATTTTGGTTAATTATATGGTTTTCAACCTAAATTGACAGGTCTAATGCTAACCTCTCCTCTCTTTTTCACGTTATCTCTCTCTATTTGTCTCCTTTTACCATGTATGTACCCAACACTGAATAGATTCCTATCTAAAATTTTTACTTGAAAAAAAATTAAAACTTCTTAATATCACAAGTAATCAAATGACATGCTAACATGTTAGCCTAATGTGATATTCTTTCTATATGTTGCATTATATATATATATATATATATATATATATATATATATATATATATATATATATGAGTAATGATCCATCGTATGTATTTGCTATGGATCAAAAATGGGTAAATACCATCTCTACCTTCGATTATAAAGGGCTAAGATTAAAAAACTGATCTCGCGGTCCGCTAGTCATTCTAGCGGACTAGGTTAATATAAATTCTGAACAATTATACCCCCAATTTAAGCAAGTCGTCTACGCATGTTGATGAATGGGTTTCATACATACGAATCAGATGCTTATTCAAACTTAAACAATGCTTAATCCATTTATTTTTGCATTGTTTTATGTGTTTTGTTATGTGTTTGTGTACAGGGTTAGTACATGTTGTTAAGGCAAGGATGGTGACAATGTGGCGGAAAAAGTGCGAAAGCGTAAAAAGCGATAGTGATGAAGAGCATACCCGTCGATTCGAAGGCGATAAGCTTAAAACACCCGTCAGCGAAGTGGGGTTCCCAACAAGATAAAATTCATTTTGGGGTACGCGACTAAGAAGGAAGAGTTCTAATGCAATGTTACTACTCTGTTGGCGTGACTTTGTGAACTTTGGACGGGATTGGGACTGGAAAGAAGACGATTTCAGATACAAAAGCAGAGACTTTTCTAACTTTTTTCATTCATTCAACATTCAATCAATCATAACAACTTTTCAAACCCTAATTTGTGAAGATTGTGGAGGAAAAAAAGCAAGAATCACGAAGATTATAGATTGAAGTAAAGAGAAGGGTGGTTCTATTACTATTCGTGTTCTTTAGTTTTAATTTATGTAATTGAGATGTTGATTTCTTTAATCTATTTAGTGTTTATTTCATTAGCTATGAACTAATTCAACTTATTAAGCTTACAATGGATCTTTAAGTGTAACGATGATTATCATACTTTGATTTCAATTCAATAATGCTATTTTTCAGTTCATCTATTATGATTTGTGCATAATATATGAGTTGCTTGATCACCAATTCTATGTGGACTTGTAAGAATTCGAGAGATGAAATATGAGTTTAGACTTAGTCATAATAGTATGTGTTTATGATTACTGCGTTTTGATGGAATTCATGATGTATGTTTAGGATATAGATATACCTATGCATCACATGTAATTATATAAGAACTTGTGATTTAAATCTTTTTTAATTGTAATTCGCATAGAGATATAGTTAATTAGTTAATTAGGGTGTTTGGCTTAATTCTATCATTTGTGGATCTAAGTTGATATGGGTTTAGTGCATCGAGAGATGGCTAATTCTACTTTTGTGTTCTTGATTAATGAACCAGAATAGTTAAATTGGATTGAAAATAAGTGCGATAATCTGAGTGAAACATAAAGTGAAGTTGTAGGCTTAATTCTCAATTATCTGCGTAAAATTTGTGGTTGTTAGTTAATCTTTATTTTGTTTATTAGTTTTTCATTATTTTCATTAATTAAATTGGTTAGTTTAATAAAATTGAAATAATACAAAGCTGGTAATTGTTTGATTAAAATTGATTTATGTCTCTGTGGAAATGATACTCAACTTATCATTATATTACTTGTTGATCACGTATACTTGCGTGCCATGCTTAATTAGATTACACCCAATAAGTTTTTGGCACCGTTGTCGGGGACTAGATTATTGATTTTATTACTTTCAATATCAGTTTAATTAGATCAGTTTTAGTTAAACATTTTCCTTTTTCTTTTTGTTATTTCTTGTTTCAGATTCTCTTACTTAGTGCATGCAAACTCGGTCAAAGAAACCAGATTTACTTCCTTACAAGGACGACATCGAAAGAAGGTTTCAGAGGTTGAGCAAGTGAATTAAAGAAACTAGGGAGAATTTTGATAAGCAAGAAAATATGGTTGCAGAGGATCAGAAAGCACTTAGGGACTATGCCACACCCAGGGTTACTAAAATTCAGTTGAGCATCACCAGACTTGCAATTATAGTGAACAATTTTGAGATCAAGCCTGACACTCCTTAGATGATACATAATTCAGTAAAGTTTGGGGGATTGTCTAATGATGACCCAAATGAGCATCTGGTTAGCTTTCTAGAGATTTGCGATACCTTTAAGTACAATGGGGCATTTGATGACGCAGTTAGGCTATGTTTGTTTCCATTCACACTACGAGACAAAGCAAAGAGCTGGTTGCATTCACTACCATCAGAATCAATCACTACTTGGGATGACCTAGCTCAAAAGTTTTTAGCAAAATTCTTCCCACCGGCAAAGACTGCGAAGATGAGGAATAAGATTACAACATTTGAACAGCAGCATGTGGAGTCTATGTATGAAGCTTGGGAAAGGTATAAGGAATTATTGAGAAAGTGTCTGCATCATGGATTACCCAAGTGGCTGCAGATGAACAGCTTCTACAACGGGCTGAATAGTAATCTTTGGACTAGTATAGACGCAATGTAAGGGGGAGCTTTTATGGCTAAAAGATTTGAGGAGGCATATGAATAGATTGAGACCATGGCAGCTAACAACTACGTACCAGTGGCCAACAGCAAGAATGACACAACCTAAGGCAACTGGAGTGTTAGAGGTAGATGGAGTGACGACTTTAGCGGCTCAGATCTCAAATATCGTCAAGAAGAAAATGGATGCCCTCACAGAGAGTATGTTTCAAGTTGGCTTATGGCTTATGTGTGTGAATTGTTTGCGGGGGAACATCCGACGAAGCAGTGTGCTATCAATCCAACATCAGTTCAGTTTGCAGGTAATTATAATAGACCTCCGAATCCATACTAGAATACCTACAATCCGGGGGCAAGGAACCATCCAAATTTTTCGTGGAGTAAGAACCAAAATTAGCAAGCTCCACGACCATCTTATCCCTCCGATTTCCAAAATCAACATCAATAGTCAGCTCCACATCAAGAGAAAAAGTCAGATTTGGAGGAGCTATTGTTGAAGTATATATCTGGTAATGAGGCGGCTATGAAAACGCAAGCGGCAGCTTTAAAAAACTAAGAAAATCAGATGTGACAGCTTGCATTGGCATTGAATAATAGACCTCAAGGGACTTTACCGAGTGATATGGAGAAGAATCCAAGGGGAAATCATGAGCAGTGTCAAGTTATCACGTTAAGAAGTGGAAAACATTTTGAGGGGTAAAGTGCAGAAAATTTACCAAGGAAAGATGTGAAAGAAAGTGAAGAAAAGTTGTTTGAAGAGAAACAGGGTGAAGATAGGCAAGTGGATAAGAATCAGGCAGATGTTGAACCAATTGTCTATCCTCCACCGCCGTTTTAGCAGAGAGTTCAAAAGCAGAAGTTAGATAAACAGTTAGAAATCTTCAAGAAGTTACAGATTAATATTCTATTTGCAGAAGCCTTAGAATAGATGCCGATCTATAAAAATTTTATGAAGGGTATTTTGTCAAGGAAGAAGAAGTTAGAAGATTATGAGACTGTTGCATTGACGGAGGAATTTAGTGCGGTATTATAGAGGAAGTTGCCTCTAAAGTTGAAGGATCCGGGGAGTTTCACCTTTCCTTGTACAATTGGGAATATGACCTTCAACAAATGTTTGTGTGATTTGGGTGCTAGTGTGAATCTCATGCCATTATCTGTGTACACTCAATTGGGTTTGCAGGCACCAAAACCTACAAACATCTCATTATAGTTAGCTGACAGATCAGTTACTTATCCAAGGGGGATTGTTGAAGATATTCTAGTAAAGGTGGATAAGTTTATATTTCCAGCAGATTTCATCATTCTGGATTATGAAGAGGACAAGAACATTCCTATTATCTTAGGGAGGCCATTCGTGGCAACTAGGAGAACTCTTATTGATGTTCAGAAAGGAGAGTTGACGATGAGAGTGCAAGACCAAGAAGTGAAGTTCAATGTGTTCAAAGCTATGAGATTCCCTACAGATGATGAAGAGTATTTCAGAATGGATGTGATCGAAAATATGGTTAATGAAGACTTGATTCGAGGTTTGGACAGGGATCCGTTAGAAAACACTTTGCTGGGAGATGCCGACTTGGATGATCCAGAATTTGTTGACTATTTGCATATGTTGGATGCATTGCCTAGATTGAGTAGATTCAAGGTGCCATTCGAGCCATTACATACATGAGAGAAAGTATCGACACAGATGAAACCCTCACTTGAGGAACCACCCACTCTTGAGTTAAAGCCTCTTCCTAAACACCTTAGGTATGCATTTTTGGGTAATTCAGATACTTTACCTGTTATTATTTCATCTGCGCTTAACAAATTATAGGATAGTAAGTTGCTGAGGGTTCTTTAAGAGTACAAGTCTGTGATAGGATGGACAATTGCTAACATTAAGAGAATAAGCCCTTCGTTCTGTATGCACAAGATACTCTTGGAAGAGGATGCAAAACCGATAATGGAACATCAAAGAAGGCTCAACTCGATTATGAAAGAAGTTGTGAAGAAAAAGATTTTGGAATGGCTGGATGCTGGGATAATCTACCCTATCTCAGACAGCTCATGGGTGAGCCCTGTGCAGTGTTCCCCGAAGAAAGGTGGGATGACAGTTGTGACTAATGATGATAATGAATTGATACCGAATAGGACAGTGACCGGCTAGAGGGTATACATGGATTACATGAAGCTCAATAAGGCAACCCGGAAGAATCACTTTCCTTTACCTTTCATCGATTAGATGTTAGACAGTTTGCACAAACATGAGTACTATTGCTTATTGGACGGGTGTTCGGGGTATAATCAGATCGTCATTGCACCAGAAGATCAAGAGAAGACTACATTCACATGCCCATATGGCACCTTTGCTTTCAGGAGGATGTCATTCGGGCTGTGTAATGCACCGATGACCTCTTAGAGATGTATGATGGCAATATTTTCAGACATGGTGGAACGCAATGTTGAAGTTTTTATGGACGACTTTTCAGTATGTGGGAATACCTTTGATAGTTGTCTTGAGAATTTGGTTATGGTATTGAAACGTTGCGTGGAAATAAATCTTGTGCTTAATTGAGAAAAATGCCATTTCATGGTCGAAGAGGGAATCATCCTTGGGCACAAAGTCTCTGCGAAAGGGTTGGAAGTAGACCAGGCAAAGCTATAAACAATTGAGAATCTTCCACCTCCAACATCAGTTAAAGGAATTCGCAATTTTCTCGAGCATGCTGGATTCTATCGTTGGATTATCAAAGATTTCAAAACTACTATGTAGTCTTTTAGAAAAAGAAGCGATTTTCAAATTTGATGAAGAATGTTTGACATCTTTTGAACAATTGAAGAAGTTGACAATAGCTCCCATGATCATAGCACCGGATTGGACGATACCGTTTGAATAGATGTGTGATGCTAGAGATTATGCGGTAGGGGCTGTTTTGGGTCAACGCCGACACACGATATTTCATGCTATATACTGTGCAAGTAAAACCCTCACGGATGCAAAATTAAACTACACAACTATCGAGGAGTTACTTGCGGTCGTGTATGCCTTTTAAAAAATTTCGCTCATACCTGATAGGAACAAAGGTTGTTGAATACACGGACCACTCGACGATTCGATATCTAATTTCCAAGAAAGATGTAAAGTCTAGGCTAATTCGTTGGATTCTACTCCTTCAAGAGTTCGATTTAGAAATCAAGGATAAGAAGGGAACAGAAAATCAGGTAGCTGATCATCTTTCAAGGTTGGAAAGTCCGGACAAGGACAAGGAAGATAAGGTTTTGATCAACGAGTCATTTCTGGATGAACAGTTATTTGGAGTAAATTCAGAATTTCCATGGTATGTGGATTTTGCTAATTACTTGGTGAGTAAGATCCTTCTTCCAGACTTGACACATCAATAGAAAAAGAAATTCCTACATGATGTCAAGTGGTACATGTGGGATAAGCCTTATCTATTCAGACAGTGTGTGGATAAGATGATTCGTCGATGCGTGCCCCACAGTGAAGTTAATAACATCTTGCACGCATGCCACACATCTATATATGAGGGACACTATGGAAGTTAATGGAAGGAATCAAAGGTTCTTCAGGCAGGATTCTACAACCCAACTATGTTCAAAGATGCCCACCAGTTTATAAAAAGATGTGATAGATGTCAAAGAGTGGGTAATATTTCAAAAAGGAATGAGATGCCGCTCAACACAATCTTAGAAGTATAAGTTTTTGATGTATGTGGGATTGACTTTATGGGACCTTTTTCACCTTCATACAACAATCTATACATCTTGCTAGCTGTGGACTATGTGTTAAAGTGGATTGAAGCTGTAGCACTGCCTACGAATGATGCCAAAGTTGTTTTGAAATTCCTACAGAAAAACATATTCACGAGATTTGGCACACCGAGAGCAATTATAAGTGACGAGGGAAGTCACTTCTGCAATAAGTTTTTCACAACTCTCTTGGAAAAATATGGGGTTAATCACAGGATTGTGACGGCTTATCATCCCCAAACGAGTGGCCAAGCTGAAGTTTCAAATAGAAAGGACTGGTCTTTAAAATTGGATGACGCTTTATGGGCTTATCGCACAACATACAAGACACCAATTAGTATGTCTCCGTATCAACTTGTCTACGGGAAAATGTGTCACCTCCCAGTTGAACTTCAACATAAAGCATATTGGGCCATTCAGAAGTTGAATTTTGATCAAATAGCTGTAGGCGAGAAACGACTACTGTAACTTAATGAGCTGGATGAGTTTCGTCTGTAAGCTTACAAAAAATCTAAGTTGTATAAAGAAAAGGTCAAGAAGTGTCACGATCAGAAGATTTTGAATAGGAAGTTTGAACCGGGTCAAGCTGTGTTATTGTACAACTCTCGACTGCGATTATTTCCCGAGAAACTTAAATCACGATAGTCGGGGCTATTCACACTCAAAATAGTCTACCCACATGGTGCCATTAAACTTTATAGCCAAAATCCACTGGAAACACTCAAAGTCAACGGGCAACGCCTAAAGCACTATTGGGGTGGTGACGTCGATAATCAAGCCATCACAATCACTCTTGTCGATGAGCCACGACATAGGGAGTAGTCAGGCTGAAAGACTTAAAAACAAGCGTTTATTGGGAGGCAACCCAGTTTTCTAGTTATTTACAATATTTAGTTTTATATTGCATAATCCAGTAGCTTAGTAATAGTGTTAGTATTCAATAGTTCAAATTTTTGCAATTCATAAGTTAGAAGTTAATTAGCTTATTATTGTGTGGGTACTTATTACGTTCTTGCTCAATCCCCATATTATTAACTTAACTTTTGGGTTTTAATGGATTTCAGGAACAAAGGAGGAAGTTGAATGTGACGCCCCCAAAATAGGTCCACACAACCCATTGTGAGTCGCCAGATATACGATACAGAATCTTAATACAAAATTTATTTATACAACTGTTAAACTGTCTTGCAAAATACGATAACACATAAGCTGTGAGTTTCAATAGAAATAACAGTACTCACACTCCAAACCAATGATAATTTACATAAAGGTACAGTCGATAACTGTTTTAGGAATTAAATCTTTGGAAAATGCTCAAGGAATCCTTCATACATGGGAGGCCATGCATCTAAGTTATAATAGATATCATAGGACTTGAGAATTAACCTTGGTTGACCTAATAGACCCTAAAGAAGAACGAGAAGATTACTATCCTATTCATTCCAATGGTGTGTATCTTTTTGCTATATAATTACCTCTATTGTCTTAAACCGAGGATTATACTTCAACCATACTCCAAGATTATATAGATAATGCTCATAGATATAGTCAGCAAGTGAATGTGCACAACTATATCTTATGATAACACAAGTTTGTATATGGTCAGACATCATGTATGATAGTGGAAACACACCCTTAAAGCTTTTAGTACAATTATGTCCTCCTCATTCTAATGTGGTGCATTTTTTACGCTTTCACAGTCGGGTTCTCCTCACCCTATTGTTTTTCGCCAAAATCAATTATTAAATAAAGTATAAAATACGACACACATATTTTAAGTTCTCAATACAATTATTTATTGTCATGCTATTTTATAATGTATTGAGAAACTTCAACAGTCTCGGACCATCACACTATTCCCTTGTTATCCCCGCTCGACCCAGCTACACTATTACTACCTGAAAGGAATTATGAAGCAAAAGGGTGAGCTCAACTAGCCCAGTAAAGAATATTATAACTAAGATAAATAGAACAAATTATCCTTAGTCCTCAACAGGGTAAAATTTGATAGAATACAATAGACAACAAGTTTTAGATCAACAACTGCAGCGGAACCAACAATCCATTAGAAGAGTCAAGTAGAACATAATGTCTACTATCTCTTCCAAATTAAAAGTCTATCATTAATATTTCATCCCTGTAATACCCATCAACAGTTCTTTGTTGTAACCAAAACAAAGAGAATTTTCATCACCTGTCTTCACCTGAACCACCAAAGATTATAGTTAAATTCACAATTCATATTTATAATCATGTAAATCAACAGTCTATCTTTTCATTACGGGCTAAAGACATACAACTGTAAAACCAATAATCAACAGTCCATATTTGCACTACGACCAAAGACATACAACTGTAAAACCAATAATCAACAGTCCATCTTTGCACTACGGGCCAAAGAGGACTTTTACCACATCATTTGTCTGTAACATTACAGGTCATGATTATACCAATACACAATTCGTGGTCATAATCATACCAATCAGCAGTCCATCTATGCACTACAGGTCAAAGATGACTTTTACCACATCATTTGTCTGTAACATTACAGTTCATGATTATACAAATACATAATTCTTGGTCATAATCATACCAATCAACAATCCATCTATGCACTACGGGTCAAAGATGACTTTTACCACATCATTTGTCTGTAACATTACAGGTCATGATTATACCAATACACAATTCTTGGTCATAATCATACCACTCAACAATCCATCTATGTACTACGGGCCAAAGATGACTTTCACCACAATATAAGCATGAGAATAATAACAATGATATAAAGATTTAATCAAGTGAGATCAAGGATAAATATCAGAAATTTATAATTTAATTTATCCAGAGTTCAAGAATATCCAAAAGGTCAACATAAAGATCAAAATGTGGATTCAAATCTAAGAATAAGATTCATATATCAAAGATAATTTGGTCAGAAAAGAAATCACTTTTGTCGTGAATAGTACCCGAATGAATAGTACCAAATAAATAGTACCCCGTCATGCAAAGTACCCCGAGTAAATAGTACCCCGAGTGAATAGTACCTGAATGAATAGTACCAAATGAATATTACCTAGTCATGCAAAGTACCTTGAATAAATAGTACCCGAGTGAATAGCACCCCGAGTGAATAATACCCGAGTGAATAGTACCCCGAATGAAAATATTGAAATTTAATAAGAAAGTTCAGACCAATATTCCAATAAAACGATACTAGATGAAGCGCAAAACTCAAGAATATTCACTAATTTCAGGGATTATAGAAGCAATACTTACCATAGTAAGTTTAGATTTAGGAATACGAAAAGAAATAATATACAAAACTATAAATGGATTTTCACCTGTCATGCGGTAATCCGCGTAGACAGATCTTTGCCACAAATAAAGAATGAGTACAAAGGGTTATTCACCATGCATGCGATAATCCGCGTAGACAGGTTATTCTCACAGATTAAAGAATGAATACTAAAAATAATATCCCTTATGAATACGAAAAGTAATATCCCTTACCTTAGTGGAAGATTGGATACTGCAGTAGTGAAGTAGCAGAATACTCTTCTTCTTTCTCTTTATAGTTTCTCTTGCGAGTCTTAGTGAATTGGTGAGAATGAAAGAAGAAATAAGCTTCTATTTATAGAAGAATGGACTAAATAGTAATTGATTCACGAACGGTCCAGATTGATTTACTATTAAAATGGACGGTCCATATTGATTTACTATTAAAACCACAACCGACGGTCAAGATTGATTTACTATTAAAACCACAATTGACGATCCAGATTGATTTACTATTAAAACCACAACCGACGGTCAGTATTAATTTATTATTAAAACCACAGCCGATGGTTCAGATTGATTTGCTATTAAAACCACAACCGACGGTCTATAAATTAGTACATCTCCCCATGGAATAATAAGTCAAATTTACAACAAACGCCTCATGACAAGTCCCTCTATTTATCTCAAAAATTGAATAAATATTTACCACAAATCACTTATCTTTAATAAACACATTTTTAATCTTTTAACAATTATTCATCATTAATATTATAACTCACAATATTGACAACCACATCATTCCCAGGAAAGAGGTGGCTTTTCGATAAGGATTTCTCCTTATTGGCGCGCAATTAAATAACCTAACCCCTTTCCTCGACAGAACTTTCTAGACATTGTCAATAATACAAATAATAATATGAATAAATGTGTTGTCTCAATTATTGATTTAATAATATAAAATATTGTGTAGATGATACTGTGACATATATTGAATTAATAATATGAGATACTATACATCAACTACTATTGCAATAATTGAATAAATCTGAGTGACTTCTTACGTAAGCATCAATAATCAGAGATACTGTGCAATACCGTAATACTCGCAACAACAACGCCAGACATCGCATTTCTTTTATCATCGAATATTTCAACAGTTTAACGGTAAAAGTTTTGTCGTTATTTTTATAAAAAGGTTATTTTTGTCGCTATCTATATCCGACAGTTATTCCGTTGTGTGGTCCACCAATGATTGTGTCGTCGTACGAATATTCTCCGACAAAAAGAATATTCTCCGACACAACGAATAATTTATGACAACTTGCTTACTTTGTAAAATTTTCACATATCACCCTTAACTTTAACCTATTATCAATTTAACCATTTACTAAAAAATAATAATTATAAGAAAATTGAATACTTTCATTTCATAAAATTCAGGGTCTTACATTGAACATGTGTGCAGGTCATAAAACTGAAGTAAAAAATTTTTTTGACAGAAAAGGACCCCGCCCCGGCGGGGGTTTACAAGGCCTGACATGTCTGCCCCGGCTGGGGGCTCTTTATATCTCATATCACATAATCGATGCTCAAGCCACCACAATACCCACAATTTTACCCCCAAAAACGCCCAATCTCCACCAAATCCATCCTCTATTGCAATCCTATTTATAATCTAACCCAAATCTCATCCCATTCCACACCAAATACACATCAAGCTCTCAGATTTTTAAGCACATAAACTAGGGTTCTTCATCAAGTGTTCAACTATCAAGGCTAAGGCTCAGAATTTCAAATTCGTGCAACAGTGGTGGAGAATCATTACTTTTTCATCAGTTGCTACGTGGGTAAGCTTCGTTTTTGAGTTACTTTTGGTGGAGAATCATTGTGTGTTTACTTAGTTAGCATACATTGGCCATATTGAGTTTCACGCAAGCCAAGTGTTTGATGAATTACATAAGTGGAGTTTGGGGGAATTATGAATTTCATTGCTATATAATGGCACCAAAAACACCGATAAAATGTCAACAGGGTGACGGGTCTTCACCACCAACCCACAACTTTAACAAAAGGAGATTTGTCAGTGCCTTAGCGACTGACAAATATGAGTACTTTACACCGAAGGCTTTGACACCAGAGAGAGGATTGAGGCTGGATTCTTTTGATGGGCAAATGAGGTGACAAATAAATGAACAGGGTTGGGACACGTTCACAGATCAAATGGACCCTGCCATAGTAACAGTGGTGAAGGAGTTCTACACAAATACAGATGATAAAGCACCATTCGTTGCATTTGTTCGTGGCAAACAAGTACCATTTGGTCCCGAGGAAATTAATGAATTCTATAATGTGTGAGCCCCAACCGTCTTCCAATATGCTCAGCTTCGAGATAGCAACCAAACTATGATCAAATACCTTTTAAAATATCAAAGCTGGGCACTACATGGGTTAAAGGGAAGAAAGAAGGGACCCTTTTCATGAGGTATGACAAGATTTAGTATGACTTTCTTTGTGCCAAACTGTTTCCATCTACACACATGAGTGAGGTGACTAAAGAAAAGGTGTTAGTACTGTATGCCATTGTGAAGGATTTTGATATTGATGTGGGTGCCATTATCAGTTTCTCTATCAGACACTGCTTGCACGGGCCATTCTCTGGGGGGTTGCCACACCGCTCCCTTATATGCGGACTGTGTCACCAGTTAGGAGTTAGATGGTCAGTAGATGAGCCCGTGGAGCAGCCACTCCAGTTGCTAGACTCATGTTTGATTGATCGATACTCAGTCTGGCCTGGAGGAGAGTCACATCTTAGAGGGCCGGGGTTTATATTTCTTGATACTCCTAAGTAGGAGGAAGCTGAAGATAGCTCTAAGGATGATGAATTTAAAGCCGATGAAATGTCTCAAGGTACTGAGGAGGCTACAAGGGGTCATCGGTCTACAAAATATATGTTCAACACTTAGTTCTGTAGCATGCAGAGACATATTGATGATAGGGATAGACAGGAGGATAGGAAGCTGAAGAGATTAGCAGCGCGACAAGATCATGCCTTTGCCACACAAAATGCTTTTAATGCTTCCTTGGCAGAGGCGTTTGCCAGAATGAATCCTGCTACTGCTGATTCAGGGAAGTCCTCATGTGCTTTATTGCTATATTTTAACAATGAGGGCATTGTTTATGTTAAGTTTAGGGGAGTTTTAGTATTGGTGTAATGTTTAGTTCTGTTTATGTTTAATATGTTATTTTGCATATGTTATTTAGTTGTGTAAATAATAGTTTCTATTTTTGTTGAGTTATATGAGAAAAAATATATATATAAATAGAAAAATCAAAAATCTAAAAAATATTAGTTAGTTTACTATTTTTATGTTGCATTTAGCTCATATTTGCATGATTCCATCTTTTAGATGGTTAGAGTTTGTTTGGGCCAATGATGAGATTGGACTTGCGTAGACAAGAATATTGTTGACTATTAAGGCTTTGATGTAAATTTTTATCATGATCTAAATCTTTGTCTGTTTGAAATTGATTTAATCAGGATAACACTATAAAATGACTATGTTGACTAATTGGGTTTAAATTTACACATAATTGACTTCTTAAGGAGGATGTTAGTTTGAATGAAAGAAGGTTATGAATAAGTGGTGATGGCTAAGAAAAGACAGAAGCCTAAGTTTGGTGCAAAATTGGGTATATATCTAAAAAAAAGAAAAAAAAGAAAAAGGATTGAAAAGAAAAGAAAAAAAACGTATGAATAAACACCGTGGCTACTCTAAGTTCTGTGACCTTTGTTGCTTGAGTAAGTACACTCGAGGGGATATCTCTACACCTAGCGCCCTAAATCCATCTGGTTTGGGAGTCGTTAGTCGAAAGCTCAATAATGGGTAGCACTAAAAAGCCTAAGAGGACTAGACATTGCACAATCATGAGTAAAATAAAAAGTGAAAAACGGGAAAAAGAGCGAAAAGCCCCCGTATGTGAGAAAGAAAGTTTAAGTATTCCATTTTGACTTCTAATTTTTGTAACTGTTTGGTTTTAGCAGGATCTTTCTTGTTTTTAGATTTCCCGACTTTAAGCTGTTTGATTCCTTTAAAGAGGCATATTATGTGTTTTATTTAAGTTTCTGTCAGTTAGCATGGTTATTGAGCACACACACACTATATCAGTCATAACAGGGAAAGATTTGGTGATTGATGTGAGGTTATTGATTTATCTCAGAAGGATGTACTATTCATGTCTATTGTATTTTCTCTGAGGCCATTTGAATAACTTTTATACTATTTGATAACTATTTCATAGGCATGTAGTTAGTTGTATTGCATTGCATTCTGTTGTGCTCGAGGACAAGCACGATTTAAGTTTAGGGGGAATTTGATGAGTGGGTTTCATACCTATGAATCAGATGCTTATTCGGACTTAAACAGTGCTTAATACGTTTATTTTTGTATTATTTTATATGTTTTGTTATGTGTTTATGTACAGGGTTAGTACGTGTTGTTAAGGCAAGGATGGTGGCAATGTGGCAGGAAAGTGCAGCAAAGTAGAAGAAAAGCAGTAGTGATGAAGAGAATACCCTGCCGGGGCGGGGGTGTATATTATTCAGAGACTTAACACCCTGTCAGGGCGGGGGTTCCCAAGCATAAAATGTCCGCTGGGGAGGGGGTACGCGGCTAAGAAGGAAGAGTTCTGAGCAATTTTACTACTGTGTTGGTGTGACTTAGTGGACTTTGGAAGCAATTGGGATTGGAAAGAAGACGATTTTAGATACAAAAGCAAAGACTTTTCTAACGTTGTTCATTCATTAAACATTCAATCAATCATAACAACTTTTCAAACCCTAATTTGTTAAGATTGTGGAGGAACAAAAGCAAGAATCACGAATATTGCCGATTGGAGTGAAGAGAAGGGTGGTTCTATTACTATTTTTGTTCTTTAATTTCAGTTTCTGTAATTGGGATGTTGATTTCTTTAATCTATTCAGTGTTTATTTCATTAGCTACGAACTAATTCAACTTATTAAGCTTACAATGGATCTTTAAGTGTAACGATGATTATCATGCTTTGATTTCAATTCAATAATGCTATTTTTCAGTTCATCTATTATGATTTGTGCATAATCTATGAGTTGCTTGATCACCAATTCTATGTGGACTTGTAAGGATTCAAGAGATGAAATATGAGTTTAGACTTAGTCATAATATCACGTGTTTGTGATTTCTGCGTTTTGATGGAATTCATGATGTATGTTTAGGATATAGATATACCTATGCATCGCATGTAATCATATGAGAACTTGGAATTTAAACATTCTTTAATTGTAATTCACATAGAGGTATAGTGAATTAATTAATTAGGGTGTTTGACTTAATTCTATCATTTATGGATTTAAGTTGATATGGGTTTAGTGCATCGAGATATGACTAATTCTACTTTCGTGTTCTTGATTAATGAACTAGAATAGTTAAATTGGATTGAAAAGAAGTGTGATAATATAAGTGAAGCATAAAGTGAAGTTGTAGGCTTAATTCTCCATTATCTGCGTAAAATTTGTGGTTGTTAGTTAATCTTTATTTTATTTATTAGTTTTTCATTATTTTTATTAATTAAATTGGTTAGTTTAATAAAATTGAAATAATACAAAGCTGGTAATTGTTAGATTAAAATTGATTTCTATCTCTGTGGGAACGATACTCAACTTATCATTATATTACTTGTTGATCACGTATACTTGCGTGCCGTGCTTAATTAGATTAAACCCAACACAGGTCATTCTTGGATGACTTGGTCCTTGGTTCCAGTCCACGTGCTAATGGTCAGTCATTAAAACATGAGCCTTCCTATTGTACTGTACTACAGTCATTATAACATGAGCCTTCCTAATGTACTGCAATCATTGAGCCTTGAGACTTCCTAATGTAGTGTAGTCCTTAAAATATTAAAACATGAGCCTTCCTAATGTACTGTTGGGTTGTTAACTACATTGAGACTTGAGATTTTCTAATGTACTGCTGGATTACTATATTAAGTTGTCATTAAAACTGGAGGGTATTGCGTTTAGGGCATAATCATTCAAAAAACTTTTTAATATTGTCCACTAGAATGACCAGCGGACGCTGGGATGTCTTTTTTAATCTGGACCCTTGATTAGTGTTATGGATGGTATATATGATATTTGCATATTTTTTATCCATAACAAATACATGTTATGGATAATTTCCCTATATATATATATATACACACACATAGAGGATCATGTTCATACCCCTTTATTTAACATACCCTGCTCACCACCTTTAGCGACGGACTGGGCGACGGTTCGGTCGGTCGCGTATATCAGAGAACCATCGTCTTAACTTTTAGCGACATATAGAACCGTCGCCATAACATATAAAATGTTTATCTGTTCTATAGCGACGAACCAAATTGTCGCCCGGTCCGTCACTAAATGTGGTGAGCCGGGTATGTAAAATAAAGGGGTATGCACTAGAAACGAACCGTGTATATATATACACAGGAAGGATCCTGTCCGGGAGTCCGGACAGTGTTAAATTGCGGACTTTTTTTTTTTTGCTTTTTTTTAAAACAACTAAAAAAAAGTTTAAAATTTTATGGAACTGGAATTTTTACATAATACAGTGTTTTGGGTGTGATTTGGATACATATAACAATACAGGTCTGTACAGTCTGTATAGATTGTACATACATATTTTGTTATATGTATCCAAATCACACGCAAAATACTATATTATGTAAAAATTCCAGTTCCATAAAATATTAAACTTTTTTTTTGTTGTTTAAAAAAAAAAAAAAGGTCCGCATTTTAAGAAAATGCGGGAGTCCGGATAGGAACCGAATCATATATATATACAGTAAGGATCTGCCGCGGACCTTTTGGACGGACCAACAAACGGACTAAAGGAAAAAGGGACACGCGGGTCAAAAGCAAATGATCCGGGTCTTAAAAAATAAACCATGTGAAAGGGGCGAATTCAAATCAAAATTGATGGTTCTCTCAATTCCTTCAAATCGCGAACAACATTCTCTCAAACCCATCAATATGAAACCCTCGAATTCATTCAGGAGACTCCCAAATTGAATAGTCCGATTCTCTCAAACCTCATCTCTTTAGATTACTGTACTTTTGAAGTCTAGTCTCTCAAACCTCATCTCAGACTGTGCTTTGTGCTTTTGAAGTCTAGGTTTTTGATTACTTGAAGTGCACGAGGTAACACTGCTTTCATTTGAAATTCACGATTCTCCGAACCCCTTTCCCCGATTCTCTCTCAAAGCCCCTTTCAATTGCCGGTTTGAAGCTAGGGTTTGCATCATAGAAGCAGCAAATCATCCTGCAATACCCTGTTAGAGCTACCCTGAGACTTCATTTCTAAACTTTCTTAGAATTATTTACAGTTGATTTATAAATCTCTTTGTTTTACAAATGTCAGGATAATAAGAAAAGAGGCTTGAGAGGCTTGGTCTGGTATTATTTTTCATTCCAAGACTTCAATTCTATCCTGTTGGATGAGACATTTCATAATATAGGTATTGGTTTACCATGTTTTTTGTTCTGTTCTGTCTTTTTTGGGAATATTGGTTTCCCGTGTTAAACTTGTGGTCGATATTCACAAAGTTTTTTGTTTTGTTCTATTTTTTTGGGAATATTGGTTTCCCATGTCAAACTTGAGGTCGATATTCTTTTTGGGAATATTGGTCTCTCATAGGAGTATTAAACTTGAAACTTGTGAAAGTTTAGTGAAACATAATGAAAGTCTATTCTGGTGGGGAAGTAGAATTAGATAGATACCATCAACTGTTTCTGGTCCCCAATTCATATTTCATCTATTCCAATGCTACTTCAAAAAAAAATAGAAAGAAAGAAATAATTATCATGATGTATTACAAAATGTTCTTTCTAAAGCATTGTTAATGCAGTGATATGGCTGGACTAAAGTATTACGAAATGTTCTTTCAATTCATGTTTAACAATTTTTAGTTTACTTTTACTAAAATTCCATTTTTGACAAACCTATTTTCAGTTTTCCAAACAATGTTGAAAGCACCTCCATGGCTTCATGAAATAACACAGGTTCAAGATTACTATTTATGGTTTACTCTGCATGTTCTAAAAATTGAAGTGTTAGCAAAAGATGACGTCTTAAATATCTAGATAAGTAATTGTTTATTCTAGTATCTGTTACAACAATGTTTGGTTTGTTCGTAAGGGATCTTTACAGTTGATAATGTTGGGATGATATCCATATTATTTGAGAAATTCTTGTTATCTTTCTTGTTTGAGTTGTTTCTGGGTAAACTATTTTGTGTTCTTCATAGTGTGCAATGAAATTGTCAAGTGTTTTGAATTATTGTTGTGCATAGGTTTATGGTTTTTTTACTTTTATTTTTTTAACTTTTATTTTTCTTAATGTGTGCAAATTATATTTTGTTCATTCTTTTAAAGAGGAATGAGTATTGTATTTGAGTTTGTAAATTTTAGATGGCATACCTCCTTGATTTTAATTTGGATATAGGAAGGATGGCACCAACAACACTTGGGTTAATGGCTTGAATTCTTGAACTCTTGATCTCTCACTTTAATACGCAGTTTTTAATGCAAATGATGCAACAATTGGAGAGAAACCTATGGATAAAGACATGAAGAACATGGATACAGCAACAGAAGATCATACTACTAAGATTGAAAAGATTGGTCCAGATGGTCATATCAAGGGAATCACTATGTAAATGTAGTTTATTTTCTTATGAATTACACAAGGGAATCACTATGTCATGTGATGTATTCACTTTTCTTTAAGGACCTGTTTGATGTAAGGACCTATTTTGATGTAATGATTTTTAGAATTGCGGACATCTTGATTACTTGTATTTTTATTGACTATTTGCTGGACTTAGTGCAGTGGCATTGGTATTATACTTGTATTTTGCAGGATCTTACATTTATAATCGAGGACATAATGTCTGAGATTGCTGGAAGCTTGGAAGACTTAATTCCTTACGTTACTAGCAGAGGCGCATTTAGTTCAACACTGCAACAACTTCAGTAGACATTACAGTAATGTAGTGCCTCCATCATATTAAATTATCATTGAAGGTTGATCTTCTAAAAAATCTATAACATCGTTCCATAAACATCTAGAAAATATTTAACACTGCTACATAAACATCTAAAAGAGTACAAATAACAAAACAACCTCGTTAACAAGGAACGTGATGGTAACTTTTGGAAAGGATCCCAACTTTCTATTAAACTTAATCGGTGTCAGATTCATTCCTATAATCTATGCTCGTCGACTATGGGTTATTGTAGCCCTTCATTTCATCATTGTATCGTTTCTTGTCTGCACGAGCATTTGCTTCATATGCTTCTTTCTCCTCAGCTACATGCATCGGTTTTTGCACAATCAGAAATAGATTAACAGATGATGAAAATAATCAAAAGATCCTTAGGTGGGAGTATGTGAACACAAACTGACATCTTATTCCATCTGCTCCAAGAACTCGCCAACATCTCGTGAAGGCAATTCCAGGATTACTCTTTTCACATTCTCGCAACCAATGTAATGTAATTAGCAACTATTCGCAATCACCATATGCTAAATAGCCGACAACCGCAAAGAGAGTCCAATAAGAAAGAGGACCCAAGAAAAAAACATGGCCAACATGCAACCAACGAAGTTCCCTCCATCAACTAATTAACGATATACAAATAAACTAAATGTAAGCAAAACCTACAAAATGTAGCACGCATGATAGGGGTTTATCACTTTATCTATTAAAAATGAAATTGTGCCCACATATCTAAAAATTTTAAGTAAAAATTGAACAAGTATCTTCTCTAGTTCTCTCAAGTCTCTACCTATTCATCCCTACATCATCTTTAATTTGAATCACTAATCTACTTGTAAAGGATGAATCCGAAGATATTAAAAATGAGGCTATTATAAAACAATTTCATGGAAGAATGGTTATTAAGAACATCATGGATACGACCCACTAGGAACTGCAGGTATATGCATAAGAAGGTTAGAAAGTTCCACCATGATAGTACTGTTGCAGTAGCTACGCCTATATAGTGCGTCCAAAGAAAATAATACAAGCTTATATAACATTAGTCTGAAATCAAACCTCAAATAATGTCAATTGGGATCACCAGTAGAAGTAGATTTATAACCATGATTAGATAAAATTAATAATCCAAAAAATGATAATGAAAATGCACCTTGATTTTAAATGCTCTTTTGAAACCATTGGCAAAAAAGCCTCCAAAAGGTGCTATAATGGATGCAAATAAACCAAAACATAAAGCATGCCATTGCACAGGCAAAATTGACATCTCTTTCCAAGGAAACTGCAATATCTCAGTAGACCACATGAGTATATTGTTCAATTAAATTTAGGGGGAAATTTCAAAATAGAACTACAGGTACAAAGGCTGGTATATTCAAGTAACATCTTTCCCTTGTGAGAAATCTTGAGTTATATAAGCCATAATTTTTCAAGAGGGAATAAACATGTACAAATATGTAAGCTGGGGCACTTCTGTAAACCTCCTACAAAAATATAAGAAACATAAGGATAAGAGAATAGAAAATTGTTATGTTGTGGTCAAGAATAGAAAATTTCATTCAAGAATAGAAAATTTCATTCAAGGGTTCATCATGTTTCGTAGTCAGAATAAAAGAAAGTACCTTTGGTGGTTTCGTAATGCAACTCACATTGGCATTTCAAAATTATATTCTTTTAACTCGCTTCTCTTTGTATCAATGAAGGGGTAAGTGGAGTCATAATTTCACACAATGCTAGATTTTTCCTTATCTAAGATAAAATCACAATCTTCAGCTAAGCATTTCAACAAACAAATTATGAACATGATTAGATTATAAATCAATAAAAACTACAAAAAGTATATTGCTCACAAATTTGTGGCAAACACATATGGAAATTCTTCAATGATCACAGGGGAAGGACCTTTAGGAGAGAGAATATCACTGACCTTATGATTTGCAAACCCTAGCTTCAATCTAACTACCCAACCACAAAATAACCATACAAACACTAAATTTCTTTCAAATCAACAAGTTTGCGAATGGTTCTGTTCTGGTCGTCCGACGATTTGTAAACCCTAGCTTCAGACTCGGAAGAGCGAGAGAAAGCCTATCATCAGAGTCGCTTTGAGAGAGAATCGGGAGAGGGCTTTGAGAGAGAATCGATGGGCGTTGATAGAGAGCGAATGGTTGAAAGTGATTTGAAATGGGTTTTGACCGCCTCTGCGTTTTGACCGCGTGTTTTTATTTCAAATTTTAGTTTTACTTTTTTTTGCTTTGGTCCGCCTTTTAGACCGCTGCTTTGGTCCGTTTTAGAACTCAGGTCAGATATATATATATATATATATATATATATATATATATATATATATATATCTGGCTCGATCTTAAGCTCATCTCATCCTTATCTAGCTCACCCCCTTTAGCGACGGACGGATCAGTGACGATTCGTCCGTCACTATATATAGAATCGTCATCTTAGCTTTTAACGACGGACAACATATAGTGACGAACCGAACATATTGCGACGGACAGAATCGTCACCCGGTCCGTCGCTAAAGGGGGGTGAGCAAGGTGATCTAGATAAGGGGTGAGCTTAAGATCTGCATCATATATATATATATATATATATATATATATATATTTATATATATAGGGCTATATGTATATACACAGCTGTGTAGCACACAATCGTGCTATGACGGTGGTTTTTTTGAGCTATAGCGACAGTTGAACCGTCGCCATAGACCAGAATAGCTATGGCGACGATTGAACCCTAGCCATAGCCTAAAAAAACTGTCGCCATAGACGACTATGTACTACACAGTTGTGTATATATATTTTTTCCATATATATATAGCAATGATCCATAATGATACATATCATGTATTTGTTATGGATTAAAAATAGGCAAATAACATTTATATCATCCATTCCAAATATCAACAGGGAAGATTAAAAATGGGAAATCGACGTCCACTATAATTACTAGAGGACGAACTAAAAGTAGAAATTGGACAATTATACCCTCATTCAACGAAAGTCAACGCGTCAAAAGATTAGTTTTTTAAATAGTTCGCTAGTAGTACTAGCGGATGAATTGATAATACTAGCTGATGAGTTGATAAACAATTAAACAGTCCGCTAGTAATACTAGCAGACACGTTGTTTTAATTACTAATCACAATCAAACTTGCAAATTTGAGTCAACATAAGGAAATTATACATCATAATTCCAAATTCGAGTTAACATCAATTTTGTTCATCATAATTCCACCCCATATCAGAACTATATTATACAAACAAACCCTGTAATCCTTTAATTCCATATATATATATATATATATATATAGGAGATAGATGGTGTATAATACTTAATAATTTTTTTGTCCAACCAAGTTTACCAAAATATTATTCCTGCCTTCAATTGACATCAAAGAAGAAAACTACACAATTAATCAAGCAAGTCTTCGCACCTCAAAATTGTCATGGTAAGTTTTAATCATGGCTGAATATATGTTTAATTATAGTTCTACAAATTCTTCTCATGATAATATTGACATGGATAATATTGGTGTTCATAACATGAACCAATCACATATTACCGATTCAAAAAATCCATATAAGGGTCAATTTTTTTTCTACTATCCAAGAGGCGAATTTTTTTTATAGAACCTATGCATGTAGTACTTGATTTGAAATAAAAATTAGGGCAAGACATAAATATGCTCGCTTCAACAATTTGTCTAACAGACTTTTTACATGTAACAAAACTAGAAAACTAATTGAAAGAAAGAAATAAGATGTTGATGAAGTTGAGGGTAGTAAGGTCAAAAGAAAAAGGGATTCTATAGGTCGCACGATGTGCAAAGCTAGAATGTTTGTTATTCATCTAAAGAAAGAATATATGTGGAAATTTTTAAAAATTGAGTTGACTCACAATCATGATTTGGTGACTCCGAGCAAGAAAATTCTCATTCAAACACAGAAAAATATAACTCTTGTTGCTTGAACTTTAAGCGAAACTTTCAATAGCGTTGGAGTTGGGCCAAGTAAATGATTAATGATTTTAGTGAAATAGGAGGAGGGATGGAAATGTAAGCTTCAGTGATAAGGGTATTCAAAATGGCGTGCGAGATATAAGACGTGACACAATAGATATAAACGATGCTCAAGCAGCATTGCCGTACTTGAAAAAACTTTCGGCGAAAAATACTCTATTTTTTTTCCGATATCAAATGAGATGAAGATAATTGCATCACATGCATTTTGTGAATAGATTACAGATCAATTATAGCTTACACAATTTTGGGGATGTCGTGACATTTGATACTACTTATCGAACGAAAAAGTATTCTATGTCGGTTATTCCGTTCATGAGGGTAAATAATGATTATCATTCCATCTCATTTGGTTTTGCAATGATTAAGGATTAAACATAGGATACTTTTGTATGGGTTTTTCAAACTTGGCTTTAAGCGATGAATAACAAAGCACCGGTTACTATTATAACTGATTAGGACAAAGTTATGAGTAATGTGATTGGTAGGGTTCTTGATGAGTAGGTTTTATACCTATGATTTGGACATCGTTAAGACTTCATTCTTTGTTAACTTTAAGTATTTTTAGTGTCATTTTACTTGTTTTTGTGTTTGTTTTGTAGGAAACGGCTTTAGAAGGTCGAAACTTGAAAAATAGAGCTTAGTGGCATTTTTGTAATTTCTGGAGCAGAAAGCCCACCAGGTCAGGCTTGTCGGGAAGAAAAAGAGTTTTTAGAAGTTGAGTTCAAGGAGGATTGGTTTGAGCTGTTTGTTTAAGGACTTTAAAGAGGGCTAAAAGACACATGAAGAGAAATATAAAAGGAGGAGAATCACAAGAATTAAGGGAGAGGATTTCATTAGATTAGATTTTCATTAGATTAGGACAAAACCCTAGTTTTTCTTAGATTTGGAGGTTAAAGAAACTTGGAGACCATTGAAGATCAAGAGCAGGAGCAAGAGGGAGCATGTGATTTGCTGACAACATATTTTATTATTTTCTCTACTCTTATTTTTGTCTTTTAATGTTTATTCAATTATAGATTCTTGGTTTTAATTCAATAATCTTGGTTTATTTTTAGTATGCTTCTTTGTTAATTATTGTTGATTATTCTTGGATTGTCTACTATAATTTGTGCTTAATGTTTAATTGCCTAGCTAACAATTATTGTGATAATCTATATGAACTTGAGAGATGGATTATAGATTTAGATCTGATCATAATATATAGCATGCGATTGTATTTTCTGCATGGTGTTGGAATTCATAATTTATGTCTAGGATAGAGATATACCTATACATCACATGTAATCTGATAGAGAACTTGTGCTTTAAATCCTCTTTAATTGTAATTCACATAGAGATATAGTGAATTAGTTACTTAGGGTGTTCTTCTTAATTCTATCATCTGTGGATTTAAGTTGATTTGGGTATGATGCATTGAGAGATGGTCATATTTATTTATGTGTTCTTGATTAATAATTCAGAATAGTGAGCATAACTGATAAGAAATGTATTAATTTAAGTGAAACAATAAGTGAAGTTGTGATCTTAAATCTCCATAATCTAATTTTTAACTAGTGCTAATTAGAATTAGTTTAATTAAATAATTAAATTCATAACCTTAAATTGACTGTTTAAATAAAATTAGTTTGGTTAAAAGTTAGTATTTGGTAATTTGTATTAATAATTCCTTGTGGGAACGATACTGTACTTACACTTTATTACTTGTTGACCACGTATACTTGCGTGCTGTGCGTAACTAGATTTTACCCAACAGTTCTTCTTGAAACACACTGTCGACATCGGGAAAATTTTCCTTTTTTAGAATTCCTCTTTTAGTCTTTCTTACCCTTTATGTTTTCTATATGTCTTGAATTTTATTTTGAAAGGGCGAGTTTGAAAAAAGAGTCCGACACAAAACGACGATTTTAAAAATTTAGAGTCGCCAGTTGGTAGTAGTGAAATGGTTGTACCAACTCAACCGAATTTTTGAAAAGATTTACAAAAAGGCCCAATTATTGGACTCTGTTTAACATGCCTTTGAAACCGAGATTCATAGAGTTCAGGGGCTTGATTAAGCGAGGGGAAGGTGTGAGGCACCCTTCGACTTCCGTGAAAACATGGTTACCACGTCTTTTCAATTTCTTAATTATTTTAAGTGTGTGTGTTAATTGGGCCTAAGTGCATTATTTGGAAGTAGTGGTATGCCTCGTTTGCACCTATATACAAATCAAACGTTCAATTTTTAGCAAAATATATAGAAATTATGTTTTGAAAATAGGTTTTCAAACCCTTATGCTCGCATAGTAATTAAGGCCTTTGATACTTCTATTTTATTCCGTATTCGACTTGTTTTGATTTTATTCTCGAGATTCGAAACATCTTTGAAAAAATAATATACATATAAGTGTCGGGCTCCTTATGGGCATGAAAGCCATCGAAGTGACCCGAGCACCACAAATATGATTTGCAAGCTAGCTATACAACTAAAAATGGTCCATCATGGGAACTAGATCTAGATCCATCAGCTGGATCTTAGATCCCGTGGCTCCTAGGCTCACATAATATCATATGAATAGCCTGCATAACGAGGATACTGAAATAAAAAAGATATTTAATCTAAACGACGCAAAATAAAAGATTCATCAGTTAAATTTCTACCTGCACGTAGCCAAGCTTCCCGTTCCCTCTAGATACAGATCTAGGGTCACATGGTTGCTTAATATTTACAAAACTAGAAAGAAAACTAGATTTAAATAAATCTTAGCCATTCTAGCTCAACGATTCCAATTTTATAACTTTTGAACAGGTTTAAAGTTAGATATGGCTAGATTTAGATAAATCTAGTCCACAGATTCAAATATTACAGATTTACATTGAATAAACAGTTAAAACAAATATTTAATCACATAAACAGTTAATATATATATATATATATATATATATATATATATATTAAAGAAAGAGAAAGCTTTAAATCTGAAAAAAATCTTTTAGTGTGCTGCAAGGAAGGCTTCAGACTGCTTTTGGAGCTTGAAAACTCAGTTTCCACCAGTTAAAATTTGATATGTTGTAGTATATATGTATACAAGTGTTTAGAAAGAAGAATATTAAAGTTTGGAACACTATAGGAGGGGTTAAGAGCTGAAACGGATGGAATTCCCTCTGTTTTTTTTTATTTTGGCTGATGGGGGGGTCTATTTATAGACCAAAGTAGCCGCAGGTCTACCTACGGCTGCCCGGGTGGGCCCGGGCCTTGTGTGTTCTGTTGTCTCGAAGTACGTGCACTAGAATCAACACGCTATCCGCTCGAACCTTCATAACTTTTAATCCGGGAATCCGATGGAGGCGTTCTATACCTTTCCAGAAATCCCTTGATGAGAGCTACACATTGACATGGGATTTGACATTTTCTAAATCCGGAAAGATGGGTCCATGACCAGATCTTCAAGTCTTCATAGTCCATCCGTTGAGTTGTCTTGTGCTATTTTCACTTGGGATTGATGTTATGGTTCTACATGACTTCTTTTGTAGTGATTTTGGGATGAATTCATGTTGAGTTGGTAAATTACTATTTTGCCTGTCCTGGATTGGTTCCGAGCATGATGCAGTTATAGCTGTCTTTTCTCAGGGTTGTCTTTGAGGTTAGTTTGATGTTTCCCGGGGTTGTTGCCAAGGTTTTGACTTGATCTCCCGGGGTTGTCTCCGGGGTTGGATTTGATCTCCCGGGGTTGTCTCCGGGGTTTGGATTTGATCTTCCGGGGTTATCTTCAGGGTTTGATTTGATCTCCCGGGGTTATCACCGGGGTTGGATTTGATCTCCCGGGGTTGTCTCCGGGATTTGATTTAATCTTCTGGGGTTATCTCCGGGGTTTGACTTTGATGATTTTGACTTCCAGGGTTGTCTCTGGAAGACAAAAGACGATTCTGTCCTCCTGCAATGTAATGACATGAACATGATAAAGATTACTAGACACTTAAAATATGACAAGACTAAATGATGCCATGCAATGCAGCACGATATGATGTTATGAATGTTGAATGTTTTTGGTTGGAATTATGTCCAATGGTACTCTATCACTGACTGCTCCTGCGATTTTTGTTGGGTATGGAGTTGTCAATGATGGTATCCACTGAATTGCCTTGATGTCTAATCGAATGGTAGTTTACAAAGCTTTCATTACCATATCTTTCCCGATACTACGCTGAGGGTTGTCGCCAATGGCTTGAAATGTCCATCAGTGCTGTTGAGACTGATTTAACGACAAGTTGTAGAGATGTTTTCAAGATCCCTGTTGTGGAGGTTTTCCTATAGCTAAGACCATTGGCTTTTGACGTCGAGGTCGTCACCAACGTTCTTTATCTTTAGACGTGCTTTCTTACTTTAATTCCGCCAGAGATGTTCCTCTCTTTTTGTGAGTGACTCACTAGGGATTATTGATGTTTATCCTGATGATAGCTTGCCTTGGTTGCCATCATTGGATTCTTCCTGCTGTTACACTAGGATTGTCACCACCACCCGGGATTTCTATTAGGTTGATGTCGGTAGCTCCACTGGAGATAAAAATATTACTATCTTTCATATCATCCTCACAATACCTACTCGAACGGTAGTTTTGTGAAGGTTAACCATCACCGAATTTCTCTATTTCCTACTTGAACAGTAGTTTACAACGATCTGAAAATCAGCAAACCTTTGTGATGCCTCGGCTGGGGATTTATATAATAGATTCCATCATCGGTCCTCCCTAAGGAAGATAGTTTTCCATAGTTTTCATCATCAGATCTTTCCTGATGCTACGTTGGAGTTGTCACCAACATTTTGTACTGTCAAGCATTCTAACCTTCGTTGAAGTAGTTTTCAACAACTTACATCACCAATATTTCCCGATGCTACACTGTAGTTGTCACTAACGGTTTCTAGTGTCAATCATTCTGACCTTCGTTGAAGTAGTTTTCAATGGCTTACATCACCGGACCATTCCCGATGCTACGATGGAGTTATCGCCAACGGTTTGCACAATTAGACATGCCTGATATCTCTGCTGGGGACATCTTTCTGATGAATTATACCCCTGAACAAATCTGGACATTTTGATGCATTCAATACCCAAGGTTCATGACACCGGACCTTCCCGATATTTTGACAAGGGCTATTTTCAATAATATCTATTATTGGATCTCTGAACCCCACATCCAGGTTAATACTAATGACTTATATGTAGATCAGAAGTTTGGTTTCTAAATTCAGGGTTTCAGGCCCTTTCCGCTCAATCGCGTAGCACCTTTTTCCTTGATTTGACTTTTCAGCTTCCAGGAACTCCATTGTAACTCAAATTTGATCAAGTCAGAGGGGGTGGGACCCACCCTAGGTGACTGTCGTGAGTTGACCCGCTGATCCCATTGGGTATATTTTCTCCTTCCCTTCTCTTTCACAAGTCATTTCAAGTTGAACCATATAGAAAACCCAAAAATTTCTTTTTAGATCTACTGAGTTTGGGTTGCTTTTTGCAAAATCCATCATCGTAGAAACGTTTTGCACTACCCTGGTAATGTTCACATGTTTTCTTTTCAAGTTTTGACCGTTAGAATGTTAGATTTCATATAGAAAGCTTCAAAACACAATATAGTGAATATGAATGCTTATATAACTTGATAAAAATTATTAAACTTAGTAAATGCTCATGTTTTACCGTGCTGAACGTATTGATGTGAAAAAATTTGACTTTTGAGACAGTCATTTGGCACCCTTTTTTGCTAGTTTATTCATCCTATTTGAGGACAAATGAGCACGAGTTTTCAAATAAAGCACACATGGTAATTTGGTTGCCATGGTGGATTTAATTTTAATGTTTTTTTATGCATATGAGATGTTCATGATTTTGGATTGGTGTGCTACTGAATGACCACCTAGTCATGCATGTGGACAATCCATTTTATAAAGGAGACTCTGAAGAAATTTTTTCACGAGTTTGAGCATTTAACGAATATACAATTTATAACTCTACTGTGGATGTATGTTAACATAATGTATGTATGAGGACTTACATTATGCATGAAGCAATGATTTGAATTTAATAAGCTTTAATTTTAGAATTTACCTCACCATTTATGAGGTGATTTGGAGAGTTTGTTCAGATTATAGATCCAGACCAGCCGAGTAGCTCTCGTAGGGCCTCCGCAGGTGTGAGGAGGAGAGCTTCTGATGTTCCTCAGCCTCATCCAGCCCAACAACCTCGTCGGTTGACTGAGTTAGTGATTTACTTTATCCGGGTTGATAGGCTGGATGCTGTACATGAGGAGGATGATGTTCCTATTGTGGATCCTGCTCCTTCTTCTTGCATTCTCTACCGGGAGCTTCCAGCTATTAATGTGACTATTCCAGATCTTCTGGATGATTTGAGTCATCACCCCTCGATCTACCTTCATGTGAACGAGGTAATAACCATTTCCATCTTTACCTTTTTTATTTTCCCACTTTTGGGGCAAAGGTTTTTATTTAATATTTACAATTTTATGCAGGTTTTCGGCATTACTTATCCCAGGGGGAACTGGTTTAACATTCACTCTTTGTACCAAACCCTCCATCCAGAGTACCGAGAGATCGTCCATTCATTGGGCTTTCAGGCTTTCTTTTCTATTCCTCCCCGTCGTTGCCCCTGGGGTTATCTGAGGGCTTTTCTAAGTGCTGGTTTCACCAGACTCAATCTATCCATTTATTGGATTAAGAGGTGATGATGACACCAATGGACTGACAATTCATCACTAGGTTAGAGTTTACATGGGTGCCAGTGCCTTTGGTGGCTGACATTTCACCAGCTACAGTTCGATCCCTTTTAGGAGTTCTTGCCACGGCCCTCAAGGGTTAGACCATTCGCTCTAGGCTCTTGAGTGTGGATGCCATGAGTGAGGCTTTAACTGAGCCGATGCTTGATGAGTAGAGGGTTAGAAATCGTTATTTTCAGCGACTGTTCCTGATCATCATCAGGGGTTGTTTCCTAGCGGACAACTCCTTGACGGTTTCTTTTACTTTAGTTAGCGCCACTCGTGATATAGACTGTATCAGAGACTTTGACTAAGGCTTATACACCTTTTCATATTTCCTTAGAGGGATGAGCCTATGCTTAGAGGGCATGACAGAGACTTGGCTAGGCTTTTTCCCATTTTTGCTGGTGAGTAGTTTCTTTATCCTTCATTTTCCCTTGCTCAGGTTGTCAATTTTCATGACTGAGGATATTTGATCTTTACATTTTTAGTTTTGGGCCTATGAGAGGCTTTCTTGTCTTCACATTGTTATTAGATTAGGTATGGAGACCTATCCACAGGGACAGCGATGGCATCACTCCACTCCTGCTGAGGTTCCTGCAGCAGAGGGGTTTACCCATTCTCGTTTGCAGTTGGAGCTCTTGACAGCTGATGTCATCATATGGGTTCCCTACTCCGAGGACCATTTGACAGTGAACTTTGAGTGTGGCTTTTCGACTGGGGTAGAGTATGTATTACCCACTTGTCAGATTCGTCTCTTGACTGATTGATGCTGGGAGCTCTATTTAGGAGAGCATGCTATCAAGAGCATAACATGGGAGATTCACATTCCATTCTTTCCTTCTACTAGGTGACATTTGCCTTTATCTCAGCCGATCACCTAGATTCCCCTGATGGGTTTAGATGAATTCACTTTATTAGAGGGCCCTTTTACTCAGGAGGCTTTCTACCACTAGTGGTTCCCTCGCACCATTAGAGCTCAAACCCGTGCCACTCAGTTCATGGGGGATATGGTCCCTGGGTCTGTTATGATGACAGACTGGATCACTTGTGTCCGAGAGCCCACTCATTACGTGCAGATTGACAGCTTGGCCTAGAGGTTGGACTGGGCACATTTTTTCAATCAGTATTTAGGCAGAGATCCGGCAGAAGCAAATTCTTTTGATCCCTCCAGTTCTGGCACTGGTCCTTCAGGTGGCCTTTACTCTGACAACTTTATCGGTGTAGATCCCTCTTTGGCAGAGATATAGTGACTTAGGAGGAGTTACAACAAGTTGATCGATTGGATGATGTGGACGTCATTAATTTCTTTGGATAGATTTCTCGTTATTTTTTTGATAGGCCTCTGTTAGATATTGGGCGGTTGTGCCCCATTTCTCGTTATATCTTTTGATAGATCTCTGTTAGATATTGGGCGACTGTGCCCCATTTCTCATTATATCTTTTGATATGCCTCTGTTAAATATTGGGCGTTTGTGCCCCATTTCCATGTACTTTTTATTTTTAGTTGTATACAGAGATGATGTATTAGATGATATATTTAGGAATGTATGTATAACGCTTTCTATTCCTTGAATCATATTATCATTTATCTTTGTTATTTATCATGATGCATACATTATGTCATGGATATGCATTCACATAAGTTAGTTTAGCATTGACCCTTTATGGTCTTATGATACGGTTCTACATATGTCTTCATCTACCGTTAGTTAAATTGAGCATACCCCACCCATACTGATAGCCTCTTCTCTAAGATCATGGTATGGTAGTTTATCTCCCCCAGATCGGGTGACAATTGATCAGCTATTGAGGCATTCTATGACCTTTCCGATGTTTCACGTACCCTTGGTTTTTGTAGAGGGCATGATATCTTGTTGGATACCAGAGAGATAAGTTTTTAGATTTGATATCCATGAGCTGACTCCTACATTGGAGGAGTATGAGCGCCTCAACTATTTGCCCTTGGATAGACCTTGTGCTATGATGGTCGTTGGTGATATGAACCGACAATTTAAGACCCCAACGGGCTTACAATGTAGAGTTATCATGGACGAGATTACCTCAGGGCACGTAGTGTCCTTGGATTTCTTGATTGACCGATTTGGGTCACTGGAAAACTATGTGACATTCAGGGGATTTCACCATTACTGAGGGTGAGTGGAAGGTTGCCCGCATAGATATTCTATTGATGTGCGTCATCGCCTATTTGTACATGACACTATATATGGACCATCTGGACATTGGCCTGATTACAGTAGTCCGTGCTCGTAGGGAGGGTTGCACTATCTTGCCTATGACATTTGCAGAGACCTTGAGGTCGGCCACATTTTGCCATACCCATCCTGTGGGGGTTTTTAGAGGCAGTGCCGTCTTATTGTATGTATAGTTTATGAAACATTTGAGACTGATTGGCACTTTTAGACGTCATGGGTACTTCTTTACTCATGAGATAGCTATGTCTTATTCTTTTCGGCCAACTGAGTGTACAGATGCAAAATCCTGGTTGGCTTTTCTGACAGCGATTGAGGATCCATTTTCTATCTTGCCTTTTTCAGGACTCAGCTCTCCTTATAGCTTTATTACTCATGCAGTTGGCATGGACTATCTACCCCTGGTTGGTTTGAGAGGGGTGACCACGTATCATCCACTGGCTATCATGGGATAGTTTGATTAGTTTCAGAATATTCACCTTTTTAATGGGGCTTTGGGTCAGCAACTGTCAGCTCAGTTTTTGTCAGCAGATAACTTGACCAGGATTTATGATCGTTGGACTCATTGATAGAGGGCTGATTTTTCGACTAGTCATTTGGGTCAATCTTTAGATTATTCTGCATGGCTGGAGGCAGATATTGCATTGGTTATGGTTGTTCACTCATAGCCGAGTATTAATTCTATTTATGAAGATCATATGGAGGAACCTGATTCTCCTATCGAGGACAAAGTATTTGCTGGTTTGATAGCATCTCTAGTCAATGACACCTGTAGACACTCGAAATTTTTTGTACTGTTGTCACTGATATTTCAGGAGGATAAATTCGTCTTTTAAGAGGCAACCGTTAGGTATGTCACCTTTTCAGCTCGTATATGGAAAAGCTTGCCACCTTCCCATGGAACTAGAGCATAAAGCATATTGGGCAATTTGAAAGCTAAATTTTGATTTGACAACTGTCGGGAAGAAACGCCTACACCAACTCAATGAGTTGGATGAATTCAGACTGCAGGCATACAAGAATTCGAAGCTTTATAAGGAGAAAGTGAAGAAATGGCATGACCGAAAAATCATTGAGAGAGCATTTGAACCAGGACAAAGGGTTTTGCTTTATAACTCCACACTTAAACTTTTTCCTGGGAAGCTGAAATCAAGGTGGTCAGGACCATTCACAGTGAAAACTGTTTTTCCGCATGGTGCAATCAAAATATTCGATACGTTGCCCTGACACACCTTTTAAGGTGAATGGACAGCGCTTAAAACATTACTTTGGTGGTGAGGTAGACAGACAGAAAGTCGCCTCAATTCTTTCTTTAACATGAGCATCAGCGGCAGTCAAGCTAATTGACTATAACTTAGCACTGGATAGGAGGCAACCCATTATTTTTATTCTCTAAAATCTCTCTTTCACTCTTTGTTTATTTCGTTAAGTTATTTCGTTAACTCAATTTCAACCTAAGTTAACACATTAACATAATAGTTGATAGTAAAGAGGAGCGTGTATATGCATTGTATAAAATGAGGATATATAATAGACATTCATGTTTATTTAGTAAACCATGTTTTGATAAGGTCTATTGATGAATTGCAGGTGTATTGGAGAGCACAAATTTCTATCTAGTAGAGTCTATAAATAAATACATCTGAAGATCAGAAAAGCGGGATCGCGCGACCACCACGATGAACACAAAGACACGATCCAGCGGCGCTGCGCATTATATGTGACTCGGACCAATAAAAAAAGCCACTCATGCAACAACCGAAAACCATTGTAAGAACGCAGCGCGCCACACGCTTATGTCGAAGTTATATGCGGGGGAATAGAAATGGGACTATTCCGCATGCATCGGTGGTAGCCCTGCTCTGTAATCAACAAGGAGTCCAATGGCATAATGAGCAGCTGCAGTACCTAAACCATGCAATCACTCATGCGACTATTGCAAATTTCAAGGAGTGGACAAGTGGTGTACCACACCCACGCAGACTAGGATTCATCCTTCAGCCCACTTTTCCAGAGCCACCACAGCAACCTTCGCAGACAGATGAGGCCGGCCCATTTACGCACGCACGTGCCACCAATGACGATCGCCAGCTCCGAAGGTTGGAGCACAAAGTCGATGCCATGTACGATAATTTGGGCACATTTGCGACGGGACTCACAAGGGCCTTAGCCGAAGCTTTTGCGCAACAAGGAACAACACTAGAATGGCCTCAGTTCGGAACCGCATCACCATATCCACCACTAGATTCACCACCCGAGGAGGGTGGCACCACCGATAATTAGGGGAGTTTTTCGTACCCTTTACCTTCTTTCAATGGGGCATTGAATATTCTAAGTTTAGGGGTATTGGGGAGTAGTTAAGTTGCATGTAGTTTTGCATGATTAGTTTAATTCTTTAGTTTTTACATCTTCAGTTTAAAATTTTTAATTTTTTTCATGTTTAGAGTATAATTTTGCTTATATAGTTGCATGTTCATGTTTAGTTTGCTTAACTCACAGTTCTTGCCATATAGAAATTTTTGTCTAGCCAATGATGATAGTGAATTTTGTTAAATGATTTTTGAGTATTTTGGATAATACGAGCTGAGATATAATGTTTGACATAATGAAATTCATAATGTTGTGTAAATGCTTTCGATTTGCACAAATGTGTTCACAATTGCTTGTAGGTATAAGAAGCATGTGTTGCAATACTCGATAGAAAAATGTAGTTTTAAAGAGGGAAATATGTGAAAAGGGAGTATAGACTGTATAAAACATTGATTTTTAAACTTTGGGAAAACATGGGTATCTGTGTATAAAAAAAAGAAAAGAAGAATAACAATAACATGGCTAGTCTTATTTCGGGGCCCTGGCTACTTGAGTAAGTACGCCCGAGGGGATTGTCTCTACACCTAGCGCCCTAAGGTCTTTTATGGTCTGGGAGTCGTTGGTTGAAAGCTCGCTAAGGGGTAGCAGTGTGCCTAATGGAGTAAGACATAGCAAAGTCATGTGGAAAAAAAAAGAAAAGAAAAGTAGTCTCCTCTTCCTTGACAGTATACCCTTCATAAACTTGGCGTAGCTGGGCATTTGTTCCAATGCCTCGACGAATGGTATGTTGATCTACGACTTTTTGAATACCTCCAAGAATTTGCTTGGCCTCATTATCTTCCCTTTTTTATTTAATCTCTGCGATACTGGAACTTGAATGTGAATTGGTGGTCTTTGGACTCTTAAGCTTCTCCTCCGAACTGCTTTCTCGACCTCTTCCCATCTGAACCTCGACTTTTCCAGATTTTCTTCTTGATCAACGCCTTTGCGCTTTCCTCATTGCCAAGACTCTCCTCGATGTAATCTCGCCATGCGCGCGACTTACAAAGATGCGACAAATCTTTCCTAGATCTCAATGTGATCGCTTGACACCGTTCCTTCCCGTCTTTTCTTGGATTTGTCTCTGTATTACTTGGCAATGAACCCTGGGGCCTGTTAGTAAGCATGTTCGCCATCTATCCCATTTGTGTCTCCAGATTCTTTATAGCCACTGCTTGGCTCTTGATCATAACTTCTGTGTTTGCCATGTATTTCATCATCATCTCCTCTAATTTTGATTTCTTTTCTTGCTGAGGTACAGCTGGAGTGTGATGTTGCTGTTGTTGTTGAGAAAATCCCGGCAAAAGGGTGGTCTAGGATTAAACTGCGGCTGCGCTGGTTGTGACTGAAATTGATTATTCGGTTGAAACTGATTCTGCGGATTCCCTTGATTAGTTGACCAACTAAAGTTTGGATGATTTCGGTTGTTGGGGTGGTATGTGTTCTGAAATTGACCTTGGTCTTTTCTGTTGTTGCTCACATACTGCACTGATTCTGAGCTGATAGCACATTGATCCATCGAGTGTGACCCCACACAAATCTCACATACGAAGGCAACCATTTTTAATTTTCCTTCTGCCAAAGTATATATCTTCTTTGCCATGGCTGCCATCTGTGCTGACAACTGAGTAATAGTATCAACCTCCAATACACCTGCAACTTTGGGTTGTGGCATCCGAGATGTAGGATTCTGAAAATCGTTGGATGCCATTGTCTCGATTAGGTTATAGGCTTCTTCATACTTCTTTGCCCATAATGCCCCTCCTGCAGCTGCATCTACAATCGGTCTCGACTGCCATCCCAATCCATTATAAAACATGTTGATCACCATCCAATCTGGCATACCGTGATGTGGACACTTCCTCAGCATTTCTTTGTATCTCTGCCATGCTTCATATAAGGACTCGCCCTGTTGTTGCTCAAATTGAGATATAGTTGTCCTCATCTTTGCAGTCTTAGCCATTGGGAAGAACTTAGCTAAGAACTTCTGTGCTAAGTCCTCCCATGTAGTTATAGATCCCGCTGGCAAAGAATGCAGCCAAATTTTCGCTTTATCCCTCAATGAGAATGGAAAAAACCTTAGTTTAATAGCATTTTCCGTCACACCGTTGTATCTGAATGTATCACAAATTTTGATGAAACTTAACAAGTGTTCATTCGGATCATCTGTGTGACACCCCAAATCGAATCGTATTCTCGCACCATTTGAATAGTGCCAGTTTTCATCTCGAATGTATTGGCTGCTATCGCTGGTCTGACGATGCTAGACTGTAGTCCATTGATATTGGGCATGGAATATTCCTTTAGAGCCCTATGCTCCTCTCGTTGCTCTTCTCTTTGTACCTCGGCTGCCATGTTAACTGTCGTATTTTCTATCTGTGCTTGTAAATTTCTATGAACACCCGCTTTCCAACATCTCCCGTTTATGTTATCCTGAACAGGTGTTAAATCGGGGTTGGATGATCGCGTGCGCATAAAAATTTATCCACGTGCCTGAAACAAAAACAAAAACTGAAATGAGATAAGACTAGAATTGTCTAAGTCATACAATATAGTTTACAACTAATGATAGTAATACTAAATTAAACGCCTTTCCCCGGCAATGACGCCAAAAACTTGTTGCCTCTTTTTTAGTCTTAACAAAAGAGCTCTAACTCATGCAAGCATACATGTGTCAACAAGCAATACAGAGTAAGTAAAGTATCGATACCACAGAGAGTTGTTTAATTCAAATCACTATGCATTAATTAATTCACTATATTTATATGCTAAAACTAATGACTAAGATTGGTTTGTTCTCGAATTGCAAGTAACAACTAAAACAACAATAACACGGAAAAATCAAATCTTGAATTAATGGGATTCTAACTTCATTTAATACTTCATTCAATCGCCACTGTCATACATGACTTGTTCACATATCACAGGAAAGTAGCCAAGAGCACTAAAAGAGTATTAGCCATTTTTCAATGCACTAAGACCTACTTACACAGCATCCACAGATGATAGACTCTATGTAATCATCAATATAACCAAAATCACTATATGTCTATGTGAAATTGCAACTATATTGATTTTAAGTTCAAGCCCTTATTCTAACTTATACGGTGAAACAGTATATGTCTATCTGGTTCACGAAATATATAAGCCATATAACACAGCCCTATATACGTATGCTATCATGATTACGATCCATATTTGCATGTTCATTGTCAATTCCATACAAATACTGAAACGAATGGTGATCAAGCATTCATACATGCAAAACAATCAGGATAGACATCCCATATGATATATAAAACAATCCAGCATTTAAGCATGCAATCAAACTACATATTAAAATCCGTTAGAATCCCATAATGGAGTTTAGTTCATGACTGAACCAAAAGCCATTATGGGATCAAATCTAAACATGATTAATAAACAAACAATTGAAAGATGAAACGTAGAAACAATCAAACCCAATTGCTGAATATAGATCAATATTCAAATCCTCATAAGATTCCAGCAAAATAATAATAAAAATCCACTCTGGTAGAAAATCCCCAAGAAGAAGTAGGAAAATAGAGTTTTGGCCTCCTTCTACGTTGGAATCTCCCCCCAGAGAGTAAACCCTAATTACGATGTAAAGAATACAACTCAAAATTATCAAAGATGCCCCTGGCACCAGTCAGATATCGTTTTTAAAACATTACAACCCTTAAAAATTGGAAATTAAAATAAAACAAATCGTGACAGCCTTTTCAGTTCCTCGCGTGCGTGCCGTGGCTCCTCCAAATTTCTTTACTTGAGTGGGCGCGAGACTTGCAGTAAGTCGCGATGTTCAAAGCTCTCGCCGGCAAGCACTCCTTAGGCTTGTCATGCTCAGCGGTGCCAGAACTTGATGGGTTCCATGGTTTGGTCAGTACGTGTGGTAGCGCGCCTCCTAAGCTCTTCTGCCATGGCGGCTTGCACTCTGCAGATCCTGGTTCTTGTTCTAATTCTGTCATGCTACTGCTGCTGCTACTTGTTCATTTATGCTTAATATCCTTCCATGCTTGGTCTCCTTGCTCCATTGCACCTTCATGCCATGTATATCCCGCTTTTGCCTTGCCTTCACACATTCATTAGCCCCGTGCCCTATAATACCACCAAATTAGGCCGATTCCTGCACTTATTCACCAAAAGGAGTTTTAAGTATATGCAATGCAAACTAACATGAAATGCAGCTAAAATATACTAAAATGTACTTGAGATGGGCATAGTTCGCATGAATTGGTACTCCATAAGTAGGTATAAACCCACTTATCAGAACCCTGAAAGACAATCCATATCCATTCCGGATACTACCGGAAGTTCAGAATCAACCCCAGAACACACTGGGAGTAACAATTCCAACCTCGGAGATAACCCCGAGGCGTCTGTATCTAATCTGGAACACACACACCAAGAAGATCGATTAATCTCTTGAGATAACCCCGAGGTATTCGGTCCTCATCCCAATCATGGGAATAGCTACCAACCTTGGTGATAACCCCAAGGAATGCAATTTCGGCGATAATCCCGGAAATGCTTGTTTCAAATACGACCAGCTTCAATCTCAGCGCTCACAATGAGATACGTTGTACCAACCCGGCGATAACACCGGGAGGACAGGCATACCTCAAAGATGACAACGAGGACCTTCAACAGTCCAATCTCAGCGAAGCCCTGAGCAACGTCTGCTTTATCAGCCCAAGCCATCGATAACACTGGTGAGGGTCAACATCGTCATCTCGCCAACGCGATGCCACGCCACATCGTCTCAACATTTCATACACATCTCTACGCAACGATGTCCCACAAGAATCAAGGATAACCAATCCCGAGTGACTATTGTGCGGGGTAACAGATGGAATTTGAAGCTTGAAGACCGGAGGGCATCATCCCATCTTCAATGACTTTGTACAAACTCTAATCCCATACCATTGTACAACACTCGACAACAGCGGTCCAAAATAGGTCCTGTATACCTCAATCGGATGCCCGAATTGCACTTCTGAAAGTTTGAACGGACATTATAGTGTCCGAGTACACGTACTACGAGACGACCCGACCCGAGAAACCCGGGCCCACCCGAGTTGCCTCTGGTACACCTGCGGCTCAGCCGCAGGTACACCTACGGCTCCACCCTCTATAAATAGAGGGCTTGGGGTGGCCATTTTGGAAGAGAAAATGGCGAGGAAGCCATGCCCAATTTGCTCTACACTCACCCCATACACTGTACTTTCTCATTTTAAACACATGTGAGCTCATATGTAGCTTCTTTTGTACCTACAAAAGCCAGTGTTTACCCTCTTTTAAGAAATAGAAGTCTTCTTTGGCAGTCAACTGTAAGCCTTCTCACACACTTTAAAGCCTTTCTCTTCATCTTTGCACACACCCTTCTTCACGTTGAGAGTCGTGTTGTATGCTTGGCGTTTGCCTAACTTCCTATTCCCATGGTTTTATTTCAGCTTTATATATATATATATATATATTTATATTTATTGACTAACATTATCGAAGTTATGCCTCGATTGAGCCTGAGACTTGATGCCCGAGCGTTTATTTGCTTATATATATATATATATATATATATATATATATATATATATATATATATATATATAGCGATCGAGATTTCATCGAGCAGTCCTACACACGCTTAATATATATATATATATATATATATATATATATATAACTTGTCGAACTCTTCGATGAGCCTGATTTTTACATCCTATGCGTTTATTCGCTATATATATATATATACACTTATATATATGAATTATTGTCGAACTCGCTTACGATGAGTCTCGATTTTACATCCGTGTGTTTATCACTTATATATATATATATATATATATATATATATATATATATATATATATATATATTCCCCACCCGAGTTTACTTACGTGGTGGTTAATCGCTTCTGACTTTCTTTACGTTTAATTCTCGCTTGGAGTTTACTTAAATGGGCGCTTGATTGCCTTGTACAACTTTATTTACATTTTGTCCTTTGGATTTCCCTCCGTGGCGGTTGGCCAGATTCTGACTTTATTTATGTTTCGTCCCGCCAGGAGTTTCCTCTGTGGCGGTTGATAGCTTTTACAGCTTTATTTACATTTCTGATCCCCCATGGAGGTGCTTCGTGGTTGGTGATCATGTCTGTATATATATATATTTACAACTTTTATATATATACCTGCGTACTGCTTTCATACAAATTGCGGTATCATGTGCGCCTAGGAATCATGTGAACACAGATTCAAATTTATTGATCTAGATTCGGTTCCGTGATGGACATTTTTCACTATAAAAATAATTTGTAAATTATTTTATGTGTCTCGAATTTCCTCGAGATGGTTTCCATACCCATGAGGAAGTCGGCATTATTTTGTATATTATTTTCGCATTTGATGCCTCGCATCTCAGAAAAATAAAATCAATCGTTCTAACACTCAATAAAATGGGAGTGTAAAAGGTCTCAATTACTATTGAGCATCAGGGTTTGAAAAATCTTTTTTATAAAACCTCACTGCTATATCTTGTTAAAACTGAATTTTTACATAAATTCAAACCCTGTGTATATAGGTGCGAACGAGGCCTCGCACTACTTCCAAATAATGACACATTGACCCACACACACACACATTCAGATAATAGTTTCTTGAAAAGAGGCGGTCACCGTGGTAACACGGATGTCGGGGGGTGCCTAACACCTTCCCTCCGCATAACCAAGTCCCTGGACCCTAATAAATCTCGATTTCACCGACCCGTTTAGCAGTGTCACATCACTGGGTCAATGTGCAAACCTTTTCTTGGTTATGTTGGTACAACCATTTAAAAAACCAAATGGCGACTCTTTACAGTCCATCATCGACATTATACATGTCGGACCTTTTTCACTTGTTTTTTCAAACAAATCTCACCTAAAATGAGAACACCAAAGAACAAGTAACGGAAAGGGACATTTAAAAATCCCGACGTCGACAGGTGGCGACTCTGCTGGGGACTTCCAGTAAGAGGACTTAAGCCGCTATTTCAAATCTTTTCAAAACTGTTATCTACTTGTGTGTGGATGTTACATTTATATTTGATGTATGTGTACGAATGCATTTCCTGATTGTACTTAGTGTTTCGCACCATAACTGCTTATGATATTAGTGCTTCGCACCATATCTGCTTGTGATATTAGTGCTTTGCACATGTTATCATTATCATATGGTGAGACGCGATGTATGTGAATGTATGTTGTGTGGTCCTTCCACCAGGAGGCTATCCCATCGGTGTTTGATTACTGGACTCGTGGGAAGACTAATTCCCCGAGGCTCAGGAAAGGCACCACCCAAATTCGCTCCAGTTGAAAGACCGGATTAACTTCCCGCTGAGTAAATTGCGATGATTTGGGAACCTTCATGCCAAAAAGCCGCGAGAGTAACCTAAGATAGGTCAGCCTCTGATAAACCCAAAATGGAGGAAAGTCTCTTCATGATCTCTCATTTCAAATTACTTGTAAACACAATTACTTGTAATTACATTCCATATATACCTCCATGTAATGAGAAATATTAAGAAATGTTTACACATACATATTTTAATTAACATGCTACAAACAGCTGACATCCGTTTTGCAGGATAAAATTCCTAAAATGGACACATCACATAGCATGTTATTATATACATATTCCTAAGGACTAAACTATGCAAGTCTTTCGCGAGGAACCAATTGGACCTACTACCCGTCAAAATCCAAAAGGCTACGAGCCTACAAATAATCGTGTCGTCATCCCACCAGGTCGACCTTAATCCGATTTCTACTAAAAGAATTCGACGAATTAAGCAAATAAATTACAGATTTGGCTGTTCTACTCAAAGAACTACACCAGTCCAATCAGGGTCCAAAAATACCCATACATGCTGAATCCTCCACACAAGGGGGAACCCAGGTCATTACAATACCTAAACTGCAGTTGGATACGACCAACAAAACTCATGATGCTGCCCATCCCACTGGAGATCCAGACACTGGTGACATCAAAAAGAAAGTCATTCAAATGGAAGAGACCCTTCGTGCTATCAAAGGAATTGGAACACACGAGAGTGTTTCATATGTCGATCTTTGCATTTTCCCTAGTGTTCATTATCTAGAAAAGTTTAAAACTCCTTACTTTGAAAAATATAACGGGTTAGGAGATCCTTACACACATTTAAAGGTGTTTATTGGAGAACTTGGATCTTATGCAGGGAGAGGATTAAAAAACTTCGAGAATGCAATTGTTCCAAAAGAGTCTAACTGGAGAAGCCCGTTTGTGGTACACAAGATTAGACAACTCAAAGATCCATAGCTGGGAAGAGCTAGCACATGCCTTCCTCACTCAATACAACTTTTAATCTCAGATGGCTCCTGATCGGTATCAAATTACCAAGATCGAGAAACAGTCTAACGAGTCTTTCAGAGAGTATGCTCAAAGGTGGAGACGCCTGGCTGCCCAAGTTAGTCCTTCCATGATAGAATTAGAGATGGTCATGACTTTCATAGACATACAAGAAGCTCCGTTCTATGAGAGAGTTTTAGCCGGCATCGGCAAACCATTTTCTGAAATGGTCAAACATGGGGAGATGGCTGAGATGGGATTGAAGTCAGGAAAGATTCAAGACCTAGCTGCACTTAAAGTTGTTGCTGATTACATCCAATCTAGAAATTATGGGAACAACCCCCGGAGGGTCCATAAAAAGAAAGAAGAAGATGTTTCCCTGATACTACAGGGGCAAAAAGGCAATCAAAACATGCCTATTCAAAGGAGAAACTACACTCCCTTTCCAACACAATCTACAAACCCTCCAATACCGAAAGGTGGAGAAGTCAAACGCCCTCGAGTGTTTACACCCTTAGGGGATACCCTCGAGAACATCTTAAATCTTCTGACAACACAGATAAAAATCAACATCTTCTACCACCAGCCAGCCCTAATGGACGGGGTTTTAATGCTGCTCAGAAATGTGCTTATCAAGCCGGGGAACCTAGACATTATACTCAAGATTATTGGGCCTTGAAACACAAGATCCAGGACCTGATAGACAATGTTGAGATCGTGATCACCAAACCAGATCAGCCTCACGTGCAAGACAACCCTCTTCCTCAACATAAAGAAGAAGAGGTCAACATGATTAATTGGAGCAATGGACAGAGTTCCAATTTCAACTGTGAATCCTCCCAGACCCTCAAAGATGGTGTTGACAAATGGGATTATGCCAAGTTCCAGTTCATAATGGAACGAAAGATGAAAGCTTTAGCTAAACAAATTGAACAATTGGCAGAATTGGTGACTTATCAGCATCAAGTGACACGTCAATTAATCAGCCAGGAGCATGCCAGTCTTCTACCTCTTGTCATGAATATTCCCTCGTCACTTTTAGAAAATGAAATGCTGGAAGACAAAGTGATAAAGAGAGCAAATGCTAAAGCCCGTCGGGATTTTGCTAACAAAAGGGAATTCACCTATCTGGGCCAACCTATGGAGGAAATCCTTCAGATGTTAATCAATGAAGGAAGGATCAGTTCCCTTCTACCTCCAATCAACCCCCGTTCAGGGCGGAACAACTCTGAAGGAGTATGTCAATATCACTCCCAGTCTCGCGGTCACATCATAGAAGAATGCTGGGCACTCCGCCACCTTATCCAAAATCTAATTGACAGTGGTGTCCAGCACCTAGCAAACGATGATACTGTGTTACGTGCAAGTGAGAATACCGGTCCTACTAAGTGGAAGAGTGTGGTAGCAGTCATATCCACTGAAATTGATGGGGCTAACAGATTACTCACAATGCCAACAATTCAACTCAAGGGAAGCAACAATCCTTTGAAAGTGGTCACTCCCGAGCCAATTAACTTGTCGTACAGAGCACAATATCCTATTGTTAGCTTGTGCAAAGTTCCGTGGAATTATGAAGAAGGTGAAGGATCCACCTCACATACCACTGCTGCAGTGTCGAAAGAAAATCCACTGTATCTTCCTCAACGGGTGATAAAGCCTACCATCAAATCAAAGGGGAAAATAACCATGGAGAAGATTGAAAAATTCCTCCGCATTATGGGTCATCACGAAGCCAAAGTGGTTTTAAGCTTGAGAGAAGCTCCACAACAGATATCAATTTTGGACTTGGTCCTAACTTCTGAGAATCACCAGAAAGTATTGTTGAAGGTTTTAGAAGAAGCCTATCTACCAACATCAGTTGATACGGAAAAATTTCAACATCTGGTTGATCACATTTTCAACAACAATGTGATATCCTTCACTGATGATGACATACCGCCCGAAGGGACCGGTCATTGTAAGCCGTTGCACATTACGGTTTTGTCCTCCGGATACATGCTAGCTGGAGTCTTGATAGATGGAGGTTCATCTCTTAATATCTGTCCATACGCTACCTTGGTGAAGATGAATATCAATCTCAACCGAATTCGGAGTAGCCATACCAACATCAAAGCTTTTGATGGAGCCCACGGAATTCGGTGAGTAATCGAGTTTGCCAATCGAAATTGGTCCTCATACATTCTCGCGATCTTCTTTCCACATACTCAAGATAGATTCGGGATACAACCTGCTCTTGGGATGACCATGGATCCATATGGCTAGGGCAGTCCCCTCCACTCTTCACCAATAGTTGAAATACATTATCAACAATAGCCTGGTCATGGTCAACGCTGAACCAGAGTGTCCTCAACACGGGGACGTGCCATTCATCAATGCCAATACAGATGTTGAACCGGTCAGTTTCCATACCTTGGAAGTAAGCAATACCCAATACCATGCTATTGGAACGCCACTTCCCTAACCCAAGATTTCCGCCGAAGTAATGTCAGCTACTCAGGAAATGATGTCATTGGGTCATAAGCCGGGACAAGGGCTGGGTAAAGATCACCAGGGTATCATGTACCTAATTCAATTAGCTAGGCAGACTGGAACAGCTAGACTAGGCTATTCTGCTAATTCTAGTCATAAGAATCCTCATAAGCATCAGCAGATTCCTTCAGCTTCAAACGCGCTGCGTTTATCTTCGTCTTCAAACTCTGAGTCCGCACAACCTACTGTAAAGGTGCCAACCAATGTAATGGCTATGTTATTTCCCAAGCCGGTACCCGTGAAGGAGAAAGAAGTCTTTGTTCCAGATCCCCGAGTGGAGGAAGAGAAGCAAAGAATCAAGCAAAACGTCATCCGAATGATGTCAAGCATACACATCATCGTTCATGATGAACATACCAACAGATACACCTCAGACGATGATTGCCCAGACGTAATGGCCATCATTCGGGACAGGTAGGACGATGACAATCCCTCCATCACTTCGGTCCACCCAAACTTTGCCCTTGCCAATTGGAACAACACTCCTTGCATTGGTCGTCAAGGGTAAAGTGGGCAGAAACTCTTTCTCGCCTACCAGTAGATATAATAACTTTACTTTTTTTCATGCACAAAGATTAGCGAGTTTATTTTGCCAGTATATGCTAACACTGTGTATGATCAACACGTTTCATATATACTAAGTGAAAGCATATTTTGTTTCAGGACTCTGAATTTAGATGTGCCTGTACTTGCTGATACGGTTCCTCTTCTCCACAAGGATTGTACCTTTGATGTAGAGATGAATTTAGCCTTAATGGATATACAGGATGACATTGAGGTGCCTCCAAAAATTCAAGAATGGGTCAAAGACAAACCTAAACCCAACCTTGATCAAACCACTTCTTTCAATCTCGGAACCTTAGAAAGCCCTAAGTTAATCCAGATTGGTTCAGACCTTACCCCAAACCAAAGGAATGACATGGTTATGTTATTAACCCAATTCCAGGATGTGTTTGCATGGTCTCATGAAGACATGGTGGGTTTGTCCACTAACATTGTCCTTCATCGCCTTTCCATTAAAGAGGGATTTAAGCCAGTCAAGCAAAAGCTCAGGCGATTGAAACCTGAGTGGAGTTTAAAGGTGAAAGAAGAAATTGTGAAACAATTTCAAGCTGGCATTATCATGGTGTCCACATATCCTGAGTGGATATCCAACATTGTGCCCGTGCCTAAACCCGGAGGGAAGGTGCGAGTTTGCGTGGATTACCAGGACTGGAACAAAGCTTGCTTAAAAGATAGCTTTCCCGTGCCATTTATCCACATTCTCATTGACAATACTGCTCAATACAACATGTACTCCTTTGCTGATTGCTTTGCGGGGTACCATCAGATCATGGTTGCTGAGGAAGACCGTGAGAAAATTGCTTTCATCACGCCTTGGGGAACCTTTTGCTCTAGACGGTTATCATTAGGCCTCATCAATGCCGGAGCCACCTATCAACGAGCTATGATGGCTCTTTTCCACAACTTAATGCACAAAGAGATCGAGATCTACGTGGATGACATCATTGTCACGTCCCAGAAGGAAGATGACCATCTAGACCATCTCAGAAAGCTATTCAACAGGTTGCATAAGTACAACTTGAAGTTGAATCAGCTAAGTGCACCTTTGGCGTTAAATCAGGCAAGTTGCTAGGATTTCTAGTAAGCCACAAAGGGATTGAGCTGGATCCTGCCAAAATCCAGGCCATCACAGAAATGCCCATTCCTCAGACAGAGAAGGAAATACGGTGATTTTTGGGAAGAATCAACTTCATTAGCGGTTTTATCTCTCAACTCACAAAGAACTCAGTGAGCTAATCTTCAAGCTATTAAGGAAGAACTCCTCCATGAAATGGAATGATGAGTGCGAAGGCCTTCCTTACAATTAAAAACGGTAGTCAAAGCTCCCCGTGTTGGTACCACCTGTGGATGATGTTCCCCTATTCATGTACACGTCCATAAGTGACAATGCCATGGGTTTGCATCTTTGGGATAGAAGGACGATAGAGGCCAAGAACGAGCTATCTATTACCTCAGCAAAAGATTCAGCAGCAGTGAACACAAGTACATTCTGATTGAGAAGACTTGTTGCGCTTTAGCATGGGCTTCCATGAGATTACAATATTACCTCCATGGTCACACAACCCATCTCATATCCCGCGTGGATCCTCTCAAATACATGTTCAACAAACCCATGTTAAATTGCCGGCTGTCCAGATGACAGTTGATCCTACAACAATTTGACATCGTATATATGACTCAAAAGTCCATCGAAGGTCAAGGAATTGCGGATCAACTGGCCGCCGCACCTTCAGGGGATTTCAAACCCTTGGAAACATATTTCCCCGATGAAAGAGTAATGACAATTCAGCAACACCATCAGTATGATATGCGCCAATCGTGGAAGATGTATTTTGATGGAGCTGTTAATCTGGAAGGTTCTGGAGCTGGAGCAGCTCGTATCTGATGCGGGGAGCAAGATATCCGTCGTAATCAAATTGCAGTTTGTCAGCACCAACAATACAACCGAGTATGAAGGCTGTCTCATGGGGCTAAAACTTGCTCGTTCAATGGGCATTAGGCGGTTAACTGTTTTTGGAGATTTAGAGTTGGTAATCAGACAATCCACCGGAATCTATCAAACCAAGGAACTACATTTGCTGCCTTACCATCGACAAGTTTTACAGATGGTTTTGGAATTCGAAGAAATCTCCTTTCTACACGTTCCTCGTAATAGGAATGACTTTGCAGACGCGTTAGAAACTTTGGCCTCCTTAATTCGCATATCAGACAAGGAACACTTGCCAAGCATCACAATTACCCTGCACAAGGCCCCAGCCTATGGGAACTACGTTGGAGAAGTATCGGATGAGCTACCTCCCATCCAGCATCCTTGGTATCAGTATATCAAGGAATACCTACGAGACGGATCTACACCCGCTGAGGCGAGCCCGACTGAGAAAAGGTGGATCCATCGACTTGCTATGAAATTCTACCTGAGTGGAGATGCGCTCTACAAAAGAGATGCAGGACTAGGTCTCCTCAGATGTTTAGACAAAGATCAAGCCCAAAGGCTTATGGATGAAATCCATGGCGGAGTCTGTGGCCCCCACATGAATGGCCCCCTCCTTGTCAAGAAAATTCTCAGGATAGGACATTACTGACTATCTCTCAAAGCTGATTGCAATGACCACGTCAGGAGATGCTATCAGTACTAGATTCATAGAAATGCTATACACGCCCCTCCACGTGAACTCCATAACATGAGTTCACCTTGGCCCTTCTCAATGTGGGGAATGGACGTTATCGGGTCCATTGAGCCTAAATCCAGTAATGGACATCGATTTATCTTCACCATGATCGACTACTTCACTAAGTGGGTAGAGGCAGCCTCCTTCCCCAAGGTTACTAAAGAAGTCATCATTGCTTTCATCAGAAACAATGTCGTTTGTCGATATGGACAACCAGAGGTGATTGTGTCAGACAATGCTAAGAACCTCAGCAACAAAATGATGGAGGAATTATACAGTAAATTCCACATCAAACATCTTAACTCACATCATCTATCGTCCAGAGATGAATGGTGTCGTTGAAGCGGCTAACAAAAAAACATCAAGAAAATTATGCAAAGATGTCCGCCAACCACAAAGATTGGCACGACCTGTTACCTCTTACTCGTTAGCCTCTGTAACCTCAATGCGCACTTCCACTAGGGCAACCCCTATGCATTAACCTATGGGATGGAAGCGATTGCTCCCCATAGAAGTTGAAATGGAATCCCTTGAGAGTGTTGATAGACGCTCATCTGGATGAAGACCAATGGGTACAAGACAGGTATCACCAATTGTCTCTAATAGACGAAAGGCGAACTGCGGCTATCTTCCATGGTAAGTTATATCAACAAAGGATCGCCAGATCCTACAACAAAAAAGTCCGACTACGGTAGTTCAAACAACACGACTTGGTTTTGAAGAAGATCCTTGACAACCAAGATCAATCTAAGGGAAAATTCGCTCCTAACTGGGAAGGACCGTTTTTTGTCAAAGAAGTATTGACAGGAGGTGCTCTCAGATTACAAGAAATGGACGACGATGAATTTCCACAACTCATCAACTTGGACACCGTGAAATGGTACTATGTCTGAAGTTGCCATCAAGCAAACATCCTGGTGTTGGACCATCAGGTCACCAGTTATTTCGGTTTTTAACCCATTTACCACATACAAATCTTCCACAATTTTCCCCTCAGGGAAACACACTTTTCAAGCCAGCAGCCTGGCTCTTCTGTGTTCCTACGACTTAGGTCATCCCACTACGGATTGAACCTCTTGCGTTTTTAGTTTGGCTACCCATACATGGGATCAAACTTCTCGTACCTACAGTTTATCCTCAACCTAGGATTAAACTTTCTCCTCCCCGCACTCTGACCTGCACATGGGATTACACTTTTCATCTTGCCCTGAGGGGCGAACTACGCCGACCTGATCTCCTCTTCAATAAGAGTACGTAGGCAACCATTTCATATGGCCCGGTCGCAATAAAACAAAAACAACAAAAACATTTCTACCCTTACAAAAACAAAAACAACCAAAAATAAATTCCTACACCATTTCTGCCATATACAGCGTTGAACCTCTTACACCAGGTTCGAACTACGTAGACCTATTCTCCTCTTCAATAGGAGTACATAGGCAGCCATTCATGGTGCGGTCTCACCCCCTACCAAAACATAAACCCTTGTCAGTTGGTACTGGGATCAAACATCAATCCACTACGTTTCATTCGGCTTCAGACAAAAGGGATAGAATTACCTGAACTCCTCCCAAATAGGAGATTCGGCGACCATCTAAGCTGCGGTCACACCTTGAAGAGCAACACCAATCCATATGAGATGGAATTAACTAGTCTTCTCATAAATAGAAGTACTGGCGACCATCTGTGGTGCGGTCAATCTCAGAGAGGAAACCAGTCCCAAGCCACCAAAGATGGTAGGGATACATACAGATCGATGATCCATTCTGAATTGTCTAGAGACAACTCAATGTCCATCCATCCAGGAGGAATTCAGAATACATCAAGATCACAAGCCCTGAAGCAACAGGCAAAATATCAAACAAGTAGCAAAGCATATCTAAAAGGGAAGTGATCAAAAATATATTTCCCTGTCATATATATAATGCTTTTTGATATACACAATGTAAACTGTACATGACAAAATGGCTAAGCTAGTTTGTACAGGAAAATACAAGTTCATCTACAAGTCAGGGTATATGCGAGCTAACAAGCCCAACATGGCGTCCCTCTCAGAAGAAGGAGGCGAAGCTGTGGTCTCCTGTACGAGAATATCCACACGACCCAACAGATCTGCAGCCATCTTCATGGTGACCATATAATCATCAATATATGCGCTCATCTCTGCAATCATGCTAGTGGTAAGGGACCTCACTGCAGTACTATCTGTAACGGCTACATCCCGGGCAGATATGGCACTATCCCGCTCAAATATCACTGTATCTCTAGCTGATCTAGCCTCATCTCGCTCAACTACAACGGCATCTCTGTGAGCTAATGCCTTGTCTCTCTCTAATAGAGCTGCGTCTCTCCCATCAAGGGCAGTCAACATCATAGATCAAGCCTGATCTCTCTTAAAGGTCATCAGAGGAAGACTCTGCTCAAAGTACTATGCTGAATGCTGAATCACAACAGTGCTGGTACTGGGAGAATCTAAAAGAGATGCTGGCAACCCAGCACTTGGATCTTCCTCGATGTGGGAATCAATGTCCTCCATGGGCTCTACATCATCTGACTCAATATCTGGTACTGTGGATACTGCTGCAGTCGATAAAATCTCTGTCTCCATCCATGCGGAATACTCTGCAGAACAACCTGGATGACTGATAGAAAAATTAGCTATCTCATACTGATCCCAACAAACATACACATGGGATCGGTCCTCTACTGAAAGATATCGAGAAGCTGAACGCTGACCTATCGCCCCCTCGAAAGAATGAAAATCTTGAAATTGGTCAAACTGCGACATCACGGCCAGTGGGTGATAAGTAGTCACGCCCCTCAAACCAGCCAGCGGGAGGTAGTCCATGCCCGGAGCATGAGTAATAAAGCTGTATGGTGAGCTAAGCCCCGAACACGACAATATGGCAAATGGATCTCTGATATCTGCTAAAAATGTGGACCAAGACATAGCATCTGTACACTCCGATGGCTGAAAGGAGTATGACATGGCTATATCGTGGGTAAACCAATACCCATGCTATCTAAGAGTGCCAATCGGTCTCAAGTGGGACATAAACCACACATATAGCATGACCGAACTACCTGTGAACACTCCTGTCGGATAAGTACAGCAGTAAGATGCTGACCGCAGGGTCTCTGCTATGATCATTGGTACAATGGTACGACCCTCCCTGAGAGCTCTCACGGCCATGATGACACCTATGTCTATCTCATCCATGTACCGTGGCATATAGACATATACGACAAGACGCATAATGATGAGTACATCAACCACAAGCTAAACACCAATGATCCTCCGGCAAGGTGAAATCCCCGAATGTCATGAATAGCTATCCTCGAGCCAAATCATCAATACAAAAATCTTGGGGATATCACATGGCGGATGTCGACTCATCCTGCAAAGATCTGCCTTGCAATCCATCCGAGAGAGTCATGAACCGCTCTACTCATGTCTCCCAAAGCCATATGCGCACGCAAGGTCCGCATCTAATAGCGAAGATCGTCAATCGTGCATACTCCTCCGAGTAGAGTCAACTCTTGGGTCCCGAATCGGAAAACCGCCTATCCGATACCCAATGCTCTAAAGATCCCGTCCCACAAACCCATGGAACTGAAACATGAATAATGTCATGGTATCTCATAAAGAAATGATCTACTATTACCCCGTTCGATGGTGACATGCTATCATACCACAATCGATACCCGATGGCACCAATGATGGTGGGGTATGATCTATACTGACTAATCGTCAAGAAGACATCTGTACGGGTCGTGTCATAAGACCATCCAGGGGTCAATGCTGAATATCTCTGGATATACATACATATGCATAACATGATACATGCATAGCAGATAATGGATGGAAATATAATATAGGGAATAAAAAACTGTGCATACATTCCTAAGTATATCATCATCTAATACATCATCTCTGTACAGCTACAAATACAGGGAAATGGGGCACAGACGCCCTACTACTAACAAAGGCCTATCAAAAGATATAGCGAGAATGGGGCACAACCACCCAATATCTAATAGAGGCCTATCAAAAGATATAACGAGAATACACATCAGAAGAAGACAATGGTGTCGATGTCCACATCATCAATCCTGTCCACCTGATGTAACTCCTCCTAAGTCACTGGATCTCTATCAGCGAGGATGTCGGGCCTATATAAAGGAGGATCTCGCACGGTAAAAAAATCGAATGGGTCATCCGAGGGGCGGTACCGAGCTAGAAGGATTAAATGAAGCCGCCTCTGCCGGATCTCTGCCCAAATACCGGATAAATATGTGTGTCTGGTCCAACTGCCGGGTCAAACTATCAATCTATGTCATATGAGTCGAATCTCTGACACAAGTTATCCAATCCGTCATCATCACGGATCCTGGAACCATACCCCCTATAAATTGTGTGGCACGGGACTGGGCTCCGATAGTACGAGGGAACCACCAAAGCTGGAACGTCTCCTAAGTACATGGACCCTCTGATAATGTAAAACTGTCAACCCCCAACAATTGGATGTTAGTGATGGGTGACTGCGATACAGGCCAATGACGTCTGGCAGGAGGCAAGATCGGCATACAAATCTCCCCTGTGGTGCTCCTAATAGCACGCTCTCCTAAATAGAGCTCCCAGCCTCCATCTGTGAAGAGAGGAACTCTCCTGGTGAAAATCACGTACTCGACTCCAGTCGGGTATCCATCCTCAAAACCGATTGTCAAGTGTTCCCCTGAATAGGGAATCTATGTGATGGTGTCACCGTCAAGAACTCCAACAAGATCTGCAGCAGATGAGTGAAACCCTCACTCTGAGGGACCTCTGGCAAAATGGAATGATGCCATCGTCGTCCTCGTGGATAGGTATCTAAACCTAACACACTCACAGGATGCAAGCATGTGAGCCTGTCATAGGCCCAAAACTGCCAAACACAATGGCAAAACGTCTGCTATCAGTAAACACTCTTAACCTATAAATGGGAAATGACAAGAGAAATACTCACCAGAAGGAATGGGTAGAAGCCTAGCCAAGCCTCGGTCAAACCCTGTGAGCGCATACACATGCCCTAGAGGAAATAGGCAAAGGTGTAGGAACCCCAATCATACTCTCTAATACGGTCCACATAATGTGTGGCACTGATTAAAGCGAACGACACCATAGAAGAATTATCTGCTATGAAGAAGCCTCTAATGATCATCAGGAACAATCACTGTGATAACCCGAGATTTCGAATAATTAAAATTTTACGAATATTTTTTTTTTTTATTGACATTGATTGTTAATAGTGTACTAAGAATTTGTGAGACAAGTCTCGAGAATTAGTCAATATATGTTTTGACTGAGAAATTAGAGTAGAGTTGTGCTTAACAACTTTAGAAAACCCTAACCCTAATTTTCGGATAGGGATTCGGTAGAAAATACAATTAAAATAATTGTATTGTTGATTATGTGTTTGGACTGTATAGAAATGTTGATCAATGGTTGATCGGATAAGGTTTAATATTATTAAAACCTAATATGGTGTAGAAAACCCTAATGTGTTGTAGAAAACCCTAGCGTACCTTAGAAAACCCTAATTGTACACTGGGAACCCTAATTTCAAAACCGGGAATTGTAAACCCTAATTAGGCAACCCTAATTTTTATTAGCATGCCTAAAGTGTTTGTTAAACTTAAATATGATTAGAAATCACTAATTATATTTTTGTAATTTAAATTTCTATTTTAGAAACCCTAATTTTATTTTAGAAAATTTATTTTTCTAATTAAACCCTAAATTTGCAAATTATGGGAATTAGAATTTTTAGACCTAAAGGGTTCAAACCCTAAACCTTATTGTCCAAACCCTAAACCCTAAGGGTTTGTGTATTGGACAAGAATGCCATTAAATATATTTATCAAATGTCAAAAATGCCCTTTATGGATATTTTATTAGATTACTTGTATATTTTGCCAAATCATGAGTTGGTGAACAACTTTGTTGACCTTGTGAGCACAAATCATACCGCCTGTTAATTAAAATGCCACCATACATGTATCTAAGTGATTATATATGGATTCAAGAGAGAAAAATCACAAAAATTGGTCATTTGTCCAACCTAGCTCTCACCAACTCTTATATCTCTTTCAACCTCCGAAAATTTCTAAGTATTCAATTCCCTAACTCAAATTTCCCAGATCAATCATAAATGATTGGAGAGCCAAGAATCAAAATCAAAGTTCAAAAGAGGTAAAACCCTAATTTTGAAATCCTTCAATTCCTTGTTAAATGTTGTAATTGATTGTTCAAAGATGTGTAATAAGGTGTCAATTGATGTTCGGGTTTGTTAAATCCATGACCCATAACATCAAAGTTCACGAATTTAGAGTTTTTCAAAATCGAAAATTGAGAAAAACGTGTTTTTCAAATAAATGTCGATCTTATTAATCCGTGTGTGTTAAGTGTTTTTGATGTTTAAAACTTGTAACATGTAGCCTGATGTGTGTTCTTTAAGTTTCAAAAAGAATCAGACCCAGATCTATTATAGATCAAAAGTTATAGACGGTCAAAATCCGTTGACCGAAATCTGTCAAGAACACGAACCCAGAAATTTTGAGCCTAACTTCCGTGTTCAAGTTTGACCGGATATATCTAGCTCCTGTTTTGATGTTTTAGTGTTATTATGCTTTATAGTTGTAGTACTACATATTGTCTACAAACTGGAGTTGATAGATCACATAAATCATGGCCAGAACATAGATTAATTTAAGTTTGAAAGTGACCACTCGAATCTGTTTTGGCCCAGAAACCGTCTGACAGCAACTTTGGAGGCTTTGATCTTCTTGTTGTGATGTTGTTTAACCAAAGTGTTGGTTGAATGTTGTAGTGTGACATATTGTCTACATGCTCAAAGTTTTAGATAGCATAGAACATGCTCAGATTGAGAGATAAAGCTAGTCAAACTAGACACCTCGCAGCTGCCGGAAAATTCTAGGATTGGCTCAAGAACACCTATAGCGACAGAAAGTGTCACTATAGGCTTTTCGCGACGGATTAATTAAATTATTTTCTAATTGTTCCGGAAATTAATAAAAAAATAGAAATAAATTCTAAAAATTACCAAAAATAGTTTTAAAAATTATTTTAAATTATGAAAAATAATTTCTGACCAATTGGAATATTTTTCTTTAATATTTCTAATTATTTAAATATTAAAAGGTATTTAATTTATTTAATTAGTGTATTAAATAAATTAGAGAAAAATGATTTAATATTATGAAAAATCATTTTAAATAAGAAAAATGTATTTAAAAATATTTTGAGTTATAAAATGTAACTTTTAATATTTTTGGAGAATTTTCATTAATAATTTTATATTAATGATAATATATTTATTTGATTATTAAATTAAATAAATAAGATTAAAATGATTTAAATGATTTAAAAATCATTTTAATTGAGAATAAAGTGTTAGAAAATATTTTAAATTATAAAACATAATTTTCAATATTTTTGGAGAATTTTCATTAATAATTTAATATTAATGATATTAGATTTATTTGATTATTAAATTAAATAAATAAGATAAAAATGATTTAAATGATTTAAAAATCATTTTAATTGAGAATAAAGTGTTAGAAAATATATTAAATTATAAAATATAATTTTTAATATTTTTGGAGAATTTTCATTAATAAATTAATATTAATGATATTTGATTTATTTAATTATGATATTAAATAAATGAATTAAAATGATTTTATTGATTTAAAAATCATTTAACAATGAGAAAAATAGTTTAAAAATATTTTAAGTTATAATTAATGACTTTTAATATTTTGATGAAAATTTCATTAATATTTTAATATTAATGGTGAGGATTTAAAATGATTTTAATTACTTTAAAAATCATTTAAGTGGAATATTGTTGATTTAAAATATTTTAAGTTATTGATAATAACTTTAATATTTTGACAAGTATGTTATTAATATTTTAATATTATTAAATATTAATAATGATAAGATTATTTGATAATTAAATCATTTAAAAATGATTCGAGGTTTGAAAAATTATTATAAATTATAATAATTGTTTGATAATTATTAAAAGCTTAGAAAATATTATAATTGATAATTGACTTATCTAAATTAATATTGAAGCTTAGAGACCAAGTTTAATGGACAATCAATGTGTTAATTGTCGGATAGGGTGACCGAAATAATCGAGAATGGACCAAGTCCAACCGCATCGATATAGTTAGACTTGTTATGTGTTTATATAGGTTATAAACACCGATGTGGCTATGTGGTAATGTGCTAGGAGAAGTTTGACTGTGAACTACAAATTATTACGTATTATGAATAATTGTGCTAATTGTAAGACCAATATTATTGGTTATAGGTCTTTCAAAGCGAGATAAGTATTTTGTGTAGCTGTAATCAGCGGAAGAGGCAAGTTTCCTAACTCAACCTTGAGTTAAATTTATTCAATTATTATAGTGGTTAATTATTGCTAATTACACCACATCCAGGGAATTTATTGTTGATTATTCGTAGTTAGTGCATGCTTAATAATTCAAATTGAATTATTGATTCGTAAATATATATTTATAGAATAATTGTTGTTGGATATTCATATCTCAGAGAAGTTAGAATTGACAATACTGAGATAATTCACTGCTTATTGTCAAATTATCTTTGAGAAATGTCTTAGCTAATTATTCGCTAGACAAATATTATTTAGAACTTGATAAGTTCGAGAAGAGAATTCAATTATTATTGATAGATCGATGCCAATTATTTCGGCTAAGATCGAGAAGTAAATAAATTTGAAATCACAAAGATTTCGTTGTTAAATCAAAATCTTGATTACGAGACCTAGAAAGAACAACCTTTTATAAAAATGGAATATCATTAAATCGTATATTTGATCATTCATATGACTTAAGTATTATGCATAATATAGGGTATAATAAAAGTCGATCACTTGTTATACTTGCGAGAGGGGTATGATTTAATGCATGCGGTTATCTCGATACACTGGGTATATCAAAGTATAACTTTGATAGTTACTCGAGAAGAGAAGTTCAAGATCCAATGGATCGCTTCAAGATAAATCTGAGAAATATTTCATTCATAGAATTGATTCTTGATTATTCATTTGAATATCAGAGAACTTTGAAAGAGTTGTACTCTTTCATTATTGAATTACTATGTTGTATAGAATACGAGAAGACTTGTTATTGAATAACGATTTGTTCACTATTTCAAAGTTCCCGAACTTTGGTTTCATTCTATCAAAATAGATAGTCCGGTGATTTGAATACTTATACATTTATTGTATGTATTAACTTGCATGGGCAAATTTGTTGCTCACCTTGCTAAATAAAACATTTCACTAGGGGACGAAGTGGCGAGAGGTGTCTTTACTAAGAATAAAGGAAAAGGCGTTGTAATAAACTAGTTATGATTAACATATTTATTATGTTGTATTTGTAAACCCTTTTGTATATCTAAAGGGTATGTTTGTAAAGTTAAGGTTAGAAAACTCAGGTGATGTATTATAAAACTCGATAAAAACTTATGTAAGATATTATCTATATATATTATGGGTAGTTAAAGGTTATTTATATTGTGGATCGTGAACACCAAACTCGGAGTCGTAACTTGGATTTGGGCGTCACAATCATCAGTAAAATATGATCCCCGACTCACATCATCATCAAGGCAAGGCTCACTCAAAATCCCATTCATAGCATCTCACGCTCAAAGGACCTGAGCAGACGGTCCCCGCCCCTTGGCGCGCCTTTCACGGAACTCCTAACAAGGATCTGACGGCAGTAGGGGTAATATTTGCCATGCAAGGCACTGGCTCCCCTCCAAACTCCATACCTGTGATAAATTGCCAATCCATCGGTGTCATCATCACCTCGCAATCCAGCAGATGGAGTGACTGAGTTTGATGAAACCATCGCTCAGACAATGCCCTGAGGTAACCCCAGGGACAATGACGGGGAAGGATGGAGAAGAATGCCCCGAATCCCCAATCATGCACCACAACTCTGTAATCAGGATGAAGAGCCTGATACATGGAGTGTATACTAAACCAATTCCCTCGAGGCTGTGTGAAGTCGAGAACCTGCATGAAATGCAGATCAACATCAAAGCCCTTTAATCCTCATCAATAGGAAAGAAGGAAGATCAAGATCTAAAGTCATACCTCGTTAGCATTCAAGTACATCAAGGGATGTCTGCTCAAGTCACCCAGCAGCTTTGGGTTTGCCACCTGAATACTCGGGAGCTCCCTACAGGGAACATGTGCAGCAGGAGCGGGATCTTCAATCAGAATATCCTCATCCTCGTCCTCAACGTCTGGCACGTCTACCCGGACTAGACGAATCACGGCCTCCACCAATTGACGAGGCTGTCTGACAGAACGGGGTCGAGGCACTTCAGAAGCCCTCCTCCGTATACCAGAAGTGGTCCTACTGGAACTACTCGGTTGGTCCGGATCCATGATATCTGGACAACAAGTCTCCAAATCACCTCAGAAAGGGTGTGGTATTTCCTTACCTGGAGCTTTCTAGAATGTATTTTATGACTATATGCATGCATGCATTTACTTTAACATACAATAGAGTTAAAATGCATGACTACCCAATGCCTATATTTTGAAAATTGTGCCATAGTCCCCTTTGAAAATAGGACTATCCACATGAACATATGCATGTCAAGGTGGCCATTCAGTAGCACACCTGCCCCAAAGTCATATACATAATATATGCATTAAAAATCAAAATCATTCATGCATAAGGTTATCCTCAATATCAGGAATACTTTGCCTTTCTATCTTTTGCTTATTGGACCTCAAATAGGACAAAAAATAGTAGTAAAAGGTGCCAATATGACTGTCTCAAAAGTTAATTTTTTTCACATCATTATGTTCAGCATGGTTTAATACTAACATTTACTATGTTGAATATTTTTTATTAAGCCATTTGTGCATACATAATCACTACTATGTGTTTAGATGCATTTCATGCGATAACTCAAAATCCAACGGATAAAAACTGGAAAAAATACATGCATACGTTACCAGGATAGTGTAGAACACTTGTACGGTGACAGAATTTGTAGAAAATAGCCCGAACTCAGCAGATCTGAAGGAGGCTCTCAGATTTCTCTTTGCGAAACAAGTTGAAAGTGACTTGTGTTACCAACCTGCTGGATTATATCATCCACGATTGGTCGCAGGCTCATCTGCGGCTGAAGCAGGTGCACTTGCGACACCCCTATGTGGGCCCTACCCCTCCGGCTCAGTCCAGTTCGAGTTGCAAAGGAGTTCTCACAGACTAGAAAGGCCAAATTGAGAATAAAAACGCTACGCAATTGAGCAAAACAGCATGCAATCCTGGTCTTCTCAGATGAAACTTTGAGTCTGTATATCACTCATTGGTAGTCGCCCGAACACGAGGTATACCCTGCCAATGATCTCATTTGTTACAAATCACATCCGATAATACCTTGTACAGGTCCAATGACGCCAACTCCGGGTCGTTACCTTAAAAGATCGACGAAGTCCCCGACGGGGGTTACAACGTAGATCCCCGGCAGGGAACTAAAATGCGCCTTCAAGCCGTTGACACACATATCAACGAATGTCAAGCAGCCTTGACGTTATCTCAGCCGATGGCAATTAAATCTATCAGAGCTCTAGAGCTATTCGAGGATTTCATGCTCGATTACTCATATTCTCCAGCGGATCCCCGGTAGGGGTCACAACGCAATGTTCCGTTGATTCACATGTCAGCGAAGGTCAAGCAACCTTGACAATTTACCCATATAGTATCAGTTGTTGATTCACACGTCAGCGAAGGTCAAGCAACCTTGACAGTATATCCCATAGGATCTTGCAGCCGTTAATTCACATATCAGTGAAGTACATGTCAACGAAGGTCAGGCAACCCTGACAACATTTGCTATTGGAAGTAAATCCAACAGAATCTTGACATGTCCTAGCAATACCAACCAGGAAAGGTCAATGTTATCAAGGAGGATCGTTGATGGAATATGTTATACACATCCTCAAACAGACCAAGCTTTATCCCCACAGATCTCTTATGAATAAGAGGTACATCTTCAGGATCAAGTCGTTACCAAGGACATAGGAATTTGATGATAACCCAAACATCAACATCCTAACAGATTCGGATTACACATCAAATCTGGTCATCATTGCCAATCCCCAGTTGAAGCAACATGGAGCCAGCAATCATCCCCATCATGTTGGGCTACAACCCCGTACACATTCATCATTTTGCTACATATAGTACCGTGTTTGTCATATTGCATTTCAAGTGTCTAGGATTCTTTATCTTACCCATGCATCGCCATGCATAACTATGATAAAGAGGGGCATCTGTAGACACTCAAAATTTTCTGTACTGTTGTCACTGATATTGCAGGAGGACATATTCGTCTTTTAAGAAGGAACCCTGAAAGATAATCCATATCCATTCCGGATACTACCGGAACTTCAGCATCAACCCCAGAACACACATTGGGAGTAATAATTCCAACCTCAGAGATAACCCCGAGGCGTACAGATCCAATAATTTTAACACACACCGGAAAGACCGATTAATCTCGGAGATAAACCCGAGGTATCCAGTCTCAGTCCCAATCATGGGAATAGCTACCAACCTTGGTGATAACCCCAAGGAATGCAGTTTCGGCGATAACCCCGGAAATGTTTGTTTCAAATGCGACCAGCTTCAATCTCGACGCTCATAACAAGATATGCTGTACCAACCCGGCGATAACACCGGGAGGACAAGCACACCTCAAAGATGATAATGAGGACCTTCAACAAATGCAGCAGTCTAATCTCAGCGAAGCCCTGAGCAATGTCTGCTTTATCAGCCCAAGCCGACGATAACACCAGTGAGGGGCAACATCGTCATTTTGCCAACGCGATGCCACGCCACATCGTCTCATCATTTCATACACATCTCTACGAAACGATGTCCCACAAGAATCAAGGATAACCAATCCCGAGTGACTATTGTGCGGGGTAACAGATGGAATTTGAAGCTTGAAGACCGGAGGGCATTGTCCCATCTTCAATGACTTCGTACAAACTCTAATCCCATACCATTGTACAACTCTTGACAATAGCGGTACAAAATAGGTCCTGTATACCTCAATCGGATGCCCGGATTGAACTTTTGAAAGTTCGAGCAGACATTACAATGCCCGACTGCACGTACTACGAGACGACCCAACCCAAGAAACCCGGGCCCACCCGAGTTGCCTCTGGTACACCTGCGGCTCAGCCACAGGTACACCTTCGGATCCACCCTCTATAAATAGAGGGCTTGGGGTTGCCATTTTGCAAGAGAAAACAGCGAGGAAGCCACCGCCTTGAATTTGCTCTCAAGACTCACCCCATACAGTGTACTTTCTCATTTTAAACACCTGTGAGCTCATATATAGCTTCTTTTGTACCTATAAAAGCCAGTCTTTACCCTTTTTAAAGATATAGAAGTCTCCTTTGGCAGTCAACTGTAAGCCTTCTCACACACTTTAAAGTTTTTCTCTTCATCTTTGCACACACCCTTCTTCACGTTAAGAATCGTGTTTACACAGCGTTTGTCTTTTTCTTTGGTCCGTGGTTTTATTTCAGTTTATATTATATATTATATATATATATATATATATTTATTGACTAACATTATCGAGTTATGCCTCGATTGAGCCTTGACTTGATGCCGAGCGTTTATTTGCTTATATATATATATATATATATATATATATATATATATATATGAACCGTATGTGTCGAACTTTGTTTGATGAGCCTAGACTTGATGCGGAGCGTTTATTTGCTTTATATATATATATATATATATATATATATATATATATATATATATATATATATATATATATATACATATATTTATATATATTAACTATGTGTGGATTACATTCAAGAGCCTCAATTTTACATCCTGAGCGTTTACTTGCTTTTATATATATATATATACTTATATATATGAACTTTTGTCGAACTCATTCGATGAGCCTCGAATTTTACATCCTAGCATTTACTTGCTTATATATATATATATATATATATATATGAACTGTTGTCGAACTCATTCGATGAGCCTGAGATTTTACATCCATGCGTTTATTCGCTTATATATATATATATATATATATATATATATATATTTAAATCCCAATGGAGTTTACTTACGTGGTGGTTGATCGCTTTTACACTTTCTTTACATTTAATCATGCTCGAGTTTACTTACCATTGGCGATTGATTGCTTTATGCGACTTTATTTACATTTTGTCCCGCTTGAGTTCTCTCCATGGCGGTTGACCGTATTCTGACTTTATTTACGTTTAAATCCCCGCTTTGGAGTTTCCTCCGTGGCGGTTGATAGCTTTTGACTTTATTTACATTTTGATCCCCATGGAGGTGCTTCGTGGTTGGTGATCATGTCTCAGATATATATATATTTATAGCTTTTATATATATACCGCTTATCGCTTTCATACAAATTATGTATCATATGCGCTAGGAATCATGTGATCACAGATTCAGCCTATTGGATCTAGATTCGGTTCCCATGATGGATATTTTTCAGCTGTAAGTAGCTTGTAAATTATTCTATGGTGTCTGAATTTCCTCAGATGGTTTCCATACCCACGAGGAAGTCGGCATTATTTTGTATATTATTTTCGCATTTTGATGCCTCAGATCTCAGTAAAATAAAATCAATCAAGTCGAACACTCAATAAAATGGGAGTGTAAAAGGTCTCAATTACTATTGAGCATCATGGTTTGAAAAACCTTTTTTATAAAACCTCACTACTATATCTTGTTAAAACTGAATTTTTACATAAATTCAAACCCTGTGTATATAGGTGCGAACGAGGCCTCACACTACTTCCAAATAACAGCACATTGACCCACACACACACATTCAGATAATAGTTTCTTGAAAAGAGGTGGTCACCATGGTAACACGGATGTCGGGGGGTGCCTAACACCTTCCCTCCACATAACCAATTCCCCGGACCCTAATGAATCTCGGTTTCACCGACCCGTTTAGTAGTGTCACATCACTGGGTCAATGTGCAAACCTTTTCTCGGTTGTGTTGGTACAACCATTTAAAAACCCAACTGGCAACTCTTAACAGTCCATCGTCGACATTATACATGTCAGACCTTTTTCACTTGTTTTTTCAAACAAATCTCACCTAAAATGAGAACACCAAAGAACAAGTAACGAAAAGGGACATTTAAAAATCCCAACGTCGACAACACCCTTAGCCCTTCTACTGTTGCGGCTCCACCTTCTATAGAGTATTTAGAGTAGAGGCTACATCTTATGACATTTGAGAGGGACCAGGCTAGGGCACTGATGTTGACAGCCCTTTTTGGCTGAGATGCCGCTTTTGTTGAGAAGGATGAGGCTCGAGCTACTCGGGATGCACCTTTTATTAAGCGAGATGAGGCTCGAGCAGCTCGTGATGCTGCTTTTTTTGATCGGGATGAGGCTCGAGCTAGCCGACATATTTCCATTGCTGATAGTACTGCACTTAGATCCTATACGCCTAGCATTGTTGCATATATGAATGCATTCATAGATGATCATGGTAGCACTATGCAGATGATTATGGATCTACTATCTCGCATGGAGACCTTAGGGCAGGAGCTTATAGATTCGCCTCCATCTTCTAAGAGAGACGCCATGTTAGACTTGCTGGCCCGTTTATCGGCTGATTTATAGACTAGCTTTCATTTTCCAGCATTGACTAGGTTAGCCATTTTTGTCATGTACAGGATACATTGTATATATCAAACAATATTATATGGCAAGGAAATATATTTTGATTCACTTCCCTTTTAGATATGTCTTGTCACTTGCTTAATAGTTGCCATTTTCTTTATGATTTATTATCTTGATGTGTCTGAACTCTTCCTTGATGAATTGACCTTGAGATGTCCTAGAATCTCTTAGAATGGGTAGTTGATCTTTAGGCTTTCCTGGTGTACCAGTTTTTGGTGTCTTAGGACTGGTCTTTGATATTTTCAATGTTTAGGCGAAGTGTTTTACTTTCTTTTTGATGGTTCGACCGCACCATAGATGGTTGCCTACGTACTCCCCTGGATGAGAGATCAGGTCTTGCGTAGTTCAGGCTTGGCTTGAATGGTTTGAGAAGTGTTTGTTTTGGTTTTTTGGTTTTTCCCTTTAGTTTGACTGCACCATAGATTGCTGCTTACGTACTCCCATTGATGAGGGGATATCAGGTCTTTTGTAGTTCCATCTTGGTAGTGAAAACCTGAATTGACTTGTTTGTTTGATTGATTTTTTTTTCCAGGACCATGATGGTGGTTTGCAAGCATTTCAAACATAGTACCTCTTCACGGTGTTTGAGTTGATAAGCTGGGGAAATTCTTTGGCATCCATTTCTTGCTGTCTAAGGGCTCCTCCCGTCAATACTTCCTTGATAATGAAAGGGTCTTCCCTACTAGGGCGAACTTTCCTTTGGCTTGATCTTGATTAGAGAGGATCTTTTTTTAACACCAAGTTATTCTCTTTAAATTGTCGGAGCCGGACTTTCTTGTTGTATGACTGAGTAATCCTCTGCTGATATAATTGACCCTGAAAGATGGCTGTAACCCTCTTCTCATCTATCAGAGATGGTTGGTGGTATCGGTCTTGCAACCATTGATCTTCATCTATCTAAGAATCCATTAAGACTCTTAACGACTCCGTTTCTACTTCTATGAGGAATACTGCTTCCATGCCATAGACCAGTGAGTATGGGGTAGCCCCTAGTAGAAGTTCGCATTGATTTTCTGTAAGCTAATAGAGTCAGAGGTAATAAGTCAGGCCATCCCTTGTGATTAGTGGACATCTTTTGCATAATTTTCTTAATATTCTTGTTGGCTGCTTCAACAAAACCATTCATTTTGGGACGATAAATGACATAATTAAGATGTTTAATATGAAATTTGCTGCATAATTCCTTTATCATCTGATTGTTTAGATTCTTGTCATTGTCCGATACAATCACCTCAGGCTGTCTATATCGACAAATGATATTTTTTCTGATGAAACCAATGATTACCTCTTTAGTGACTTTGGGAAAAGAGGCCGCTTCTACCCATTTGGTGAAGTAATCAATCATAGTAAAGATGAATCGATGGCCATTGCTGGATTTGGGTTCTATTGGCCCAATCACGTCCATTCCCCACATTGAAAAGGGCCACGGCGAGCTCATATAATACAATTCATTTGGAGGAGCGTGGATGGCATTTCCATGGACTTGGCATTGATAGCATCTCTTGACGTGATCATCACAGTCGGCTTTGAGAGAAATTCAATAATGCCTTGTTCTTAATATCTTCTTGGCAAGTAAAGGACCACTCATGTGTGGATCACATACTCCACCATGGACTTCATCCATGAGTCTTTAAGCTTGGTCTTTATCCATGCATCTTAAAAGGTATATTCCAACATCCATTTTGTAAAGTACGTCTCTGCTCAAATAAAATTTCATGGCCATTTTATGGATCCCCTTTCTTTCAGCTTAACTTGTCCCAACGGGCGTAGATCCATCTCAAAGATACTCTTTGATATCCTGATATTAGGGCTATTTGATGGGAGGCAGTTTATCTGATACTTCTCCAATGTAATTTCCATAGATGGGTGGTGCCTTTTGGCTTGGAAATTTGATATCTGGGATACATCCCCTTTCAGATATGTTGATTAAGGAAGCCAGGGTTGCTAGTGCATCCACAAAATCATTCATGTTCTGAGGTATGTTGATGAAGGCTATTTCTTCAAACTCCATAGCCATCTTGATAAACTGTCGATCGTAAGGCATCAAATGCAATTCTTTGGTGTGATATGCCTCAGTGGTTTGCTTGATGACCAGCTCGGAATCCCCAAAGACTAATAATCATTTGATATCCATGGATTGGGCCAGTTTCAATCCCATTATACAACCTTTATACTCAGCTGTGTTGTTGGTGCTAACAAACTGCAACTTGATGGCCACGGGATACTGTTATCCCAAAATAGATACCAGAACTGCCCCTGCTCCTGCACCTTCCATGTTTACGACTTCGTTAAAATATAATTTCCAAGATTGGACTATATTTTCCTGATGGATTTGTTGAATTATCATTATTCCTTCATCCGGGAAATACGTTTTCGGGGGTTCAAAATTCCCTGATTGTGCTTCGGCCAAATGATCGATAATTCCTTGACCTTTGATGGACTTTTGAGTCATGTAGATGATGTCGAATTGTTAGAGGATCAACATCCATTTGGACAATCGACAATTCAACGTAGGTTTGTTGAATACGTACTTCATAGGATCCATGCGGGATATGAGATAAGTTGTGTGTTAGGTTTGTAAGATTCATAAACACAATAAAATTGAATCAAAGTAAAGCGGAAGCGTAAAAATTGATTTTAAAATTTTACAAATCATATACTCGGATCATCCTTTATGCACAATTATTAATTAAACGAAAAGATGAAGAACACGAATTATACCCTTGAAGATTCGAGCTTCCTCAGGTACAAGTTCACCTCCAAATCCTTTTCGCGTTCAACTTAAATCCACCGGGTTTGATTCCTTCCTTTAATCAACGTTAGCCACCCAAGTGTTTGGCCTCTAGAGGTAATCCACCAAGGAAGAAGAAAGATTCAAGGAGGGTGGTTGGCTAAATCCTAGTTTTCTATCTCTGTAGAAAAAAAGCGTACTCTCTAATAATTGGAATCACGTCTCACGTGTTTTGTGAAAGTGTCAACCTTTACCCATAATAAGGCTCCTCTTATTTATAGATGTAGGCAACCCTCCTTAACAATTAAGGAATTTGGTTTTTATTTTAATTAATTAAACTCCTTTAATTAATTAGCCTCCCAATCTTATTAGGAATAATTAATTAAACTCTTTTAATTAATTAGTCTGCTAAATCTTATTAGGAATATATGAAAGTACCTTTTATTAATTAATTCTCAAACTCCTTTAGGAATTAAATAATAATAATAGTAATAATAATAATAAAACTTCTCTTATTAATTTATACCACTGTTAGGTTTGTAAGATTCATGAACACAATCAAATTGCATCAAAGTAAAGCGGAAGCATAAAAATAGATTTTAAAATTATACAAACCATATATCTGGATCATCCTTTATGCACAATTATTAATTAAACAAAAAGATGAAGAACACGAATTATACCCTTGAAGATTCGAGCTTCCTCAGGTACAAGTTCACCTTCAAATCCTTTTCGCGTTCAACTTGAATCCACCGGGCTTGATTCTTTCCTTTGATCAACGTTAGCCATCCAAGTGTTTGGCCTCTAGAGGTGATTCACCAAGGAAGAAGAAAGATTCAAGAAGGAGGGTGGTTAGTTTTCTATCTCTGTAGAAAAAGAGCGTACTCTCCAACAATTGGAATCACGTCTAACGTGTTTTGTGAAAGCGTCAACCTTTACCCATAATAAGACTCCTCTTATTTATAGATGTAGGCAACCCTCCTTAACAATTAAGGAATTAGGTTTTTATTTTAATTAATTAAAATCCTTTAATTAATTAGGCTCCAAATCTTATTAGGAATAATTAATTAAACTCTTTTAATTAATTATTATACTAATCTTATTGACATATATGAGAGTACTTTTTATTAAATAATTCCCAAACTCTTTTAGGAATTAAATAATTATAATATTAATTATAAGACTCCTCTTATTAATTTATATTTAATATTTCCAAAATATTAAATAATAAATATTAAGCTATTTAATTTATTCTATCACCATAGATTAAATTAAATGCACTTAACTTATTATTATGATTATGCCATTTACTTCTTAAATAAATATTTTTCCTTTTATGGTGTGACCCTTTAGGTTCTCCATATTAAACTAGTTGTGAATAAATCAATTAGAACAATTCTAATCTTATTTAAATAAATAAATTAAACTATTAATTTATTTAAATAAATAATATCTATTCTACAATAGGGATAAACCTCCCTAGCGATTAACGACTTTACAGATAATATAAATTTAAACATTAATCATAAAAGAACCTTTGAGTAAATAGTTACTGTATAATTCAATCCTTCCACCATACAATGTCCCAATTAAATATAAGACATGGAATTATTGTCAAGTCTTATTTTTATTTAATTATATGTATTTCAATTCTTAAATGCACAACTCCAAATAATGAAAATTAGAAACTCCTTTCTAATTTCATTCTGTCTTGGCCAAGGACTACTGGGTTATCATTTATCGAATCACATAGGACATTTCTCTTCTTTTACTAGAAGCGGTAGATTCTTTATTTATCATACATTATCTCCATGTACAACTTATTATACCCAAGCATACCCTTTAATATACCCTAAGGGTCTTAAGGAATAAGTCAAAGTATTACTCATCATACACAAGATACTATGATGATCTCAAGTCCAAGGATCACTTGTACTACTATCACTACATGAATTCCTATTGACAAGAAAGTAAAACTCCATTAGGTATTCCTTAGCGAACCACGTTCCGTGTACTTATTCTCCAATAAGCACCTACATGCTTTAGTGTCTCCACACAAATGATCATGAGATCAATCATTCTCATCCAATGAGAAAACAACGTATGTACTAATCTATTCGGATTCCCTAATCCCCAATTTAGTAATCCAACGATTGGGAATCATTTTAGTTTTAAGCTTTCTAAGAATTTAGATCTCATTAGAATGATCATCATCATTATTCTAAAAGCATTGTTTAAAACTATGGGTTTATCACATATTATAAAGCAGTATCATGTAGATAATTAAAAGCCTTTAATAAATGAATATTTTTTTATTAATAAATGAATAAGATTTTTACACAGTATATGCTTTATCATCAAACATGATTGTACATATATGATTGTAGATATTTTTTTTTGCTTTTTTTAAAACAACTAAAAAAATATTTAATATTTTATGGAACTGAAATTTTTCCATAATACAATATTTTGGGCGTGATTTGGATACCTATGCCAAAAAATGGTGGTACAATCTGCACAGACTGTACATACATATTTTGTTATACGTACCCAAAATACTGTATTATGAAAAAAATTTCAATTCCATAATTATTTATTTATTTTTTTTAGTTGTTTAAAAAAAAAAGGTCCGGATTTTGGTCCGGTCCGGGAGTTCGGACCTGATCCGGTCTCTCTCTCTCTCTATATATATATATACACTATCTATAACTGTATATCTATATGACTATGCATCTTTGTTGGGCTCACTGATGACTTCATTAAGAAATATGTACGAAGAAGAGCTTGTCATACTAAAATTGGTATATTTTTGATACCAACTCAGGTATAAACTCTCTATATCTCTGTATATTCTTACTTGTTTGGATACTGATGTCCACTGGATTTACTTTTATATGTCTTATATATTGTGTGGATACTGAGGTTCACTGGATTAAATGCATTTCTGCTATCTGCTCTTTCTTAAGATTTGCTATAAATATAAAATATTTCAAATTACCTGCCTCCTTGAAAACTGTTTTCTGGAATGATAATTTCTTACCGTGTTTATCAAAATGGTTTTAAATGATACATCCTTTAGGATTTGGTAATCATTCTTAAGTTTGACTAAAATCTTTTGTTCTCTGTGTTCTTCATATGACATGTGGATTTTTTTTCTCTACCTTCTTAAATGACAGATTTTAAACAGTGTTTATCCTACTGTTTAACTTAAATATTATTACTGTTTTTCAGTTTTACTTCCTCCCACCTTAGTTTATTAAATGCTTCCTTTACTTGATTACTTGGAGTGTATGTTACGTATCGCACATCATCCCTCTTCTCTCTACATATATATATAAGCTCTTTCAAAAATGTTGCATTTCCATATAACTTCTCTCTTCAGCTTAATATTTCCCCCTATATTTCCTGCATTCATACTTATCATATCTAACTTATTTTCATCTAAAAGAAAAACTCTTCCTCTCAATTCGGAGTTGCAATTCTCCAATGATGTCCCTCATCTTATTACTCCCTCTGCCTAGTCAAAATATCGGTCTATGAGACACAACCTGTGTCCAGGAAATGTCATCACATTTCACAGCTTTCCAAAATTGCTTGATATTTTCAAAAATGTTGGGTGGGACTGTTTGGTTTCCTTCTATGATAAATCTATTTTTCCTAGTCTTGTAGCTGAATTTTACGCTCATATGGAGTTTTCACATGATTCCTCTAGTTTATTAAAGACCATTACTACTTACATCCAAGGACAAACGTACATCATAGATGAATTATTTCTTATTTATGCCCTTCAGTTGCATCCTTCCACTCTTGAATTACCTAGGATTAATTCATATCTTCATCCATCTGGACTATCTGTAGAAGAATCCATGTTATTTAAGTTTAATTTGTCTATGGTAACTGATCAAATGGTACCAGCTCTTTTATTTGACTATCCATGCAAAGTTGGTCCGAATTTCTAACTAGCCGAAAAGCTAATTTCTAGGCAAAATTTTAAGAAACAATTTTATGCCTGTACGTGATGATAGAAAAATGTTACCTTTTGATCTGGAAATCATCAAAAGTCTGTTAAATGAATGCATGCCCTACAATCTGGCCTACTTCTTATTGTCATCATTTGAATACTGCTTTCAAAACAATTGTCTTACTTTTGGTCTACTTCTCACACATATCTTCCATTATTTGAATATTCCTTTGTCCAATCTTCAGTCCCAACTAGTCCCTACCAGCAACATCGTATCTCACCTAAATCTTCCACCACAACCTCTCATTATTTTTAAACCCCTTGATCATGAAAATCTTGAAGCAAACATCAACATGGCTACAAAAATCGACTCCCTCAATAGTATGAATCAACTTTTGTTGCAAAATCAATCTCTTATGTTTGAAAAATTAGAAGATGTTCAATTCTCTTTACACACGATTAAATCTGTGGTATGCTTGCTCTTGGAGAACAACAATCTGTTGATGGACCCCTTCAATGTCAGTACCACTACTGACTTCACTGCTCCTATTCCCCCACCAGCTGATCCTGAAGGAAACATTCCTGATCTGTCTCATTTCTCTCCTCTCGATCTCGAGAAAATCTGACTTTGTAACCAACTTGACTAACTATTTGCATAAATTTGTCTAAACTAACTATCCGGATAACTGTAACCCTTAAACCCTTACCCATCTCTTACTACACTAACTACCACTGCTACTACTACTACTACTAATACTACTACTAATACTACTTATTTGTTTTATATATTTTTGGTTAACTAACTCTCTTTGCGGGTTTTCTAACATATTTCTTGCAGGTTTAATTTTTTCTTTTATCCCGTCACTTTTTATTATGACAAAGGGGAGAAGAAAAATATGGATATAAACTGATATGAGCTGCCATGAATGAATTATACAAACTGCTATGAATGGATTATACAAACTGCTATGAATGGATTATATAACTGCCATGAATGGATTATATAAACTGCTATGATTGAATCTAAACTATTATAAAGTGTTCATAGTTTAAGGGGGAGTTCTCTTAAAAACTAAAAATATTTTTATAATTGTCATCATCAAAAAGGGGGAGATTGATAGGTATAATTTTATTTTATATATTTTGATGATAACAATTATGTTTTAAATAAATATGTAATTATTTATTTATTTTCCTTATTATTTTATTTTAACTATTTTTTGTTTTTTAGTTGAATTAATTTTTGTTGACCTTGATAAAATATATGTCAAGTGTTAAATAAATTAATTCATATAATATTCAAGGCAAGGAAACCCTATTTCTTTTTCTAAACCAAAGTTGGGCAAAAATATTTTATGCATGCATACTAAAACATGTAGTACTAAATTTTATATATATTAAATATATACCGTATATATATATATATATATATATATATATATATATATATATATATATATATATATATAAAAGTCAAAAAGACATAAGAGTATCTATATATTAATTGCATACATGTGCTGCCATTATCTAAAAATCGTGTGTTGGACAAAAGAGACTTTTTTTGGGACTAAATACAAAATGTGTGAGTTGGCTGTCATGTGTTTGCATGTTGGTCAAATTAAGTAATACATGATAAGTAGATGGAGTATGGCCCAGGGGGATTTTTTTCTTTTACCGCGTAAAAGCTTGCTTTAATCTGGACCGTTCAATTCAAAAAGATTTGATCAAAATCGTGCATTCAAAAATCAGTTTTCAAAATTACAATTTTGCCCCAACTTCAAAATTTCTATAAATAGGAAGTATTTCATTCATTTAGTTTTTACCAATTTAGTGAAAAGAAAATCATAATCTCCTTGCATATATTCTCTCTAAGCTTCATATCTCTTCTTACAAAAGTTCTGATTGTTTTTTGAAGAGAAAAATTGGTCCAAGTATTGAGATAAGTTTAATTTCTGTTGAATTATTTCTTACTTGTATTTTATCTATAGATATACAAATACACATTGTTCTACATAATTTTATATATCTATATTTCATCTATTTGTTAAATAAAAGGATACTTGGTACCGCAAGCTACTTGGAGATACACATGCATTTTAGAGAGGAATTCAAACCGTATTTATTCCTTATAGTCTTCAAGAACCTTTTATAGACATTATTTATATAAATATCCTAAAATAGATACGACACTTGATAGCTCAAAACAACACTGAGATACTGCTCCAAAAAGAGTAGTCATCCGAACCGGATTTGAGAATCGTAGTGATCTATTGAAAATATTTATATAAATATCAATTATGAAAATTATAAATTTTGTCATACTTAGACGCCACAAGGCTACGGAGATACACTTCTACCAAGGGGAATTCGAATCGTACGATTCCTTATAGTACTAAGTGACATTATCTATAAAAGTTCACATAATAGATAAAATATTCTTATAGATCATTTGAGTTAAATAGTAATATTTTTTATATCAGTTTGTGCTTAACTGATTTAAATATTATACTTGATTTGATTTATTCTTTTATACAAGTATTGATTCATAAAATTAATTCATATAATACTTGGTAAAGACTATCTAAGAAACAATTCTATAATATCCATAGAAAAACACTCTTTTATTATATAGAATTGTTAACTCTTTATAAAGTGCCTTAAAATCTTATATTTGCTTAATAAGAAGAATCAATAGGTCTAAACAAAAGTTCTATCTGCTTTAAAAAGGCTTATTGTTAAATATAAAAGTCCTTGAACTTTTATACTGATATATTTGCTCTTAATTTTCTATCTGCTTATTTGAGAAACATTAATATATACTTAACTCTTATCAGCTTATTAAAGAATCTCTTTTTTGTAAACTTTTATAAACAAAGAAAGGATTAGAGTTAGTTTATTTTATGTACCAGCTTTAAGAAAGACAAGTAATTCTTCGACTAAAACCAGAGTCTTAGAGAGGTTAGCAGGAAGTTGGATCTCTAGTGTACTTGTGAGGTGAGGAAGAGACAGTTGTTTCAAGACCAAATCATAGAATAGAACTAATCTCAAAAAGTGGTACAACTAGACTTGAGGAAGGAGCGGGGAGCTTACTGTCCAAGATAGAATAGTTGAAAAGTTAGAAGTTTGTCTATAAAACTTTGTAAAGGCTTCTCCGCCTGTTGAAGGAGTTTTTATTACTGATAGTAATAGGATCTCAAGTTCCAAGTAGGGACTTGAGACTAGACGTAGCAACATACCAAGGGGTGTATGTTGTGAACCAGATAAATCTATGTGCATTGTGATTAAATTTTTATTATCTTGCATTCTAATTGCTAAAAATGCTAATTAATAACTAAAAATTTAAAAATGCCTAGATATAATTTTTAACTTGTAATAATCTATTCAACCCCCTTCTAGATTATTATTGACCTTTCACATACCTTCATGGTATCTTCGGTACTATTCTAGATTTACAATTCGGTTGTGGTATAATTGGTCTATCTACATGTTCCTCTTATTTAACTTATAATGCTTTGTGGTTCTTGAACTCTTCAAGATCTATTATCCTCCCACTAGCCCTTCAATGATAAACACCTTTATCTTAGAAGGTAGCGTGTTTCGCAACAAACACCTTTTGCTAAGTAGGATTATAGAACATATACCCTAAACTTACTTTAGGATGTCCCACAAATCTATACTTGTCAAATTTTGTCCCAAACATAACCTTTGAAACCTTTTCACATAAACTGGACAACCCCTTATCTTAACATACTTAAGATTAGGAATCCTCCCTGTTCATAACTTTTATGGAGTCTCGGGACCGAATTTTGAGATTACCTTTTTCGTAGATATGCAACCATTTCTAGAGTATTACCCCAGAAGGATACTGGAATATCGGTAAAAATCATTATGGACCGCACCATGTCCAACAAGGTACGATTTTTCCTTTCAGACACATCAATCAATTATTGCGTATCAGGAGGTGTTCATTATGAGAAAACCATTTGAGATGATCTAGAAACTCATTGCACAGGTATTCATTCCTCGATTTAATCAAAGAATTCTAATACTTTTCAATTAGTTTCACTTTTGAATTCTTTAAACCTTTCAAATAATTCAGACTTTTATTTCATCAAATACAGATATATTCAACTCTTTGAATGATCATCTACTTTTCTTATATTAGTTTGTTCAATTTGCAAAATAATTTTTCATGTAAGTCAAGAATACAAAGTCCATTAAGTAATATTTTAGTTCTATACAAAACAGTATTATTATAAATAGAACAACAATTGTTCTTAAATATAATACCAATAAAATTTATTATTCAACAATAAAATGGAAATAATATTCTTAACGAGAACTGGAATACAATAACAACTTATTAACTTAATAGACTTTCCCGTATACAACGCTAATCTATAAGTTCTTATGGCTAATGCAACAACCTTTGCTTCATTTCCCACACATAGGATTACTTATCTTTGTTTATCTTTCTACTTCTTCTTGGTTACTTCATAAATCTATATTTATGAGAACTAAAGTCGGTATCCAATACCCAAGTAGAACCTTAACTTATAAAAAGATTAATTTCAATCATGAACAAAACTGTATTTGTAACCGAAACTTCACTAAGCTTCTTCTGGTTAGACTCTGAAAGATGCTTCTCGCAGTTTCTTTCCAGTGTTCAGGCTTATTGCAGTGGAATCAAACTTCTTTGTTATCCTTATCAGTTGTGATCTTATTATCCTTTGTTTTTGTCTTTCCATTTATATTCTTTGAATCGTTCTTCTATTCAGAAGATCCTTTGGCCCCTATCAGTAAGACTTTGTTTTTCTTGGTTGGAAAGTGACTCTCAATATTTTCAACGTGTTAAGCAAATCAGCGAAGCTGATATCTAGCTTGTTCATATGAAAAATTCACAACAATTGTGAGAACGATTCCGGGAGTGAGTACAAGATCAAATCTTGACTTAACTCTCCACCCATGATAAAACTTGTTGTCCTAATAGATCAATCAAATTGATAATGTTACGGACTTTTGTCTGTACTGTAGTGTTATCGGTCATTCTAGATCGGAAGAGCTCCTTAGATATCTGATATCTATCAGTCCTACTTTCCTCACCATCAAATACTTGATGTTCATGAATATAGTAGGAGCATCCATAGTTTCATGTTGACGCTAAAACTCGTTACTCATGGATGCGAGAATGATGCATTGAGACAATTGTGCATCATCTTACCACTTTCTAAAAGTAGCAATCTCTTCCTCAGAGGCATTGTCTAGAACCATTGCAGGGATAGACGTATTAAGGACATAAGATATCTTTTTAGCCATGAGAACTATTCTCAAATTTCTTAACCAATACGAGTAATTCGGTCCGGTTAATTAACATCTAATATGTTTCGCAGTGATAGTAATTTAGACATTCTAAAATTAAGTAAATGAATTTGTACTTAACAATATTTTAGCATACATTCTTTCATTAATTACCAAAATAATTTAGGTCTTGTTTTAAATTGGTATCTCCTACTATTTTCATCAAACTATATTACCTTCACTTATATAGTTCGACAAAATCTAATTAAAGATTTGATAGTGAGAATAAGGATCTCATTTCAAATATATATAGCCTTCTGGTGACATAAAAAACTATATTTAAATAAATAGGTAGACAACTCTTGTCAATTACATCATCATGTAACTCCTTTTATTTTGCCTCATAGATTATTTTGATCAAGTGGTGGCACATCCAAATCAAAATTATATAAGTTAAGTCCAACCTAGCACTCCATATATTCAAAAAAGAAAAACATTGTCCTTGTGGTGACACAACAAAACAACATTGTTTAATTTTCTTTATAAGCATCAGATGTGATTAAATTAACATCTCAAAAATTAAGATAAGTCTTGTGGTGACACAACAAACTTATATAATTAATTAATACTCTATTTTTTTATCATGCTAGAAGGCGACGTTCGATATTTCAAATATCTTTGAACGCTTAGGACTTAATATAAAATCTTTGAGGGGTTTGTTATTATTTGTCTCATCTTGTTTAGCGCGGATGCACACATATATATAAAATATGCGTCATAATAATTAACATGCGAATCATGTTTGCATTATATATATATATATAATGAGGATCAGGTCCGGACTCCCGGACGGAGCTAAAATCCGGACCTTTTTTTTTTGCTTTTTTTTAAAACAACTATAAAAAAATATTTAATATTTTATAGAACTGGAATTTTTTCATAATACAGTGTTTTAGATGTGATTTGGATACATATAACAAAATAGGTCTGTACAAACTGTACAGACCTGTTTTGTTATATGTATCCAAATAAAACCCAAAACACTGTATTATGGAAAAATTTCACTTCCATAAAATATTAAACTTTTTTTTAGTTGTTTAAAAAAAAGGTCAAGATTTTAGTATCATATGGAGTCCTAAATGAACCTAACCCTATATATATATGTATATAATAAAAGCATGTACATATAGAATACTATATTCTATCCGAATTGATTATGAACTTTATTCTAGTTTGGTTCACTAGAGCCACCAAGTGACAAAAGGTCAAATCTAGGCTGCAAGAATTAAATTTAAATATAACTATTACATTTAAATCTCGGGCTCCATTACAAACGAGTCTTCAATCGCTCCTTGCTCCTTGATCTCCAATTCTTCAAAATTAATTCTAATTATTCCTATTACAAAACTATTTAATTTAAATAGAAACTTTGATCAGCAGTCAAGAGGAAGTACATAGGAGGGAGATAGAATTTACATTAAGAAAAAGTTAGAGAAGACGAGGTGCGCAGACCCCATTTAATAAAACTCATATATTCATGCATCCAGTTAAAATAAAATCTAATCACATTGGTCAATAGTCCATAATCAATCTCATTTTCTATCATACATATCAACATATGCATCAATAAATAACATTCATCTCAAGAATAATAAACATTCAATATATACATTGATATCGATTTAATGGACAATTTTAATTAGTATAAAATCCAATTTTGAAACAAAATAAACTCCTTTATATTTTTAATCAAAATCATAATAAGCTTTTTTATTTTATTTTATCTTATTTTGAATAAAATAAACTCCTTTATTTTTAATCAAATTCCCAATCAAAATAAACTTCTTTATTTTAATTAAAAAAGAATCCAATTTCAAGTACAAAATAAACTCCTTTATTTTAACTTAAAATTGTTGGAAAAATAAAATATTTTGAATCATATTCCTTATTAAAATTAAACACCTTTAATTTTAGGAAACATGGAATCCTATTCCATATGTGAATAAACTCTTTTATTCAAACAAACGTGAAATCCAATTCCAAGTTAATATAAATTTTTGAATAAACTCTTTTATTCAAACAAACGTAGAATCCAATTTCAATAAAAATAAACAACTTTATTTTAATCCAATTCCAAATCAAAATAAACTCCATTAATTTTTAAATTAGAATTACTGAAAAAACATTTAGTTTAATTTTAATTAAAATAAACCGTTTATCTTAATAAAAATCAAAAATGAAAAAATATTTTTTTGTTTTTACAGAGTGGCGCTGCGGCGTCTCGAGTGAACTAGCAACAAAGCCGCAGCAGCACCACGCCATCGAGATTCAAAACAGAGTCTTAGCCGCAATACCACAAAAAGAATCGCTTGGTAAAGGCAATATACTATGTCATCATCTTTAAAAAATATTTGAGAAGAAAGTATAATCAGCCATTATTATTATCTTCAGAATCAAATAAGCACGCCAATCTCCAGAATCTATTTTTTTAGTTCGCGAATTGTGCAGTTTTTTTTCAAAAACTCTATTCTATTCTAATAAGTATGCCCAAAAAATTTGTTCTAAACACATATCAACATACATATTCAATCTGAACAATTAATAATTCACATAAAGGTTTGGCTCTAATACCATTGTTAGGTTTGTAAGATTCATGAACACAATCAAATTGCATCAAAGTAAATCGGAAGCGTAAAAATAGATTTTAAAATTTTACAAACCATATATCCGGATCATCCTTTATGCACAATTATGACATTTACTTCTTAAATAAATATTTTTCCTTTTATGGTGTGACCCTTTAGGTTCTCCATATTAAACCGGTTGTAAATAAATCAATTAGAATAATTCTAATCTTATTTAAATAAATAAATTAAACTATTAATTTATTTAAATAAATAATATTTATTCTACAATAGGGATAAGCCTCCCTAGCAATTAACGACTCTCCAGATAATATAGATTTTAACATTAATCATAAAAGAACCTTTGAGTAAATAGTTACCGTACAATTCAATCCTTCTACCATACAATGTCCCAATTAAATATAAGACATAGAATTACTGTCAAGTCTTATTTTATTTAATTATATGTATTTCGATTCTTAAATGCACAACTCCAAATAATGCAAATTAGAAACTCCTTTCTAATTTCATTCTACCTTGGCCAAGGACTACTGGGTTGTCATTTATCGAATCACATAGGACATTTCTCTTCTTTTACTAGAAGCCGTAGATTCTTTATTTATCATACATTATCTCCATGTATAACTTATTATACCCAAGCATACCCTTTGATATACTTTAAGGGTATTAAGGAATAAGTCAAAGTATAACTCATCATACACAAGATACTATGATGATCTCAAGTCCAAGGATCACTTGTACTACTATCACTATAGGAATTCCTATTGACAGACAAGTAAAACTCCATTAGGTATTCCTTAGCGAGCCACGTTCAGTGTACTTATTCTCCAATAAGCACCTACATACTTGCTTTAGTGTCTCCACACAAATGATCATGAGATCAATCATTCTCATCCAATGAGCAAGCAACGTATGTACCAATCTATCCGAATTCATTTATCCCCAATTTAGTAATCCAACTATTGGGAACTATTTTAATTTTAAGCTTTCTAAGAATTTAGATCTCATTAGAATGACCATCATCATTATTCTAAAAGTATTGCTTAAAACTATGAGTTTATCACATATTATAAAGCAGCATCATGTAGATAATTAAAAGCCTTTAATAAATTAATACTTTTTATTAATAAATGAATAAGATTGTTATAAAGTATATGCTTTATCATCAAGCATGATTGACTTATGTGCATACTACTTTCATTGTGTGCCCATGAAGATAATATTGTAATCTTATGTCAGCCCATGCTAACGCACAACATGTCTTTTCAATCAAAGTGTACTTCTGCTCGCCGCTGCTGAATCTTTTGTTGAGGTAATATATAGTATTTTCCTTGCCTCTATCGTCTTTTTTCCCCAGCATGCAGCCCATGGCATTGTCATTGATTGATATGTACATAAATGTAGGAACATTGTCCCTTGGGGGTACTAAGATATGAGCTTTAACCAATTGCTTCTTGATGGAAAGGAAGGCTTTTTAACACTCTTCATTCCACTTCATAGAGGAATTTTTCCTTAATAGCTTAAAGATGGGCTCACATGCACGTTGCTATGAGTTGAGATATGAATCTGCTGATGAAGTTTATTCTTCCCAGAAATCCCCGTATTTCCTTTTCTGTTCAGGGCACGGACATCTCGGTGATTATTTTAATTTTGGTGGGATCCAGTTAAATGCCTCTGTTGCTTACTGGAAATCCCAACAACTTGCCTGATTTGACACCGAAGGCACACTTGGCCGGATTCAGCTTCAAGTTATATTTGCGCAATCAGTTTTTTCAGGTGGTCGATATGGTCATTTTTATTTTGAGATTTAATGATGATGTCATCCACATAGACCTCTATCTCTTTATGCGTTATGTCATGAAAAATGGGCCATCATGGCTCGCTGATAGGTGGCACCGGCATTGATATGGCCGAAAGATAAACTTCTATAACAAAAGGTTCCCCATGGAGTGATGGAAGTTGTTTTCTCCCTGTCCTCTTCAGAGACCATGATCTGATGATACCCGGCGAAGTAATCAATAAAAGAATACATGTCATACTGAGCCGTGTTGTCTATTAGTATGTGGATAAAATGTATTGTGAAATTGTCTTTCAGATAAGATTTGTTCAAATCTCGATAATCCACACATATTTGTACCTTTCCTCGAGGCTTAGGCACATGAACTATATTGGATAACCACTCAAGGTAGGTTTATACCATGATGATACCGGCTATAAATTGTTTAACAATTTCTTCCTTGACTTTCAGACTCCACTCAGGTTTTAGTCGCCTAAGCTTCTGCTTAACTAGCTTGAATCTTTTCTTAATGGGCAAACGATGTATGACAATATCAGTAGACAAACTGATCATGTCCATATGTGACCATTCAAACACATCATGAAACTGAGTTAGTATAGCAATCGTGTCTTTTCTTTGGTTTGGGGTAAGGTCCATGCCTATCTGGATTTCTTTAAGGTTTTTTGAGGTTCCGATATTGACAGAGGTGGTTTGATCAAGGTTTGGTTTGGGTTTGTCTTTGACCCATTCATTGATCTCCTTAGACACCTCATACTCCTCTATCTCCTCTTGCTCAATCCTCATCAAGTCCAAGTCTAACTCTACATCAATGTTGTAGTCATTGTGAAGATTTGGCAATTCATCAGCAAGGCTAGACAGATCCAACTCTAAAGTCCTAAAAACAAAATGATTTCACTTAATATATGAGATTGTTTGATTATACTAAGTGTTAGCAAAAATATGACAAAAGTAACTACTAATACTGTGCAACAAAAGTAAGCAGTCAATAATATCTACACTTCAGGGCAAATGGACTTTCTACCCTTTCTAACCTTTTCGACAGATGTAAGGAGTGCTGCTCCAATTGTCTAGGGTCAAATCTTTGTGGACAACTGTGATGAAGGAATAGTTGATGTCCTTCTCCTCTTTGATGATGACCATGACTGAATTCATATCAGGGCTAATATTTTTCTTTAACCGATTTTCATTAGCCCTATTTATGCGAGGAATTAGGATTTAATCTTCTGAATAGTCATCATCTGGGATATCCCCATTCATACCCTCAGTATGTGCCAGGAAATGCATCTTTGCCAACAGTTTTTTCACTTCTTACAGGAACCCTTAATTCCTTTCCTTGCCTTCCTTAACAGGAATTTGGATTTCTTTTTCATTGACCGGATTAACCTTAGGAATTAGCATTCCTGATACAGCCACATGGATTTTCCTCATAGGCTTCACAAATTCTTCATCCGTAAGGTTTCGTAGCAGAATGGTAGAGGAACGAACCGATGGATGTTTGTACGGGTTCTGATGGTCTGACCCAAAAGAATAGCCTAATCCAGCCTTCCCTGTCTGGATAAGAATTTGGACTGGACTTCTGATTCCCTGCTGACTTTTCCCTAACCCTTTTCTAGGCCAGAACCCCAAGGATATCATTTCTTGACTAGCCGACATTACTTCGGTGGAAACTCTAGGATTTAAAGCTGGGACCCCGATAGGTTGGTACCGAGTGTTGCTCACCTCAAGGGCTTGAAAACTGACATGCTTAATTCCCTCATTGAGACTGATTAGAGGCATATTTCTTTGTGTATGAACATGATATTCTGGCTCGGCATTGATAATTACCCAATTGTCGTTAATGATGTATTTGACCTGTTGATGAAGGGTAGATGAATTTGCTACTGCCATATGGAACCATGGCCTTCCCAATAACAAATTATATACTGTGGTGATGTTTAGCACTTGAAAGGATATGTAGAAAGTATTGGACCGATTTCCACTGGAAGTTCAATTCTCCTATAACATTTCGTCGAGACCTGTCAAAGGCTCTTATGACTATGTGCCTGCTTCATATTCGATTTGAATTAATCTTCATTCTTTCCAACGTGTCGTAGGGATAGATGTTCAAGGATGATCCTTCATTTATCAACACACTTTCTATCACATATCCTGAAGACATTACAACTATGTGCAATGACTTGCAATGACCTGTCCCTTCTGATAGTATGTCATCATCAGTGAAAGATATCACATTACTTTTGAAAATGTGATCTACCAAATGATGAAACTTCTCGACATCTATCGACTTTGGAAGGTGAGCTTCTTCCAGTACTTTCACTAAGACCTTGTGGTGATCTTTCGAAGATAAAACCATCCAGAATGGATATATGATGGGGTGTTTCTTTTAATCTTTGCACCACTTTGGCTTCATTATGTCCCATCTTGAGAAGGAATTCTTCAACTTTCTCCTCGGACACTCTTCCCATGGATTTAATGACTGGCCTCATTACTCGTTGAGGTAGATACATCAAGTTTTCTATTAATATAGCAGTAGTTTGATTTGAAGTTGATCCCTCATCTCTCCTATAGTTCCAGGGGACTTTTTTCAAGCTGATGATAGAATATTGCGGTCTGAAGGGCAACATTAGAGGCTCGGGCGCAGCCACTCTCAAAGGGTTCTTTACTCCTTTGACCTTCATTCCTTGGATTATAAGAGGTGTTGCAGACAAGTCTCCTTCAGAGGATATGACTGCTAGACTTCCTTCCATCTCTGTGTTCTAGGAGGGATCATATCCTCTTCTTCAGGCAAGATATTACCACTATTTGCCATTTATAGGTCACCGCTGTTAGTCATATTTTGGATTAAATGACGAAGTGCCCAACATCTTTTAGTACTATGACCCCAAGTATTGGAGTGGTATTGACAGACTCCGGTAGCATCAAAACTCTTGGAGCAAAGATTGATTAGGGGTAATAGTTTTGTGATATTCCCTTCATTGATCAACATCTTCAAATCTCCTCCATTGGTTGACCCAAAGGAGTGAACTTCCTTTGGTCTGCATAGTATCATCGAGACTGGGCTCTAATTTTTCTTGCAAGTTTTTCTTCTAAAGTTTTTTCTCTTTGAATTGTTGTTGATTCCTTCTAATAAGGGATAAGAGACTTGTGTGCCCTTGACTGATCAGCTGTCGAGTTACTTGGTGCTGATGCATCACTAGTTCTGCCAGTTGATCAAACTGTTCTTTGATAGACTTCATTTCTCGCTCTATCATAAACCAGAATTTTGAATAATCCCATTTATCATAATTATCTTTGTTGGTTTGGGGAAAATCACCAACATATTTGAGGTGATTGGAACTTTCTCCACTCCATTTGCTGATCATATTGACATTCTCTTCTTTTTGTTGAGGTAGATGATTATCTTGCACATGTGGCTGCTCTTGTGTAGTCACCATAATTTCTCCATATCTATCAGATCCTGGATTTTGTGTTTAAGAGACCAGCAATCTTGGGTATCATGACCCGGAGCTCTAGAATGATAAACACATTTCTTGTTTGTATCAAAATTCCTTCCATTTGGATTGGTTGGAGGAAGGAGTTAGACAATTTTATTCCATGTCGTCAGAAGCTTCAGTATATTTTCTAATAAGTCCCATAAGGGTGTGAAAACTCTTTGACGTCTGACCTCTCCATCTTTTTATAATGGAGGATTTGAGGACTGTGTAGATGCTTGAAAAGGGGAATAATTTTTCCTTTGAATAGGCAAGTTTTGATTGCCTCTCTGAGTGTCCTTGCAATACTAAGGATACATCTTCTTCTTTCTTTTTATGAACCCTCTGACGGTTATTCCCATAATTTTTATCTTGAATGTGCTCAGCCACGGGTTCTAAAGTAGTGAGGTCTTTAATATTTCCAGATTTCAACCCCATCTCAGCCATCTCTCCATGTTTAATCATTTCTGAGAATGAATTTCTTATGCCTGACAGGACCCTCTCATAGAATGAAGCTTCTTGTATGTCATTACCATCTCAGTTTCTGTCATTGATGAGATTACTTGAGCAGCCAGACATCTCCATCTTTGGGCATATTCCCTGAATGACTAAGTATTATGCTTTTTAACTTTTGTAATTTGATATCTATCTGGCGCCATTTGTTATTGGAAACTATTGGTTTAGGAAGGCATGTGCTAGTTCTTCCCACCTATGGATTTTGAAATTGTCCAATCTGACATACCATGCTCTAGCATCTCCAGTTAAACTTTTTTGGAACAACTGCATCCTTAGCTTTTCATCCTCGGCATATGATCCAAGTTCTCCAATAAACACCTTCAAATGAGTGTAAGGATCTCCCAAACCGTCATATTTCTCAAAATCGGGAGTTTTGAACTTTTCTGGATAATGAACCCCAAGAAAGATGCTAAAGTCTGAATAAGTCACTCTTCCATATGCTCCAGCCCACTTGATTGACCAAATGGTTTCTTCCATTTGCTGAACTTTTTTTCGAATATCACCAGTTTCTTGATCTTCTTTAAGATTGGTGATTTCAGGAGTTTTGTTTGGTTTTTCATGGATTTGAGGTTCAAATATCTGTACTTCCTTTTCTTTTTTGTCAGTATCCTGACTTCTTCCTTGTGTAGAGGTTTCTGTTTGAGTGGGTATTTGTTGACCCTGAGTCCATTTGTTTTGTTCTTTCAAAGAGACAACTAATTCTGTTATCTGGTTTCTTAGTCCCTCGAACTCCTCTCGAGAAATAAGAGTAGATTCAGGTTGGGCATTTCCAGCCATGTCTGAAGGTTGGCTTAGTGCCTTTTTGGACTTTGATCGGGTAACGGGACAAATTGTTTCCCTACAAAAAGATAATGTAGTTTAGTCTTAGTAAACACCAATACTCTGCATGTTATGCAATGTGTCTGTTTTAGGAGTTTTTTAATGTTTTCCTGTAAAACAGATGTCAGGATGACATGACAGGTTTTGATATCTGTACAATAATAATATTAACATGGAATGGAATGTATATTCACATTTTTCTTTATATTTACATGGAATCGTAATTTATATTGAATCAAAATTTACATGGAATTGAAAAGGGAAAGGCATGAAGAGACTTCCCTTCGTGTTTGGTTTATCAGAGGCTGACTTATCTTAGGCTACTCTCACGGCTTTTTGGCATGAAGGTCCCCAGATCATTGCAATTTACTTGATGGGAGGTTAATTCGATCTTTCAATTGGATCATATCTGAGTGGTGCCTTTCTTGAGCCTCGTGGGATTATTCTCCGTTGAGTACAGTAATCAAACACCGACGGGTTCACCTCCTGGTGGAGGAATCACAACACATACATTCACATATATCGTGTCTCACCGTATGAAATGATGAAATTATAAGAGGCACTAATACAAAATACAGAGTTTATGTGTGTGTGTTAATTGGGCCTAAGTGAATTATTTGGAAGTAGTGCTATGCCTCATTTGCACCTATATACAAAGGGTTTGATTTGTATAAAAGTTCAATTTTAAGCAAAATATACAGAAATGATGTTTTGAAAACAGGTTTTCAAACCCTTATGCTCACATAGTAATTGAGGCCTTTGATACTTCCGTTTTATTTCGTATTCAGCTTGTTTTGATTTTATTCTCGAGATGTGAAGCATCTTCGACAAAATAATATACATATAAGTGTTGGGCTCTTTATGCCCATAAAAGTCATCGAAGTGACCCGAGCACCACACATATGATTTGCAAGCTAGCTGTACAATTGAAAAGGGTCCATTATGGGAACTAGATCTAGATACGTCTGCTGGATCTTAGATCCCGTGGCTTCTAGCCTCGCATAATATCATATGAATAGCCTGTATAATGAGGATACTGAAATAAAACAAATATTTAATCTAAACAATGCAAAACAAAGAATTCATTAGTTAAATCTCTGCATGCGCTTAGCCAAGCTTCCCGTTCCCTCTAGATACAAATCTAGGGTCACGTGGTTGCTTAATATTTACAAAACTTGAAAGAAAACTAGATTTAAATAGATCTTAGTCATTCTAGCTCAACGGTTCCAGTTTTACAACTTTTAAACCGGTTAAAACTTAGATATGGCTAGATTTAGATAAATCTAGTCCACAGATTCAAATATTACATATTTACATTAAATTAATATTTAAAACATATATTTAATCACAGTAAACAATTAATATATACATATATATTAAAGCAATAAAAGCCACAAATTTAGAATCTAGGTATGACTGTCAAATATAAATACATATATATATATATATATATATATATATGTGTGATTATATATTTATTAAAGCAGTAAAAAGGCCACGAATTTAGAATCCAGGTATATGCACCCAAAAGCAACAAATATGCACCCAAGACATGTGCCGATAATGAACCATTGAGTCTCAAACAATTCATATACTTAAACTCTAACTTGTATAGATTGTCTGGACGGATATGATGAAAGTCTGATGGGTCGTGAGTTGGACTAAACCAATGGTGATTTAACCACGTGATTTTTTTTAATCTTTAAGTATTTAACAAAATGGGTGTGCTTTGTTCCCTTTCTCTTTCTAACTGGCATTTTCCTACTATGTTAAGTAGAAGGGTCTAGGCTGAGTCTCTTGCACCGCAAATTGGGATCCCATAATGTTAATCTCCATTTATCTAACTTGAGGCTGTATTGAATTTTGATTGATTGGAACCCTCTGTAATCATTAAAGAACAATTGGTACAGTGTATTGAACTATGTCTGATATATGGTTCTTAACTCATTTGGTTATTCAATTGAAAAAAACTTTTAAAATATAGTTTTTGCAGTCTCAATCTATATTTTAAAAAAATAAAAATTATATTAGTAAAACAAGGTTATCAATTTAAAACACAAAACATTAATAAATATTATAAATTGAACAACTTACAATGTTTATAGCCACATATTGATCGATGAATGCACGTGGCTCATAATCTTCCCCTTCATGCTTGAAGAGTCGAGGATGGTGTATCCATCTGCAAGTAATTTCTCTATACCATTTCATATAATTCTCTTTAGATATCTGCAGCAAAGCCTCTAACATTTGCCCTTCTAAACTCTCCATGTAAGCCTCCCACAATCGAATATAATTGATCTTATGCTTTTCATAATTTATTTTCTCAAACAATTTAAGTTTCTCCCTAAATTCCACCATGTTTTCAACATTAAATGAATAAGACTACAAATATCCAAATTGCCTCATAAATTTGTCAGACATTTAAACTCAACAATATCGTAATGTATCAAAGGTACACGAGCGGCTTCACCTAACCTTGCTTCAAAAAAGTCCCAACTTAAACGTCTATCAAATAACTTATATGGACACCACACCCCATTCGTTTTCAATATACTATCAAACTCTCCTCGGTAAAACATAAGATGATAATGTGGATTTTTTCGGCATTGATAATGTTTTGAATTAGGATTAAAAGAGGAGTATGCCCAGGATAATACCCTAGGTATCAACTTATGGGACTTAGGCCTAGAGGTAGGACGACCAATATTGAACCTTTTATTAGCCCACATCAAAAGAAGGGTTGCACATCTTGTGAATTTTTCACTGTTTCGCGGTAACATCATGCAAACCCCTATACAAATTCCCTAAAACTGCTACCCCCAAGAATATGTTACTATGTCTTCTGATATTTCCAATAACAACAAATATCTATGGTGTACAACATTTTTACTCTTAGTTGGAAATAAAATAGCCCTACACAAGTACAACATATATGCCTTAATTTGTTTTACCACATCATCTGGAGTAGCATCCTCAGGTATTTCTCCATATCTATGTCTTAACCAAGATAAAATTATTCCCCCCCCCCTTTTATAGCATTGCTCCCAGTCATTTACAATAGCCTGTTGTCCAAAAACCATTATAAAATAGCTTTTGGGATATTCAAGTTCTTCGCAAGTCAAATGATTTCCTAATATGGGCAACCCAAATAAAAATCCTAGATCCTTTAGAGTAATGTTAATCTCTCCATAATTTAAGTAAAATGTATTTGTTTCAATTCTCCAACGCTCAACTAGAGCAAATACAAGAGATGCATCAATCTTTGACACTACATCTTGATGACAAAATATACCAAAACCTAATTGTTCTATTAGATATTTTTGTTGTTCAATCAAGTTCCATTCAGTTAATTTTGAAGACATGTGACATGTTTCTAACACACCCCTATCCTACAAGTCCAACAATATAATAACATAAATTTTTAGAACATGAATGTTTCTAACAAAAGTTTAAAAAAGTGAAAGTTGCTATAAATTAATAAACTTACAATATTTTGCTATAAGTATGAGAAAATATGATTTTCTTGGTCCCATAAGACAATAGGATTATAAGGTCTGAGATTAATATTTATAGCTTACCTAAATATTCATCACGATGTCAAATATTAAACAATATATAAAAATTCCCATCTAATTTTGATATGAGCAAAATGACAAATATAATAAACATGGATATCAATCTCCAAGTACGTGTTATCTATACTAAATATCATTAACAAATAAGATAAATAATTCTTGATTTAGTGTTAAAGAATCACACAATCAATCAAAGACGTGACCTCAAATTATTGATAAAAATCTTTTGTACTATAAGCAAAAGAAAAATCAGTACTTGTTTTAATGTTTGTTGAAGTACATGACATACAAATAAACATAGATTGCAAACTCCAAGCACGTGTTCTTAGTACTAAATAAATTCAATTTTTACTCCAAACACGTGTTCTCAATAATCAATCATGGTACTTGGCCAAATATACTTGGTCTTATTAACACCAAAAAACAGTTCCGTTACTTGAATGCATTAGTTTATTGAAGTACATTACATATAAACACACAAGTGGATAAATACAAAACTCCAAGCACGTGTATACAAGTAAAAATTAATTTTTACTTGTTCTCAGTACTATTTAAATACCAATCAAATATTCCAACAAATAAAATACAAGATTAATAGCACATATACCTAATATTTTATGTGACCAAAACAATTATGATACCCATATTTTGGACAAAGATAGATGGGTTCCCAGTTATGCACATTTTTCAATTCTTAACCTTTTAATTTGAAAAACTTACCGATTAAATGTTAACTAAGTTGATGTAAAACACAAATCTTCCACGCTTGTATGCAAAATTTGTAATTTTGTTGTTAATTGAAGGGTTTTGCTAGAAAATCGCCGGAGGATTCTACAGTTCTAGAACTTAGGGTTGTTGTTTGGGCTACTATTTACTCCAAATCGTTTAACAACAGGGTTAAACAAGTGACAGATCGGATAATACCATAGCCGATGCTCTGGCAAGATTGGCTACAATGGATGCAAACTCATTTAGTTGGTCGGTTTATCTGGAGGTTTTAAATTCACCAAGTATTCAGCGTTCGGAGGTAATGACGATGGAGCAATCGAACTATTGGCTAACACCTTATTTAGACTATTTGGCAGACGATGCCTTACCTTTGAATCAGATGATGGCAAAGAAAATCAAGTACAAAAGCTCAAACTTTGTGCTTATTGATGGAGATTTATATCGAAGGGCATTTTCTTCTCCTTTATTGAGATGTGTGGTACCGTCTGAAGTCAAATATGTTCTTCGGGAGGTTCACGAGGGCATCTATAGCGATCATATGGGAGCAAAGGCATTGGCGTATAAGCTACTTTGACAGGGGTATTATTGGCCAAAAATCTTTCAGGAAGCAAAGGATTATGTTCAGAAGTGTCCCAAGTGTCAACTAAATAGCCCTATTCCTCATCAGCCACCTGAAGAGTTATTCTACGTTTTGTCCCCGATCCCATTTGTTGTGTGGGGAATTGATATTTTGGGTCCACTTCCGAAGGAGAAGGGTCAAGTTAGCTTTGTGATAGTGGCGATTGACTATATGACTAAGTGGATGGATGCCAAACCACTTCGGCAGATTACAAAACATAAGTGTTTGAAATTCCTTAAAAAGTTTATGTTCTTCCGGTTTGGGATCCCTATGGTACTGTTTTCGGATAATGGCAGGCAGTTTATGACTTTATGGGATCTAAGTTCGAATAATTTTTAAAAGATCAGGGAATCCAACATTGAAAGACATCAGTGGCTCATTCTCAATTGAATGGTCAAGTAGAAGTCACCAATAGAACTTTACTAAATGGAATCAAACGAAGGCTGGATGAGGGTAAGGGAAGATGACCCGAAGAGCTACTTAGTGTGTTATAGGCATACCGGACTACTCCAAGGACGACAACAGGTGATTCATCTTTTAGATTAGCCTATGGAACTGATGTCCTTATTCTTGTTGAAATTGGGTCCCCTTCACTTTGGGTTATCCAACTTAAGGAGTTGTATAATGATGAAGGTATTCACCTCAATCTTTATTTGTTGGAGGAGGCTAGGGAGTCAGGCCTGTTAAGGCTAGCAGTCTACCAAAGGAGAGTGGCCTGACATTATAATAAAGGAGTAAAACTGAGGAGGTTTGAAGTTATGGACTTGGTTCTTTGGGAGGTAGAGGCTTCTACGCCCCAAAATCCAAAAAAGCTGATGCCTAACTGGGAAGGACCCTATGTGGTCATAGAAGTGCTGAAGCTAGGTATTTACCGGCTTCGAGCAATGGATAGAATAAAAGCCAAGAACACTTGACATGCAGGCAGACTTAAAAAATATTATCAGTAGTGCATGTTAAGTAGTTCATTTTTAATGACTCTGTATGAATTTTCAAATTTATGAATAAAATGGGTATTCAGTTTTCCAAACAAGTATCTCCTTTAATTACATAAATATTCAGTTTTTTTCTAAACGAATATTTTATTGTTTGATTACTTATGAGAAATTGACATTCAGATCTTCAAAATGAATAATATTTTCATTAATATGCATTATATTTTTACAACTCTTGGATAGTTACATTGTTAGCTTAAGATTACAAAAGGAAATAACTATTGGTGATGGGGGTCAAGGCTGTCTTTTTGGCTTCATCGTCAAAAGAGTTAATGATGGAGACTTCTAGCTTGACATCAATGATATTTTTCTTATCTTTTCCCCGAGCCGTCTCATATCCTTCAATGTACATCTGTATCACTTCTGATAAAAGTTCTGGACATTCTATATTCTTGGTAGATAAGGCTGTAAAATGAGCAAATAATTCGTGCTCGACTCATACTCGCTCAACTAAAAGTTTAATTCAAGCTTGACTCACAATATAAATGAGTCAAATATGAGAAAATTTTAAAGTTCGACAAATTACTCGAACGTCCTCAAATTGCAATTTTCTATTGATACTCGGATCATATTCGTTCAAAAAGTTCAAACTGCTTGGACTTGATTTGAGATAGTGATCGACTCGGTAGCTGAATGAGTCTCACTCAAACTTTATTTTATACTCGATAAATTTTGTGAACCAAATCTTAGCAACTCAATATTCAACTCGACTCGGTTCATTTACACCCTTATTGGCAGATCTGTTGTTTGAGCGCTTTGGTCAAAGGGGTCCCAAAGACTTGTATTTCTTGTACTCTTTTTCTAAGGCGACAAAAGTTTGGAACATTTATTCCCCTTTCTTGACCAAATCTAGGTTATGACGATTGAATGCCGCATTGCTCTATTTTAGTTCATCATTTTCCTTTTGAGTCACCTTATAGTTCTCGAAGAGACTCTTTCGGCAAGTTTCAGCTTTGGCAGCTTCCTCCTTTAGTTTTACAATATTGACTTTTAGGTTCTCATAATATAAGGAGGTGTTTTTGTGTAGACTTGTTTCTCTTACAAGGCTGGCTCTCAGTCGCGCATTCTCTTCCTCGAGATCTTTCTCTTGTTCTTCAATCTCTTCCCATCAGCAGATGAGATGAGCAGAGACGACAAAACACTGAAATTAACAATCTGGTGGATTAGTATCTAATATAGTTAAAAGGGTTTATGCTAAAAGAATGTGTTCGAATGGTCTTACTCGGCCTTCGTGCATGATATTGGCATAAATAAGCTCTTTTGTGGTTATGTTTTTGAAATGTGGTTCATCTACTAGAAGGACAAAGTTTTCAAAGAGCCTGTGAGGGTATTCTTCGGGATGTTGGGGCTAGAGTGTCATTGACGCTCGCGCGTCTTGGACCCAAGTGGAAGTGGGTAGCTCTATTGGTGGAGGTGAAGTGTCTTTGGCAAAGTGTTCGGGAGAGGTTTCGATATTGGCTTTTTTGGTTGGTGGTTTGGAGGAAGGGTCTTCTGGTTCTTTTCTTTTTTTAGTTTTGGTTTGGGTCATATATATTTATTTAGAGTGATTTAGAGGTTGGAATGTCTTCTGTTGAGGCGATGGGGGCTTCGAATAAAGCATCCTTGGGCGCTTCGGTGGTATCAGCTTTTGTAAAGGCTTTATTTCGTCTTTTTTTAATCCGAAGGATTTTAGTCCTTTCGGAGTTAGGCATATCTAAGGGGCTATTTTTTGTAAAGGATGGAGCGATAATTATTTTGGTGGGCGGTGGAGGCATAATTGTTGTTAGGTTCGATTCGATGTTGATGGTGGATGGTTCTACGATTATGATTAGCAGAGGAGTGGTTTCGGTGACAGGCGGTGGAGATGAAGTCTGGCTAGTTTCTTTGGAGGGTGTTGGCTTGATGAGGGACACTAAAAACAAAGAATGGGTTAGAATCAAGGACACCAAAATATTATAAAAATACAAGAAAAGGAAGGCTTCAGGACTTACATTTGTGTTCTTAGAGCTAAGTTTGGTTAGATAGGAACCCGAAGTCCCATTCATTCGTCAGTAGTCTTTCGATCAACTTTACTATCTCCACAACTCTGTTTTGAGGAAGTTCTTCGGTGGCGACGCTTAGACATTTGGAACCTATCCAGTCTAGGATCGGGTGGGTATCGAGCCCTCAGATAAAAAACTAGTATGTATGCTTCCCTTTGTTGCTCGAACGAGTGTTCATTAAGGATCACTTTTTGAGGTGTTTGGGTAGGTTTGTTCTGGTTTGTTGTTTGCCAATCTACATAAACCCTGGTTCTCGAGTTCGGCTCATGGCGAAAAGGGAGAACAAGAAATCAATGGATGGGGAAACGTCGAGTTCATGGCAAACGACGATCACTACAAGAAAAGGACTTATTTTCGACGGAATATTTCGTCGAGGTTAAGGATATTCCATCAAGGATACCTTAATCCTGACAAAATATTCAGTAGGGGATTCGGTCGGGTTTAAGAACGTCGAAATTAAGTCCGTCGAGATTTTAGTTGAGAATAAGTAACTCCGACAAACATATTGTCGACCTAATATTCCATTGAGTTTAATATATCCTTGACTGAATACCGTCCGTCGAGCTTATTTGGTCGGTATTAAGCTACCACGTGGCAACACCTTGTGACATGTATATGGGCTTATTTTTGACAAAATTCCGTCGATCTTACCTTATTCCGTCGGGGATAAGGATTTTTTTTGAATATTTACTCTATTTTGGCAACATCCAGGGTTTTAACCCACATTTTTATACCTGTAAACCTGTTTATATTTCCAACAGTACAATCAACATAATAATAACCTTCCAACAACATATACAAGTCCAACATATATAACTGACTTTTGTTCACATGCATACAAGTCCAACAATAATAAAAATACTCTATATTAACTAGAATATGTCATATTCTCCATAAGATATACAAAAATACTCTTGAACTACGTACAATACTCCATAATATATACAAAAATGACTTGTTCACATAAAAGTTTGGCTATATAAATTATATGCAAGGTTTAAACTACAAAATGTCAAATATCTACTAAACTAAGTCAAGACAGTAGTACTACCTTAAGTTGTAAGGATGATCATTGGGTGGGCGTTGACGCTGCTGCTTGGGCGTATGAAAATCATCGTCGACATCGTCCCTCCACTCGTGATCAGAATGAGCACCTTATTGATACAATTAAAAATATAACTCATTAGTCCATATATATAATACAATTAAAGATGCAAATAAATGAAAATTAACTAACATGCAGAATACGAAAATTTAAAATGAATAGTATACCTGAGTAGTCGATGGCTGACTCAAAAGCGGCCCAAAAGCTTCTAAGAGTAAGGTAACTACCATCCGGACCACCTCGTCGCGTATCGCTGTCATCAAACCGCTTCCTGGGGATACCTGTCATTTCTCGGGCACCAAATTGCGATGTCTTGAGCAAGCTGGTGGAGGCAAGCACAGCTGGGCAGATCCTAATGGAATAAAGGATCCATACCATACCGCTCTGACACCGCCGTTAAAACCCTCTAGAACATAGCGTAGTCTAAGCCAACGTTCGTATATGATTGTCCCACGGGGGCTCTTAGACATAGACGTTGGCTAGTGCCTGCAAAACTAAATATAATATCAATAATAATCAAAATCACTTTATTCATGAATGAGAAATCTATACTAAAATATTATTATTCTAGGTAGTGTATAGGCTAGTATCCTGGGCAACCCCAGCACACGATACTGACTAGTAGTGCTACTAGGAGGATCCTAAGATGTGACCCAAAGAGCTATCTCCTCATCCTGAGATAAACTAATCTCGGGCGGAGGGATAGTAGAATCTAACATCTTGGGATCGCCCCTAGCAGCCTGTAACTTAGTTACACACGTGTCCTGAAGCTTCTCAAATCGGTCCTGTAATTTAATATATGTACATGTGAGTTAACTCGGTATCATCATATTAATTACGTAATATGATCCTAAATTATAATCATTGTAGTAAATGTAGTACCCGTATAGGTAATGTTGCGGGAGACATCATCGAGTGCCAAAGTCGAATCCTTCGGCGTATGGACTCTATTCTAAAACTCCATCATAGTAGGAGGTCGACCCAAGCTGCTCCGCGTGGCCTAAATCATACATTAATTAATATCACCTTACTTTACTATAGATGCAGTTTAATATTAAAATAAACTAAATATAAATACATGCCGACTTAACCTCCTGAAACGACTGCGAGCCAGAAGTATGTACAATATGTAGCTAGCCTCGATTCTTCTTTATGTGCTCGGACATGGACTTGAAGGCATCATCATCCCAGTATGTACACAAGGCAGCCCATGTGTGATGCCCCCAAAATAGGTATACAACACCCATTCTGAGTCGCCAAATACATGGTACAGAAACAACTACAACTTTATTAATACAACTATCGTGCAAAATACGACAACACTTAAACTATGAGTTTAAATACAAATATTATCATCTAGACTGTAACATCCCCAGATTCGGGTCCCAAATCACCACGAATCCGGTGTACTATTTCTATAACTATTGCGGAAGATATAAACATAAATTGTTTATACATTAAATATTACACACTATCCCCAAGGTCGAGAACCTTCACATAATACCTAAATCAATATCCTATCAGACATACAAAGTTATTATCAATGTGATAAACTGAGTGCAAGCACAAAACCCTCGCCCATACAAAGGTTTGTACAACTCAGCCATCATATGAGTCCTCAATTGAAATCCCACCTAACTCTATTTTGCTTATAACTTGCTCTTTGCTCGATACGAATTCCTCGTATCACATCATCTATAACTCCTCATGAGTTATCTTGTACTATTTTATAGTACTCCATCTTCATAGCATTAAGCTATAATTATTCAAACATTATAGACCATCTTTCTTTTATAACTTAAATGCACTAATGCGTCGTGATCTTATTCTATAATCATCTCCTTAAAATTCTTTTCTTAACTCGTGATCGCTTTTGTTTTACGATCTTCTTCTTTCTTTTTTTTTTTTTCATCATTTACGACATTATTCGTTATCTTGGCTTTTGAAGTTAGGAAACTCCCATTTCTTATCTTTATATCTCTTAGATTCTTCTTTGAATCTTCTTGTTTATAAAAAAAATTCTTCCTTTAAGAATTTCTAACTTCATTTACATCGCTTCAAAATTTCATTCAAGTTCTACACTTTCATCATATGTATCCATTTCTACACTTGGTACACATCAAGTCTCTAATAGCTTTCAATATTGTACCGAGTGGTTTCCCACAAACAACCAACAAACTAGGTTCCGAAGTTACTAGTTCAGATATATACCTCCGCTTCTATGAAGGAATCGTTTAGCCCAGATACCATACCTCAACTACTAAAGAGTACAACTGTACCATACTTAACTATAACTTTTCATTCTTAACTTCGTTACCAATCTCTTCTTATAGACATTGTCTATTTATTACCACCATACATTCTTATTATTGGAGTTGGGTAACTCCATAACTCTGCGAGATTCTTCTTTGAATCCTCCCACGCATGTTTTCATCCCTTCTTTATAAATTTATTAAATTACTTCTTATTGTTCAAACTCCATTTGAGTGTATTCGTTCATTATCTTCACCTTTCTTCTCTAAAGTTATAGCCTAAGGTACTCCTACCTAAGGTTTATAACCTCTGACTTTGATACTTAATCAGAATATCCCCAGTTCGGGTCCCAAATCACCACGAATCCTGTACTATTTCTATAACTATCATGGAAGATATAAACATAAAATGTTTATACATTAAACATTACACACTATCCCCAAGGTCGAGAACCTTCACATAATACCTAAATCAATATCCTATCGTATATACAAAGCTATTATCATACATTATCATTATAACTTTAATTTGCACCTATAATCCAAAGCTGACTTGTCTTGGACTTTTCTTGGACTTTAGCTGCACCTATAATCCAAAGCTGACTTATTTTACAGGCTATAATCAAATTTAAATCAAGAAATGGGGTCCACAAACATGAAAAACATGTTTTAAATATTTTTAGTAACAAAAATACTCTTCCTCCTCATTTACTCATATATCCCACATTCATTGTAAAAATATCACCATTATTATATTATTATAATATAATAATATATTTAAATAAATTATTTTATCAAAAAAGATAAATATCAATTTTCAACAATTGTCACCTTAAAAATTTTCTCCATCTATATCCACATAAAATGAATATTTTTCTTATCATAATAATTAATAATTAATTATTCATAAATAATATTACAGAATCACAATACTGACAACCAGGCCGTTCCCAAGAAAGAGGGGGCTTTCCAATAAGGATTTCTCCTTCTCATGCGCAGCAATTTAGGTGACCAAACCTCTCCTTAGATGTAACTTTCTAGACATTGCCAATAATGCTATCTAATAATATTATTCAAATAATATGAATTATTGATTTGATAATGGAAAATACTCTGTAGTGACAATTATTGAAACAACAATAATATAAAATATCAACGTAGCAATTATTGAATCAATAAAATAAAACATTGAACAGTAATTATTGTAACAATTATTGAGTAGTGCCTTCTTACGTAAGAATCAATCATTGGTGCAATACCGTGTGCTACTGTGCAACAACGCGTATTACTGTGTTTTAACCATTAGGTATTCCAATAGTATTAATGGTAACAACTACACCGTTATTTATAAACAACTTATACTTGTCATTTTCTTTATTCAATCGCTTTTCGTTATGGGGCCCACACAAGGTTTTGCATAGTATTTAATATTCCCAACAATGTAAGAATATTCCACGACCAAACGAATATTCTCTGACAACAATGAATATTTTATAACCACTTGCTTATTTGAAATATTTGCGCATTTTACCCATAACTAACCACATTAATCAACTCAACCCTTACTATTTCAAAATAATAAATAGAGGAAATTCAATTTCATTCATAATAAGTTGGGGTCTTACAACCTCCCCTCCTTATGAAATTTCATCCTCGAAATTGACATACGTACCTGGTATTTCGAAAAGGTAAGGATACCTCGCTTTCATTTCTGTTTTCAACTCCCAAGTCATTTCCTCAATAGCATGGTTCCTCCACAAAACTTTGACTTGTGGTATAACCTTTGTGCGTAGGACATGCTCCTTTCTATCCAAGATCTTAACAGGTACCTCCTCGTACGTTAAGTCTTCGGCTATCTCATCTGGTTCTAGCTCAATAATGTGGTTCGGGTCCTTCACATATTTACAAAGTACAGATATGTAAAAAACATTATGAACACGAGTCATGCTTGGAGGTAACGCGAGTCTATAGGCCATATTTCCTACTCGGTCAAGAATCTGAAATGGACCAATAAATCGTGGATTGAGCTTTCCTCTCTTCCCAAATCTCGTAACTCCCTTCCATGGAGCAACTCGCAATAATACATGATCCCCAATACAAAATTCCATGTCCTTTCGATGAAGATCCGCATAACTCTTTTGTCGATCTTGTGTCATTTGTATACGTTACCAACTCTGGTCCCAACATTGTTGCTTCACCCACCTCATCCCAACATATTGGAGAGCGACACTTTCGTCCATATAATGCTTCAATGGAGCCACACCTATACTTGCTCGATAAGCGCTGTTGTTGGAGAATTCCACCAATGGTAAATACTTATCTCAACTCCTTTGAAGTCTAAGACACGAGTCTTAATAGATCTTCAAGAGTTTGAATAGTCCTCTCGATTGTCATCTGCTTTAGGATGGTATGCTTAATCAATCAGAATTCGCGCTGCCCATAGCTTTTTGCAAGCTAACCCAAAATCGAAGTGAATCTTGGGTCACGATCTGAAACTATGGGTACTGGCATGCCATGCAATCTCACAATCTCATTTACGTACATACTAGCAAGACGTTCAAGGGAATAAGTCTCCCGTATAGGCAAGATATGGGCAGACTTGGTTAATCTATCAACAATAACCCAAATTGCATTTATGCCTTGAGAAACCGTGGGAAGACCCGTAACGAAATCCATGGTAATGTATTCCCACTTCCATTTCGAAATCTCAAGTGGTTGCAATGGACCCTTTGGCACTTGATGCTCCGCCTTTACATGTTGACAAGTTAAACACCTCGAGATAAACTTCGCGATCTCTCTCTTCATATTGTTCCACCAAAATGTATGTCGAAGATCACGATACATTTTGGTACTTCCAGGATGGATTGCAAACGGTGTATTGTGTGCCTCCATCATGATCTTATATTTTAAATCAGAGTCATTAGGAACACAAAGTCTGGAGTGGACTCGAAGTATTCCTTCTTCATCGATTCTTGCTTCTGGAATAGCGCCTTCTTGTACTTTCTTCTTCATACGCATCAGCTCCGGGTCTGTGGCTTGAGCAACTTTAACTTTTTCGATTAAAGTTAGTTCTATGCGTATATTTGACATCATCGCATGGGTCCCCGAAGTCTTGAATTCTATCTTCATCTTTTGTAAATCACACAAAATAGGCCTTTGTGTTGACAACATCGCGCTCGTTCCCGCATATGATCTTCTACTTAATGCGTCAGCTACCACGTTCGCTTTTCCAAGATGGTATTGAATGGTATGGTCGTAGTCTTTCAACAGCTCGAGCCATTGTCGTTGCCATATATTGAGTTCCTTTTGGGTGAAGAAATACTTGAGGCTTTTATGGTCTGAATATATCTCCACTTTCTCCCCATATAAATAGTGCCTCCAGGATCTTTAGCGCAAACGATGTTGCCTAACTCTCTAGATCATGAGTAGGATAATTCCTCTCATACTCTTTAAGTTGTCATGAGGCATAGGCTATGACTTTCCCATGTTGCATGAGAACACATCCTAACCCCTTTACCTAAAGCTTGACATTTGTAGATAACAAATCCATCCGAACTAGATGGTATTGTCAGAGCAGTCTTAAAATGAGTCTCCTCTTAAGATCTTGGAAACTCTTCTCGCATTCCTCGCTCCATACGAATTTTGTATCTTTACGAGTCAGCTGAGTTAATGGAGTAGCGATTCGAGAAAATCCTTCCACAAATCTCCGATAATAACCAGCTAAGCCCAGAAATCCGTCCACAAATCCTTCCACAAATCTCCCATTTGAAGCCCTTGCAGTACTAGCTTCAAATGGTGCTCATAATCGTCACAACTTTTGGAATAAATGAGGATGTCATCAATAAAGATGACAACAAACTGATCCAAATATTCCTTAAATACTCGGTTCATCATATCCATGAAAGCCGCAGGAGCATTAGTCAATCCGAAAGAGATGATTAAGAATTCATAATGCCCGTACCGAGTTCTGAAGGCAGTCTTTGGAATATCCTCAGTTCTAATCTTCAGCTGATGATATCCAGAATGAAGATCGATCTTTAAAAATAATTGTGCTCCTTCTTCATCGATTCTTGCTTTTGGAATATCATCTTTTTGTATTTTCTTCTTCTTCACTTCGTCATCATCGGGTACGTCAACGACATAAACCCCCACTACATCATCATCATATAGCAATACGTGGTTGGGATTGCTACCTTGTTCTTTCAACATGTCATACGTTTCAGACAGATTAGTACCATCAAATGCCCAAATCTTCGTTGTGACAACTGTAAACCAGGGGGTTCTATAATTTACGACATTAGGGGCGTAGTACACTTGAGTTTCTTGGCTCGCTAAAACAAATAGATCATCAGACTATAACTTTGACTTTATATCTACTGTGACGATTCTATTACGATCAACTTTAACACCCTTTGTAGTATCAAACCAGCGACACTTAAATGTAACAACCTTTTTACCCCCGAGATAATTGAGCACAACAACTTCCTCTAATCATCCATAGTAATTGGACTCAGAATCCCCGTAACAACTTCCTAACACGACAACGCCATAATTAACTAATGCCAGTTCATTCAATTCATCAACTTAAATCTATACTCATTAACGATGCAACTTGGAAATGAACTAATAAGTTTGTATGGAACTTAAATAACATCTCTAAATCACTCAAAATCTTTTTGTTCTTCGACCTTTCTCTTAAACCAATGTTGGAAATTTTCATTAGTGAATGCTTCCATCTGTGTTGTAGTCAACCCCAGGTTAGAAGCATACGTTTTCACTTCGAATGAACTGTATATAATAATATAATATTATTTCATTGTTGATTAAGGTTAGATATTAAAGCTTCAACTTATAATAATAAATACTTGATGTATGATGATACTTCAGGCATATTTAGAAGCACGAATGTAGATATAATCTTCAAATCTTTATCAGTTAGGTAAGTCTTCGTCTCATGTCCAAATGGTTTAGCCGGATAAGTGAATACAACCAACTCATCAGAACGACCAGACGGATCGACGACATCATTTCGACTTAAACGGTTGTGCTTCGTTGCGACTACATCGTCAAAGTACAACGAGCAGAAGTTGACAAGCTCTTCCTCCGTATAGCGTTCAGCAATAGAACCCTCTTCATGAGTTTGTTTTTAACTTTCTACTTTAATCGACGCATATACTTGAAATATGTCACTATCAGATAAATTAATTATAAAGATGATGAATATTATCCAATGTAGGTGATATTACCTCTCAAAATGATACATCCATCGATATTGCACCGGTTCTCCAAGCTTAAGTTCATATGGCAGATGAATAGGCAAATGCTCCATCGAGTCAAAGAACCCCCATGGTAAGATCATTTTGAGCTTGCACATTGTCAACACAATGTTTTTCTCTATCTGCTCCACATCACTATACCTTATAAAAGTTCAGCAAATATCTCAAAAAAAAATTAAAAGTGCGGTAAAAGTATCTTTAATATTCCTCGGTAACACCTCACGAAATGCAATTGGCATCAACTTCTGCATGAATACATGATATTCGTGACTTTTGAACCTAGTAATTTTCAAATGCTCAACCTTAGTACTACGATATATGTTAGAATCATATCCATTTAGGAGCTTCAATGCACCAAGCCACTTGAAAATGTTTTCAACATATTGCTTGGTAAGACAAAATGGAACTTTTGGTTTTAAGTTGTTAGGACAGAGCCACAATTCCTACCTGATATTCATTTCCTCCAAGTCTTTACGTGCTTTATCATTGTCTTTTGTTTTACCACTCGTATCTAGTACGATGTCAAACAAGTTCTCGAATACATTCTTTTCTATATGCATGACATCTATACAATGATGAAGTGCTACTGTGACCCAGTATGGCAACTTAAACCAAATCGGCGAGTGTGTCCATCTATACATTCTGTCTTTCTGTTGAACTGTGTAGACAACTTTTTATACTTATGCTCAACAGGAAAGAATCTATGAGCAGTTCCAAAGAAGCTAGTTTTCCGCCCATGACATAGTTGAGTGCCTAGCACATCCCCCATACAGACTGTACATGACAACTTACCATGAGTTGACCAACCACTAATCATCCCAAGTACCAGAAAGTCAGTGATAGTCCACAACAAGGCTGCCTTCATCACAAAATTATGCTCGACAGATTTATCAAAAGTGTGGCGCCCCCAAAATAGGTATACACAACCCATTCTGAGTTGCTAAATACATGGTACAAAATTCAAATACTAACTTCATTAATACAATACGACAAATGTAAGCTGAGAGTTTTAACACGAATATTGTCTCGTAGACAATATCCAAACTCAAATGGAGTCCTCATTACAATTATTATCACATTATTTTATAAAATAGTGAGGACTACTATAGCCACCATCTCGGACCATCACTTCGTTCCCCGACTAGTCCCAGCTATATTCTCATTTCTTGAAGAGAACAATAAAAGCAAAGGGTGAGCTCAACTAGCCCAGTAAAGAATATTATGACTAAGATAATGCAGAATAAATTATCGTTAGCCTTCAACAGTGTAAAACTGATAGAATATAATAGACAACAAGTCTAACTTTAGTGGAACAAGCAATCCATTAAAAGAGTCAAGTAGAGCATAATATCTACTATTTTCTATGATTTAAAAGTTCGTCATCAATATTTTTTCGCTGTAACACAACTCAATAAATAATCCACATCACCGAATTATCCATGCACTCCGGGCCAAGGATATTCGTTAGTATCACATCCATAAATTATCCATGCATCACGAATTATCCATGCATTACGGGCCAAGGATATTCGTTATTTTCACCAGTGGTCATGATCATGCCAATAACTGTCCATCAATGCACTGCGTGCCAATGAGGACTTTTAACACATCATTTGTAACATTACAAGTCATGATTATACCGATACATAGTTATAATCATACCAATCAATAGTCCATCTATGCACTACGGGCCAAAGATGACTTCCATAACAATATAGGCATGAGGATGATGACAATGATATAAGCATTAATCAAATGAAATCAAGGATAAATATTAAAGATTTTTAATTTATTCAGAGTTTAAAAATGTCCAAATTGTCAACATGACAACTATTTTGTGGAGTAAAATTCAAGAATAATATTCATGTATCAAAAATAATTTGGACATAAAAGAAATCGATTTTTGTCGTGAATAGTACCCCGGGTGAATAGTACCTCATGAATAGTACCCCAGGATGAAAAGATCAAAATTTAACAAGAATATTCAAAAAAATATTCCTGTGAAACGATACTAGATGAAGCGCAAATTTTAAGGATATTCTATTAATTTCAAGGAGTATAGAAGCAATACTTATCAACATAAGTGTAGAATTAGGAATATGAAACGAAATAATATTACTTGTATACTACAGAGTATGAAAGAAAATATTATTTCATACGAATATTGAAAAAGTAAATATCCCTTACGACTGTTGAACGAAAATAATATTCCTTATGAATATGAAGATAATATTCCTTACGAATATTGAACGAAAATAATATTCCTTACGAATATTAAACGAAAATAAAATTCCTTAGGAATACGAAAAATAATATCGTAAGCGAATATGAAATAAATAATACTCCTTACCTTAAAAGTGTTAGGTTTGTAATATTCATGAGCGCAATCAAATTGCACAAAATAAGCGAAAACGTGAAAAATCAGAGTTTTAAAATTTTACAAACCATATACCCGGATCATCCTTTATGCACAATTATTAATTAAATGAAAAGATATGAAAAACAAGAATCATACCCTTGAAGATTCGAGCTTCCTCAGGTACAAGTCCACTTCCATCTTTTTTCGCGTTCAACTTGAATCCACCGGGTTTTGTTCCTTCCTTTGATCAATGTTAGCCACCCAAGTGTTTGGCCTCTAGAGGTGATCCACCAAGGAAGAAGAAATATTCAAGAAGAAGGGTGGTTGGCTAAACCCTAGTTTTCTATCTCTATAGAAAAAGAACGTACTCTCCAACTATTGGAATTGCGTATATCTGATATATGATATAAGACTCCTCTTATAAAGATATCAGGTAACCCTATTTAATTAAAATAAGGTATTATTTATTTAATTAAACTCTTTTAATTAAATGGGCTCCCTAATCTTATTAGGGATAATTAATTAAACTCATTTAACTAATTTTCCCTCCTAATCCTATTAGGAATAAATAAGAGTACTTATATTAAATTAATTCCTAAACTCTTTTAGAAATTAACATAATAATAATTATAATAATATTAATAAGACTCCTCTTATTAATTTATATTTAATATTTCTAAAATATTAAATAATAAATATTATGCTATTTAATTTATTCTATTACCATAGACTAAATTAAATATACTTAACATATTATTACGATTATGCCATTACTTCTTAAATAATTATTCTTCCTTTTATGGTATGACCTTTTAGGTTCTCCATATTAAACCGGATATGAATAAATCAATTAGAACAATTCTAATCTTATTTAAATAAATAAATTAAACGATTTATTTATTTAAATAAATAATATTTATTCTACAATAGAGATAAGCCTCCCTAGCGATCGACGACTTTTCAGATAATATAGATTTCAACATTAATCATAAAAGAACCTTCGAGTTAATAGTTACCGTACAATTCAATCATTCCACCATACAATGTCCCAATTAAATATAAGACATGGAATTACTATCAAGTCTTATTTTATTTAATTATATGTATTTAGATTCTTAAATGCACAACTCCAAATAATGCAAATTAGAAACTCCTTTCTAATTTCATTCTGCCTTGGCCAAGGACTACTGGGTTGTCATTTATTGAATCACACAGGACATTTCTCTCCTTTTACTAGAAGTGATAGATTCTTTATTGATCATACATTATCTCCATGTGCAACTTATTATACCCAAGCATACCCTTTGATATACCCTAAGGGTCTTAAGGAATAAGCCAAAGTATAACTCATCATACACAAGATACTATGATGATCTAAAGTCCAAGGATCACTTGTACTACTATCACTACAGGAATTCCTATTGACGGGAAAGTAAAACTCCATTAGGTATTCCTTAGAGAGTCACGTTCAGTGAACTTATTCTCTAATAAGCACCTACATACTTGCTTTAGTGTCTCCACACAAATGATCATGAGATCAATCATCCTCATCCAATGAGCAATCAACGTATGTACCAATCTATCCGGATTCACTAATCTCCAATTTAGTAATCCAACGATTGGGAACTATTTTTGTTTTAAGCTTTCTAAGAATTTAGATCTCATTAGAATGATCATCATCATTAATCTAAAAGCATTGCTTAAATTCATGGGTTTATCACATATTATAAAATAACATCATGTAGATAATTAAAAGCCTTTAATAAATTAATACTTTTTATTAATAAATGAATAAGATTGTTACAAAGTATATGCATTATCATCAAACATGATTGGCTTGTGTGCATACTACTTTCAATCTCCCACTTGCACTAAAGCCAATCGTCATGGTATCTCATACTCTTCTTCTCTAAGTGACGATTATCCTGTTGTTGGATAAGCTTTAGTAAATGGATATGTAATGTTGTTCCTGAGATTCCACTATCTCTATAGTGATTTCCCATCTTTCAATGATTCCATAATCAAATGAAAGTGCCACAACACATGTTTAGATCCAAGATGAGACTTATGAACTATTCCTAGTTCTGTAATGAACTTTGCATCCAAACAATCAACTTGTAGCTTCATTTATAACTATATACTTTGTCTTTATCACTAAACCAGCAACTCTTTGCTGTTTGAAACCATTCTAATTCACTGCACCACCGTTCAAGGTAACACTTTATGTGACGCCCCCAAAATAGGTATACATCACCTATTCTGAGTCGCTAAATACATGGTATAGAATACAAATACAATCTTTAAATATACAACATAAGCTGTGAGTTTCAATACAAACATTGTCTTCTGTGATGATTATTAAAACTCAAAATAAGTACTCAATACATTTATTAACACACTATTTCACGAATAGTGAGGACTACTAATGATATCCTCTCGACCATCACTCCATTCCCAGACTCGTCCCAAATTTATATTCTCATTTCACAAGAGAACAGTGAAAGAAAGGGTGAGCTCAACTAGCCCAGTAAGAAATATTATGACTAAGATAAAGCAGAATAAATTATCATTAGTCTTCAATAGAGTTAAACTGATACAATATAACAGCCATCAAGTTTAACTGCAGCAGAACAAGCAATCCATTAAAAGAGTCAAGTAGAAAATAAAATATACTATCTTTTATGATTTAAAAGGTTTTTCATCACTGTTATCGCTGAGACTCAGCTTAATAAATAATTCACATCATCGAATCACCCCTGCACTATGGCCAAGGATATTCTTTAGTATCACGACCACAAATTATCCACGCACTACGGGCCAAGGACATTCGTGTATTCATTAATGGTCATGATCATGCCAACAACTGTCCATCAATGCACTACGGGCCAATAAGGACTTTTTCCACATCATTCGTAACATAACGGTCATGATTACACCGAATAATCGCTGGTCATAATCATACCAAGTCCATCTATGCACTATAGGCCACAGATGACTTTCAACAAAATATAAACATGAGGATGATGACAATGATATAAGAATTCAATAAAACAAGTTCAAGAATTAATTTATCCAGGAACCAATAACGTCAAAATTGTCAACATGATATTGCTTTGTAGAGTAAAATTCAAGAATGCTCAGAAGAATATTTCCATGACAAGATACTGGATGAAGCGCAAATATCAAGGATATTCCACTAATTTCATGGAGTATAGAAGTCAAAACTTTAACCAACTGAGTATAATAAAGAATGGAATAACAAAAGAAATCACCATGCATGCGGCACTTCGCATAGACATGTTATTCCAACAGAATAATAAATAACGGAACCAGTCGGAGAAATTACGCGCAGGCGGGATGTTCCAACAGAATAATAATAAAGATTTTAACCAGTCCAACAGAAAAGCATGCATGAGATATTCCAACAGAATAATAATAAAGATTTTAACCAGGTCCGGCGTAAAACGCGCCTGAGCGGGATATTCCAATGAATAATAATAATAAAGATTTTAACCCGGTCCTACAGAAACGCTTGTACGGGATATTCCAAATGGAATAATAAATATTGGAATAACGAAAGAATTTCACCAAGTATAAGGTAGCTCACAGATACTGAGTTATTCCAACAGAATAATAAATAATGGAATAACAGAAGTTCTCTTCATGAATACAAAAGAAATAACACCCCTTACCGTAAAAGAAACTGGATATAAGAGTAGGGGAGTAGCAGAATACTTTTCTTCTTTCTTTCTATAATTTTCTCTCTCTAGAGTTTCAGTGAATTCGTAAGAAATAATGAAGGAATGAACTTCTATTTACAGGTCATCAATACGTGGCAATGGGTACCTATTTTTGATGGTGACATGAGTCAACTCCCAATAATCAATACAAAGTCGCATACTCCCATCTTTCTTCTTCACGAATAGAATAGGAGCACCCCAAGGAGAAGTACTAGGACGAATAAAGCCAATGTCTAACAATTCCTGCGATTGGGGTCTTTAACTCTGAAGTTCAATAGAGCCATTCGATATAGGGATTTGGAAATGGGTTTTGTCTTTGGATTCAAGGTCGATACAAAATTCAATTTCACGCTACGGGGTAGGCCGGAAGTTCTTCGGAATACATCGAAATTTATTAACAATAGAAATATCATTCAAAGTGACGTATTTTTGTTTAGATCCGTGACATGAGCTAAGAAAGCTTGACATCCATTTTTTAATAAACGAATAGCTTTATGGCTTGAGATGACAGTGATTGATTTTAATGGTTTGGTTGCTTGAATTCGCATAATAGGTTGGTTAGGAATATGAAAGCTAACAACCTTATGAAAACAATCAATCTTTGCATGATGAGTAGTTAACCAATCAATCCCTAGAGTCACATCAAATGCAAGTATTTTAATGAAATAAGATCGACGGGTAATGTGAGGTGCTGGATTTGAACCAAACAAGACTTATAAACAGTGGATGTAATGAAGGTTTCTCCCAACGGAGTTTCCACAGATAAGCCAAAGTCTAATTTCTCTGGAGTCAAATTTAATCGTTGAGCGCAAGTAGGGGAAATAAAAGAATGGGTAGAACTGGTATCAAATAAGGTATAGACTTTGCTAGAGTTTATGATAAACTTACCCGTGATGACCTCGTTTGGGTTCCTTGCTTTCTGGGAGGTCACTACAAACGCTTTTCCTTGCACTACCGGCTTTGACTTTTCTAGGACGGCCTTTGGTGCCTCCATCCTAGCTGAACTTGTCTTCGGTGAACGACAAAATCGGGCTAGGTGACCTTCTCTTCCACAATTATAACATGCTTTGGACGGCATTGCGTAGTTTGGACTGATGTGTCCCTCCCCTCCGCATTTGAAGCATATGATAGGTGGTCGTTCCCTTTCCTTAACAACGGGTGGTGGTGCTGACGTCTTTCCATCATTGTTGAATCTCCTCTTCTTGAAATGTCCATTCTTATTGTTTTGGCCTTGATTACCACCGAAGTGGTTACCATTTCTAGCCTGTTGATTCCCTCCACACTTATTGTCACCGCTTCGATGACTGCTCTCACTGGTATTATCATTTTGCCGGCTGCTCTCTTTTGGTTGCGTTGACTCGTTATCGTGCTCCACTAACTGAGCCCTATTTACAACATCTGAATACAAATAGTTTATGAGAAATAAGATATTGACGTATCTCCGGCTTCAAACCTCTTAAAAACATCCGCGTCATTCTCTCTTCATTATCAACTAAGTGGGACGCAAACTGGGATAACTCGGCAAACTTGGCTTTGTACTGCGACACGGACATGTTATTCTGCTCCAGCTTGATGAACTCTACCTCTTTCATGTGACGAATACTTTCGGGAAAGTACTTGTCATTGAATAGTTCTTGGAACTTCTCCCAAGACATCTTTAGTGCGACAGGATGAGTACGTTTTACCGATTCCCACCAATAATATGCCTCTCCTCGTAACATAAAGGTGGAAAATGGCACCTTTTGCTCCCCGGAGCATCCCAAGACATCAAATATCTTGGTGATCTACTTTATCCATGCTTCACTTTAAGTGGTTTTGGCTCTCTAATAAACTTGGTGGTCCCAACTCCTTGAACTATTTAGCGGTGGATCGCCCTAGAGTTTCCAAAGTTTCCACCGCATTTTGGACAGAGGAGCCGCTCTTCTTTTCGATGATGATGCATGAATTGTATAAAGCCTCTGAACATTCCATCGTTCGTCATCCAATCGATGTTATTGTTACTTTGAGGATTGTCGCCTTCCGATGCACATTATCTCGATTATTGAACTGTGGAGACTCAACGGTCTCCTGTGCTCCATTTTATTCTCAACATTCTCGGATGTCATTTTCGACATCTTGCCAAAAACAAGGGTTAATTAACATATAACATATTATCCTTATACTCTGACCGACCAATTAAATACCAAATAAACTTAGGTAGGTCATACTAGCGAAGGAATTCCCCGTCTCTCCCCTCCTAGTTCTAGTCTCACATCTCAGCCAGGGATCATATCCCTAAGCTTTGATACCAACTGTGACGCCCCAAAAATAGGTATACATCACCTATTCTGAGTCGCCAAATACATGGTATAGAATACAAATACAATCTTTAAATATACAACATAAGCTGTGAGTTTCAATACAAACATTGTCTTCTAGACGGTATTAAAACTCAAAATAAATCCTCAATACATTTATTAACACACTATTTCACAGAATAGTGAGGACTACTAATGTTATCCTCTGGACCATCACTCCGTTCCCCGACTCGTCCCAGCTATATTCTCATTTCTGAAGAGAACAGTGAAAGAAAGGGTGAGCTCAACTAGCCCAGTAAGAAATATTATGACTAAGATAAAGCAAAATAAATTATTATTAGTCTTCAATAGTGTTAAACTGATACAATATAACAACCATCAAGTTTAACTGCAGCGGAACAAGCAATTCATTAAAAGAGTCAAGTAGAAAATAAAGTCTACTATCTTTTATGATTTAAAAGGTTTTTCATCACTGTTATCGCTGAGACTCAGCTTAATAAATAATCCACATCATCGAATCACCCCTCCACTACGGCCAAGGATATTCTTTAGTATCACGATCATAAATTATCCATGCACTACGGGCCAAGGACATTCGTGTATTCATTAATGGTCATGATCATGCCAACAACTGTCCATCAATGCACTACGGGCCAATGAGGACTTTTTCCACATCATTCGTAACATTACGGTCATGATTACACCGAATAATCCCTGGTCATAATCATACCAAGTCCATCTATGCACTATAGGCCACATATGACTTTCAACAAAATATAAACATGAGGATGATGACAATGATATAAGAATTCAATAAAACAAGTTCAAGAATTAATTTATCCAGGAACCAATAACGTCCAAATTGTCAACATGATACTGCTTTGTAGAGTAAAATTCAAGAATGCTCAGAAGAATATTTCCATGAAAAGATATCGATGGATGAAGCGCAAATATCAAGGATATTTCACTAATTTCATGGAGTATAAGTCAAAACTTTAACCAACCGAGTATAATAAGGAATGGAATAACAAAAGAAATCACCATGCATGCGGTGCCAGCGATGTACAAAGTTATTCAATGTAATAATAAATAATCGGAACCGTGTCAAAGCGAAATTCGCATGAGACGGATGTTTCAAATGAATAATAATAAAGACGGAACCATAAAGTAAGCAAAACTTAGTGACTTCTCACATAAGCATCAATAATTAATATCGTGCTACTACTATGCAACCACGCCAGACATCGTATTTTTTTAACACCGTGTGTTTCAACAATTAACGGTAAAACTTCCGCCGTTATTTTCATAAAAATATTTTTTGTCGCTTTCTCAATCCGACAATAATTCCATTAGGGGTCCACTAATGATTGTGCTTGCGTCATTTAATATTCCCTCAGAAAGCGAATATTCCCCACCAATCGAATATTATATAACAACTTCATGATTTTACAAAATTTATAAATATTACCTACAACTATAACATTATATCAAATTTACTCCATAATATTCAAAATGATATTTATAGAAAAAATCATCTTTATTAAAAAGTTGGGGTCTTACACTTTACCTTAAAGTGGATTTTACATCATCTTGGTCATGCTCAAAAACTTGAGTCATTATATACCCTCTAGTTTTAATTCAGACCCACCATGAATATGATCACATCCTTAGTGTGTCTGGTTAAGTACTTTAAGATGTTTTTCAACGACACATAGTGAACCTCTCCAGAATATGGTGATCGATCAACATCAGGTCTCGTACATTTCATTGCATACATGATAGTTACTCATGCGATCTCTCTTTTTGGAGTCTTTGGGGACTATTAAGAGAGATACACTCCATGTCTCATCAACATGAGACATCCCACGGAGTTTGCCATGCTAAACGACTTTAGCATTAAATGAATATACGTTCCTTGGGTTAAATCAATCATCCTCTTAAATCTATCTGTATAAATTTGTATCCCCAATTAAGATACTCTTCACAAATCATTCGTGGAGGAATGTTTAGACAACTTTATCTTTACTGATTATAGCATTGGTATGTCATTCCTTATCCGTACTATATCAATATATAATACTAGGAATGTCATGACGCTCCCACTGACCCTTTTGTACACACTAGGTTTATTCTTGTTTTTTGATAAAATCAAACTCTTTTGATTGTTTCATCAAAACGAATGTTCCATTTTTGAGAAGATTGCTTCAATCCATTTCTCTAAGTGTCTATAACTCTTACCTCATCGTATGTAACTGGATCATCATCTTCTATGATATGTACCTCATCATCATCATCCATGATGAATCCATACCTCTCAGGTATCTTCGGTACTATTCCAGATTTATGATTCGGTTGTGGTACAATAGGTTTATCTACAAGTTCCTCTTATTTGACTTATAATGTTTTGTGGTTCTTGAACTCTTCAAGATCTATTATCCTCCCACTAGCCCCTTCAATGATAAACACTTTTATCTTAGAAGGCAACATGTTTTGTAACAAACACCTTTTGCTAAGTAGGATTATAGAACATATACCCTAAACTTACTTTAGGATGTCCACAAATATGTACTTGTCAAATTTTGTCCCAAGCTTATCCTTTGAAACCTTTTTCACATAAGTTGGACAACCCCTTATCTTAACATACTTAAGATTAGGAATCCTCCCTATCCATAACTTTTATGGAGTCTTGGGGCCAAATTTTGAGGTTACCTTGTCGTAGATATGCAGCCATTTCTTGGACATGACCCCAGAAGGATACTGAAATGTCGGTAAAATCATTATGGACCGAACCATGTCCAACAAGGTACAATTTTTCCTTTTAGATACATCAATCAATTATTGCGTATTGGGAGGCATCCATTATGAGAAAACCATTTGAGATGATCTAGAAACTTATTGCACAAGTATTTATTCCTTGATCTAATCAAAGAATCTTAATACTTTGTCAATTTATTTCATTTCTGAATTCTTTGAACCTTTCAAATGATTCAAACTTGTATTTCATCAAATACACACATTCAACTCTTTGAATGATCATCTCCTTTTCTTATACTAGTTTGTTCAATTTGCAAAATATATTTTCACGTAAGTCAAGTACACAAAATCCATTAAGTAATATTTCAGTTCTATACAAAACATCATTATTATAAATAGAACAACAATTGTTCTTAAATATAATACCAAATAAAGATTTTATTGTCCAAAAATAAAATGGAAATAATGTTTCCAATGAGAACTGTAATACAATAACAACTTATTAACTTAATAGATTTGCCCGTAGGCAATGCTAAACTATAAGTTTCTATGGCTAATGCAGCAACCTTTGTTTCATTTCCCACACATAGGATTACTTATCTTTGTTTTACTTTCTATTTCTGCTTGATCCCTTTATAAATCTTTATTTATGATAACCAAAGTAGGTATCCAACACCCAAGTAGAACCTTGACTTAAAGAAAAATTTATTTTAAATCATGAACAAAATAATATTTGTAACCGAAACTTCACCAAGCTTCTTCTGGTTAGCCTCTACAAGATGCTTCTTGCAGTTTCTTTCCAATGTCCAGGCTTATTGTAATGAAAGCAAACTCCTTTGTTATCCGTATCAGTTTTGTTCTTATTATCCTTTATTTTTGCCTTTCTATTTCCCTTCTTTGAATCGTTCTTCTTTTCAGAAGATCCTTTGGCCCCTACCAGTAAGACATGGTCTTTCTTGGTTGGAAAGTGACTCTCAACATTTTTCAATATGTTAAGCAAATCAGCGAGGCTGATATCTAGCTTTTTCATATGAAAAAATTCACAATAATTGTGAAAGGAGTCTGGGAGTGAGTGCAAGATCAAATCTTGGCTCAACTCTCCATCCATGACAAAACTTGTTGTCCTTATTGTTCAATCAAATTGATCATGTTAAGGACTTTTATCTGTACTTTAGTGTCATCGGTCATTCTAGATCGGAAGAGCTCCTTAGATATCTGATATCTATCAGTCCTACTTTCCTCACCATCAACTAATTGATGTGCAGGAATATAGTAGGAGCATCCATAGTTTTATGCTGACGTTGAAGCTCGTTACTCATGGATGCGAGCATGATGCATTGAGCCAACTGTGCATCATCTTGCCACTTTCTAAAAGTAGCAATCTCTTCCTCAGAGGCATTGTCTGCAACCATTGCAGAGATAGGCGTATTAAGGACATAAGATAGCTTTTCAGCCATGAGAACTATTCTCAAATTCCTTAACCAATTCATTTAATTCGGTCCGGTTAATTTAACATCTAATATGCCACACAGTGATAGTAATTTAGACATTGTAAAATTCTGTAAATGTATTTAAAATTAACAACATTTTAGCATACATTCTTTTATTAATTACCAAAATAAATTAGGTCTTGTTTTAAATTGGTATCTCCCATTATTTTCATCAAACTGTATTACCCTCACTTATATAGTTCAGTAAAATCTAATTAAAGATTTGCTAGTGAGAATAAGGATCCCATTTCAAATGTATATAGCCTTGTGTGTGCATAATAAACTATATATAAATAAATAGGTAGACAACTCTTGTCAATTATATCAACTATGTAACTCCTTGTATTTTACCTCTTAAATCATAATGGTCAAGTGTGTGCACATCCGAACTAAAATGATTTAAGTTAAGTCAGACCCATCATTTCCATATAAGTGAAGAGAAAACTACAGCCCTTGTGTGTGCACAACAAAGCAATAATGTTCAATTCCTTATAAACATCATATGTAATAAAAACATCTTAAATATTTAATACTGGCCTTGTGTGTGCACAACAAACTCATATTAAATATTCAATACTCTATTGTTTTTATCATGCTAGAAAGCGACGTTCGATATTCTAAATATCCTTGAACGTTACAACTTAATATAAAATATTTGAGGGGTTTGTTATTAATTTGTCTCATCTTGTTTAGCGTGCATGCATATATATATATATATATATATATATATATATATATATATATAGTATAAGCATGTACACATAGAATACTATATTATACCTGGATTGATTATGGACTTTTATTCTAGTTTGGTTCACTAGAGCCACCAAGTGAACCAAAATGTCAAACCCTAGGGGTGCAAGAATTAATATAAATATAATTATTACATTTAAACCCGAGTTTCATTACAAATAGGTTTTCAAGCACTCGTTGCTCCGTGATTTCTAATTCTTCAAAATAATTCTAATTATTCCTATTACAAAACTATTTAAAATAAATAGAAACCTTGATCAGCAGTCAAGGGGAAGTACATAGGAGGGAGTTAGAATTTACATTAAGAAAAAATTAGAGAAGACGAGATACGCAGACCCCATTTAATAAAACTCATACATTCATGCATCCAACTAAAATAAAATCCAATCACATTGGTCAATAGTCCATAATCAATCTCATTTATTATCATACACATCTACATATGCATTAATAAATAACATTCATCTCATGAATAATAAACATTCAATATATATATTGATATCATTTAATGGGCAAATTTAGTTAGCATAAAATCTAATTTTGAATCAAAATAAACTCCTTTATTTTAATCCAAATTTAAATCAAAATAAACCTCTTTTATTTTAATTTATCCAATTTTGAATAAAATAAACTATTTTATTTTAATCAGAATCTTTAATCAAAATAAACTCCTTTATTTTAATTAATTATGGAATACAATTCCAAGTAAAAAAAAAATTCCTTTATTAAAGGAAACATTGATTCTCTTTCCTATTCACAAATAAACTCCTTTATTTTGAATAATATGAAATCTTATTTCATATCTAAATAAAATCCTTTATTTAAGGAAATATGGATTCTTTTTCCTATTCACAAATAAACTCCTTTATTTTGAATAATATGAAATCTTATTTCATATTTAAATAAACTACTTTATTTAAGGAAACATGAAATCCAATTTCAACTCCAATTAGTTATCATGGAATCCAATTTCAACTCTAATTAGTTAGCATGAAATTTAATTTTAAAATTAAAATAAACTTTATATTTTAATTATAAAATAATTGAGAATAATATATTATATATATAATATATATATAATATATTATAAAATAACCGAATATATATATATATAGCCGCATCTTCTTATCTTTAAAAAAAAGGAATCTCCTGCAACCTTTTAATTTATCATGCACCTGGAACTAATCATACTTACCACGTGAATCATGATGGTGAATCATGCAATCAGCAATCAGCAATCAGCAATCAGCATATTAAGTAATACGGAATATAATATTACCAACATGCAATCAGCAATCATATATAAAATTATATATGATTAACAACATGCAATCAGCAACATGATCCAACGCAAATCACGGAAAATGTAATTTTTAAACAGTACCGATTTTAAAACAGTGTCCTTTTTTTAAAAAAAAAAATTTATACAAAAAAATTATGCCCAATTAAATTATTTTAAACACATATCAATATATATATCAAATCAAAATAATTCAAAATTATTCTAAAGTTTGGCTCTGATACCACTGTTAGGTTTGTAATATTCATGAGCGCAATCAAATTGCACAAAATAAGCGGAAACGTGAAAAATTAGAGTTTTAAAATTTTACAAACCATATACTCGGATCATCCTTTATGCACAATTATTAATTAAACGAAAAGATATGATGAATAAGAATCATACCCTTGAAGATTCGAGTTTTTTCAGGTACAAGTTCACCTCCATCTTTTTTCACGTTCAACTTGAATCCACCGGGTTTGGTTCCTTCCTTTGATCAATGTTAGCCACCCAAGTGTTTGGCCTCTAGAGGTGATCCACCAAAGAAGAAGAAATATTCAAGAAGAAGGGTGGTTGGCTAAACCCTAGTTTTTTATCTATATAGAAAAAGAATGTACTCTCCAACTATTGGAATTGTGTATATCTGATATAAGATATAAGACACCTCTTATAAAAATATCAGGTAACCCTATTTAATTAAAATAAGGTATTATTTATTTAATTAAACTCTTTTAATTAAATGGGCTCCCTAATCTTATTATGGATAATTAATTAAACTCATTTAACTAATTTTCCCTCCTAATCCTATTAGAAATAAATGAGAGTACTTATATTAAATTAATTCCTAAACTCTTTTAGAAATTAAAATAATAATAATTATAATAATATTAATAAGACTCCTCTTATTAATTTATATTTAATATTTCTAAAATATTAAATAATAAATATTATGCTATTTAATTTATTATATCACCATAGACTAAATTAAATATACTTAACATATTATTATGATTATGCCATTACTTCTTAAATAATTATTCTTCCTTTTATGGTATGACCTTTTAGGTTCTCCATATTAAACCGGTTATGAATAAATCAATTAGAACAATTCTAATCTTATTTAAATAAATAAATTAAACGATTAATTTATTTAAATAAATAATATTTATTCTACAATAGGGATAAGCCTCCTTAGCGATCAACGACTTTTCAGATAATATAGATTTCAACATTAATCATAAAAGAACCTTTGAGTTAATAGTTACCGTACAATTCAATCCTTCCACCATACAATGTTCCAATTAAATATAAGACATGGAATTACTATCAAGTCTTATTTTATTTAATTATATATATATTTCGATTCTTAAATGCACAACTCCAAATAATGCAAATTAGAAACTCCTTTCTAATTTCATTCTTATAACCAAGGACTCTTTGGGTTGTCATTTATCGAATCACGAGAGGACATTTCTCTCTTTTTACTAGAAGTGGTAGATTCTTTATTGATCATACATTATCTCCATATGCAACTTATTATACCCAAGCATACCCTTTGATATACCCTAAGGGTCTTAAGGAATAAGTCAAAGTATAACTCATCATACACAAGATACTATGATGATCTCAAGTCCAAGGATCACTTGTCTTACTATCACTACAGAAATTTTTATCGATTTTACAAGTAAAACTCCATTAGGTATTCCTTAGCGAGTCACGTTCAGTGAACTTATTCTCTAATAAGCACCTACATACTTGCTTTAGTGTCTCCACACAAATGATCATGAGATCAATTGTGAGACCCCAGATTTTATGAATAAATATTTAATTTTATCGAAATATTTTTTTTAAATATTATGGTGTGGATTTGAGATAATGTTATAGTTGTGGGTAATATTTATAAATTTTGCAAAGTACGCAAGTTGTTATATAATATTCGATTGGTCGGGGAATATTCTTTTTGTCGGGGAATATCCATACGACGGTACAATCATTGGTGGACCCCACAACATAATTATTGTCGGATTGAGGAAACGACAAAAATACTTTATGAAAATAACGGCGGAAGTTTTACAGTTAATCTGTTGAAACACCCTTGTTAAAAGTAATCTTATGTCTGGCGTGGTTGCATAGTAGCATACGGTATTGATTATTGATGCTTATGTGAGAAGTCACTCATTATACTCAATTATTGCTACAAAGAATTGTTGCATCATATCTCTCATATTATTGATTCAATTATTGTCACAGTATCATCTGCATAATATTTATTATTATTAAATCAATAATTGAGACGACAAAGTTATTCATATTATTATTTGCAATATTGACAATGTCTAGAAGTTTTATCAAGGAGAGGTTTGGTCACCTAATTGCGCGCCAATAAGGAGAAATTCTTATCGGAAAGCCCCCTCTTTCCTGGGAACGACCTGGTTGTTAAATATTGTGAGTTATAATATTAATGATGAATAAGTTGTGTTGATTAAAGATGAAATTGATTGTTCCATTGTATTGGGATTATTAGTGTTAGTGGAAATTGACATTAATTTCGATGATAATTGATGTATGGAGGTTATATTGTTCACTCGGGTATTCGGAGCACTTTTTGTGTCGGAGTACTATTCACGAGTTACTATTCATGAGTTACTATTCACGAGTTACTATTCACGGGATACTATTGATTCACATTCTTATACTATTAGGGGTGGTGGTGCAAGATTGATAATACTTGCATGACTAAGTTAAAAATGGAGGTATAGTTGAAGGTACTATACTGTAATTAAATTTTTCACATGATTATACTATTTATTCACATGATTGTACTATTGATTCACATTCTTATACTATTAGGGGTGGTGGTGCAAGATTGATAATACTTGCATGACTAAGTTAAAAATGGAGGTATAGTTGAAGGTACTATACTGTAATTAAATTTTTCACATGATTATACTATTTATTCACATGATTGTACTATTGATTCACATTCTTATACTATTAGGGGTGGTGGTGCAAGATTGATAATACTTGCATGACTAAGTTAAAAATAGAGGTATAGTTGAAGGTACTATAATTTATTCACATTTAATTTTTCACATGATTATACTATTTATTCACATGATTGTACTATTGATTCACATGATTTACTATTAGGGGAGTTGGTGCAAGATTGATAATACTGCAGGACTAAATTAAAAATGAAAGAAAAGTTGGAGGTATTGTACTGTAATATTTCGAGCCCCAAAACGTGCAATTATCGAAACTATATTTTTTCTATAAATAGAAGCTCATTCTTCCTTCATTTCTCACCAATTCACTAAAGTTATAGAGCAATTATTATAGAGAGAAATTATAGAGAGAAAGAAGAAAAGTATTCTGCTACTTCACTACTTCTATATCCAGTTTCTTCTAAGGTAGGGGATATTATTTCTTTCTTTCATCTTCATGAAGAGAACTTCTGTTATTCCATTCTTTGTTATTATGTTGGAATAACCTGTCTATGCGAAGTACCGCATACTTGGTGAAATTCTTCTATTATTCCATTCTTTATTATTCTGTTGGAATATCCTGTCTGTGCGTTCTACGCCGGACCTGGTTCCGTCTTTATTATTCTGTTGGAATATCCTGTCTGTGCGTTCTACGCCGGACCTGGTTCCGTCTTTATTATTCTGTTGGAATATCCTGTCTGTGCGTTTTACGCCGGACCTGATTCCGTTATTTATTATTATGTTGGAATAACCTGCCTGTGCGGTCTATCGCATGCCTGGTGATTTCTTTTGTTATTTCATTCTTTATTATACTCAGTTGGTTAAAGTTTTGACTTCTATAATCCATGAAATTAGTGAAATATCCTTGATATTTGCGCTTCATCCAATATCTTTTCATGTAAATATTCTTCTGAGCATTCTTGAATTTTACTCCACAAAACAGTATCATGTTTACAATTTGGACGTTATTGGTTCCTGGATAAATTAATTCTTGAACTTGTTTTTATTGAATATTATGTCATTGTCATCATCCTCATGTTTATATTATGTTGAAAGTCATCTGTGGCCTGTAGTGCATAGATGGACTTGGTATGATTATGACCAGGGATTATTCGGTGTAATCATGACCGTAATGTTATAAATGATGTGGATAAAGTCATATGTGGCATGTAGTTCATAGATGGACTTGGTATGATTATGACCAGGGATTATTTGGTGTAATCATGACCGTAATGTAACTAATGATGTGGTAAAAATCCTCATTTGCCGTAGTGCATTGATGGACAGTTTTTGGTATGATTATGGCTATGGATGCTCTTCGGCCAAGGGTACAAAGATGAATTATTTTATGGCATGATCAGGACCGTTGATGAAAACACGATTATCTTTGGCCCGTAGTGCATGGATAATTCGTGGTTATGATACTAAATAATATCATTGGCCTGTAGTTCAGGGATGATTTGATGATGTGGATTATTTATTAAGCTGAGTCTCAGCGATAAAAGTGATGAAAAACCTTTTTAAATCATAAAAGATAGTAGATTTTATTCTCTACTTGACTCTTTTAATGGATTATTTGTTCCGCTGCAGTTAAACTTGTTGTCTATTGTATTCTATCAGTTTAACACTGTTGAAGGCTAATGATAATTTATTCTGCATTATCTTAGTCATAATATTTCTTACTGGGCTAGTTGAGCTCACCCTTTCTTTCACTGTTCTCTTCAAGAAATGAGAACGTAGCTGGGACTAGTCGGGGAATAGAGTGATGGTCCTAGATGGAGCATTAGTAGTCCTCACTATTCTGTGAAATTGTGTGACAATAAATGTAATGAGGACTCCATTGAGTGTGGATATTGTCTAGATGACAATATTCTTATTAAAATTCATAGATTATGTTTTGTCGTATTGTACACGACTGTTGTATTATTAAGTTGTATTTGGATTTATGTACCATGTAAGTGGCGACCCAAGATGGGTGATGTATACCTAATTTTGGGGGCGTCACAGTTGGTATCAAAGCTTAGGGATATGATCCCTGGCTGAGATGTGAGACAAGAACTAGGAAGGGAGAGACGGGGAATTCTTCGCTAGTATGACCTACCTAAGTTTATTTGTTATTTAATTGGTCGGTCAGAATATAGGGATAATATATGATATGTCAATTAACCCTTGTTTTGTGACAATGTTTGAGAATGGCATCTGAAAATGTTGAGATAAGCAATGAAGCACATGAGACCGTTGAGTCAGCTCAACCAAAAGGTAATGACCAACAACACGATAATAATCATATCGGTGGCAACGACCATCGGAACAATGATAACCATCGTGGGGTAAATTATCATGCCAAGAATGGTAACCACTTCAGTGGTAATCATGGCCAAGATAATAGAAGTGGAAATTTCAAGAAGGGAAGGTCATTTAGCTAGATTTTGTCGTATAGTGAAGTCAAGTCCAGCTGGAATGGTGACACCAAAGGCGGGTATGGACGAAAAAAAGTCTGTGATTTCAGGAAGAGCGATTTTCGTGATTCTCAAAAAGCGAGTAACCCAAACGAAGTTAGCACGGGTTAGTTAATTATAAATTCTTACGAAGTCTATACCTTATTAGATACCGGTTCTACCTATTCTTTTATCTCTCTTGCTTGCGCTCAACGTTTAAATTTAACCCCAGAGAACTTAAACTTTGATTTATTGGTTGAAACTTCGATATTAGAAACCTTCGTTACATCCACTATTTATAAATCTTATTTAATTCAAATTGACACTTTCGCGTTACCTGTTAATCTTATCTCTTTGAAAATACTTGCCTTTGATGCGATTTTCAGAAACGATTGGTTAACTACTCATCATGATTTTCGTAAGGTTGTTAGCTTTCATACTCCTAACCAACCTGTTATGCGAATTCAAAGTAACCAAACCACTAAAGTCAATCATTGTCATATCAAGCCATAAGTAAAGAGCCCCGAGCCTTTCGCTGGTGACTTCCTTGTGTGGAATGCACCGAAGCCGAACTTTCCGTAGGGGTTGTTGTGAATGACGATGTCAAGTTGATAGGTATCAATGTGACGTACTATCCAAGTCTTGGATGAGAGTCATAGTTTTGAATGATATTTCTATTGTTAATAAATTTTCTGACGTATTCTTGAAGACTTCTTAGCCTACCCTAGAACGTGAAATCAAATTTTGTAATGACCCCAGTACAAAACCCATTTCTTAAACCCTCAAATATTTTTTCAACCAAAACGAACGTATAATGTGCCAAAGACGTTGACTCAAGCTGTTGAAGATTACGATCGTACCATTCAATACCATCGTGGGAAAGCGAACGTGGTAGCTGACGCGTTGAGTAGAAGATTGTATGCGTTTACAAGTGCGAATATACGAGTAGAATCGACTTTAATCGATAAAGTTAAAGCCGCTCAAGCTACACACCTCGAGCTGATGAATGTGAAGAATTAAGAAGGTTCAAGAGGGCGTTATTCTAGAAGAAAGAATCGACAAAGAGAAGAAATATCAACCCTCGATTTAATTGGCTCATTTGAAATCCTCGATAGAGTAGGAACTGTGGCCTATAGACTCATTTTACCGCCAAGTATGTCGCGTGTTCATAACGTTTTTAACGTATCGATGTTACGTAAATATGGGGATGACCCGAACCACATTATTAATTTAGAACCGGACGAGATAGCGGATGATTTAACGTATGAGGAGATACGTGTTAAAATCTTGGATAAAAAGGATTATATTCGACACTCAAAGGTTATACCTTAAGGGTTAGAATTTGAAGTGAAGTTAAGGTATCCTCACCTGTTCGGCATACCAGGTACGTACCTAAATTTCGAGGGCGAAATTCCAAAAGGAGGGGAGATTGTGAGACCCCAGATTTTATGAATAAATATTTAATTTTCTCGAAATAATTTTTTTAAATATTATGGTGTGGATTTGAGATAATGTTATAGTTATGGGTAATATTTATAAATTTTGCAAAGTACGCAAGTTGTTATATAATATTCGATTGGTCGGAGAATATTATTTTTATCGGGGAGTATTCGTACGACGGTACAATCATTGGTGGACCCCACAACGGAATTATTGTCTGATTGAGAAAACGACAAAAATACTTTATAAAAATAACGGCGAAAGTTTTACCGTTAACTATTGAAACACCCAGTGTTAAAAGTGCGATGTCTACGCGTGGTTGCATAGTAGCACACCAGTATTGATTATTGATGCTTACGTGAGAAGTCACCGGTTATACTCAATTATTGCTACGATAATTCTTGCATCATATCTCTCATATTATTGATTCAATTATTGTCACAAGATCATCTCGCATAATATTTATTATTATTAAATCAATAATTGAGAGACGACAAAGTTATTCATATTATTATTTGCAATATTGACAATGTCTAGAAGTTACGCTCAGGAGAGGTTTGGTCACCTAATTGCGGCGCCAATAAGGAGAAATTCTTATCGGAAAGCCCCCTCTTTCCTGGGAACGACCTGATTGTTAAATATTATTAGTTATAATATTAATGATGAATAAGTTGTGTTGATTAAAGATGAAATTGATTGTTCCATTGTATTGGGATTATTAGTGTTAGTGGAAATTGACATTTATTTCGATGATAATTGATGTATGGAGGTTATATTGTTCACTCGGGTATTCGGAGCACTTTTTGTGTCGGAGTACTATTCACGAGTTACTATTCATGAGTTATTATTCACGGGGTACTATTGATTCACATTCTTATACTATTAGGGGTGGTGGTGCAAGATTGATAATACTTGCATGACTAAGTTAAAAATGGAGATATACTTGAAGGTACTATACTGTAATTAAATTTTTCACATGATTATACTATTTATTCACATGATTATACTATTTATTCACATAATTGTACTATTGATTCACATTCTTATATTATTAGGGGTGGTGGTGCAAGATTGATAATACTTGCATGACTAAGTTAAAAATGGAGGTATAGTTGAAGGTACTATACTGTAATTAATTTATTCACATGATTATACTATTTATTCACATGATTGTACTATTGATTCACATGATTTACTATTAGGGGAGTTGGTGCAAGATTGATAATACTTGCAGGACTAAATTAAAAATGAAAGAAAAGTTGGAGGTATTGTACTGTAATATTTCGAGCCCCAAAACGTGCAATTATCGAAACTATATTTTTCTATAAATAGAAGCTCATTCTTCCTTCATTCCTCACCAATTCACTAAAGCTATAGAGCAATTATTATAGAGAGAAATTATAGAGAGAAAGAAGAAAAGTATTCTGCTACTTCACTACTTCTATATCCAATTTCTTCTAAGGTAAGGGATATTATTTCTTTCTTTCGTCTTCATGAAGGGAACTTCTGTTATTCCATTCTTTGTTATTATGTTGGAATAACCTGTCTATGAGAAGTACCGCATACTTGGTGAAATTCTTCTATTATTCCATTCATTATTATTACATTGGAATATCCATGCATGCGTTCTACGGGACACGTTTCCGTCTTTATTATTCATTGGAATATCCTATCCGTATCATGCGTTTTACGTGGACTGATTCCATTATTTATTATTATGTTGGAATAACTTTTCGTATGCGGCCTATCGCATGCTGGTGATTTCTTTTGTTATTCCATTCTTTATTATACTCGGTTGGTTAATGTTTTGACTTCTATAATCCATGAAATTAGTGGAATATCCTTGATATTTGCGCTTCATCTAGTATCTTTTCATGTAAATATTCTTCCGAGCATTCTTGAATTTTACTCCACAAAGCGAAGATCATGTTGACAATTTGGGCGTTATCGGTTCTGGATAAATTAATTCTTGAACTTGTTTTATTGAATATTATGTCATTGTCATCATCCTCATGTTTATATTATGTTGAAAGTCATCTGTGGCCTGTAGTGCATAGATGGACTTGGTATGATTATGACCAGGGATTATTCGGTGTAATCATGACCGTAATGTTACAAATGATATGGATAAAGTCATCTGTGGCCTATAGTGCATATATGAACTTGGTATGATTATGACCAGGGATTATTCAGTGTAATCATGACCGTAATGTAACGAATGATGTGGTAAAAATCCTCATTTGCCGTAGTGCATTGATGGACAGTTTTTGGTATGATTATGGCTATGGATTCTCTTCGGCCAAGGGTGCAAAGATGAATTGTTTTATGGCATGATCAGGACCATTGATGAAAACATGATTATCTTTGGCCCGTAGTGCATGGATAATTCGTGGTCGTGATACTAAATAATATCCTTGGCACAGTAGTGCGGGGATGATTTGATGATGTGGATTATTTATTAAAAATTTGAGTCTCAAATGATAAAAGTGATGAAAAACCTTTTAAATTATAAAAGATAGTAGATTTTATTCTCTACTTGACTCTTTTAATGGATTATTTGTTCATTTGCTGATTAAACTTGTTGTCATTGTATTCTATCGCTTTAACATCTTTGTTGAAGGCTAATGATAATTTATTACGCATTATCTTAGTCATAATATTTCTTATTGGGGTAGTTGAGCTCACCCTTTCTTTCAATTGTTCTCTTGTGAAATGAGAACGTAGTTTGGGACTAGTCGAGAACGAGTGATGGTCCTAGATGGAGCATTAGTAGTCCTCACTATTATGTGAAATAGTGTGACAATAAATGTAATGGGGACTCCATTGAGTGTGGATATTGTCTAGATGACAATATTCTTATTAAAATTCATAGATTATGTTTTGTCGTATTGTACACGACTGTTGTATTATTAAGTTGTATTTGGATTTATGTACCATGTAAGTGGCGACCCAAGATGGGTGATGTATACCTAATTTTGGGGGTGTCACATCAATCATCCTCATCCAATGAGCAAACAACGTATGTACCAATCTATCCGGATTCACTAATCTCCAATTTAGGAATCCAACGATTGGGAACTATTTTAGTTTTAAGCTTTCTAAGAATTTAGATCTCATTAGAATGATCATCATCATTATTCTAAAAGTATTGCTTAAAATTATGGGTTTATCACATATTATTAAACAACATCATGTAGATAATTAAAAGCCTTTAATAAATTAATACTTTTTATTAATAAATGAATAAGATTGTTACAAATTATATACTTTATCATCAAACATGATTGACTTGTGTGTATACTACTTTCAATCTCCCACTTGCACTAAAGCCAATCGTCATGGTATCTCATACTCTTCTTGTCTAAGTGACGATTATCCTGCTGTTGGATAAGCTTTAGTAAATGAATATGTAATGTTGTTCCTGAGATTCCACTATCTCTATAGTGATTTCCCACCTTTCAATGATTCCATAATCAAATGAAAGTGCCACAACACATGTTTAGAACCAAGATGAGACTTAGGAACTATTCCTAGTTTTGTAATGAACTTTTCATCCAAACAATCAACTTGTAGCTTCATTTATAACTATATACTTTGTCTTTATCACTAAACCAGCAACTCTTTGCTGTTTGAAACCTTTCTAATTCACTGCACCACCGTTCAAGGTAACACTTTACCTTAAAGTGGATTTTCTGTCTTCTTGGTCTATCTGAAAAACTTGAGTCTGTTAAGCCCTCTAGTTTTAATTCAGACCCACCATCAATATGATCACATCCTTAGTGTCGGTTAAGTACTTTAAGATGTTTTTCACTGACACATAGTGAACTTCTCCAGAATATGACTGATCAACATCAGGTCTCGTACATTTCATTGCATACATGATAGTTACTCATGCGATCTCTCTTTTTGGAGTCTTTGGGGACTATTAAGAGAGATACACTCCATGTCTCATCAACATGAGACATCCCACAGAGTTTTCCATGCTAAACGACTTTAGCATCAAATGAATATACACGTTCCTTGGGTTAAGTCAATCATCCTCTTAAATCTATCTATATAGATTTGTATCCCCAATTAAGATACTCTTCCCAAATCATTCGTGGAGGAATGTTTAGACAACTTTATCTTTACTGATTATAGCATTGGTATGTCATTCCTTATCCATAGTATATCAATATATAATACTAGGAATGTCACGTTGCTCCCACTGGCCCTTTTGTACACACTAGGTTCATTCTTGTTTTTGATAAAATCAAACTCTTTTGATTGTTTCATCAAAACGAATGTTCTATTTTTGAGAAGATTGTTTCAATCCATTTCTTTGAGTGTCTACAACTCTTACCTCATCGTATGTAATTGGATCATCATCTTCTATGATATATACCTCATCATCATCATCCATGATGAATCAATACCTCTCAGGTATCTTCAGTACTATTCCAGATTTATGATTCGGTTGTGGTACAATAGGTCTATCTACAAGTTCCTCTTATTTAACTTATAGTGTTTTGTGGTTCTTGAACTCTTCAAGGTCTATTATCCTCCCACTAGCCCCTTCAATGATAAACACTTTTATCTTAGAAGGCAGCATGTTTCGTAACAAACACCTTTTGCTAAGTAGGATTATAGAACATATACCCTAAACTTACTTTAGGATGTCCACAAATCTGTACTTGTCAAATCTTGTCCCAAGCTTATCCTTTGAAATCTTTTTCACATAAGTTGTGTAGACACTCGAAATTTTCTGTATACCTGTCACTAATATTGCAGAAGGATAGATTCGTCTTTTAAGAGAGAACCCTGAAAGACAATCCAAATCCATACCGGATACTAGCGGAAGTTCATCATCAGCCCCAGATCACACTCTGGAAGTAACAAATCCAACCTCGGAGATAACCCCGAGGCATGCAGATACAATACCGGAACACACACCGTAGAAGACCGATTAATCTCGGAGACAACCCCGAGGTATCTAGTCTCAGTCCCAACCATGGGAATAGCCACCAACCTTGGTGATAACCCCAAGGAACGCAGTTTCGGCGATAACCTCGGAAATGCTTGTTTCAAATGCGACCAGCTTCATTCTCGGTGCTCACAACGAGATGCATTGTACCAACCCGGCAATAACATCGGGAAGACATGCACACCTCAAAGGTGACAATGAGGACCTTCAACAATTGCAGCAGTCCTATCTCAGCGAAGTCTGAGCAACGTCTGCTTTATCAGCCCAATCCGGCGATAACAACGGTGAGGGGAAACATCGTCATCTCGTCAACACGATGCCACATCACGTCTCTATGCAACGATGTCCCACAAGGCTAATCAATCCCGAGTGACTATTGTGCGGGGTAACGGATGAAAGTTGAAGCTTGAAGACTGGAGGGCATCGTCCCATCTTCAATGACTTCGTAAAAACTCTAATCCCATGCCATCGTACAACTCTCGATAACGGCGGTCCGAAATAGGTCCTGTATACCTCAAACGGATGCCCGGATTGCACTTTTGAAAGTTCGAGTGGATATTATAGTGCCTGAGTGCACGTACTTCGAGACAACTCGACCCGACAAACCCGGGCCCACCCGGGTTGCCTCTGGTACACCTGCGGCTAAAATGCCTATAAATAGACGGCTTGGGCAGCCCATTTTGTAAGAGAAAAAGGCGAGGAAGCCACCGCCCAATTTGCTCTGCACTCACCCCATGCAATTAATACTTTCCTTTTTTAAACACACAGTGAGCTCATATATAGCCCTTTTGTACCTACAAAAGTCAAGTGTTTACCCACTCTAAAGATATAGAAGTCTTCTTTAGCGATCGGTTTAAGCCTTCTCACACACTTCGAGTCTTTCTCTTCATCTTTGCACACACCCTTCTACACATTAAGAGTCGTGTTGCTTGTTTTTGCCTGCATTTCTTGATCTGTGGTTTCATTTCATCAGATATATATATATATATATATATATATATATATATATATATTTACATATATATTGACTAACATTATCGAGTTATGCCTCGATTAAGCCTAGATTTCTGATGCCTGAGCGTTTATTTGTTATATATATATATATATATATATATATATATATATATATATATATATATATATATATCTACATTTATATATATTAACTAACTGTGTTTAACTTTGTTCGATGAGCCTGAACTTTTGTATGGTGTGCTTCTTTGCTTTAATATATATATATATATATATATATATATATATATATATATATATATACATTTATATATATTAACTGTGTATTTACTTTGTTCGATGAGTCTAGACTTTGGTCCTGAGTGTTTACTCGCTTTTGTATATATGAACTATGGTTGGACTTTGTTCGATGAGCCTGGATTTTATATCCGGTGCGTTTACTCTACTTTTGTATATATATACATTTATATATATGAACTGTTGTCGAACTCTGTTCGATGAGCCTGGATTTTATATCCGGTGCGTTTACTCTGTTTTTGTATATATATATATATTTATATATATGAACTGTTGTCGAACTCTGTTCGATGAGCTTGGATTTTACATCCGGTGCGTTTATTGCTTATATATATATATATATATATATTTTTTTTTTTCATCATGCCTGGAGTTTCCTTCGTGGCAGTTGATCTCTTTTACAGCTTTATTTACATTCCGTCCCGCCTGGAGTTTCCTTCGTGGCGGTTGACCGTATTTACAGCTTTATTTATATTTCGTCCCGCCTGGAGTTTCCTTCGTGGCGGTTGACCGTATTTATAGCTTTATTTACGTTTTGTCCCGCCTGGAGTTTCCTCTGTGACGGTTGATAGCTTTTAACAGCTTTATTTATATTTCTGATCCCCCATGGAGGTGCTTCGTGGTTGGTGATCCTGTCGGTATATATATATATTTACAACTTTTATATATATACCTGCTTACTACTTTCATACAAATTGCAGTATCTTGTTCGCCTAGGAATCATGTGATCACAGATTCAACCTATTGGATCTAGATTCGGTTCCCGTGATGGACATTTTCAGCTGTAAGCAGCTTGTAAATTATTCTGCGGTGTCCAAATTTCCTCAGATGGTTTCCATACCCACGAAGAAGTCGGCTTTATTTTGTACATTATTTTTGTACGGATGCCTCGCATCTGTCAAATAAAATCAATCAAGCCGAACACTTAATAAAATGGGAGTGTAAAAGGTCTCAATTACTATTGAGCATCAGGGTTTGAAAAACTTTTTTTATAAAACATCATTGCTATACATTGCTAAAAACTGAATTTTTACATAAATTCAAACCCTGTGTATATACGTTCGAACGAGGCCTCGTACTACTTCCAAATAATAGCACATTGACCCACACACACACACATTCAGATAATTGTTTCTTGAAAAGAGGCGGTCACCATGGTAACACGGATGTCGGGGGGTGCCTAACACCTTCCCCCTGCATAACCAAGTCCCCGGACCCTAATGAATCTCGGTTTCACCGACCCGTTTAGCAGTGTCACATCACTGGGTCAATGTGCAAACCTTTTCTCGGTTGTGTTGGTACAACCATTTAAAAAACCAACTGGCGACTCTTAACAGTCCATCGTCGACATTATACATGTCGGACCTTTTTTACTTGTTTTTTCAAACAAATCTCACCTAAAATGAGAACACCAAAGAACAAGTAACGGAAAGGGACATCTAAAAATCCCGACGTCGACAGGTGGCGACTCTGCTGGGGACTCCAGTAAGAGGACTTAAGCCGCTATTTCAATCTTTTCAAAACTGTTATCTGCTTGTGTGTGGATGTTGCATTTATATTTGATGAATGTGTACGAATGCATTTCCTTATTGCACTTAGTGCTTCGCACCATAACTGCTTGTGATATTAGTGCTTCGCACCATAACTCTTGTGATATTAGTGCTTCGCACCATATCTGCTTGTGATATTAGTGCTTCGCACATGTCATCATTTTCATACGGTGAGACGCGATGTATGCGAATGTATGTTGTGTGGTCCCTCCACCAGGAGGTTATCCTATCGATGTTTGATTACTGGACTCGTGAGAAGACTAATTCTTCGAGGCTCAGGAAAGGACCACCCAAATTCGCTCCAGTTGAAAGACCGGATTAACTTCCCGTCAAGTAGATTGCGATGATTTGGGAACCTTCATGCCAAAAAGCCACGAGAGTAACCTAAGATAGGTCAGCCTCTGATAAACCCAAAACGGAGGAAAGTCTCTTCATGCTCTCATTTCAATTACTTGTAAACACAATTACTTGTAATTTCATTCCATATCTATCTCCATGTAATGAGAAATATGAAGAGGTGTGTACACATACATATTTTAATTAACATGCTACAAACAGCTGACATCCGTTGTGCAGGATAAAAATTCCTAAAAAGGACACATCACATAGCATGTTATTGTATACATTCCCTAAAGACTAAACTATGCAAGTCTTTCGCAGGGAATCAATCGGACCTACTACCCGTTCAAAGTCCAAAAAGGCAACAGGCCTACAGTCAATCATGTCGTCATCCGACCAGACTGAACTTAATCCAGTTTCTCGCAAAGAATTCAACAGATTAAGCAAACAAATTACAGATTTGGCTGTTCTACTCAAATAATTACACCAGTCTACACAGGGTCAGAAAATACCCGTACATGCTGAATCCTCCACACAAGTAGGAACCCAGGTCATCACAATACCTGAACTGCAGTTGGATACGACCAACAAAACTCATGATGCTACCCATCCTACTGGAGATCTAGACACTGGTGACATCAAAAAGAAAGTCCTCCAAATGGAAGAGACCCTTCGTGCTATTAAAGGAATTGGAACACACGGGAGTGTTTCATATGCTGATCTGTGTATTTTTCCTGGGGTCCATTATCCAGAAAAATTTAAAACTCCTGACTTCGAAAAATATGACGGGTTAGGAGATCCTTACACACATTTAAAAGTGTTTATTGGAGAACTTGGATCTTATGCAGAGGACGAAAAGCTTAGAATGCAATTATTCCAAAAGAGTCTAACTGGAGAAGCCCGTTCGTGGTACACAAGATTAGACAACTCTAAAATCCATAGTTGGGAAGAGCTAGCACATGCTTTCCTCACTCAATACAGCTTTCAAACTCAGATGGCTCCTGATCGGTATCAAATTACCAAGATCAAGAAACAGTGTAACAAGTCTTTCAGAGAGCATGCTCAAAGGTGGAGACGCCTGGCTACCCAAGTTAGTCCTTCCATGACAGAATCAGAAATGGTCATGACTTTCATAGACATACAAGAAGCTCCCTTCTATAAGAGAGTTTTAGGCGGCATTGGCAAACCATTTTCTGAAATGGTCAAACATGGGGAGATGGATGAGATGGGATTGAAGTCAGGAAAGATTCAAGACCTAGTTTGCACTCAAAGTCATTCTTTATCACATCCAATGAAAAAATTATGGGAACAACCCCGAAGGGTCCATAAAAAGAAAGAAGAAGATGTTTCCACGATACTACAGGGCAAAAAAAAAGGCAATCAAAACATGCCTATTCAAAGGAGAAACTACACTCCCTTTCCAGCACAGTCTACAAACCCTCCAATACCAAAAGGTGGAGAAGTCAAATGCCCTCGAGTGTTTACACCCTTAGGGGATACCCTCGAGAACATCTTAAATCTTCTGAAAACACAGAAGAAAATCACACATCTTCTTCCACCAGTCAGCCCTAATGGATGGGGTTTTAATGCTGCTAGGAAATGTGCGTATCATGTCGAGGCACCTGGACATGATACTCAGGATTTTTGGGCCTTGAAACACAAGATTCAGGACCTGATAGACAACGGGGAGATTGTGGTCACCAAACCAGATCAGCCTCACGTACAAGACAACCCTCTTCCTCAACACAAAGAAGAAGAGGTCAACATGATTAATTGGAGCAGTGGACAGAGTTCCAATTTTAGCTGTGATTCTTCCCAGACCATCAAAGACGGTGATGACAAATGGGATTATGCCAAGTTCCAGTTCACAATGGAACGAAAGAAGAAAGCTCTCTGCAAATAAATTGAATAATTGGCGGAACTAGTAACTTATCAGCATCAAGTGACTCATCAGTTAATCAGCCAGGAGCATGCCAGTCTCCTACCTATTGTCATGAATATTCCCTCGTCACTTTCAAAAAATGAAATGCTGGAAGACAGAGTGACGAAGAGAGCAAATGCCAAAGCCCGTCGGGATTTCGCCAACAAAAGGGAATTCACCTATCTGGGCCAACCTATGGAGGAAATCCTTCATATGTTAATCAATGAAGAAGGATTAGTTCCCTTTTACCTCCAATCAACCCCCGTTTAGGATGGTACAACTCTGATGGAGTATTTCAATATCACTCCTAGTCTCGCGGTCACAGCACAGAAGAATGCTGGGCACTCCGCCACCTTATTCAAAATCTAATCGATAGTGGTGTCCTATGCCTAGCGGACGACGATACTATGTTACGTGCAAGTGAGAATGCAGGCCCTACTAAGTGGAAGAGTGTGGTAGCGGTCATATCCACTAAAACTGATGGGATTAATATATTCCTCACAACGCCAATAATTCAACACAAGGGAGTCAACAATCCTTTGAAAGTGGCCGCTCCCGAGCCAATCAACTTGCCATTGTAGAGCACAATATCCTATTACTAGCTTGCACACAATTCCGTGGAATTATGGAGAAGGTGAAGGATCCACCTCACATACAACTGCTACAGTGTCGAAGGAAAATCCACTGTATCTTCCCCAACGGGTGATGAAGCCCACCACCAAATCAAAGAGGAAAATACCCATGGAGAAGATCGAAGGATTCCTCCGCGCTGTGGGTCATAATGAAGCTACGGTGGTTTTAAGCTTGAAAGAAGCTCCACAACAAATATCAATTTTGGACTTGGTCCTAACTTCCGATAATCACCGGAAGGTCTTGTTAAAGGTTTTAGAAGAAGCCTATCTCCCGACATCAGTGGATATGGAAAAGTTTCACATTTTCAACAACAATGTGATATCCTTCACTGATGATGACATACCATCCGAAGGGACCGGTCATTGCAAGCCGTTGCACATTGCGGTCTTGTCCTCCGGATATATGGTAGCTGGAGTCTTAATAGATGGAGGTTCCTCTCTGAATATCTGCCCATATGCTACCTTGGTGAAGATGCACATCAATCTCAACCGAATTCAGAGTAGCCATACCATCATCAAAGCTTTTGATGGAGCCCGGTGAAATTTGGTCGGAATAATTGAGCTGCCAATCGAAATTGGTCCTCACACATTCTGCGTATCTTTCCATATGCTCAAGATTGATTCGGGATACAACCTGTTCTTGGGACGACCACGGATTCATATGGCTGGGGCAGTCCCCTCCACTCTTCACCAATAGTTGAAATACATTATAAACAATAGCTTGGTCACAGTCAACACTGAACCGGAGATTCCTCAGCATGGAGACATGCCATTCATCAATGCCAATACAGATGTGGAACCGGTCAGTTTTCATGCTTTGGAAATAAGCAATACCCAATACCATGCTATTGGAGCACCATTACCCGAACCCAAGATTTCTGCCGAGGTAATGTCGGCCACTCAAGAAATGATGTCATTGGGTCATAAGCCGGGATAAAGGGTTGGGTAAAGATTACCAGGGTATCAAGTACCCAATTAAGCAACTGAGCAAGCCGAACAATTTGGGCTAAACTATTCTGCCATTCTAGTCACGAGAATCCTCATAAACATCAGCAGATTCCTTCACTTCAACCATATGGCATTTATCTTCGCTTCAAACTCGAATCATGCACAACCTCCCAGTAAAGGTGCCACCCGATGTAATGGCTATGTTATGTTCCAAGCCGCATGCTGTGAAAGGAAAAGAAATCTTTGTTCCAAATCCCGCAGTGGAAGAAGAGGAACGAAGAATCAAGTAAGACGTCATCCGAATGATGTCAGGCATACGCATCATCGTTCATGACGAGCATACCAATAAATACACCCCAGACGATGATTGCCTAGAGGTAATGGCCATCATTCGGGACAGGGAGGATGATGACAATCCCTCCATCACTGCAGTCCACCCGGACTTTGCCCTTGCCAATTAGAATAGCATCCCTTGCATTGGTCGTCAAGGGTAAAGCGAGCAGAAACTCTTTCTGCCCTGTAGATATAATAATTGCTTACTCTTCTAGACAGTATTAGCAGTTTATTTTGCCAGTATATGCTAACACTGTGTATGATAAACACATTTCATATATACTAAGTGAAAGCATATTTTGTTTCAGGACTCTGAATTTAGATGTGCCTGTACTCGCTGATACGGTGCCTCTTCTCCACAAGGATTGTACCTTTGATGTGGAGATGAATTCAGCCATGGTGGACATACAAGATGACATTGAGGTGCCTCTAAAAATTAAAGAATGGGTCAAAGACAAACCTAAACCCAACCTTGATCAAACCACTTCTTTCAATCTCGAAACCTTAGAAAGCCCTAAGTTAATCCAGATTGGTTCAGACCTTACCCCAAACCAACGGAATGACATGGTTACGCTATTAACCCAATTCCAGGATGTGTTTGCATGGTCTCATGAAGACATGGTGGGTTTGTCCACTGACATTGTCCTTCATCGCCTTCCCATTAAAGAGGGATTTAAGCCATTAAAGCAAAAGCTCAGGCAATTGAAACCTGAATGGAGTTTAAAGGTGAAAGAAAAAATTGTGAAACAATTTCAAGCTGGCATCATAATGGTATCTACATATCCTAAGTGGATATCCAACATTGTGCCCGTGCCTAAACCTGGAGGGAAGGTGCGAGTTTGCGTGGATTACCGGGACTTGAACAAAGCTTGCTTAAAAGATAGTTTTCCCGTGCCATTTATCCACATTCTCATTGACAATACTGCGCAATACGACATGTACTCCTTTGCTGATTGCTTTGCAGGGTATCATCAGATTATGGTGGCCGAGGAAGATCGCGAGAAAACTGCTTTCATCACTCCTTGGGGAACTTTTTGCTATAGACGGTTGTCGTTTGGCCTCATCAATGCCGGAGCTACCTATCAACAAGCTATGATGGCTCTATTCCACGACTTAATGCATAAAGAGATTGAGATCTACGTGGATGACATCATTGTCAAGTCTCGGAAGGAGGATGACCATATAGACCATCTCAGAAAGTTGTTCAACAGGTTGCGTAAGTACAACTTGAAGTTGAATCCAGCTAAGTGCGCCTTTGGCATTAAATCAGGCAAGTAGCTAGGATTTCTAATCAGCCACAAGGGGATTGAGCTGGATCCTGCCAAAATCCAAGCCATCACGAAAATGCCTATTCCTCAGACAGAGAAGGAAATACGGGGATTTTTGGAAAGAATCAACTTTATTAGCAGGTTTATCTCCCAACTCACAGCAATCTGTGAGCCAATCTTCAAGCTATTAAGGAAGAACTCCTCCATGAAATAGAATGACAAGTGTCAGAAGGCCTTCCTTACAATCAAGAAATAGCTAGTCAAAGCTCCTGTTTTGGTGCCACCCAGGGATGATGTTCCCCTGTTTATGTACCTGTCCATAAGTGACAATGCCATGGGCTGCATGCTGGGATAGAAGGATGATAGAGGCCAAGAATGAGCTATCTATTACCTTAGCAAAAGATTCAGCAGCAGTGAACACAAGTACACTCTGATCAAAAAGACGTGTTGTGCTTTAGCATGGGCTTCCATGAGGTTACAACATTACCTCCATGGTCCCACAACCCATCTCATATCCCGTGTGGATCCTCTCAAGTACGTGTTCAACAAACCTATGTTAAATTGCTGACTGTTCAGATGGCAGTTGATCCTACAACAATTTGACATCGTATATGTGACTCAAAAGTCCATCAAAGGTCAAGGAATTGGGGATCAACTGGCCGCCGTACCTTCAGGGGATTTTAAACCCTTGAAACACATTTCCACGATGAAGGAGCAATGACAAAGTCGTGAAACACCATCGATGCGATCTGCCGCCAATCATGGAAGATGTATTTTGATGGAGTATTAATATGGAAGGTTCTGGAGTGGAGCGGTTCTAGTATCTCGATCGAGGAAGCAGATCCCGTTCTTGGTCAAATTACGGTTTATCGGCACCAATAATACTACCGAGATATGAAGGTCATCTCATGGGGCTAAAACTTGCCTGCTTCAATGGGCATCGGCAAGTTAACTATCTTTGGAGATTCGGAGTTGGTAATCAAATAACCACCAGAATCTATCAAACCAAGGAACTACATTTGCTGCCTTACCATCGGCAGGTTTTACAGATGGTTTTGGAGTTCGAAGAAATCTCCTTTCTACACATTCCTCGTACTAGGAATGACTTTGCGGATGCATTAGCAACTTTGGCTTCCTTGATTCTCATATCAGACAAGGAACACTTGCCGAGCGTCGCGATCTCCCTGCACAAGGCCCCAACCTATAGAAATTACGTTGGAGAAGTATCGGATGAGCTACCTCCCATCCAACCTCCTTGGTATCAGCATATCAAGGAATATCTACGAGATAGATCTACACCCGCTGAGGCGAGCCCGACTGAGAAAAGGCGAATCCATCGACTTGCTATGAAATTCTACCTGAGTGGAGATGCGCTCTACAAAAGAGATGCATGACTAGGTCTCCTCAGATGTCTAGACAAAGATCAAGCCCAAAGGCTTATGGATGAAATCCATGGTGGAGTCTGTGGCCCCCACATGAGTGTCCCCCTCCTTGTCAAAAAAGTCCTCTTGACGGGACATTATTGGCTATCTCTCAAGGCTGATTGCAATGACCACGTCAGGAGATGCTATCAGTGCCAGATTCATGAGAATGCTATACACGCCCCTCCATGGGAAATCCATAATATGAGTTCACCTTGGCCCTTCTCAATGTGGGGAATGGACGTTATCGGTCCCATTGAGCCTAAAGCCAGTAATGGTCATCGATTTATCTTCACCATGACCGATTACTTTACCAAGTGGGTAGAAGCAGCCTCCTTCCCAAGGGTTACTAAAGAAGTAATCATTGTTTTCATCAGAAACAATGTCATTTGTTGATATGGGCAACCAGAGTTGATTGTGTCAGACAATGCCAAGAACCTCAACAACAAAATGATGGAGGAATTATGCAGTAAATTCCACATCAAACATCTTAACTCTGTCATCTATCGTCCAAGATGAACGGTCTTTGTTGAAGCGGCTAACAAAAAACATCAAGAAGATTATGAAAAGATGTCCGCCAACCACAAAGATTGGCCTGACCTATTGCCTCTGACTCTGTTAGCCTACAGAACCTCAATGCGCACTTCCACTGGGGCAACCCCCTACGCTTTAACCTATGGGATGGAAGCAGTACTCCCCATAGAACTTATTCTCTAATAAGCACCTACATACTTGCTTTAGTGTCTCCACACAAATGATCATGAGATCAATCATCCTCATCCAATGAGCAAGCAACGTATGTACCAATCTATCCGGATTCACTAATCCCTAATTTAGTAATCCAACGATTGGGTACTATTTTAGTTTTAAGCTTTCTAAGAATTTAGATCTCATTAGAATGATCATCATCATTATTCTAAAAGCATTGTTTAAAACTATGAGTTTATCACATATTATAAAACAGCATCATGTAGATAATTAAAAGCCTTTAATAAATTAATACTTTTTATTAATAAATGAATAAGATTGTTACAAAGTATATGCTTTATCATCAAACATGATTGACTTGTGTGTATACTACTTTCAAAAAGGAGTGTATTCCGACTGGTATAGTGGAAATATTCTTGAAGAAAACTTGCACTATTTTCTACACTTAAAACTTCCTTAAACTCTAAAGAAATACGCTCAATATTATAGAAGAAGAATTCTCTAATTCTGGTATGATTTTCATTTCTAAACTGAGCATCCTATTTGTAGGAGAATGGCATGATACTATTTGAATTCAGAAAATCACTAACAAACAGTAGAAGTTCACGGGCGCTGCAATCGACTGAAACTTTAAAAAAAATTAATTTTACTATGTTGCACTATGCAGCACTATGCACACACTATGTAGTACTATGCAAATAAAATATAATAAATTCTATTTTACATAAAAAATAAAACTTGTATAATATATATATATATATATATATATATATATATATATATATATATATATCCACCCGTGAATCCCCCACACATGACTTATATATATATATATATATATATATATATATATATATAACAAAACTGAGATAACTTTCTACCGATAATTTTGAAAAATGATAATAAGCCAAATTTACAACAAATACTTCATAAAATACCCCTCTATTTATCTCAATTCACTTGGCTTCACAAAATATATTTTTAATTACATTCATCATTACTATTATAACTCAAAATATTAACAACCAGATCATTCCCAGGAAAGAGGGGGCTTTCCGATAAGGACTTCTCCTTATTGGCGTGCAATTGGGTGACCAAGCCCCTTTCCTCGACAGAATTTTATAGACATTGTCAATAATGCAAATAATAATATGAATAACTTTGTCGTCTCAATTATTGATTTAATAATATAAAATATTATGCAGATGATACTGTGACCATAATTGAATCAATAATATGAGATACTATGCATCAACTACTATTGCAATAATTGAATAAAACTGAGTGACTTCTCACGTAAGCATCAATAATCAAAGATACTTTACAATACCGTGTGCTACTATGCAACCACACGTATTACTGTATTTTTATCACCGGGTATTTTAACAGTTAACGTTAAAACTTTTGCCCTTATTTTCATAAAAAGTTATTTCTGTCATTTTCTAACTCCGATAGTAATTCCGTTGTGGGGTCCACCAATGATTGTGCCGTCGTACGAATATTCCCTGATAAAACGAATATTCCCTGACCAAACAAATATTTTATGACAACTTTCTTATTTTTCAAAATTTGAAAATACTACCCACAACTATAACATTATATCAAATCCATACCTTATTATTCAAAATAACATTTAGAGAAAAATTAATCTTTATTCATAAAAGTTGGGGTCTTACAACCTCCCCTTCTTATAAAATTTCATCCTCGAAATTGGTGTACATACCTGGTATGTTTGAAGAGGTGAGGATACCTTGTTTTTATTTTAGACTCTAACTCTTGAGATATAACCTTTGAGCGTAGAATATATTCCTTCTTATACAAGATTTTAACAAGTATCTCCCCATACGTTAAATCTTCTGCTATCTCGTCTAGTTCTAATTCAATAATGTGGTTCGGGTCATCCACATATTTACGTAATATAGATACGTAAAAAAACTGTTATGAACATGAGACACACTTAGCGGTAAGGCGAGTCTATAGGCCACAATTCCTACTCGATCGAGAATTTTAAATGGACTAATAAATCGAGGGTTTGAGCATTCCTCTCTTCGTCGATTCTCGCTTTTAGAATAACGACTTCTTGTACTTTCTTCTTCATATTCATCAGCTCTGTGTCTATAGCTTTAACGACTTTAACTTTATCGATTAAAGTCGATTCTACTCGTATATTCATCATTTTCACGTGGGTCTCTAGAGTCTTTAACTCTATCTCCATTATTTGTAAGTCATACGAAATGAGTCTTTGTGTTAACAACGTCGTACTCGTAATCGTATACGATCTTCTACTCAATGCATCAGCTACTACATTTGCTTTTTCCAAGATGGTATTTGAATGGTATTATCGTAATCTTTCAACAGCTCGAGCCAACGTCTTTGGCGCATGATACGTTCGTTTTAGGTGAAGAAATATTTGTGGGTTTTGTATCGGGTTTAAGGTCAATACAAAATTTGATTTCACGCTCTGGGGGTAGGCTAGGAAGTCTTCAGGCAATACGTTAGGAGTTTATTAACAATAGAAATATCATTCAAATTTGATGTATTTTTGTTTAAAATCCATGGCATGGGATAAGAAAGCTTGACATCCGTTTTTCAATAAACGAATGGCTTTATGTCTTGATATGACAGTGATTGACTTTAGTGGTTTGGATGCTTGAATTCGCATAATAGGTTGGTTAGGAATATGAAAGCTAACAACCTTACGAAAACTGTGACGCCCCCAAAGTAGATATACATCACACATCTTGAGTCGCCAAATACATGGTACAAAATTCAAATACAACTTAATAATATAACTATCGTGTAAAATACGACAAAACATAAACTGAGAGTTTTAATATGAATATTATCTCCTAGACGGTATTCAAACTCAAATGGAGTCCTCAATACATTTATTATCACACTATTTTATAGAATAATGAGGACTTCTAATGTAAACATCTGGACCGTCACTCCATTCCCCGACTAGTCCCGGCTACGTTCTCATTTCCTGAAGAGAACAATGAAAGAAAAAGGATGAGCTCAACTAGCCCAGTAAGAAATATTATAACTAAGATAATGTAGAATAATTTATCGTTAGCCTTCCATAGTGTTAAACTGATAAAATATAACAAACATCAAGTTTAACTGCAGCAGAACAAGCAATCCATTAGAAGAGTCATGCAGAGCATAAAATATATTATCTACTATGATTTAAAAGGTTTTTAATCACTTTTATCGCTGAGACTCAGCTTAATAAATATCCACATCATCGAATCACCCCTGCACTATGTCCAAGGATATTCTTTAGTATCACGACCATAAATTATCCATGCACTACGGGCTAAGAATATTCGTGTATTCATCAATGGTCATGATCATGCCAACAACTGTCCATCAATGCACTACGGGCCAATGAGGACTTTTACCACACCATTTGTAATATTACGGTCATGATTATACTGAATAATCCCGGGTCATAATCATTCCAAGTCCATCTATGCACTACAAGCCACATATGACTTTCATAACAATATAAGCATGAGGATGATGACAATGATATAAGAATTCAATTAAATGAAAGTAAATGATAAATTTTAAAGATTTATAATTTAATTTATCCAAAATTCAATAATGTCCAAATTGTCAACATAATACTGCTTTGGGGAGTAAAATTCAAGAAAAATATTATATCAAAAATGATTTGGACCGAAAAGAAATCAATTTTTGTCATGAATAGTACCCCGGGTGAATAGTAACCAAGTGAATAGTAACTTCAGGAATAGTAACCTAGTGAATGGTAACCCGGCATGAAAAAGTTAAAACTTATCAAGAATGCTCAGAATAATATTTTCATGAAATGATACTGGATGAAGCGCAAATATCAAGGATATTCTACTAATTTCATGGAGTATAGAATTCTGAATCTGAAATGAAATAATATTACTTACATACTACAGAGTATGGAAGAAAATATTATTTTATATGAATATTGAACAAAAACAACATCCCTTACCTTGAGAAGAAGAGTATTCCAACTGGTATAGCGGAGATATTCTTGAAGAAAACTTTTACTGTTTTCTACGCTCAAAGCTTTCTAAAACTCGAAAGAAATACGCCCAATATTATAGAAGAAAAATTCTCTGATTCTGGTGTGATTTTTAATTCTAACTAAGCATCCTATTTATAGGAGAATGGAAGGGATACTATTTGAAAAATAAATCACGGATGCTACAGAAACAATTCTCGGATGCCTTCTATTTGAATTTAATTATCATGTAAAACAAATATATATATATATATATATATATATATATATATATATATATATATATATATATATATATATAAGCACATGTTATTAGGAGAAAAAAACTTCTCCGTGAAGAATTTTTAGGATTTCCCCCCTTTTTTTTCTTCTAACGTGGGCCCCACGTGTTCCCCTCCCACCAACATGTCTCCATCACAGGTGGGTCCTACCATATTATATATATACTGAATAACTTTCTACTAATTATTTTAAAAATGAGTAAATGGGGGTCCATATAATAACAAAATTTACATCAAATACTTCATAAAAATCCTCTTAATATTTTTAACAATATTTATCATCATTATTATAATTCGCAATATTTAACAACGAGTCGTTCCTGTGAAAGAGGAGGCTTTTCAATAAGGATTTCTCCCTATTGGCGCCAAGAATTAGGTGACCAAACCTCTCCTTGACGTAACTTCTAGACATCGTTAATATTGCAAATAATAATATTAATAACTTTAATCGTCTCAATTATTGATTTACTAATATATAAAATATCGACAATAATTGAATCAAATAACGTGAGATACTATCGGAGAAATTACTTTAGCAATAATTGAACAAAAAGCGGTGACTTCTCACGTAATCATCAATAATCAACACCGTATTACTATGCAACCACGCCAGATTCTCGTACTTTTAACACCGGTGTGTTTCAACAAAGTTAACGGTAAAACTTTCGCCGTTATTTTTATAAAAAAATATTTTTGTCGTTTTCTCAATCCGACAATAATTCCGTTGTGGGGTCCACCAACGATTGTGTCGTCATACGAATATTCCCTGTTAAAACGAATATTCCCTGACCAATCAAATATAATATAACAACTTGCGTACTTTGCAAAATTTATAAATATTACCTACAACTATAACATTATATTAAATTCACTCCATAATATTCAAAAATGATATTTATAGAAAATTCATCTTTATTCAGAAAAGTTGGGGTCTTACAACCTCCCTTTCTTATGAAATTTCTCTCTCGAAATTAGGGTACACACCTGGTATGTCGAAGAGGTGAGGATACCTTGATTTCATTTCAGATTCTAACTCCCAGGTCATTTCCTCAACATCGTGGTTTCTCCATAAAACTTTGACTTGAGGTATAACCTTGGAGCGTAAAATATGTTCCTTCTTATCCAAGGTTTTAACAGGTACCTCTTCATACGTTAAATCTTCCGCTATATGGTCTGGTTCCAACTCAATAATGTGGTTCGAGTCTTCCACATATTTACATAACATGGATATCTGAAAAACATTATGAACACGAGACATACTTGGCGGTAAGGCGAGTCTATAAGCCACAGTTCCTACTCGGTCAAGGATTTCAAATGGACCAATGAATCGAGGATTGAACTTTCCTCTCTTTCCAAATCTCGTAACTCCCTTCAATGGAGCAACACGTAACAACACATGTTCTCCAACGGTTAATTCCACGTCTTTCTGTTGAAGATCAGCATAACTCTTTTGACGATCTTGTGAGGTTTTTATACGTTGTCGGATCATTTGAATCTTTTTCGTTGTCATGCGTACCAATTCTGGTCCCAAAAACGTTGCTTCACCCACCTCGTCCCAACATACTGGAGAGCGACACTTTCTTTCATACAACGCCTCAAATGGAGTCATGCCGATAATTACTTGATAACTGCTATTATAGGAGAATTCCACTAATGGCAAGAACTTGTTCCAACTTCCCTTGAAGTCAAGGACACAGAGTCTTAATAGATCTTCAAGAATTTGAATAGTCCTCTCCGACTGCCCGTCCGTTTGAGGATGATATGCCGAACTAAATCATAAATTTGTGCCCATAACTTTTTGCAAACTAACCCAAAATCGTGAATTGAATCTTGGGTCTCGATAAAAAACTATGGATACTGGCATACCATGCAATCTTACAATCTCATTTATGTACATACGAGCAAGATATTTAAGTGTATAAGTTTCTCGTATAGGTAAGAAATGAGAAGATTTGGTCAATCTATCAATAATGACCCAAATTGCATCTATGCCTTGAGAAACCTTGAGAAGACCAGTAACGAAATCCATGGTAATGTGCTCCCACTTCCATTCTGGAATTTCAAGTGGTTGTAATGGATCTTTTGGAACTTGATGCTCCGCCTTGACACGTTGACAAGTTAAACACCTTGAGATAAACTCCGCGATCTCTCTTTTCATATTGCTCCACTAAAATGTATGTCGAAGATCACGATACATTTTGGTACTCCCAGGATGGATTGCAAATGGTGTGTTATGCGCCTCCATCATGATTTTATACTTTAAATCAGGGTCGTTAGGAACACAAAGTCTGGAGTTGACTCTAAGTATTCCTTCTTCATCGATTCTTGCTTCTGGGATAACACCTTCTTGCACTTTCTTCTTCATACGCATCAGCACCATGTCTGTATCTTGAGCAACTTTAACTTTATCGATTAAAGTCGGTTCAACTCGTATATTTGTCATCATCACGTTGGTCCCTGGAGTCTTTAACTCTATCTCCATCCTTTGCAAGTCATATAAAATGGGCCTTTGCATTGACAATATCGCACTCGTACCCGCATATGATCTTCTACTCAATGCGTTAGCTACCACGTTCCCTTTTCTAGGATGGTATTGAATGGTATGATCATAATCTTTCAACAGTTCAAGCCAACGTTGTTGCCGTATGTTGAGTTCCTTTTGGGTGAAGAAATATTTGAGGCTTTTATGATCCGTATAGATCTCCACTTTCTCCCCATACAGGTATTGCCTCCAAATTTTAAGTGTGAAGACAACAGCTGCCAACTCTAGATCATGAGTAGGATAATTCTTCTCATATTCTTTGAGTTGTCAAGAGGCATAGGCTATGACTTTCCCATGTTGCATGAGAACACATCCTAACCCTTTGCCTGAAGCATCACTATAGATGACAAATCCCTCCGAGCCAGATGGTATTGTCAGAACAGGTGCTGAAATGAGTCTCCTCGAGTTCTTGAAAACTCTTCTCACATTCCTCGCTCCAACCGAATTTTGTATGTTTCCGAGTCAGCTGAGTTAATGGAGTAGCGATTCGAGAAAATCCTTCTACGAATCTCCGATAATAACCAGCTAAGCCGAGAAAGCTACGTACTTCTGTCACTGACTTAGGTTGCTCCCAGCTTTGAATTGCTTCAATCTTCGCCGAGTCAATAGATATTCCATGATTTGATATCACGTGCCCAAGGAATGCAACTTCCTCAAGCCAGAACTCACATTTCTTCAACTTGGCATAAAGCTTGTTTTCGCGAAGCTTTTGGAGTATTAGCCTCAAGTGTTGCTCATGATCTTCATGACTTTTGGAGTAAATGAGGATGTCATCAATAAAGACAACCACGAAATGATCTAAATATTCCTTGAATACTCGGTTCATCATATCCATGACGGCCGCAGGTGCATTTGTAAATCCAAAAGACATGACTAGGAATTCGTAATGCCCGTACCGAGTTCTGAAAGCCGTCTTTGGAATGTCATCGATTTTAATCTTTAATTGGTGATATCTGGAACGTAGATCAATCTTTGAAAAAATTTGGCGCCTTGCAACTGGTCAAACATGTCATCAATGCGAGGAAACAGGTATCTATTTTTGACAGTGACATGGTTCAACTCCCGATAATCAATATAAAGTCGCATACTCCCATCTTTCTTCTTCACGAATAGAATAGGAGCACCCCAAGGGGACGTACTAGGATGAATTAAACCGATGTCTAACAATTCCTGTAGTTGGGTTTTTAACTGCTGATGTTCAATAGAAGCCATTCGATATGGGGCTTAGGAAATGGGTTTTGTACCGGGTTCAAGGTCGATACAAAATTCAATTTCACGCTCTGGGGGTAGGCCACGAAGTTCTTCAGGGAATATGTCAGGAAATTTATTAACAATAGAAATATCATTCAAAACTGACGTATTTTTGTTTAAATCCGTGACATGAGCTAAGAAAGTTTGACATCCATTTTTCAATAAACGAATAGCTTTATGGCTTGAGATGAGAGTGATTGATTTTAATGGTTTGGTTACTTGAATTCGCATAATAGGTTGGTTAGGAATATTAAAGCTAACAACCTTACAAAAATAATCAATTTTTGCATGATGAGTAATTAACTAATCAATCCCTAGAATTACGTCAAATGCAAGTATTTTCAATGGAATAAGATCGACGGGTAATGTGAGGGTACCGATTTGAACCAAACAAGACTTATAAACAGTGGATGTAATGAAGGTTTCTCCCAATGAAGTTTCAACAGATAAGTCAAAGTCTAATTTCTCCGGAGTTAAATTTAAATGTTGAGCGCAAGTAGGAGAAATAAAAGAATGGGTAGAACCGGTATCAAATAAGGTATATACTTTGCTAGAGTTTATGATAAGCTTACCCGTGATGACCTCTTTCGGGTTCCTTGCTTTCTGGGAGGTCACAACAAATGCTCTCCCTTGAACTACTAGTTTTAACTTGTATGGGACGACATTTGGTGTCACCGTTCCAACTGGACTTGGCTTCCCAGTACGACAAAATCTAGCTAGTTGATCTTCTCTTCCATAATCGTAACACAATTTGGGCTGCTGCGCATAGTTTGGACTGATGTGTCCCTCCCCTCCGCATTTGAAGCATATGATAGGTGGTCGTTTTCCTTCCTTAACAACGGGTGCTGGTGATGACATCTTTCCATCATTGTTGAATCTCCTCTTCTTGAAATGTCCACTTTTATTGTCTTGGCCATGATTACCACCGAAGTGGTTACCATTTCTGGCATTTTGATTCCCTCTACATTTGTTGTCACCACTTTGATGACTGCTACCACTGGTATTTGTGACACCCCCAAAACAGGTATACATCACCCATCTTGGGTTGCCAGATATAAGGTACTGAATACAAATACAACTTAATTATACAACAGTCGTGTAAAATATGACAAAACATAGGCTGTGAGTTTTAATACAAATATTGTCATCTAGACAATATCCACACTCAATGGAGTCCTCATCACATTTATTATCACACTATTTCACAGAATAGTGAGGACTACTAATGCACCATCTAGGACCATCACTCTATTCCCCGACTAGTCCCAAATTTACGTTCTCATTTCAAGAGAATAAAGAAAGAAAAGGGTGAGCTCAACTAGCCCAAAGAAGAAATATTATGACTAAGATAATGCGAATAAATTATCATTAGCCTTCAATAATGTTAAACTGATAGAATATAATAGACAACAAGTTTAACTGCAGCGGATCAAGCAATCCATTAGAAGAGTCAAGTAAAGTATAAAATCTACTATCTTCTATGATATAAAAAGTTTTTCATCAACTTTATCACTGAGACTCAGCTTAATAAATAAAATCGAATCATCCTGCCCACACGACCAAGGATATTCATGTAATCATCAATGGTCATGACTATATCGAATAATCCTGGTCATAATCATACCAACAACTCATCCCACCAATGAACTACAGTGCCAATGAGGACTTTTACCACATCATTCGTCACATTACTTGGCCATGATTATACCGAATAATCCTCGTCATAATCATACTAAGTCTATCTATGCACGTAAGCCAAAGATGACTTTCATCACAATATAAGCACGAGGATGATGACAATGACATAATAATTCAATAAAACAAGTTCAAGAATAAATTTTAAAGATTTATAAATTAATTTATCCAGGAACCAATAACGTCCAATTTGTCAACATGATACTGCTTTGTAGAGTAAAATTTAAGAATGCTCAGAAGAATATTTCCATGAAAAGATACTGGATGAACCGCAAATATCAATTATATTCTACTAATTTCATGGAGTATAGAAGCCAAAACTTTAACCAACTGAGTATAATAGAATATATGAAACTGCAAATGGATTTTCATCCGCCATGCGATAATCCACGTATACAGATCATTTCCACAATTTAATAAGGAATGAATATAAAGGATCATTCACCATGCATGTGGTAATCCACATAGATAGGTTATTCCAACAGAATAATAAAGAATGGAAGAACAGAAGGATTCACCATGAGTGCGATAGACTGCACAGATAGGTTATTCCCAATAGAATAATAAATAATGGAACCAGGTCCGGCGTAAACGCATAGACAAGATATTCCTACAGAACAATAAATAATGGAACCAGGTCCGGCGTAAATGTACAGACATGATATTCCGACAGAATAATAAATAATGGAACTAGGTACGGTGTAAACGCACAGACAGGATATTCCGACAGAATAATAAAGAACAGAATATTAGAAGAATTTCACCATGTATGCGGTACTTCACAAAAATAGGTTATTCCAACAGAATAATAAGAATGGAATAACAGAAGAATTTCACCAAGTATAGGGTATCCCGCGTATACAGGTTATTCCAACAGAATAATAAAGAATGGAATAACAGAACTTCTCTTCACGATTAAGAAAGAAAGAATACCCCTTACGAGTACAACAAATAATATTCCCGATGAGTACAACAAATAATTTCCCTTACGAGTACAACAAATAATATTCCTTACGAGTACAACAAATAATATCCCTTACCTTAGAAAAACTGAATACTGGAGTAGTGAAATAGCAGAATACTTTTCTTCTTTCTCTCTATAGTTTCTCTCTCTAGAGTTTTAGTGAATTCGTAAGAAATAATAAAGGAATGGGCTTCTATTTATAGTAGAATGGACTGAATAGTAACTAATTCATGAACGGTCCAGATTGATTTACTTTTAAATGGATGGTCCATATTGATTTACTATTAAAACTTAAAGCAACGGTCCATATTGATTCACTATTAAAACTTTAAAGCAATGGTCCATACTGATTCACTATTAAAACTTTAAACCAGCGATCCATATTGATTTACTATTAAAACTTTAAACCAATGATCCATATTGATTTACTAATATAATTTCAACCAACGGTCTGAAAAATTAGCACATCTCCTCATGGAATAATATTGTACCCAAAAATGATTTGGACCAAAAAGAAATATATCTTACGGGTGAATAGTACCCCGTCAATAGTAACTTGTGAATAGTAACTCGTGAATAGTAACTCGTGAATAGTAACTCATGAATAGTAACTAGTGAATATTACTTCGGCACAAAAATTATCCCAAATACCCGAGTGAACAATACTAGAGTGAATAGTAATCGGGTGAATAATAACCCGTAAATAGTACTCCGACACGAAAAGTGCCCGAATACCCGATTGGTCAATATAACCTCCAGACATAAATTATTATCAAAATAAATGTCGATTTCTACTAACACTAATAATCCCAACACAATGGAACTATTAATTTCATCTTTAATCAACACGAACTTATTCATCATTAATATTATAACTCACAATATTTAACAACCGGATTCGTTCCTGTGAAAGAGGGGCTTTAGATAAGGATTTCTCCTTATTGGTAGCCGATTAGGTGACCAAACCTCTCCTTGACGGAACTTCTAGACATTGTCAATATTACAAATCATAATATGAATAACTTTGCCATCTCAATTATTGATTTAATAATATATCATATTATGCAGATGATACTGTAACAATAATTGAATCAATAATATGAGAGATATGATGCAGCAGTTACTGTAGCAATAATTGAGTATAACTGAATGACTTCTCACGTAAGCATCAATAACCAATACAGTGTGCTACTATGCAACCACTTGTATTACTGTACTTTTACTACTGGGTAGTTCAACAGTTTTAACGGTAACACTTCCGCCGTTATTTTTATAGAAAGATAATTTTGTCATTTTCTAACTACGACAATACTTCCGTTGTGGGGTCCACCAATGATTGTGCCATCGTACAAATATTCCCTGTTAAAATGAATATTCCCCGACCAATCGAATATTATATAACCACTTGCTTACTTTTTAAAATTTGTAAATATTACCCACAACTATAACTTTATATCAAATCCACACCATAATATTAAAAAAAATATTTCGAGAAAAATTAAACCTTATTCATAAAATTCGGGGTCTCACAGTATTATCATTTTGCCGGCTATTTTCTCTTGGTTGGGTCGACTCGTTATCGCGTTCCAATAACTGAGCCCTATTTACAACATCTTAATACAAACACAGTTTATGAGAAATTAGATATTGACGTATCTCGGGTTTTAAACCTCTTAGAAACATCCGCGTCATTCTCTTTTCATTATCAACCAAGTAGGACGCAAACCGGGATAACTCGAAAAACTTAGCTTCGTACTGCGACACGGTCATATTGTTCTGCTCCAGCTTGATGAACTCTACCTTCTTCATGTGACGAATACTTTCGGGAAAGTACTTGTCGTTGAATAGTTCTTAGAACTTCTCCCAAGACATCTTCAGTACGACAGGTTGAGTATGCTTTATCGATTCCCACCAGTAATCTGCCTCTCCTCGTAACATAAAGGTTGCAGAGGGAACCTTTTGTTCCTCGGAGCATCCCAAGACATCAAATATCTTGGTGATCTACTTTATTCACGTCTCCGCCTTAAGTGGTTTTGGCTCTCCAATAAACTCTGGTGGTCCCAGCTCCTTGAACTGCTTAGCGGTGACCGTCCGAGAGTTGTCAGTGTTTCCACCTGCATTTTGGACAAGAGTTTCTCTTGCCTGATGTTGCATGAATTACAGAAAACCCCTAAATATTCCGTCGTTCATCATTTGGTCGGTGTTGTTGTTTGCATGAGGATTGTTACCTTCCTGATGCACGTTTTCCTGGTTATTGATCGTTGGTGATTCAACGGTCTCATGTGCTCCATTGTTATTCTCAACATTCTCGGATGTCATTTTCAAATACTGCCACAAAACAAGGGTTAATTGACATGCAACATATTATCCCTATATTCTGACTGACCAATTAAATAACAAATAAATTAGGTAAGTTATACTAGCGAAGGATTTTCCCGTCTCTCCCCCCTAGTTCTAGTCTCACATCTTAGCCAGGGATCATATCCCTAAGCTTTGATACCAACTGTGACGCCCCCAAAGTAGATATACATCACCCATCTTGAGTCGCCAAATACATGGTACAAAATTCAAATACAACTTAATAATACAACTGTCGTGTAAAATACGACAAAACATAAACTGAGAGTTTTAATACGAATATTGTCTTCTAGACAGTATTCAAACTCAAATGGAGTCCTCAATACATTTATTATAACACTATTTTATAGAATAGTGAGGACTACTAATGTAAACATCTGGACCGTCACTCCGTTCCTCGACTAGTCCCGGCTACGTTCTCATTTCCTGAAGAGAACAATGAAAGCAAAAGGGTGAGCTCAACTAGCCCAGTAAGAAATATTAAACTAAGATAATGCAGAATAATTTATTGTTAGCCTTCAACAGTGTTAAACTGATAAAATATAACAAACATCAAGTTTAGCTACAGCGGAACAAGAAATCCATTAGTAGAGTCAAGTAGAGCATAAAATCTACTATCTTCTATGATTTAAAAGGTTTTTCATCACTTTTATCGCTGAGACTCAACTTAATAAATATCCACATCATCGAATCACCCCTGCACTATGGCCAAAGATATTCTTTAGTATCACGACCACAAATTATCCATGCACTACGGGCCAAGGATATTCGTGTATATATTCATCAATGGTCATGATCATTCCAACAACTGTCCATCAATGCACTAAGGGCCAATGAGGACTTTTACCACATCATTTGTAACATTACGGTCAAGATTATACCGAATAATCCCTGGTCATAATCATACCAAGTCCATCTATGCACTAAAGGCCACAGATGACTTTCATAACAATATAAGCATGAAGATGATGACAATGATATAAGAATTCAATTAAATGAAAGTAAAGGATAAATTTTAAAGATTTATAATTTAATTTATCCAGAATTCAATAATGTCCAAATTATCAACATGATACTGCTTTGTGGAGTAAAATTGAAGAATAATATTATATCAAAAATGATTTGGACCGAAAAAAATTCAATTTTTGTCATTAATAGTACCTCGGGTGAATAGTAACTTCGGAAATAGTAACCTCGTGAATAGTAATCCGACATGAAAAAGTTAAAACTTATCAAGAATGCTCAGAATAATATTTCCATGAAAAGATACTGGATGAAGCGCAAATATCAAGGATATTCTACTAATTTCATGGAGTATAGAATTTCAGAATCTGAAACAAAATAATATTACTTACATACTACAGAGTATGCAAAAAAATATTATTTCATATGAATATTGAACAAAAATAACATCCCTTACCTTGAAAAGCAGAGTATTCCAACTGGTATAGCGGGGATATTCTTGAAGAAAATTTTTACTGTTTTCTACACTCAAAGCTTTCTAAAACTCGAAAGAAATACGCGCAATATTATAGAAGAAGAATTCTCTGATTCTGGTGTGATTTTTAATTCTAATTAAGCATCCTATTTATAGGAGAATGAAAGGGATACTATTTAAAAAATAAATCACGGACGCTACAGAAACAAGTCACGGATGCCTTCGGCTGAATTCAATTATCATGTAAACAAAAATATATTATATATATATAAGTACATGTTATTAGGAAAAAAATAACTTCTCCTGTGAAGAATTTTCAGGATATCCCCCCCCCCCATTTTTTTTCTTCCAACGTGGGCCCCACGTGTTCCCCTCCCACCAACATGTCTCCATCACAGGTGGGTCCTACCATATTATATATATACTGAATAACTTTCTACCGATTATTTTAAAAATAAGTAAATGGGGGTCCATATAATAACAAAATTTACATCAAATACTTCATAAAAATCCTCTCAATATTTTTAACAACATTTATCATCATTATTATAATTCGTAATATTTAACAACCAGATCGTTCCCAGGAAAGAGGGGGCTTTCCAATAAGGATTTCTCCCTATTGGCGCGCAATTAGGTGACTAAACCTCTCCTTGACGGAACTTCTAGACATCGTCAATATTGCAAATAATAATATTACTAACTTTGTCGTCTCAATTATTGATTTACTAATATATAAAATATCGACAATAATTGAATCAAATAACGTGAGATACTATGCAGCAATTACTGTAGCAATAATTGAACAAAATTGAGTGACTTCTCACGTAAGCATCAATAATCAATATCGTGTGCTACTATGCAACCACACGTAGTATTGTACTTTTAACACCGGGTGTTTCAACAGTTAACGGTAAAATTTTCGCCGTTATTTTTATAAAAAGATATTTTTGTCATTTTCTCAATCCGACAATAATTCTGTTGTGGGGTCCACCAATGATTGTGCCGTCATACGAATATTTCCTGTTAAAATGAATATTCCCTGACCAATCGAATATAATATATCAACTTGTGTACTTTGCAAAATTTATAAATATTACCTACAACTATAACATTATATTAAATTCACTCCATAATATTCAAAAATGATATTTATAGAAAATTCATCTTTATTCATAAAAGTTTGGGTCTTACAAAAATAATCAATTTTAGCATGATGAGTAGTTAGCCAATCAATCCCTAAAATTACATCAAATACAAGTATTTTTAAAGAGATGAGATCGATAGGTAATGTGAGGGTACCTATTTGAATCAAACAAGATTTATAAATAGTGGATGTAATTAAGGTTTCTCCCAACGGAGTTTCAACAGATAAGTCAAAGTCTAATTTCTCTGGAGTCAAATTTAAACGTTCAGCGCAAGTAGGTGAAATAAAAGAATGGGTAGAACCGGTATCAAATAAGGTTTAGACTTCGCAAGAGTTTATGTTTAGCTTACCCATGATAACTTCGTTCGGGTTCCTCTTCATGAAAAATGCTCTCCTTTAAACTACCGACTTTAACTTGTATAAGACATCCTTTGGCGTCTCCATCCCAGCTGGACTTGACTTCACTACACAACAAAATTGAGCTAGGTGACCTTCTCTTCCACAATTAAAACACGCTTTGGGTTTTTGCGTACAGTTTGGACTGATGCGTCCCTCCCCTCCGCATTTGTAGCATACGACCGGTGGTCGTTCTCCTTCATTGAAAATGGGTGCTGGTGCTGCTGTCTTTTGGTTGGGCTGACTCATTATCGCGCTCCAATAACTGAGCCATATTCACAACATCTGAATACAAGCAAAGTTTGTGAGAAATGAGTTCTTGACGTATTTCGGGTTTCAAACCTCTTAGAAACATTCACATCATACGCTCCTCATTATCTACCAAATGGGATGCAAACCGGGATAACTCCGCAAATTTAGCCTCGTACTGCGATACGGTCATATTGTTTTGCTCTAGCTTGATGAATTCTAACTCTTTCGTGTGACGAATACTTTCAGAAAAGTAATTGTCGTTGAAAAATTCTTGGAACTTCTCCCGAGACATCTTTAGTGCGGCAGGTTGAGTACGCTTTATAGATTCCCACCAATGATCTGCCCCTCCTCGCAACATGAAGGTGGCAAAGAGAACCTTTTTGTAAGACCCCAACTTTTTATAAATAAAATTGATTTCCTCTAATTATTATTTTGAATAATAATGTGTTAATTTGATATAATGCTTTGGTTATGGGTGAAATGTGAAAATTTTGCAAAATAACCAAGTGGTTATAAAATATTCATTGTTGTCGGGGAATATTCGTTTGGTCGTGGAATATTCTTGCTGTCGGGGAATATTCGTATGATGGTGCAGCCATTTGTGGGCCCCATAACGGAAAATAATCGGATAAAGAAAATGATAAGTTTGAGTTTTTATAAATAGCGGCATAATTATTACCGTTAACACTGTTGGAATACTCGGTGGTTAAAATACAGTAATACGCGTGGTTGCACTGTAGCATGCATAATATTTTTGAATTATTTATTCTTACGTAAGAATGCACTACTCAATAATTGCTACAGTAATTACTGTTCAATGTTTTATTTTATTGATTCTATAATTGCTACGTTGATATTTTATATTATTGTTATTTCAATAATTGTCACTGCACAGTATTACACATTATCAGACCAATAATTCATATTATTTGAATAATATTATTAGATAATATTATTGGCAATGTCTAAAGAAGTTCTGTCTAGGAAAGGGGTTTGGTCACCTAATTGCGCGCCAGTATGGAGAAATCCTTATTGGAAAGCCCTTTCTTTCCTAGGAATGACATGGTTGTCATTATTGTGATTCTGTAATATTATTTGTGAATAATTAATTATTGATTTATATGATAATGAAATATTTATTTTATGTGGATATAAATGAAGGAATTAATGTTAAGGTGTTTTATCAGTATTTTGTCAGAATTGAGGTATTAAAAATCATCCGTGTGTGGATTTCGATCATTTTCTATTTGAAATTTGGAAAAACTTTCTTCTACAAAGTTGTAGAGAATTAAATTTCCTATGGAATGGACATAAGGGACATATTTTCCTGATAAAAGGACTATTTATTATGAATTATTAAAGTTTTGGAAATAAATGTTTTTATTAAAAATATGGTGGGCCCCACTTTTGGTTGGTGTGGAAAATGCTAAATTTTGGTGGGCCCCACAAGTGGTGGCTGATAATTTGGTCAAGAAGGTCTGCGTAGGAAAATTTTAAAGGATATTAATAATTTATTAATTTAGTCTACTTTGGCGTTTTGGCATTTTCCTATAAATATGGTGCTTAGTTAGAATTAAAAATCACACCATAATCAGAATTTTTCTCTCTATAATATCGAGCATATTTTGTGAGTATTTAGATACTTTGAGAGTTGTTATTAAGTGCAAGTTTCCTTCAGTGTTATATCCGATATTTCAGCCAGAAGTATTATTCTTTTGAGGTATGGGATGTTATTTTCTTCGTACATGATGTTATTTCGTTCAATATCATTATGCCGAAATATTGATATGAATTTTATTATGAAATTTTTACCCTTTTATGTCGAGGTTACTATTCACGTATACGGCACTATTCACGTATACGATACTATTCACGAATACGGTACTATTCACGAGTACTATTCATGAAGTATGATTTTTCTTGTAGAATTTCTACTTTTTCGTGTCAGGGTTACTATTCACGTATACGGCACTATTCACATATACGACACTATTCACAAATACGGCACTATTCACAGAAAAATGAAACTTTCTCTTCTTTGTCCAAGTTGTCTATTATGGTTACTATCTTTGATTGTATCCATGTTTTGATCTTCATTCTTGAATTTTGCTCCACAATTGATTATTATGGAGTATTTTTGAACTTGGATGAACTAAAGTATGAATCCCTAATCTTTGTCCTTTTATCTCACTGGGTTCGTTTCTTTAAGGTATTTTTCATCATCCTTAGTCTTAAATGGTGATACTTGATGAATATCTTTGGCGTGTAGTGTAAAGATAAATGATTACTTGATGAATATGTTTGGCCCGTAGTGCAAAGATGGATAGCTGTTGAGATGAACATGACCAACTGGTGATACAAATGAATATCTTTGGCCCATAGTGTAAAGATGAATATTTGGTTCAAGATGTATATTGATTGATGTTGCAGGGATAAAATATTGATGATGGACTTTTAAATCATAGAAGATAGTAGATTTCATTATCTACTTAACTCTTCTAATGAATTGTTATTTTCGCTGCGAATATTGATCTAAAATTTGTTGTCCATTATATTTTATCTGATTTGTTGAAGGCTAACGATAATTTGTTGTTCATTATCTTAGTCATAGTATTCTTTACTGGGCTAGTTGAGCTCACCCTTTTCCTTTTTGTTCCATTTTTCTTCTCAAGAGGTGAGAATATAGCGAAAACTAGTCGGGGTGTGGAATAATGGGTCCAGACAGTTATTTTAGTAGTTCTCACTATTTTGTAAACTAGTGTGATAATAATTATAATGAGGACTCCTTTTGAGTTTGAATACTATTGTGACGCCCCCAAAATAGGTATACATCACCCATCTTGAGTCGCCAAATACATGGTACAAAATTCAAATACAACTTAATTATACAACAGTCGTATAAAATATGACAAAACATAATCTAAGAGTTTTTAATAAGAATATTGTCATCTAGACAATATCCACACTCAATGGAGTTCTCATTACATTTATTGTCACACTATTTATAGAATAGTGAGGACTACTAAAAAAACCATCTGGATCGTCAATCCGTTTCCCAACTCGTCCCAGCTATATTCTCTTTTCATGAAGAGAACAGTGAAAGAAAGGGTGAGCTCAACTAGCCCAGTAAGAAATATTATAACTAAGATAATGCAGAATAAATTATCCTTAGCCTTCAACAAAGATAACAACCGATAGAATACAATAGACAACAAGTTTTAGATCAACAACTGCGCAATGGAATAAGCAATCCATTAGAAGAGTCCAAGAGAGAATAAAATCTACTGTCTTCTATGATTTAAAAAGTTTTTCATCACTTTTATCGCTGAGACTCAGCTAAATAAATAATCCACATCATCGAATCACCCCTGCACTACGGCCAAGGATATTCTTTAGTATCACAACCATAAATTATCCATGCACTACGGGCCAAGGATATTCGTGTATTCATCAATGGTCATAATTATGCCAAATAATCCCTGGTCATAATCATACCAACAACTATCCATCAATGAACTACAGGCTAATGAGGACTTTTACCACATCATTCGTTACATTACGATCATGATTATACCGAAAAATTCCTGGTCATAATCATACAAAGTCCATCTATGCACGTAAGCCAAAGATGACTTTCATCACAATATAAGCATGAGGATGTTGACCATGACATAACAATTCAATAAAACAAGTTCAAGGATAAATTTTAAAGATTTATAATTTAATTTATCCAGAATTCAATAACGTTCAAATTGTCAACATGATACTGCTTTGGGGAGTAAAATTCAAGAATAATATTCATGTACCAAAAATAATTTGGAAAGAAAAGAAATGTATTTTTCGAGTAAATAGTACCCTGTGAATAGTACTTTGGGAATTGTACCTCATGAATAATACCCCAACATGAAAAGTACCCCAAATACCCGAGTGAATAATATTCGGGTGAATAGTAATTGGGTGAATAGTAACATGTGAATAGTACTCTAGCATAAAAAGTGCCCCGAATACCCGAGTGAATAATAACCGGGTGAATAGTAACTCATGAATAGTATTCTATCATGAAAAGATCAATAATTATCAACAAAGCTTAGAATAATATTTCCATGAAAAGATACTAGATGAAGCGCAAATATAAATGATATTCTACTAATTTCATGGAGTATGGAAGCCAAAACTTTAACCAACTGAGTATAATAGAATATATGAAATCGCAAATGGATTTTCGCCATTCGCAAAGAATCCAATGAGATGATCATTTCCAAAATTTAATTAGGAATGAATACGAAGGATCATTTACCATGCATGCAGTAATTCACATAGACAGGTTATTCCAACAGAATAATAAAGAATGGAATAACAGAAGAATTCTATAATGCCCCCAAATTCAGATACTTGAAACCCGAACTCGGCGCTTTACGATACAATTTCTATGAGCGAAATAATACTAATAATAATAACAATAATATGAATATCAAACTTATCTTATATTTATCAGAGTCTAACCCCAAGTACGCAACCTTTACTATAATTCTTTACATGATATATAATACATATCATTATATAAATACAGTCTAACTATTACAAAAGATACCATTAAACATATTCCGTTTGCTTTCCTTTTCACTTGTTATTGTCTGAACCTTCAGGTTGATCATGCCTAGCTGAAAACATTTAATTTAAAGTAAGAATGAGCATTTGGGTGCCCAGCAAGTAATAACAATTAGAAATATAATTAGCTGAAAGAAATAAATATTTTCTTTGTACATCACTTCTACAACGAATTTATAGCTGTGAAGTAAACTGAACCGATAATAATAACATAACAATTCTATCTCAAATTTTTGAAACTATGTATTGACTATATATATAGGGTAGTTGACATACTATGAACATTGTTTTCTATTTTCAAAAGGTTAGATGAAACTTCATCTCAAAACCGCCATAACTTACGACGCGAGGTGTACATCCCATGGACCTCAGATTGATCAATACTACATTGCTAGAATGATATTATCGTTCATCCTTTGTCCGCCTTTGCAAGATAAAAATTTTTCTCGTGATTGGGATGTTCATACTTAGTCCGAATCCGAACTAAAATAATTTGATTGGATACAAAAGGTTTTAACTTATTCAACGATATTTACGAATATGTATCTAAATTTGGGTCAAATAAATTAGACGGCTTTATATATATATATATATATATATATATATATATATATATATATATATATATATATATATCAACATGTGTTTAAATATAATGATTATCCAAGTGGGGACACTTGTAAAACCATATTTTGAAATTAACGAACAGAATATATATATGAGTTATATAATATAATATCATGTTGATAAACAATGATCGGATATAATATATACGACAATAAGGTTAATAATCTAATACAATAATAATATAATTGAAACTTCTTACTCATGTCCATCAGATAAAGGAAATGCAAAGGTAAGATACTTTCACGATCTACCGCTTCTACGCTTCAGAATTATTTCTATCTTTATATAGCACCTATCAGTAATAAGATCATTCGATCGATTAGAATAACATACTATAACACATAGCACTGCTTATTGCAGTCAGCACGTAACCTAAACACATTGTCACATATGTTTAACAACCATTGAATCCCAAATAAACACATATCTAACCAAATTATCTAAGTCCAGATCAATTTTTGAAACATGTCGGTGTACCGACGGCTTTATCGGGTAATTATCGAGTCTAAGACTCTATCCTGTAGTTCAATATCTATAGGTATCAGTCATATTATGTTTAAATGACTTATAATAATTTTTAAACATTTATTATAATTTATCATGAATTTTCAAACATCTGAATCATTATTAAATGATTTAAATCTTAAACAATTCTATTATCATTAATATTTAATTAATATTAAACCATTAATGAAACCATTACCAAAATATCAATGTTATTTATAATAACTTAAAATACTTTTAAAGTATTAATATTACCCTTAAATGATTTTTAAAACAATTAAAATCATTTTTAAATAATTACCATTAATATTTAAAATATTATCGCATTATTTATCAAAATATTAAAAGTCATTAATTATAACTTAAAATATTTTTAATTCATTAATATCCTTATTAAATGATTTTAAATAAATAAAACTATTTTTAAACTATTTATTTAATATAATTATTAAATAAATCCAATATCATTTAATATTAAATTAATATCATTAATATTAATTTATTAATGAAATTATCCTTTAAATATTAAAAGTTATATTTTATAACTTAAAATATCTTTAAACAATTTATTATCATTTAATATGATTTTTATAATATTAAATCATTTTTAAACTAATTTATTTAATATAATTATTAAATAACTTTAACATCATTAATAGTAAATAATTAATGAGATTTTCTTTTAAATATTGAAAGTTATAGTTTATTACTTAAAATATTTTTAAACTATTTATTTGAATTTAAAATTATTTTTCTAATATTAAAATCATTTTTAAATTAATTTATTTAATATAATTAAATAAATCTAATATCATTAATATTAAAATATTAATATTTTTCATGACAAAATATCAAAAGTTATATTTATAACTTAAAATACTTTTATAACCTTTAAATCATTTTTCTATAATTTTAAATCATTAATTCTATTTTTCATAATTTATTTAATATATTTATTAAATAACTTCAATATCATTAATATTAATTTATTAATGAATTTCATCACAAAAATATTAAAAGTTATAGAAAATAACTTAAAATATTTTCTTATAACATAATATAATTTTAAATGATTTTTCATGTATTAAAATCATTTTAAAATAATTTATTTAATATTATAATTAAATAAATTAAATACTTTAATATTCTAATAATATTAAATATTTATGAAATATATTTAAAATAATTTAAAACTAATTTTTGGAATTTAAAATAATTTTTACTAATTTATTTTGTATTTTTAATAATTAAAGACTAATTTTCTATAATTATTTAATAAAAATATAATTTTTATAATTAATCTATCACTAAAGACCACCTATAGCGACAGAACTGTCGCTATAGGTGTTCTTCGTGTTCTTCATGCAAACCTGCATTTCATGTCGTAAATCCAAGCCATTTACTTTTTTAATGAAGCTTAATGTTCTTTCTAATTTGTTTCTGTCTAAACTAAAGCTCATATCTTGTAGTACTCATGTAATACTACACAATACAGCCATCAACAGGTTCAAAACATAAGAAACCAAAGAGATCTAGGCTTCAGAAAACCTTGTCAGAAGCTGTTCTTCATTTCTGGGTTTCAAGAAATGAAGAACAGTCCGAGTAGGCAACTTATGATCTTCATAACTTGCAACACATGAAATTATTTTGCGATCTATCAATTCCAGCTTGTAGACAACACATACGACTATAGATATATCACATAACCTTGTCATAACATCAACAAATAAAGCAGATACACACCGGTCAAACTATGTCAGAAAATCATTCAAATGTTTTCTCGGTTTGCCCAGAAAATAGCCATCGTGATCTTGTTGCCTACTTTGATCGGGCACTGAAGTCAGCCTACTTGACGTTTAGGAGAGTTTAAGTACTTATACCATACTACAATAGTGCTACAACAATCGAAACAAAAAAAAACTAACAACTCAAAAATCCGGGCCTTTAAACTTCCTGTCAAAACGATCTGGGCATGTTCTTGACTGCCCAGATTTCCTTCAGTCATGGTCGGTCAACGACCTTTAACCACGAATAACTTTCAAACTAGACATCAAATGACTCTGATTCTTTTTTTAAATTAAAGACTATATTACAAGATACACATAACAACTTAAAAACAACAAAAATCATAATCGACCAAAGATCTGTGCCCACTGACATTTGTTGTCAGACAACAGTTTAACTTTTTTCTAGATTTTGCAAAAACTCAAATCCAAGCCTCTAGATGTTATGGATTCAACATCTAGCAACCCATGTCATCATTAGACACTATAACCAACATGTTTTAACAAAAATTTCAAACATCAAACAACAGAAAATTGAACAGAAATCAAGCTAGGGTTTTATACCTTCTATGATTAATTTCTGATTCTGGCTTTTGATTTGGTTAGGGGATTTCGTGGGGTTGATCTTAGGGATTGAAATACTTGCCAATTTTGTGAGTTAGAGAGAGAGAGAGAGAGAGTCTTGGAGGAGAGTTGTGCAAAAAAATGAGCTACCAAATGAAATATTTCTCTCTCCAATCTATAAATATAAGCCTTAGATGCAATGTATTGGCTGAGTTGCTGTTGATTTGCTGAGATTTTTGATCACATGGGTTCCTTAGGGTTGGCCAACAACTCCACATAGGTCAAAATCTAACATTCTAGCTTTAATAATATAAGGGGTAAAATAGTCTTTTAGCTTTCTAATTTAATGGCATTTTAGTAACTTGTAAAACCCTTAGGGTTTAGGGTTTGGGTTAGGGTTTAGGGTTTGAACCATTTTAGGTTTTAAAAGCAAAATTCTAGGATTTCCAAAATTAGGATTTAAAAATAAATAACAATTTAGTTTCCAAAAATATAAATTAGAGTTTACTAAATATAATTTATTTTTTAATTTGATTACTTGAACATTTGGGTTTAAAATTTACTAATTATAATTAACCTTGATCATTAAACAATTAGGGTTTATAATTAGTAATTGGGTTTTTTAAAATTACTAATTAGGGTTTGCACAAAAATAAAAATAATATTAGTTTTTATTTTTTTTGAAAATTATGGTTTCTTAATCGTGTTTAATTTTCTAATTACATTATACATGAACATTATGATTTTAATGTCCACTAATTAGCATTTAGCTTGTAATTAACAATTAGGGTTACCAATTTAGCAAATTAGGGTTACTAATTTACAAATTAGGGTTTCTAGCTAATTAACTTAGGATTCTAAGTATTAGGGTTTTAAATTACTAATTAGGTTTACCTTAATTAGCAATTAAAATCTATCATACATGATAATAATCACATTAACACAATTTTTGACATATCAAAATCTCCGGTTTAGGTTTCAAAGTGGGGTTTCTAATAATTAGAAAATTCAAATATAAACTAGGGTTTTAAATTAAAATTAGGGTTTCCTAATTAGCATATCATTAAGTAACACATAATTTAAATCATATAACACAGTTATATAACAGTCTTAAATTTCCCATTTAAATTGAAAAAAATAGGGTTAAACAAATTAATACTAGGGTTTGGTCATGATACAACATAATTGAACAACCATTATCAGTCCACACACATATATACAATTACATATTTATAGCATCAAAAAAAAAAAATATAATTAATATTATATTATTATTCTTATTCCTTGATCAAAATCTCATATTAGGGTTTGGATTCCATATCCGATTTATCGGCATATAAATCATTAATAATTAAGTTAAAATAATTAACTTACTAATCATACCAAAATTCATATAATAAAATAATTATTATAATTATTCTAAAAATCCTTTCATATATTATTTAAATAATATAATTATCATATTTTCCTCGAAAATAATGAATAAAAATATTTTTACTATAAAATTAAATATTATAAGAATATAATTTATAATGATCAATAATCCTAAAATAAAATTAATTATACTCATTCATGTAATAAATATATTTTATATTCATCACATAAATACATACACATTATCTTGGCACACATTCCCCATATTTATTTTAATAAATATAAAAAAAAAATTATACGCAAAATTTCTGATTTAATTATATAGAAAATATCGGGTTATTACATTCACCCTCCCTTATAAAGATTCCGTCCCTGGAATCACCGTTTTAAAACCTATACATCCTAGGGTACATAGCATACACAATCATTGCAAGTAGATCTAGATCAAAATTGATCGAACTGATCTTTAACTATTCAGCATAAAGCTTATCTATCTGCTTATACGAAAAATAGATTTCTAATAGAACTCAATTTCCTCCTTCAAAATAATTTATAAAATAATTTACTATATATATAAAAAAATAATATATAAGAAAATAAAATTTGTTCGAATAATACACGAGTTGCATCCCCAAATTGCTTCTGATTTCTTGAATCTGCAGTCATGTTGAAGACGCGAGTTGATTTATTTTGATTTGATTGTTGATGTTGGTCCCATCGTCGCCAATGTCTTGCCACCTTTCCTTGTTTGCGCACTCCTTGCCTCCCTTCTCCTTCTTGGACAGTCTTCCACCTTATACTCTATTGATTCACCCTTAAAACACGCAGACTTGCCCTTTATCTCCTTTTCTTTTATCGTATAGGTGACAAAACTATCTTTTGCCCCTTCGTTATCCTAGCTATCACAAACGTTGCTACAGGGTCACTTGATCCTCTAAATCCTGGTAGTACGAACGCCTTGAAGTCTTTGACATTTGTCAATCGATTATTTGGTTGATCTTCCCGCGGCTGATATTCCGTTCTGCATAGCTTGATCATCCATATTCGCAAAATTCTGTATCGGTCTGGTTGTCTTCCAGCTTTGTTGACAGGTTCTTCTGTCCGTGTATTTCGTTTTCATCTTGGCGGCATTATTATAAATTATTCTTATTAACTTACATTCTAAACCTTATCGTATACGCTTATCATATAACACAAAATTTTCTACTCAAATAATCATGTATTCAAAATATTAGGTTTTAAAAACTCGGTTTACTGTATTAACCAGTGTTCAGATAAATATCTACTATCTTTATACCAACTTATTTCATTAATCCCACATAGACTCATATTCATAACACTTGACATACCTTAGCACATATTGCTTTAAACATTCGCTATCCCTTTGTGACTCAAAAGTTGGGAATCGCTGCCACAACTTATATAAAAGTTAAGAATATTATATTACACAGACATACTTTTCATATACACTACATAGAATCATACCTATTCAAGTAATACTAGTACTACTTATTTATTACACCTCCACTAAGGATCAATTACTTAGTAATCTATATATTCCCATTATCCTCGATAGTCCATTCACACCTAACTATACTTAGTTCATCCAACTTACCATACATTATGAGTTTAAGATTTCGCCACAAACATATGAGTTTAAGAACTCGACATTGACCACATATTCTTTAACTATATTCTACCTATCAGTTATACTATCGTTTCTGGGTCCGGTACTATACTTTCCAAAATAACCACCTCATTGAGGTAGCTTGCAATGTGAGCCTTTATTTCAGCTATTGGCTTTGACATCGACTCAGTTATGGAGGTTGGCTCCTTCTTTACAATCTGAGGGTATTCTAATTCTTTTCTATCTGACATCTACACACTTAAGTTATCCTGATTATCAACTAATATATACATACAACAAATAATAGTTTTATATAAGTTATCTTTTACTTTGTTTGACGATGAACTAATTCAATTCATCTCCTTATAAACTTTATATGCGTTATTTATATTTTTAACGTTTCCCTCTGTTCTAAGGTTATAGCCTAAGGTCTTACCCACCTAAGGTTTCTAACCCTAAAGCTCTGATACCATGATGTAACGCCCCCAAATTTAGGTACTTGAAACCCGAACTCGGTGCTTTACGATACCATTTCTATGAGCGGAATAATACTAATAATAATAACAATAATATGAATATCAAACTTATCTTACATTTATCAAAGTCTAATCCCAAGTACGCAACCTTTACTATAATTCTTTACATGATATATAATACATATCTTATATTAATACAGTCTAACTATTACAAAAGATACCATTAAACATATTCCGTTTACTTTCCTTTTCACTTGTTATTGTCTGAACCTTCAGGTTGATCATGCCTAGCTGAAAACATTTAATTTAAAGTAAGAATGAGCATTTGGGTGCCCAGCAAGTAATAACAATTAGAAATATAATTAGCTGAAAGAAATAAATATTTTCTTTGTACATCACTTCTACAACGAATTTATAGCTGTGAAGTAAACTGAACCGATAATAATAACATAACAATTCTATCTCAAATTTTTGAAACTATGTATTGACTATATATATAGGGTAGTTGACATACTATGAACATTGTTTTCTATTTTCGAAAAGGTTAGACAGAACTTCATCTGCAAACCGTCATAACTTACGGGCACGAGGGTGTACATCCCATGGACCCTGTATTGATCAATACTACATTGCTAGAACGATATTATCGTTCATCCTTTGTCAGCCTTGGCGCATAAAAATTTTCTCTCCGTGATCGGGATGTTCATACTTAGTGCGGAATCCAGAACCAAAACAATTTGATTAGATACAAAAAAGGTTTTAACTTATTCAACGATATTTACGAATATGTATCTAAATGGGTCAAATAGCTTAGATTTACTTTATATATATATATATATATATATATATATATATATATATATATATATATATCAACATGTGTTTAAATACAATGATTATCCAAGTGAGGACACTTGTATAACCATATTTCGAAATTAACGAACATAATATATATATATGAGTTATATAATATAATATCATGTTAATAAACAATGATCGGATATAATATATACGATAATAAGGTTAATAATCTAATACAATACTAATATAATTCTGAAACTTCTTACTCATGTCCATTGCATAAAGGAAATGCAAAGGTAAGATACTTGCCTGATGCGCTGCTTACAGTTCGTAACTTAGTTCTATCTTTATATAGCACCTATCAGTAATAAGATCATTCGATCGATTAGAATAACATACTATAACACATAACACTGCTTATTGCAGTCAGCACGTAACCTAAGCACATTGTCACATATGTTTAACAACCATTGAATCCCAAATAAACACATATCTAACCAAATTATCTAAGTCCAGATCAATTTAAAAACATATTAATTGTACTTAAGCGACTTTATCGGGTAATTATCGAGGCTAAGACTCTATCCTGTAGTTCAATATCTATAGGTATCAGTCATATTATTTTTAAATGACTTATAATAATTTTTAAACATTTATTATAATTTATCATGAATTTTCAAACATCTGAATCATTATTAAATAATTTAAATATTAAACAATTCTATTATCATTAATATTTAATTAATATTAAAACATTAATGAAACCATTACCAAAATATCAATGTTATTTATAATAACTTAAAATACTTTTAAAGTATTAATATTACCCTTAAATGATTTTTAAAACAATTAAAATTATTTTTAAATAATTACCATTAATATTTAAAATATTATTGCATTATTTATCAAAATATTAAAAGTCATTAATTATAACTTAAAATATTTTTAATTCATTAATATCCTTATTAAATGATTTTTAAATAAATAAAACTATTTTTAAACTATTTATTTAATATAATTATTAAATAAATCCAATATCATTTAATATTAAATTAATATCATTAATATTAATTTATTAATGAAATTATCCTTTAAATATTAAAAGTTATATTTTATATCTTAAAATATCTTTAAACAATTTATTATCATTTAATATGATTTTATAATATTAAAATCATTTTAAAACTAATTTATTTAATATAATTATTAAATAACTTTAACATCATTAATAGTAAATAATTAATGGGATTTTCTTTTAAATATTGAAAGTTATATTTTATAACTTAAAATATTTTTAAACGATTTATTTTCATATTTAGATTTTAAATAAATTAATTTTTAAAATAATATTTATTGAATTAAATAAATATTTTTTTAATATTAATTTATTAATGAATTTCATCACAATATATTAAAAGATGATTTAATTATTAGATTAAATAATTAATTGATAATTAAATAAATTAAATACTTTATTGTGGTAGAATTAATTTAATTATATGTTTAATTTACATTTATTAAATTAATGTAGAAATAATTATTATTCAAATATGTAATTATGTGAGCTTATTGTATTAAAAAAATATTTAATTAAGCATGATGTTATTTAATTAATTTAATTATTAATTAGATGAGTTAATAATTTGACATTATTTATTAATGAGAAAAATTATTTATGTGACTATATGGATTTTATGAGAAATTATTATATTTTATTTAAAATATATTAAATAAAATATTGGAGTTATTTTTTATAAATATATATTAAATAAAATATTAGGAGTGTGACATTAATTAAACTATAGTATAAGAAGTTTATCAAATTAAATGAGAATGAATTATATTGAATAGCCAAACAAGGCCTTAGTAGTGGTTGAGGCGATTAACCACGAATTGGTTATTGACCACAACTACGTTAGTTTAATTATTATATCGACTTCTTCTTCTTCATTCATTCCATTATTGCTAAGTCTGAGAATTATCACAGAGAGAGAAAATTAAGAAATTGAGAGAATTGTGAGTTGTTTGATTGATTGAGAAAGTTTAATCCCTCCTATCTACACTAATCATGAGTAATTCTCTCGACCCAAATTCTACTTTTACGTCATTTAGTTTTTTATGAAAATGGCTTTCAATCAAGTTACGTGGAATTTACGTAAATTGGGAAATTGAGTTAGGAATATATGTAATAATTGAGTAGCATAACATGTTTTATATATATTTTATATGATTCCATATCATAAGTTTGATAAATGATGACTTCTTTATTTCAAAAATTCTGAGTTTGGGTTTTGGCCATATGGCCTTATCGTGATATTTCATGTATTGAGCGTATATTATCCTAAATTTTACATTAAGTATGTTGTTATGCATGTTGATACGAAGAGACCAAAGTTTAAATAAGCGGATTGGTGTTATAACGAATCCGTAGTGACAATTTTCATGTTTTATTTTCAAAACCTTGAAGAACATCAAGAACGATGGAAGTAAATGTGTTGATTTTGCAAATTATGTGTTGTAACTTGTTAAAAATCATGCTAGATGGGTTAAGTAATGATTATATATGTATTACAATGATTGGGTAAGTCTAAATTAGGTATAAAAATAACTAATTGGAAGTTATAGCCATATTAAGTATATAATTTTACACGTGATTGATTTTTGGCCTAATTTGGCCTTGTTATGTTCATGACTATGAGCTATGAAGCTGAGAAAATGAGCACAGGTAACCCAGCCCCGTGGGAGTTACCAAACTAAATTACCACTACCACAATCAAAAAAAATAATAAAAAAAAAAAAAATAAATAAATAAAAAAAAAAAAAAAAAAAAAAATAAATATTTGATGAAAATTATTATTAAAATATTTATAAAATAAATTAAATATTTTAATTGAGATATTTATGGAATAAAATAAATATTTGATGAAAATTATTATTAAAATATTTATAAAATAAATTAAATATTTTAATTGAGATATTATGGAATAAAATAAATATTAGATGAAAATTATTATTAAAATATTTATAAAATAAATTAAATATTTTAATTGAGATATTTATGGAATAAAATAAATATTAGATGAAAATTATTATTAAAATATTTATAAAATAAAGTAAATATTTTAATTGAGATATTTATGGAATAAAATAAATATTCGATGGAAATTATTATGAAATAATTTATTAAAATTAGTAATAATAATAAGAGAATGAAAATATTCTAATTTAATTAAGTAATTAAATTAGAAGGGTAATGATTTGTTAAATAAAGTGGAGTTTATATTAAATAATTAAGTGAAAATGTAACTAATGAATATAAATGAATACATATGGTATGTGTGTAGAATTTGTGGTGAGCGAAAGTAGTAATCGTTTAGCTTCTACATGCGAGGCAGGCAAGTTTCCTAACCCTACTTGTCATTATTGTTCAAGTTATTAGTTACCTCGAGTAAATTATCGTTACTATTATTCAAGTTCAATTGTTATATTAAAGATTTATTATCTTTTCAAAGCATGATTCAGTTATACAATAATTGTTCTATTGTATACTTCTTGAGATTATTATTCAAATCGAATATCATTATTGTTGAACCTTATTAGACTAGTGAACTTTATTGATTCAACTAGTCCTTAGTTGATGAAACGTTCTAAATTTGAACCCTTATTGAATTATCAAACCAAACTTCCTTTAGTGCGGACTCGAATGTCAAACCGAGATGAACAACCTGCAAAGGGATTTACTTATGTGTTAAGCGTTAAGATATTATTGCATGATATGGTACTAAGGGTGATCCCCTAAATGCGAGAAGAAAGGTCCATAGTCTTATGATTAAAAAGGTTTCAAGTATAACCCTTGATAACCTAGGACATAGTTCAAGGTTCATGACCCTCGAATTCTTTTGATTCTTGTTATTCATTCTTGATTCAAAAGTTGAGCTTTCATTCGGATGTTTTTGATTTACTCGCATGTTATTATCTTTGTTATTTCATTATTATACTTGTGGGCAATAGTGCTCACTCTTGCTTAATAATAACATTGCGATTAAAACGAAAGAATCGATGAACCTTCCTTTAGTAAAGGCAAGGGCAAAGTTAGCAAGTGATGAAGACTTGTTATTTTTATTAGATGATGTATTTATGTTTAAGACTTGAGTTAATGATGTTATTTAAGACTTATTTGTTTATGATTCCGCACAGATGTTTAAGGTTAGTTTAACTTTGGGATTGTATTATTATTATTTGGATGTTGTAACCCTTAAGGGAAGATTTTTATTCTATCTATTGCATGGTTTGCATTTATTATGGGTAGATAGATAGATGATATTTGTCTGATGAACACGGATCCGTGGAATCGAAGTACGGTTTGGGGGTGTCACAAAGTTAGTATCAAAGTTGTGGGTTATGAACCTTAGGTGGGGAACAACCTTAGGTAGTAGCCTTATAGAAAGAAGATAGTGATGGAAAACTCTTATCGAGTTATAAGAAATGAATTTATGTAATTCATTGAAGATAATAAAAGACCTTATGTGTTTATGTGTTAAAGTATCGTTAGATGATACGACTTAGTAACTAAAACTTAAAATTTTGTTGTCGGGATGTCGAATGTTGGAGAAGCTAGTCAAGTTTGGGAGGAAGAACCCGTGTACCTATAAATGCAAACGGAGGAGGAGCCAGAGACATTCATGTCGTTAGGGAGCGGTGATGCGAGAGGTCATCTCCATTGATCATCGTTGTTGGTCGGGGAGCATGAGCAGAGGCCCGATCTGAGGAGGATCTGAGGAGGAATTTGTTGAGGAAGAGGAAGAGGAAGAAGAGGAGTTACCACGGTACACCGTTGATCTTTGAGATGTATGACCGTTATCTGACCATAACGTGGAGTTATGAGACGAGGTCTAGGATTTGGTGAGCGGCGGTTATTGACATATTACTCTAGAAGCGAAGGAGAGGAGATTTCGACTCTTCACTCTCGGTGGCAAATGTAGAATGGGATTTGGTCCATGAGAAGGTCAAACTGAAGATAAGGCCAGGAGATAAAAGCGAAGAAGGAACTAAAGGAAACATCCGAAAAAATTTGAACATAGCGAGAGGAAAATTTGGGTAAGAGAATCGCGTCGAGTGATCGTCTGAGAGGATGATAGTCGTGCAAAGAAAAGCGAAGATTGGGGAAGCGTACTCTACACTTAACAAAGCGATGAATGAGACCCAAGATCGAGTTTTGAGGTACCCAATCCGATTCGAAGGACTACCATTATACATGATGGATCGCGGAGACGATGCATCGCATCTTAGAAGAGGCGTAGCAAGGCTAATCGATTACCTTGATCGACGGTGATATGATTTATTTAATTATGTGAAGAACTTAATTAGTTTTAGATGTAAATTACGGCGTGTTTATGAGCGAAAAATATTTGAATGTTTTAAATCTGTGGATTCTTTATTCGAGATAGTTGATGTAAATAGCGTTATCTTTATCGTTTAATGTTAAAACTTTGATTTGAATGCAAATATATTAAGTTATTTGAGATGATGTGTTAAGTGATATGTTAAATTGTTGAGTAATGCCTTAACTATTTAGAGAAATAAATAAAGTTCTAATAAAGCGTTTATTTAACGAGAAAAATGCATGAGGAGAAGATAACAACGTCAATAAAGCTCGGGAAGAGTCAACCAATAATAACAATAATGCCAGCGCAAATCCCATTCAACAGTTAGTTAACTTCTTGTTTGGAGCAATGAACAATCAACCTCAAGCTCCACCAAACACAACGTTTAAAGACTTCAAGGCGGTGGGACACTTGAGTTCAAAGTTCCATGAACCCAATCGAGGCTCAAACGTGGGTTATGGAAATGGAGAAGGTTTTCGATGTTGCTAGGGTTAGAGAAGACCAAAAGACCGCTTTTGCAACATTTATGCTGAAGTCTGAGGCTAGCTATTGGTGGCAATAAAATAAAGTGCGAGGAGGTGAAGGTGTAATTATGTGGGAGAGATTTAAAGAGATGTTCTTGAGATGTACTTCCCAACTAGTTAGCGAGAATCGGATGGAAGTTCAATTTACTGGGCGAAGAAGGGAAACATGAGTGTACTGACTACTGCGGCTAAATTCAACGAGTTAGCGAGTTTACGCCAATATCAAGTACACAGCAACGAAAAGAAAAGCGGAAGATTGACGAGGACTAAAGCCTTGGGTGTACACAAAAGGTATCAATGTTTCATTAAACACGTTTCTTTGAAGTCTTGGAAAAAGGCCATCCTCGTAGAAGGAGGAAGCGATCACGATGACCAAGTACAATCAAAATCGAAGAAGAAGAAGAAGAGTGAAGGTGAAATTAATAACAAGGCGATTGGAAGTGGCACGAGAAGTGGAAATTTCAATCGAGAAGAAAAGGTGGAGCGATAACTCATCATCGGAAATCAACAAGGTAATCGGAAGAAACGAATTGAAGCATGCCCGACACTGCGAGAAAGCTCATCTGGGAGTATGTATGAAAGGAAGCGCGAGTGTGCTACAATTGTGGTCGGGAAGGCCACATAGCACCAAACTATCCAAACCCAAAGAAGGTGCTTGTTTCAACTTGTGGTTGAAGGATCATCTAGCAAGAGAGCGCCCTAAGAAGGGATCGGGAGGAAGCGATGCTAGGAGGTAACAATGGAAATAATAATGGAAATGCCTTAACCATCACCGGACCACATGCAACAAAATAATGAAATAGCGCAGAACTTTCAATATGGCGGTGCGGGATGCAATCCGATCTCGTGATGTGGTGTCGGTATCATTCCGATCAATGAAATTAATGCTTATGTTTTATTTGATTAAGGTGCTACTTGTTCCTTTATATCAAAGACTTTGCTAATAGTTTAGATTTGCTTATGGATGAGTTGGAATATCCCATGAATATAGAAATTGCGAATAGAGATAATTCTGTTAAAATACATGTTTAAGAAGCGTAGAGTGGATATTAAGGGTAATATCATGAGCGTAGATCTTATCCTATTAGACTTGGAGAATTTGGCGTTATTTTGGGAATGGTGGTTATTCAATTACGAGTACATAATTGATTGCCAAAAAGCGTATTAACCTTATGACTCCATCGAATGTTTGTATTTTATGGTAGCAAATCGCTGAGACAAGTGAGTTGTCGGCGATGATCTGCGAGCGAGAAAGTTGTTGAGACAAGGCTATGTAGGATACTTAGCTTACATAGTCGATAGTCGAAAAGAGAATCCGAAGGTAGAAGAAATACCGATTGTGAGGGACTTCGTCGACGTATTTCAGACGATTTACGGGACTTCCACGGATAGAGGTAGATTTACGAATCGATTTGGCGCTAATCGCTCCAATATCGAAGGCACCATCTAGAATGGCACCGATGAGATGAAGGAATTAATGGTACAACTACAAGAATTATTGGACAAGAAGTACATTCAATGAGCGTATATCGTAGTGGGGAAGCGCCGGTGTTGTTTAATGAAAAGAAGGATGGATCGATGCGACTCTGCATTGACTACTGAGAGAAGCCGAATAAGGTCACGATTAAACGCAGATATCCATTACCAAGGATCGACGACTGTTTGATCAATTGAAGGGAGCGAGATACTTTTCCAAGATAGACTTGAGAAGCGGTTATCATCAAGCTGAAGGTGAGGCGGAGGATGTCTAGAAAGAGCGGCGTTTAGAATGCGATATGGTCACTCTGAATTTTTAGTAATGTCGTTTGGTCTTACGAATGAATGCTCTGCAACATTTATGGGACTAATGAATGGTGTGTTCAAGCCATTTTGGATAAGTTCAGTAGTGGTATTTATAGATGACATTTTGGTCTATTCGAAAACCAAGGAAGAACATGAAGAGCATTTGAGATTAACATTGGAAGTATTGAGAAGGGAAAAGTTGTATGCCAGTTTTTGAAATCACGAATTTTGGATTGAGCAGTGCAATTTCTTGGGCGCGTGATCGATAAAAATGGAATTTGGTAGATCCATCCAAAGTCGAACCCGTGATCAAGCGGGATCAGTAGAGGCGCCATCGAAGTATGAAGTTTTCTTGGATTGGCGGGGATATTATAGAAGATTCATTCAAGATTTTTCCAAGATCGCAACTCCATTAACAATTTAACTCGAAAAAAGCTGTAAAATTTGTTTGGACGGATAAGTGTGAGGAAAGCTTTCAAGAATTGAAGAAGAGGTTGAGTACGGCCCCTGTGTTATCTCTTCCGGATGATACATGAAATTTTATTGTTTATAGTGATGCGTCGCATAAAGGACTTGGTTGTGTGCTGATGTAAAACGACAAAGTCATTGCGTATGCATCACGACAATTGAAGGATTACGAGAAGGGATACCCTACCCACGATTTGGAGTTAGCTGCAGTTGTTTTTGCTTTAAAAATTTGGAGGCACTATCTCTACGGGGAGAAGTGTGAAATATATACGGACCACAAGAGTCTAAAATATATTTTCACGCAGAAGGACTTGAATATCGTCGAAGAAGAAGGTGGTTGGAGTTAATTAAGGACTACATTTGTGAGATTTTATACCATCCGGGTAAAGGCGAATGTCGTTCTTGGATGCCTTAAGTAGAAAGGGTTGGGAGAAGTTGATGATGTTGACTGCTCAGGATGAGCTAATTGCAGAAATGGAGAAAATGGAATTGGAAGTGAAGTATCCTATGGAGATTGATGAGAAAATATTTGAGATGCAATCTGGTATAACCCTCTTGGATAAAGTTAAGGAGGCTCGACTTGGGATGAAGAATGTAAAAAGGTGACAAAGAAGATATATGAAGGAACCGAACCAAGATTTAAGATGGATAAGGAAGGAATCTTTGAGATTTGAGAGTAGAATTTGGGTACTGCTTGAGTTCAAGAGATTAAGGAAGATATTTTAAGTGAGGCTCATAGTTCACGATATTGATTCACCACTGGTAGTACCAAGATGTACCAAGATCTTAGACAACATTTACGGTGGCGAATTTGAAGCGTGATGTTGCGAGAATGTGTTGCCAAGTGTCGACACATCGAGAAAGTGAAAGTGAAAGCGGAACATCGAGATCCGAGTGGATTACTACAAGCCGTTAGAGATCTCGAGTGGAAATGGGAACATATTACAATGGACTTAGTGGTTGGCCTTGAAGCGACTCGGAAAAGCTACGACGCAGATATGGGTTATCGTTATTGGTGACGAAATCTGCACACTTCCTTCCGATCAAAATAAGATTCAACTTAGATCGGTTAAGCGAGGCTATCGTAAAAGAGATTGTTTTGAGGCACGGAGTTCGGTATCAATTGTTTGAGATAGGGATCCGCTTCACATCAAATTTACGAAACGTCTTGAGGAATGCATGGAGTGCATGCGATTGCGAATGAGTATAGACTTACCACCCTCAAACGATGGACAGAGTGAGAGAATGATTAGGACATTAGAAGATATGCTAAGAGCACATGTGATGGACTTTAAAGGAAATTGGGATGATCACCTACCATTAGTAGAGTTCGGCTACAACAAGCGATTACCACGCTAGTATAGGCATGCCGCCTTACGAAGCGTTATCTGGCGAAAAAGTGAACAAACTCGCTTTCTTTGGGATGAAGTTGGTGAAAGACAATTGCTAGGGCGAGAATTGGTACAATGAGATGGAAATAGTCAAAGTGATCCGAAACTGTTGGTAGCGGCTCAAGATCGACGGAAGAAATCTGTTGATCCACATCGTAAAAATATCGAGTTTGAATCGGTAGTTATGTTTTCTTGAAGGTCTCTCCTGGAAAGGGAAGATCGAGTTAGGAAAGAAGGGAAATTGAGCCCAAGATTCATTGGACCCTTTGAAATCTTGAGAAGAATCGGAGAAGTTAAATCTGAGGTAGCCTTACCTCTAGCACTCTCGAGAATGTCCTAGCGTCTTCCATATTTACGTATTACGACCATACAAAGCCGATTACAAGCATGTAATTGAATACGAACCCCTGCATTTTGAGAAAGACTTATCTTACGAAGAAATTCTTGTCCAAATTGTCGACCGAAAAGAACAAGTTCTCGAAATAAAGTTATACCTTACATTAAGGTAATTTGAGAGGAACCACAATTTGAAGAAGCTACGTGGGAACTCGAAGAGAATATGATGAAGAATTACCTCATTTATTTACTTAATTATTTATGGCGATTACGGGGCGAGAATCTTTGTAAGAGGGAGAATGTAGCAGTCGAATTTATTGAGTCGTGATTACGGGGACGAATCCTTTTAAGGGGAAAGATGTAATGAATGAGATTTTGTAAATTAATTTTTAATATTTATTGAATTAAATAAATATTTTTGATGATTTAATTATTAGATTAAATAATTAATTGATGCAATTGTGGTAGATTAATTTAATTATATGTGTTACATTTATTAAATTAATGTAGAGAATAATTATTATTCAAATATGTAATTATGTGAGCTTATTGTATTAAAAAGAAATATTTAATTAAGCATGATGTTATTTAATTAATTTAATTATTAATTAGAGAGTTAATAATTTGACATTATTTATTAATGAGAAAATTATTTATGTGACTATGTGGATTTATGAGAAATTATTATATTTTATTTAAAATATATTAAATAAAATATTGGAGTTATTTTATAAGGAGTGTGACATTAATTAAACTATAGTATAAGATGTTTATCAAATTAAATGAGAATGAATTATATTGAATAGCCAAACAAGGCCTTAGTAGTGGTTGAGGGCAGTTAACCACGAATTGGTTAACTGACCACAACTACGTCAGTTTAATTATTATATGTGACGTCTTCTTCTTCATTCATTCCATTATTGCTAAGTCTGAGAATTATCATAGAGAGAGAATTAAGAAATTGAGAGAATTGTGAGTTGTTTGATTGATTGAGAAAGTTTAATCCCTCCTATCTACACTAATCATGAGTAATTCTCTCAAACTCAAATTCTACTTTTTTACGTCATTTAGTTTTTATGAAAATGGCTTTCAATCAAGTTACGTGGAATTTACGTAAATTGGGAAATTGAGTTAGGAATATATGTAATAATTAGAGTAGCATAACATGTTTTATATATATTTTATATGATTCCATATCATAAGTTTGATAAATGATGACTTGATATTTCAAAATTTACTGAGTTTGGGTTTTGGCCATATGGCCTTATCGTGATATTTCATGTATTGAGCGTATATTATCCTAAATTTTACATTAAGTATGTTTGTTATGCATGTTGATACGAAGAGACCAAAGTTTAAATAAGCGGATTCGATTGTTATAACGAATCCGTGGTGACAATTTTCATGTTTTATTTTCAAAACCTTCAAGAACATCAAAACGATGGAAGTAAATGTGTTGATTTTGCAAATTATGTGTTGTAACTTGTTAAAAATCATGCTAGATGGGTTAAGTAATGATTATATATGTATTATAATGATTGGGTAAGTCTAAATTAGGTGTAAAAATAACTAATTGGAAGTTATTGCCATATCCATGTATATAATTTTACACATGATTGATTTTTGGCCTAATTTAGCCTTTATATATATTCATGACTATGAGCAGCTATGAATGAGAAAATGAGCACAGGTAACCCAGCTTCGAATGTTGGCGTTACCAAACTAAATTACCACCCACAAACGATCGAAAAAAAAAAAAAATAAATAAATAAATAAAAAATAAAAATAAATATTTGATGAAAATTATTATTAAAATATTTATAAAATAAATTAAATATTTTAATTGAGATATTTATGGAATAAAATAAATATTAGATGAAAATTATTATTAAAATATTTATAAAATAAATTAAATATTTTAATTGAGATATTATGGAATAAAATAAATATTAGATGAAAATTATTATTAAAATATTTATAAAATAAATTAAATATTTTAATTGAGATATTTATGGAATAAAATAAATATTCGATGAAAATTATTATTAAAATATTTATAAAATAAAGTAAATATTTTAATTGAGATATTTATGGAATAAAATAAATATTAGATGGAAATTATTATGAAATAATTTATTAAAGTGTAATAATAGTAAGAAAATGAAAATATTCTAATTTAATTAAGTAATTAAATTAGAAGGGTAATAATTTATTAAATAAAGTGGAGTTTATATTAAATAATTAAGTGAAAATGTAACTAATGAATGTAAATGAATACATATGGTATGTGTGTAGGATTTGTGGTGAGCGGAAGTAGTAATCGTTTAGCTTCATGCGAGGCAAGTTTCTAACCCTACTTGTCATTATTGTTCAAGTTATTAGTTACCTCGAGTAAATTATCGTTACTATTATTCAAGTTCAATTGTTATATTAAAGATTTATTATCTTTTCAAAGCATGATTCAGTTATACAATAATTGTTCTATTGTATACTTCTTGAGATTATTATTCAAATCGAATATCATTATTGTTGAACCTTATTAGACTAGTGAACTTTATTGATTCAACTAGTCCTTGGTTGATGAACGTTCTAAATTTCAGAACCCTTATTGAATTATCCAAACCAAACTTCCTTTAGTGCGGACTCGAATGTCAAATTGAGATGAACAACCTGCAAAGGATTTACTTATCGTTAAGCGTTAAGATATTATGCGCGTATGGTACTAAGGGAAATTTGATCCCCAAGTGCGAGAAGAAAGGTCCATAGTCTTATGATATTAAAGGTTTCAAGTATAACCCTTGATAACCTAGGACATAATTCAAGGTCTTATGACCCTCGAATTCTTTTGATTCTTGTTATTCATTCTTGATTCAAAAGTTGAGCTTTCATTCGGATGTTTTTGATTTACTCGCGTGTTATTATACTTGTTATTTCATTATTATACTTGTGGGCAATAGTGCTCACTCTTGCTTAATAATAACATTGCGATTAAGAACGAAAGAACGATGAACCTTCCACTAGTAAAGGCAAGCAAAGTTAGAGGGCAAGACTTGTTATTTTTATTAGAGATGATGAAGACTTGATTTATTTTTATTAGATGATGTATTTATTAGTTTAAGACTTATTATTAATGATGTTATTTAAGACTTATTTGTTTATGATTTGCATTTATTATGGGTATGATTTAGATGATATTTGTTTAACTCGAAGATTGTATTATTATTATTTGGATAAGAAACCAAAGAGATCTAGCTTGTAAAACCCTTAAGGGAAGATTTTTCATTCTATTAAAACAGTCATTGCAACTGGATTTCATAACTTATTTTTATCTATCAATTTCAAGATAGATACATACGATGATATTTCACATAACCTTGTCATAACATGAACACAAAAGGATCCGTCAAACTATGGAAAACGATTCAAATGTTTTCGGGTTTTCCCCAAAAATGGGGATCTTGTTGCCTACTTTGTTACAAGATATACATAACAACTTAAAAACAACAAAAATCATAATCGACCAAAGATCTGTGCCCACTGACATTTGTTGTCAGACCATAGTTTAACTTTTTTCCGGATTTTGTAAAAACTCAAATCCAAGCCTCTAGATGTTATGGATTCAACATCTAGCAACCCAGGTCATCATTAGACACTATAACCAACATGTTTTAACAAAAATTTCAAACATCAAACAACAGAAAATTTGACAGAAATCAAGCTAGGGATTTATACCTTCTATGATTAATTTCTAATTCTGGCTTTTGATTTGGTTAGGGGATTTCGTGGGGCGGATCTTAGTGACTGAAATACTTGCAAATTTCGTGAGTTAGAGAGAGAGAGAGAGAGTCTTGGAGGAGAGTTGTGCAAAAAAATGAGCTACCAAATGAAATATTTCTCTCTCCAATCTATAAATATAAGCCTTATATTCAATGTATTGGCTAAGTTACTGTTGATTTGCTGATATTTTTTATCACATGGGTTCCCTAGGGTTGGCCAACAACTCCACATAGGTCAAAATCTAACATTCTAGCTTTAATAATACAAGGGGTAAAATAATCTTTTGGCTTTCTAATTTAATGGCATTTTGATAACTTGTCAAACCCTTAGGGTTTAGGGTTTGGGTTAGGGTTTAGGATTTGAACCATTTTAGGTTTTAAAAGCAAAATTCTAGGATTTCCAAAATTAGGATTTAAAAATAAATAACAATTTAGTTTCCAAAAATATAAATTAGAGTTTACTAAATATAATTTGTTTTCTAATTTGATTACTTGAACATTTGGGTTTAAAATTTACTAATTATAATTAACCTTGATCATTAAACAATCAGGGTTTATAATTAGTAATTAGGTTTTTTAAAATTACTAATTAGGGTTTGCACAAAAATAAAAATAATATTAGTTTCTATTTTTTTTAAAAATTAGGGTTTCTTAATCGTGTTTAATTTTCTAATTACATTATACATGAACATTATGATTTTAATGTCCACTAATTAGCATTTAGCTTGCAATTAATAATTAGGGTTACCAATTTGGCAAATTAGGGTTACTAATTTACAAATTAGGGTTTCTAGCTAATTAACTTAGGGTTCTAGGTATTAGGGTTTTAAATTACTAATTAGGTTTACCTTAATTAACAATTAAAATCTATCATACATGATAATAATCACATTAACACAATTTTTGACAGATCAAAATCTCCGGTTTAGATTTCAAAGTAGGGTTTCTAATAATTAGAAAATTCAAATATAAACTAGGGTTTTAAATTTACAATTAGGGTTTCCTAATTAGCATATCATTAAGTAACGCATAATATAAATTATATAACACGGTTATATAACAGTCTTAAATTTCCCATTTAAATTAAAAAAAATAGGGTTAAACAAATTAATGATAGGGTTTGGTCATGATACAACATAATTGAACAACCATTATCAGTCCACACATATACAATACATATTTATGGCACTGAAAAATAAAAATATAATTAATAATATATTATTATTCTTATTCCTTGATCAAAATCTCATATTAGGGTTTGGATTCCATATCTGATTTATCTGGCATATAAACCATTAATAATTAAGTTAAAATAATTAACTTACTAATCATACCAAAATTCATATAATAAAATAATTATTATAATTATTCTAAAAATCCTTTCATATATTATTTAAATAATATAATTATCATATTTTCCTAAAAATAATGAATAAAAACATTTTTACTATAAAATTAAATATTATAAGAATATAATTTATAATGATCAATAATCCTAAAAGAAAATTAATTGTACTCATTCATGTAATAAATATATTTTATATTCATCACATAAATACATACACATTATCTTGGCACATATTCCCCATATTTATTTTAATAAATATAAAAAAAAAAAATTATCATAAAATTTACGATTTAATTATATAGAAAATATCGGGTTATTACAAATCCACCATGCATGCGGTAGATCACGTAGACGAGTTATTCTAACGAGAATAATAAAGAATAGAATAACGAAGAATTTACCGTGCATGCGATATATAGATCGCATGATGAGGTTATTTCAATGAGAATAATAAAGAAATGGAATAATGAGAATAATTCACGAGGCATGCGATAGATCACATGCAGCACGAGTTATTCTAATGAAATAATAAAGAATGGAATAACAGAAGAATTCACCATGTATGCGATAGACCGCACAGTTAGGTTATTCCAACATAATAATAAAGAATGGAACAACAACCCTTACGAGTATTGAAAGAAAATAACTCTCTTCATGAATACGAAAGAAATAATACCCCTTACCTTAGAAAAAACTGGATACTGGAATAGTGAGGTAGCAGACTTCTCTTCTTCTTTCTCTTTATAATAATTGCTCTTGTGAGACTTTGTGAATTGGTGAGAAATGAAGGAAGAATGAGCTTCTATTTATAGGAAAATATAGTTTCAATAATTGCACATTTTGGGGCTCGAAATATTACAGTATAATACCTTTCTCTTTTTCTTCAGTTTTAATTTAGTCCTGCAAGTATTATCAAACTTGCACCACCTCCCCTAATAGTAAATCATGTGAATCAATAGTGTAGACACTCGAAATTTTGTTTTCCTGTTACTAACTGTGCATGAGGATAAAATTGTCTTTTTTACACTCCAGAGATAACCCTGGAGGACCACAACATCAATTGTGACCCCGAAGATAGCCACGGGAGATCCAGTTTCCAACCCCGGAGATAACCCCGGGAAAACAGTTTCCAACCCCGGAGATAACCCCGGGAAAGTCAGTTTCAATCTCGGAGATAGCCCCGGGGGATCAAGATCAAAGCCTGGAGATAGCCCCAGGAGGTCAAGCCAACCTCATAGATAACCCTGAGGACAGTCAAAGTCAACATCAAGTCAACCTTAGAGATAATCCTGAGAAAATACTGCTACAACTGCGCGAAAATCGAAGATAACCCCGGTGGGGGCAAAATGGTCATTTTTCCAACTCAACTTCACTTCAAATCAAATACACTTATTTTAACTCAAAATACTTCAAAAGATGCCCCACAAGAAGCATATCTTAACTTTCGAGCGCAAACTACGCAAAACGACTCAACGAATTGCCTAACGGAAACCCGAAAATGCCATTTTCGGTCATGGACCCATCTTCCTGGAATCAAAAAAGGGCAAATCTTATTTCATTGTATAGCTCTCGGAAAGAGCTTTCCGGAATGATATGGCACACTTCCATCGGACTCCCGAATTGAAAGTTATGAGCGACCGAGCAAACAGCGCGTTGTCCGAGTATACGTACTTCGACACGGCGGGACCCATATTTTGGGCATCCCGGGCAGCCGCAGGTAGACCTGCGGCTCCCCCCTCTATAAATAGAGGGCTTGGGGTGGCCATATTTTCAAGAGAGAAGAGCGAAGAAGCCCTGCCCAATTTGCTCTGTACTCACCCCATACTGAGTGCTTTCTCATTTTAAACACCTGTGAGCTCATATATAGCTATTTTTGTACCTAGAAAAGTCAGTGTTTACCCACTTTAAAGATATAGAAGTCTTCTTTGTCAGTCAACTGTAAGCCTTCTCACACAATTTTAAGCCGTTCTCTTCATCTTTGCACACACCCTTCTTCACGTTGAGAGTCGTGTTGCGTGTGTTTTGCGGACTTGATCAAGTGGTTTCATTTTAGTTTGTATATATATATATATATATATATATATATATATATATATATATATATATATATATATATATATATGGACTAACATTATCGAGTTATGCCTCGATTGAGCCCTGAACTTGATGCCCGGAGCGTTCTTTGCTTTAATATATATATATATATATATACTTATATATATGGTATTGTCGAACTTTGTTCGATGAGCTGAATTTTACATCCTGCAGTTGCATTTACTAAACTTATATATATATATATATATATATATATATATATATATATATATATATATGCTGTTGTGAACTCTCATTACGATGCACAGATTTTTACATCAGGAATGCGTTTATCGCTTATATATATATCTATATATATATTTTACGTCCCACAGGTTTACTTAAGTGGTGGTTGATCGCTTTACAACTTTCTTTCGTTTACGTCCTACACGGAGTTAAACCTTCATGGCGTTGATTGCTTTATCTGACTTTATTTATATTTTGTCCCCTTTGGAGTTTCCTCAAGTGGTGGTTGATAACTTCTGACTTTATTTACATTTTGTCCTTTGGAGTTTTCTCTGTGGCGGTTGATACTTTTCTGACTTTATTTACATTTCTAATCCCCGTGGAGGTGCTTAAGTGGTTGGTGATCATATACGTATATATATATATATATATATATATATATATATATATATATATTATAGCTTTTATATATATACACCTTCTGCTTTCATATAAATTGTGGTATCATATGTAAGCTTAGGAATCACGTGATCCAGATTGACCTATTGGATCTAGATTCGGTTCCGTAATGGACATTGTCATTTATATGCGACTTATAAATTATTATGCGGTGTCTAAATTTCCTTAGATGGTTTCCATACCCACGAGGAAGTCGGCATTATTTTATATATTATTTTCGTACTGATGCCTCGCATTCGTAAAATAAAATTAATCAAGTTGAACACTTAATAAAATGGAAGTGTAAAAGGTCTCAATTACTATTGAGCGTCAGGGTTTGAAAAAACCTTTTTTATTAAACTTCATTGCTATATCTTGCTAAAAACTGAATTTTACATAAATTCAAACCACAATATATATATAGGTGCGACGAGGCCTCACACTACTTCAAAATAACGACACATTGACCCACACACACACACATTAGGATAATAGTTTCTTGAAAAGAAGCGGTCCATAGTGGTAACACGGATGTCGAGGTGCTAACACCTTCCCTCACATAACAAGTCCGGACCCTAATGAATCTAGATTTCTTGACCGTTTAACGATTGTCAAATCCTTTGGGTCGATGTGCAAACCTTTTCTCGATTGTGTTGGTACAACCATTTAAAAACCAATGGCGACTCTTAGCAGATCCATAAATCGACATTATACATATCGGACCTTTTCACTTGTTTTTCAAACAAATCTCACCTAAAATGAGAACACCAAAAGAACAAGTAGCGGAAAGGGACATTTAAAAATCCCGGCGTCGGCGTTGGATGTTTTTATAGATATATTTCTCATTAGTAATCATTTAAAAACAAGTAGTTAAAAAACAAGTGAAAAAATCGATTAATATAAAATGTTTAAAAAAAAGGTTTGCACGCGATGTGAAAAAAGCGTTAGTCAACCCAGATTATGATGTGACGAGTGATTGAATAATAAGTTGAGACATTCTGGTTCCATTGAATGTTTAAACTCCATTTTGTTGGTTGTGATGATGTGATCATAAAAACGTGATATAAGGATCTATGACATCGAGATCGATGAAAACAACATTTATAATGCTTCAAAAAAGGCATATCGGATCGTCGTGGAGAAACTCGCTGGCAGGTGGGCAGTAGTAAATAAAGTTGTAAATCTGATCAGATACGGAAGAAGGCTCAATGCGGGGCAGAAATATAAATAAAGGCATAAATCGATCGATCACGAAGGAAACTCGAGGCGGAGACGGAATGTAAATAAAGTATAAAAGGGATCAAGCGCCACGAAGAAAACTCCAGCGGAGCGAATATATATATATATATATATATATATATATAAGCAATAAACGACCGGATGTAAAATCGAGCTCATCGTAATGAGTTCGACAACATTCATATATATAAATATAAATATATATAAAAAATGCGAGTAAACGCAGGATATAAAATCGAGGCTCATCGAGCAAATCACACACGTTCATATATATAATATATATATATATATAAAAAGCGATAAGCGCCTCGGGCCAAGTCTAGGCTCATCGAACAAAGTCGACACACGATTATATATATAAATGTATATATATATATATATATATATATATATATATATATATATATTAAATTAGTAAACGCACTGGCATCAAGTCTAGGCTCATCGAACAAAGTTAGACACACGATTAATATATATATATATATATATATATATATATATATATATATATATATATTAAAGTAAATAAATGCTCTGGGCCAAAATCTAGGCTCAATCGAGGCATAACTCGATAATATTAGTCAATATATATATAAATATAAATATATATATATAATATATATATATATATATATATATATATATATATATATATATATATATATATATATAAAAAGATGAAATGAAACCACGAGATAGAAGTCCGGGCAAGCAAGCAACACGACTCTAAGCGTGTAGAAGGGTGTGTGCAAAGATGAAGAGAAAGACTCTAAAGTGTGAGAGGGCTTACAAATTGTTGCTAAAGAAGACTTCTATATCTTTAGAGTGGGTAAACATTGACTTTTGTAGGTACAAAAGGGCTATATATGAGCTCACAAGTGTTTAAAAGGGGAAAGTACACTGCATGGGGTGAGTGCAGAGCAAATTGGGCAGGGCTTCCTCACCTTTTTTTTCTTTCAAAATGGGCTGCCCAAGCCCTCTATTAATAGGCATTTTAGCCGCAAGTGTACCTGCGGCTGAGCCACAGGTGTACTAGAGGCAACCCGGGTGGGCCCGGGTTTGTCAGGTCGGGTCGTCTCAAAGTATGTGCACTCAGGCACTGTAATGTCCCCTCGAACTTTTAGAAGTGCAATCTGGGCATCCGTTCGAGGTATACAAGACCTATTTTGGACCGCCGTTGTCGAGAGTTGTACGATGGCATGGGATTAGAGTTTGTACGAAGTCATTGAAGATGGGACGATGCCCTCCGGTCTTCAAGCTTCAACTTTCATCCGTTACCCCGCACAATAGTCACTCGGGATTGGTTAGCCTTGTGGGACATCGTTGCGTAGAGACGTGATGTGGCATCGTGTTGACGAGATGATGATGTTGCCCTCACCTAAGTTATCACGGATTGGATTTGACAAAGGGACGTTGCTTAGACTTCGTTGAGATTGGACTACTGCAATTGTTGAAAGCCCTCATTATCACCTTTGAGGTATGCCTGGCTTCCCGATGTTATTGCCGGGTTGGTGCAGTGTACCTCGTTGTGAGCGCCGAGATTGAAGCTGGTTGCATTTGAAACAAGCATTTCCGGGGTTATCACCGAAATTGCATTCCTTGGGGCTATCACCAAGGTTGGTGGCTATTCCATGGTTGGGGCCGAGGCCCGGATACCTCGAGGTTATCTCCGAGATTAATCGGTCTTCTCTGGTGTGTGTTCCGGTATTGTATCTGCATGCCTCGGGGTTATCTCTGAGGTTGGATTTGTTACTTCCAGAGTGTGATCTGGGGCTGATGATGAACTTCCGGTAGTATCCAGTATGGATTGTCTTTCAGGGTTCTCTCTTAAAAGACGAATCTGTCCTCCTACAATGTTAGTGACAGTAGTACAGAAAATTTCGAGTGACTACAGATGCCCCTCTTTAGCATACTTATGCATGGTGATTCATGGGTAGGATAAAGAATCCTAGACACTTGAAACTCAACAAGATGAACGTGGTATTATGGGTAGTAAAATGATGCAAATGTATGATGCATGTGTATGGGGTTGTAGCCCAACATGCTGGGGATGATTGCTAGATCCATGTTGCTTCCATTGGAGATTGTGTCAATACGCACCCATTTGATGTGTGTCCAATGCATTAGGATGTTGATGTTGGAGTTATCACCAAATTCCTGTGTTATTGATAACGACTTGATCCTGAAGAGGTACCTCTTATGTGAAAGAGATATGTGGGGAGAAAGCTTGGTCTGTTTGAGGATATGTATAACATATTCCATCATCTATCCTCTTTGATAAAATTGACCTTTCCTAGTTAGTATCGCCAGAATATGTCAAGATTCTGTTGGATTTACTGCCAACAACAAATGCTGTCAGGGATGCCTGACCTTCGTTGACGTGTATTTCACTGACATGTGAATCAACGGTGAAAAATCATGGGATATCTTTGTCGAGGTTGCTTGACCCTCGTTGACATGTGAATCAACCAACCGAGGCTCTATGAGTAGATTGTCAAGGTTGCTTGACCTTCGCTATTGTGTAGATCAACGGAACATTGCGTTGTGACCCCCGCCGGGGATCCGCTGGGGAATATGAGCAGTTGGGTATGAAAACCTCGAATAGCTCCAGAGCTCTGATAGGTTTAATCGCTATCGGCTGAAATGATGTCAAGGTTGCTTGACCTTCATTGATATGTGTGTCAACGGCTGAGCATGCGTGGTTACTCCCTCCGGATATATACATGGTAACCCCCGTCGGGGACCTACTGGGGACTCATGAGTACGTACGCAACTATCGAACGGTTCTCAATGCTTCGATGGGTTTACTTGCCATCGGCTGAAATAACGTCCAGGTTGCTCGACCTTCGTTGATAGACATGTCAACGGATGAACGTGTTGTAACCCCCACCGAGGATTTACATTGTAACCCCCATCGGGGACATACGTTGTAACCCCCGTCGGAGACATACGTTGTAACCCCCGTCGGGGACATTTAGGGTAATGACCTAGAGTTGGCGGCATCGGACCTATACGAGGTATTGCCGGATGTGATTTATGACAAATGAGATCATTGGCAGGGTATACCTCGTGTTCGGGTGACTACCAATGAGTGATGTACAGATTCAAAGTCTCATCTGAGAAGACCAGGATTGTATGCTGTTTTGCTCAATCGCGTGGCATTTTTATTCCCGATTTGACCTTTCTAATTCGTAAGAACGCCTTTGCAACTCAAACTGGACCGAGCCGGAGGGGTGCGACCCACATAAGGGTGCGGCGGTGCACTTTCTTTGCGATCGCGCAGTGAGCTTCAAGACGAATCGTGGATCATAAATCCTGCAGGTTGGTCTTCACAAGTCACTTTCAACTTGCTTTGCATAGAGAAAACCGCGAGCCATCTTCAGATCTGCTGATTTCAGGCTGCTTTCTACAAATTCTATCATCGTACAAGTTTTCTATACTATCCTGGTAACGTATGCATGTATTTTTTCCAGTTTCTATCTGTTGGATTGTGAGTTATCGCACGAAATGCATCACACCCTTTCTGAAGTGATTTGGAGACTTATTGTCCAAATATTATGGATCCGGATAAGCCGAGCAGTTCCTATAGGACCACTTACGGCGTCTGGCGGAGGCTTCAAAGTGCCTCGTCCCCAGATCGCCGAACGACTCTCGTAGGTTGGTTGAGGCCGTGATTCGTCCTGTTCAGGTAGATGTGCCAGACGTTGAGGACGAGGAGGTGGATATTCCGATTGAGGATCCCGCTCCTGCTACACATGTTCCTCGTAGGGAACTCATGAGCATTCAAGTGGCAAACCCAGAGTTGCTGGGTGATTTGAGCAGCATCCATCAATGTACTTGTATGCTAACGAGGTATGGCGTTAGACTTTGATCTTCCTTCTTTCCTATTCATGAGGATTAAAGGGTTTTGATGTTGATCTGCATTTCATGCCAGTTCCAGGTTTTACACAGCCTCGAGGGAACTGGTTTAACATTCACTCCATGTACCAGGCGCTTCATCCTGACTATAGAGCGATAGTGAATGAGTGGGGATTCGGGGCATTCTTCTCCATCCTTCCCGTCGTTGTCCACAGGGTTACCTCGGGGCATTGTCTAGCGATGGTTTCATCGCACTTCGGTCACTCCATCTGCTGGATTGTGAGGTGATGATGACGCCTATGGATTGGCGATTTATCACAGGTATGGAGTTTGGAGGGGAGCCAGTGCCTTGTATGGCGAATATCACCCCTATTACCGTCCGATCCTTACTAAGAGTTCCGGCGGATGCGCTCAAAGGCAGGACTGTCCATTCAGGTCCTTTGAGCGTAGATGCTATGAGTGGGCTTTTGAGTGAGCCCATGCCTGATGATGTCAGGATCAGGGATCGCGTTCTGCGACGATTGTTCCTGATGATTATTCGAGGCTGCTTCATAGCAGATAACTCTTCTACGGTAACCTTTGCTTTGATCAGCGCCACACATGATGTGGACCGTATTGGAGAGTATGATTGGGATTCCTATCCCTTTGCCTATTTCCTCCGGGGCATGCGCATGCACTCATAGGGTTTGACTGAGGCTTGGCTAGGATTTTACCCATTTCTGCTGGTGAGTATTTCTCTTGTCTTTTCCTATTCATAGGTTAAGAGTGTTTACTAACAGCAAATGTTTTGCCACTGTGTTGGCAGTTTTGGGCCTATGAGAGGCTCCCATATTGTTTGCGTCCTGTGAGTGTGTTAGGTTTAGATACCTATCCACGAGGACGACGATGGCACCCTTCTATTTTGTCGGAGGTCCCCAGAATGTGAGGATTCACCCTTCTTGTGTATCACCGGAGTTCTTGACGGTGATACCATTATATGGATTCCCTATTCAGGGGAACACTTGACCATCGGTTTTGAGGATGGACATCCGACCGGAGTCGAGCTTTTGATTTCCACCAGGAGAGTTCCTCTCTTCACTGATGGAGGCTGGGAGCTCTATTTAGGAGAGCGTGCTATTAGGAGCACCACAAGGGAGATCCGTATACCGATCTTGTCTCCTACCAGGCGTCATTGGCCCATATCACAGTCACCCGTCACTGATATCCCATTGTTGGGGTTGGCGATTTTTTTAGCATTATCGAGAGGTCCTTGCACTCGAGACGTTCCAATGGTGGTGGCCCCTGGTAATATTGGAGCCCGATCCGCGCCACCACATTTATGGGGATATGATTCCAGGATCCTTGATAATGACGGATTGGATAGCTTGTGTCCGAGATCCGACTCATATGACCCAGATTGATAGCTTGACCCGGCAGTTGGATCAGGCACATATATTTATCCAGCATTTGGGCAAAGATCCAGCAAAGGAAAAGACATTCGTTCCTTCCAGCTCAGGCGCTGGCCCCTCAGATGACCCATTCGGTTTTGCCATCGCAGATCCTACTCTTTATAGACCTGACATCCCTGTTGATAGAGATCCAGTGACTCAGGAGGAGTTACATCAGGTGGACAGGATTGACGATGTGGGTATCGACACCATTGTCTTCTTCTGATGTGTATTCTCGTTATATCTTTTGATAGGCCTCTGTTAGATATTGGGTGGCTGTTCCCCATTCTCGCTATATCTTTTGATAGGCCTCTATTAGTAGTAGGGCGTCTGTGCCCTATTTCCCTGTATTTGTAGCTGTATAGAGATGATGTATTATATGATGATATACTTAGGAATGTATGCACCGTCTTTTCATTCCCTATTTCATATTGCCATCCATTATCTGTTATGCATATGTATGTATGTCCAGAGATATTCGGCATTGACCCCTGGATGGTCTTATGACACCACCATGCAGATGTCTTCTTGACGATTAGTCGTTATAGATCATACCCCACCATCATTGGTGGCATTGGGTATGCGATCGTGGTACGATAGCATGTCACCCCCAGATAGGGTGACCGTAGATCATTTGTTGCAGCATACCATGACATTATTGCCTTTTCAGGTTCCCGCAGGGTTTGTGGACGGGATGCTAGAGCATTGGCTACCGGATAGGTAGGTATTCCGATTTGGCACCCATGAGTTGACTTCTACTCTGGAGGAGTATGCACGGTTGACGATGCTGCCTTTAGACAGACCTTGCGTGCATTTGGCTTTGGGAGACATGAGTAGACAATTCATGACTCTCACAGGATTGTGGTCCAGAGTAGTGCAGGATGAGCTGACATCTAGCCATGTGATATCCCAGCATTTTTTATACGACAGATTTGGCTCAGAGATAGCTACTCACAACATTCTGGGGATTTCACCGCACCGGAGGACCACTGGCGTTTGGCCAGAGTTGATGTACTGTTGTTGTGCGTACTGTCGTATGTCTATATGCCACGATATATGGACGAGATAGACATTGGTGTGATCATGGCTATGAGAGCTCTTAGAGAGGGTCGTACCATTGTACCTATGATTATGGCAGAGACCCTGCGGTCGGCATCTTATTGTTGCACGTATCCTACAAGAGTGTTCACTAGGAGTTCGGTCATGTTGTACGTGTAATTTATGTCACACTTGAGACTGGTTGGTACCCTTAGACGACATGGGTATTGCTTCTCCCATGATGTGGCCATGTCATACTCCTTTCAGCCGTCGGAGTGTACAAATGCTCTGTCTTGGTCCGCATTTTTGGCAGATATTAGAGATCCATTCAGCATATTGCCATGCTCGGGGCTTTGCTCACCATACAGCTTCATTACTCACGCTCCGGGCATGGATTTTCTCCCTCTGGCTGGCTTGAGGGGCGTGATTACTTATCAACCACTGGCCGTGATGTCGCAGTTCGACCAGTTCCAGGATTTCCATCCTTTTGAGGGGGCGATAGGCCAGCGTTCAGCTTCTCGATATCTCTCAGCAGAGGATCGATCCCGTATGTATGCTTGTTGGGATCAGCATGAGATAGCTTCTTTTTCTGTCAGTCATCCAGGTAGTTCTACAGAGTATTCCGCATGGATGGAGACAGAGGTTTTTTCGGCTACAACAGTATCTGCAGTACCGAATAACGAGTCAGACGATGCAGAGTCCATGGAGGACATTGATACCTACATCAAGGAGGAGCCCGCGGCTGGGTTGCCAACATTTCTTCCAGATTCTTCTAGTACTAGTACCTTTGTGATTCAGCACTCGACACAGTACTTAGAGCAGAGTCTTCATCTGATGACCTTTGAGAGAGATTATGCTCGATCTATGATGTTGACTGCCCTTGAAGGGAGAGACGCAGCTCTATTAGAGATAGACGATGCATTAGATCGCAGAGATGCCGCTGTTGTTGAGCGGGATGAGGCCAGATCAGCCAGAGATGTAGTGATAGTTGAGTGGGATAGTACTATATCTGCCCGGGATGTAGCTGTCACAGATAGTACTGCAGTGAGGTCCCTTACCATTGGCATGATCGCAGAGATGAGCGCATATATTGATGATCATATGGTCACCATGCAGATGGCTACAAATCTTTTGGGTCGTGTATATATTCTCGTACAGGAGACCACAGCTTCACCTCCTTCCTTTGAGAGGGACGCCATGTTGGGCTTGTTAGCTCACATATATCCTGACTTGTAGATGAGATTGTATTTTCCTGCACAGACTAGTTTAGCCATTTTGTCCTGTACAGTTTACATTGTATATATCAAACAACATTATATATAATAGGGAAATATATTTTTGGATCACTTCCCTTTTAGATATGCCTTGCTATTTGCTTGATATTTTGCCTGCTGCTTCAGGGCTTGTGGTCTTGATGTATTCTGAATTCCTCCTAGGTGGATGGACATTGAGTTGTCTCTGGATAGTTCAGAATGGATCATCGATCTCTATGTATCCCTACCATCTTTGGTGTCTTGGGACTGGTTTCTGGATGGAAATGTGGAGAGGAGTGTGACTTTCCTCTCTGAGATTGACCGCACCATAGATGGTCGCCAGTACTTCTATTTAGGAGAAGCCTAGTTAATTCAACCTCTTATGGATTCGGGTTGCTCTTCAAGGTATGACCGCAGCTTAGATGGTCGCCGAATCTCCTATTTAGGAGGAGTTAAGGTAATTTCATCCCTTTGGTCTGAAGCCAAATGAAATGTAGTGGATCGAAGGATGATCTCAGTACCAACTGACAAGGGTTTGTGTTTTGGTAGGGGGTGAGACCGCACCATGAATGGCTGCCTACGTACTCCTATTGAAGAGGAGATCAGGTCTGCGTAGTTCGAACCTGGTATACGAGGTTCAACGCTATATATGGTAGAAAGGATGTAGGAATGTTTTTGGTTGTTTTTGTTTTTGTAAGGGTAGAAATGTTTTTGTTGTTTTTTTTATTGTGACCGGGGCATATGAAATGGTTGCCTACGTACTCCTATTGAAGAGGAGATCAGGTCGACGTAGTTAAGCCCCTCGTATGAGATGAAAAGCGTAATCCCATGTGCAGGTCAGAGTGCGGGGAGGAGAAAGTTTAATCCTAGGTTGAGGATAAACTGCAGGTATGAGAAGTTTGATCCCAGGTATGGGCAATCCGTGGTGAGATGACCTAAGTTGTAGGAACGCAGAGGAGAAAGCCAGGCTGCTGGCTTGAAATGTTTGTTTCCCTGAGGGGCAAATTGTAGGAAAGTTGTAGGTGGTAAAGGGTTAAAGAACCGGAATGACTGGTGACCTGATGATTATGCACCAGGGTGTTTACGAATTACTTCAGACATAGTACCGTTTCACGGCATCTGAGTTGATGAGTTGTGGAAATTCATCGCCGTCCATTTCTTGCAATCTGAGAGCACCTCCTGTCAATACTTCTTTGACAACAAATGGGCCTTCCCAGTTAGGAGCGAATTTACCCTTAGACTGATCTTGGTTGTCAAGGATTTTCTTCAAAACCAAGTCATGTTGTTTAAACTGCCATAGCCGGACTTTTTTGTTGTAGGATCTGGCGATCCTTTGTTGATATAACTGACCATGGAAGATAGCCGCGGTTACTTTTTTCGCTCATCGTAGACAATTGGTGATACCCGCCTTTGTACCCATTGGTCTTCATCTAGCTGAGCGTCTATCAACACTCTGAGGGATTCCATTTCAACTTCTATGGGGAGTACTGCTTCCATCCCATAGGTTAAAGCGTAGGGGGTTGCCCCAGTGGAAGTGCACATTGAGGTTATGTAGGCTAACAGAGTCAGAGGCAATAGGTCAGGCCAATCTTTTTGGTTGGCGAACATCTTTTGCATAATCTTCTTGATATTTTTGTTAGCCGCTTCAATAGCACCGTTCATCTTCGGACGATAGATGACAGAGTTAAGATGTTTGATGTGGAATTTACTGCATAATTCCTCCATCATTTGTTGTTGAGGTTCTTGGCATTGTCTGACACAATCACCTCTGGTTGCCCATATCGACAAATGACATTGTTTCTGATGAAAACAATGATTACTTCTTTAGTAACCCTGGGGAAGGAGGCTGCTTTTACCCGCTTGGTAAAGTAGTCGATCATGGTGAAGATAAATCGATGACCATTACTGGCTTTAGGCTCAATGGGCCCGATAACGTCCATTCCCCACATTGAGAAGGGCCAAGGTGAACTCATATTATGGAGTTCCCGTGGAGGGGCGTGTATAGCATTCTCATGAATCTGGCACTGATAGCATCTCCTGACATGGTCATTGCAATCAGCCTTAAGAGATATCCAATAATGTCCCGTCCTGAGGACTTTTTTGACAAGGAGGGGGCCACTCATGTGGGGGCCACAGACTCCACCATGGATTTCATCCATAAGCCTTTGGGCTTGATCTTTGTCTAGACATCTGAGGAGACCTAGTCCTGCATCTCTTTTGTAGAACGCATCTCCACTCAGGTAGATTTCATAGCAAGTCGATGGATCCGCCTTTTCTCAGTCGGGCTCGCCTCAGCGGGTGTAGATCTATCTCGCAGATATTCCTTGATATGCTGATACCAAGGAGGTTGGATGGGAGGTAGCTCATCCGATACTTCTCCACGTAATTCCATAGGTCAGGGCCTTGTGCGGGGGAGATCGCGACGCTTTCGACAAGTGTTCGTTTATGCGATATGCTGAATTAAGGAAGCCAAAGTTGCAAATGCGTCTGCAAAGTCATTCCTAGTACGAGGAATGTGTAGAAAGGAGATTTCTTTGAACTCCAAAACCATCTGTAAAACTTGCAGATGGTAAGGCAGCAAATGTAGTTCCTTGGTTTGATAGATTCTGGTGGATTATCTGATTACCAACTCCGAATCTCCAAAGACAGTTAACCGACTGATGCCCATTGAATGAGCAAGTTTTAGCCGCATGAGATAGCCTTCATACTCAACCGTATTGTTGGTGCTGACAAACTATAATTTGACGGCAACGGGATACTGCTCCCCCATATCAGATACTAGAATTGCTCCAGCTCCAAAACCTTCCATATTAACAGCTCCATCAAAATACATCTTCCATGATTGGCGCGTATCGTACTGATGGTGTTGCTGCACTGTCATTACTCCTTCATCAGGGAAATATGTTTCCAAGGGTTTGAAATCCCCTGAAGGTGCGACGGCCAGTTGATCCGCAATTCCTTAACCTTTGATGGACTTTTGAGTCACATATACGATGTCAAATTGTTGTAGGATCAACTGCCATCTGAACAGTCGGCAATTTAACATAGGTTTGTTGAACACGTACTTGAGAGGATCCACACGGGATATGAGATGGGTTGTGTGACCATGGAGGTAATGTTGTAACCTCATGGAAGCCCATGCTAAAGCACAACACGTCTTTTCGATCAGAGTGTACTTATGTTCACTGCTGCTGAATCTTTTGCTGAGGTAATAGATAGCTCGTTCTTGGCCTCTATCATCCTTCTGTCCCACAATACAGCCCATGGCATTGTCACTTATGGACAGGTATATAAACAGGGGAACATCATCCCTGGGTGGCACCAAAATAGGAGCTTTGACTAGCTGTTTCTTGATAATAAGGAAGGCCTTCTGACACTCGTCATTCCATTTCATGGAGGAGTTCTTCCTTAATAGCTTGAAGATTGGTTCACAGGTTGCTGTGAGTTGGGAGATAAACCTGCTAATGAAGTTGATTCTTCCCAAAAATCCCCGTACTTCCTTCTCCGACTGAGGAATGGGCATTTCGGTGATGGCTTGGATTTTGGCAGGATCCAGCTCAATCCCCTTGTGGCTGACTAGAAATCGAGCAACTTGTCTGATTTAACACCAAAGGCGCACTTAGCTGGATTCAACTTTAAGTTGTACTTACGCAACCTGTTGAACAACTTTCTAAGATGGTCTATATGGTCATTCTCCTTCCGGGACTTGACAATGCTGTCATCCACGTAGATCTCTATCTCTTTGTGCATTAAGTCGTGGAAAAGAGCCATCATAGCTCGTTGATAGGTAGCTCTGGCATTGATGAGGCCGAACGACAACCGTCTATAGCAAAAAGTTCCCCAAGGAGTGATGAAAGCAGTTTTCTCATGATCTTCCTCGGCAACCATAATCTGATGATACCCCGCAAAGTAATTAGCAAAGGAGTACATGTCGTATTGCGCAATATTGTCAATGAGAATGTGGATAAATGGAATGGGAAAACTATCTTTTAAGCAAGATTTGTTCAAGTCCCGGTAATCCACGCAAACTCGCACCTTCCCTCCAGGTTTAGGCACGAGCACAATGATGGATATCCACTCAGGATATGTAGACACCATTATGATGCCAGCTTGAAATTGTTTCACAATTTCTTCTTTCACCTTCAAACTCCATCCAGGTTTCAATCGCCTTAGCTTTTGCTTCACTGGCTTAAATCCCTCTTTAATAGGAAGGCGATGAAGGACAATGTCAGTGGACAAACCCACCATGTCTTCATGAGACCATGCAAACACATCCTGGAATTGGGTTAATAGCGTAACCATGTCATTCCGTTGGTTTGGGGTAAAGTCTGAACCAATCTGGATTAACTTAGGCCTTTCTAAGGTTCCGAGATTGAAAGAAGTGGTTTGATCAAGGTTGGGTTTAGGTTTGTCTTTGACCCACTCTTGAATTTCTGGAGGCACCTCAATGTCATCTTGTATGTCCACCAAGGCTGAATTCATCTCTACATCAAAGGTACAATCCTTGTGGAGAAGTGGCACCGTATCAGTGAGTACAGGCACATCTAAATTCAGAGTCCTGAAATAAAATATGCTTTCACTTAGTATATATGAAATGTGTTGATCATACACAGTGTTAGCATATGCTGGCAAAATAAACTGCTAATATTGTACAAAAAAGTAAGCAGTTATTATATTTATAGGGCAGAAAGAGTTTCTGCCCGCTTTACCCTTGACGACCAATGCAAGGGATGTTATTCCAATTGGCAAGGGCAAAGTCCGGGTGGACTGCAGCGATGGAGGGATTGTCATCATCCTCCCTGTCCCGAATGATGGCCATTACATCTGGGCAATCATCGTCTGGGGTGTATTTGTTGGTATGCTCGTCATGAACGATGATGCGTATGCCTAACATCATTCGGATGACGTCTTGCTTGATTCTTTGTTCCTCTTCTTCCACTGCGGGATTTGGAACAAAGATTTCTTTTCCTTTCACCGGTACCGGCTTGGGACATAACATAGCCATTACATTGGCTGGCACCTTTACGGGAGGTTATGCAGACTCAGAGTTTGAAGGTGAAGATAAATGCCACATGGTTGAAGCTGAAGGAATCTGCTGATGTTTATGAGGATTCCTTTGACTAGAACTGGCAGAATAGCCTAGCCAATTTGTTCCAAATTTGCACAGTTAAGCGAATTGGGTACTGATACCACAGCAATCCTTACCCAACCCTTGTCCCGCTTTTATGACCCAATGACATCATTTCTTGAGTGGCCGACATTACCTCGGCAGAAATTTTGGGTTCGGGTAATGGTGCTCCAATAGCATGGTATTGGGTATTGCTTATTTCCAAAGCATGAAAACTGACCGGTTCCACATCTGCATTGGCATTGATGAATGGCATGTCTCCATGCTAAGGAATCTCGGTTTCGGCGTTATTTGTGACCCGGGCTATTCTTGATAATGTATTTCAACTGTTGGTGAAGAGTGGAGGGGACTTCCCCAGCCATATGAATCCATGGTATTCCCAAGAGCAGGTTGTATCCCGAATCTATCTTGAGCACATGGAAAGATACGCAGAATGTGTGAGGACCAATTTCGATTGGCAGCTCAATTATTCCGACTGAATTTCGCCGGGCTCCATCAAAAGCTTTGATGATGGTATGGCTACTCCGAATTCGGTTGAGATTGATGTTCATCTTCACCAAGGTAGCATATGGGCAGATATTCAGAGAGGAACCTCCATCTATTAAGACTCCAGCTACCATATATTCGGAGGACAAGACCGCAATGTGCAACGGCTTGCAATAACTGGTCCCTTCGTATGGTATGTCATCATCAGTGAAGGATATCACATTGTTGTTGAAAATGTGATCGACCAGGTGTTGAAAATTTTCCATATCCATTGATGTCGGGAGATAGGCTTCTTCTAAAACCTTTAACAAGACCTTTCGGTGATTCTCGAAAGTTAGGACCAAGTCCAAAATTGATATTTGTTGTGGAGCTTCTTTCAAGCTTAAAACCACCGTAGCTTCATTATGACTCACAACGCGGAGGAATCCTTCGATCTTCTCCATGGGTATTTTCCCCTTTGATTTGGTGGTGGGCTTCATCACCCGTTGGGGAAGATACAGTGGATTTTCCTTCGACACTGTAGCAGTTGTATGTGAGGTGGATCCTTCACCTTCTCCATAATTCCACAAAATTATGTGCAAGCTAACAATAGGATATTGTGCTCTACACGGCAAGTTGATTGGCTCGGGAGCGGCCACTTTCAAAGGATTGTTGACTCCCTTGAGTTGAATTTTTGGCGTTGTGAGTAATGTATTAATCCCATCAGTTTTAGTGGATATGACCGCTACCACACTCTTCCACTTAGTAGGGCCTGCATTCTCACTTGCACGTAACACAAGATCGCCGTCGTCCATTGGCGCAGAGACACCACCGTCGATTAGATTTTGAATAAGGTGGCGGAGTGCCCAAAGATTCTTACATCTTTGTGTGACCGCGAGACTGGGAGTGATATTAACATACTCCATCAGAGTTGTACCGTCCTGAACGGGGGTTGATTGGAGGTAAAAGGGAATTGATCCTTCCTTCATTGATTAACATATGAAGGATTTCCTCCATAGGTTGGCTCAGATAGGTGAATTCCCTTTTGTTGGCGAAATCCCGACGGGCTTTGGCATTTACTCTATTTGTCACTTTGTCTTCCAACATTTCATTTTCTGAAAGTGACGAGGGAATATTCATGACAATAGGTAGGAGACTGGCATGCTCCTAGCTGATTAACTGACGAGTCACTTGATGCTGATAAGTTACTAATTCCGCTAATTGTTCAATTTGTTTGCAGAGAGCTTTCATCTTTCGTTCCATTGTGAACTGGAACTTGGCATAATCCCATTTGTCATCACCGTCTTTGATGGTCTAGGAAGAATCATAGCTGAAATTGGAACTCTGTCCACTGCTCCAATTAATCATGTTGACCTCTTCTTCTTTGTGTTGAGGAAGAGGGTTGTCTTGTACGTGAGGCTGATCTGGTTTGGTGACCATAATCTCCCAATTGTCTATCAGGTCTTGAATCTTGTGTTTCAAGGCCCAACAATCCTGAGTATCATGTCCAGGTGCCCCGGCATGATACGCACATTTCCTAGCAGCATTAAAACCCCGTCCATTAGGGCTGGCTGGTGGAAGAAGATGTGTGATTTTCTTCTGTGTTGTCAGAAGATTTAAGATGTTCTCGAGGGTATCCCCTAAGGGTGTAAACACTCGAGGGCGTTTGACTTCTCCACCTTTCGGTATTGGAGGGTTTGTAGACTGTGCTGGAAAGGGAGTGTAGTTTCTCCTTTGAATAGGCATGTTTTGATTGCCTTTTTGCCCCTGTAGTATCAGGGAAACATCTTCTTCTTTCTTTTTATGGACCCTCCGGTTTGTTCCCATAATTTCAGTTGGATGTAATCAAAGAACAACTTTGAGTGCAATTAGGTCTTGAATCTTTCCCGACTTCAATCCCATCTCAATACATCTCCCCATGTTTGACCATTTTAGAAAATGGTTTGCCGATCTTAAGCTAAAACTCTCTCATAGAGAGGGAGCTTCTTGTATGTCTATGAAAGTCATGACCATTTACGATTCTCATCATGGAAGGACTAACTTGGGCGACGGGACGTCTCCACCTCCGAGCATACTCTCTGAAAGACTCGTTAGACAGTTTCTTGATCTTGGTAATTTGATACCGATCAGGAGCCATCTGAGTTTGAAAGTTGTATTGAGTGAGGAAAGCATGTGCTAGCTTTTCCCAGCTATGGATTTTGGAGTTGTCTAATCTTGTGTACCACGAACGGGCTTCTCTAGTTAGACTCTTTTGGAACAATTACATTCTAAGATTTTTGTCCTCTGCATAAGATCCAAGTTCTCCAATAAACACTTTTAAATGTGTGTAAGGATCTCCTAACCTGTCATATTTTTCAAAGTTAGGAGTTTTAAATTTTTCTGGATAATGGACCCCAGGAAACATACACAGATCAGCATATGAAACACTCCCGTGTGTTCCAATTCCTTTAATAACATGAAGGGTCTCTTCTATTTGGAGGACTTTCTTTTTGTTGTCACCAGTGTTTGGATCTCCAGTGGGATGGGCAGCATCATGAGTTTTGTTGGTCGTATCCAACTGCAGTTCAGGTATGGTAATGACCGGGATTCCTCCTTGCGTGGAGGATTTAGCATGTACGGGTATTTTCTGACCCTGTGTAGACTGGTGTAATTCTTTGAGTAGAAGAGCAAAATCTATAATTTGTTTGCTTAATCCATCGAATTCTTTGTGAGAAACTGGATTAAATTTAGTTTGGTCGGATGACGACATGATTGACTGCAGGCCTGTTGCCTTTTTAGACTTTGAGCGAGTAGTAGGTCCGATTGATTCCCTACGAAAGACTTGCATAGTTTAGTCTTTAGGGAATGTATATAATAACATGCTATGTGATGTATCCTTTTTAGGAATTTTTATCCTGCACAACGGATGTCAGCTGTTTATAGTATGTTAATTAAAATATGTATGTGTACACACCTCTTCATATTTCTCATTACATGGAGATAGATATGGAATGAAATTACATGTAATTGAAATGAGAGCATGAAGAGACTTTCCTCCGTTTTGGGTTTATTAGAGCCTGACTTATCTTAGGTTACTCTCGCGGCTTTTTGGCATGAAGGTTCCCAAATCATCGCAATCTACTTGACGGGAAGTTAATCCGGTCTTTCAACTGGAGTGAATTTGGGTGGTGCCTTTCCTGAGCCTCGAAGAATTAGTCTTCTCACGAGTCCAGTAATCAAACACCGACGGGATAGCCTCCTGGTGGAGGGACCACACAACATACATTCACATACATCGCGTCTCACCGTATGAACATGATGACATGTGCGAAGCACTAATATCACAAGAAGATATGGTGCGAAGCACTAATATCACAAGCAGTTATGGTGCGAAGCACTAAGTGCAATAAGGAAATGCATTCGTACACATTCATCAAATGTAAATGCAACATCCACACACAAGCAGATAACAATTTTGAAAAGTTTGAAATAGCGGCTTAAGTCCTCTTACTGGAGTCCCCAACAGAGTCGCCACCTGTCGACGTCGGGATTTTTAGATGTCCCTTTCCGTTACTCGTTCTTTGGTGTTCTCATTTTAGGTGAGATTTGTTTGAAAAAATAAGTGAAAAAGGTCCGACATGTATAATGTCGACGATGGACTGTTAAGAGTCGCCAGTTGGTTTTTTAAATGGTTGTACCAACACAACCGAGAAAAGGTTTGCACATTGACCCAATGATGTGACACTCGCTAAACGAATTCGGTGAAACCGAAGATTTATTAGGGTCCGGGGACTTGGTTATGCGGGGGAGGAAGGTGTTAGGCACCCCAGACATCCGTGTTACCATGGTGACCGCTCTTTCAAGAAACTATTATCGAAATGTGTGTGTGTGGGTCAATGTGCTATTATTTGGAAGTAGTCGAGGCCTCGTTCAACCTATATACGGGGTTTGAATTTATGTAAAAATTCAAATTTTAGCAAGGTATATGAATGATGTTTTATATAAAAAAGGTTTTTCAAACCACGATATTCAATAGTAATTGAGACCTTTTACACTCCCATTTTATTAAGTGTTCGGCTTGATTGATTTTATTTGACAGATGCGAGGCATCCGTACGAAAATAATGTACAAAATAATGCCGACTTCCTCGTGGGTATGGAAACCATCTGAGGAAATTTGGACACCGCAGAATAATTTACAAGCTGCTTACAGCTGAAAATGTCCATCACGGGAACCGAATCTAGATCCAATAGGTTGAATCTGTGATCACATGATTCCTAGGCGCACAAGATACTGCAATTTGTATGAAAGAAGTAAGCAGGTATATATATAAAAGCTGTAAATATATATATATATATATAGACAGGATCACCAACCACGAAGCACCTCCATTGGGGATCAGAAATATAAAAAAAGCTGTTAAAAGCTATCAACCGTCATGGAGGAAACTCCAGGCGGGACAAAACATAAATAAAGCTGTAAATACGGTCAACCGCCACGAAGGAAACTCCAGGCGGGACGAAATATAAATAAAGCTGTAAATATGGTCAACCGCCACGAAGGAAACTCTAGGCGGGACGGAATATAAATAAAGCTGTAAAAGCGATCAACTACCACGAAGGAAACTCCAGGCAAGACGAATATATATATATATAAGCAATAAACGCATTCTTGGATGTAAAATCTGTGCTCATCGAATGTAGTTCGACAACAGCAGTATATATATAAATATATATACAAAAAAGCGAGTAAACGCATATGGATATAAAACCTGGGCTCATCGAATAGAGTCCGACATGACAGGTTCATATATATAAATATATATATATACAAAAGCGAGTAAACGCTCGAGCATCAAGTCTAGGCTCATCGAACAAAGTCGATACACGCTTAACATATATAAATGTGTATATATATATATAGGTCTCCATCCACGAAGAACCGGTTGTTGGGGAGCAACCCATTTGCCACCGCCACAAGCTCTACCGCTTATAAAAAAAAAAAAAATTGTCCAAGGTCAGAGAGCTTGTGGCGGTACAGCAAAATGGGTTGTTCCCAACAACCTATTGTTGTGGATGGAGACCCATATATATATATATATATATATATATATATATATATATATATATGTGGATCACCAACCACGAAGCACCTCCATTGGGGATCGAAAAATATAAAAAAGTCATTAAAAAGCTATCAACCGTCATGGAGGAAACTCCAAAGGGACAAAACGTAAATAAAGTCAGAATCTACGGCCAACCGCCACGAAGGAAACTCCAGTAAGGACGAAAATATAAATAAAGTCAGAATATGGTCAACCGCCACGAAGGAAACTCTAAAGGGACGGAATGTAAATAAAGTCATAATGACGATCAACTACCACGAAGGAAACTCCAGGCAAGACGAATATATATATATATAAGCAATAAACGCACCGGATGTAAAATCCAGGCTCATCGAACAGAGTTCGACAACAGTTCATATATATAAATATATATATACAAAAACAGAGTAAACGCACCGGATATAAAACCCAGGCTCATCGAATAGAGTCCGACAACAGTTCATATATATAAATATATATATATACAAAAGCGAGTAAACGCTCCAGACCGAAGTCTAGGCTCATCGAACAAAGTTGACACACAGTTAACATATATAAATGTGTATATATATATAGGGTCTCCATCCACAGCAACCGGTTGTTGGGGAGCAACCCATTTTGGCCAGCCGCTACAAGCTCTACCGGCTATAAAAAAAAAAAAAAAAAATGTCCAAGGTCGGTGAGAGCTTGTGCAGAATACAACCAAAATGGGTTGCTCCCCAACAACCGTTGTTGTGGATGGAGACCATATATATATATATATTAAAGCAATAACGCACTGCATCAAGTTCAGGCTCATCGAACAAAGTTCGACACACGCTTAATATATATATATATATATATATATATATATATATATATATATATATATATATATATACAGACTGAAATGAAACCACGGACCGAAGTCCGGGCAAAAGCAAGCAACACGACTCTCAACGTGTAGAAGGGTGTGTGCAAAGATGAAGAGAAAGACTCTAAAGTGTGTGAGAAGGCTTACAGATAACTGCTAAAGAAGACTTCTATATCTTTAGAGTGGGTAAACACTGACTTTTGTAGGTACAAAAGGGCTATATATGAGCTCACAGGTGTTTAAAAGGGAAAAGTACACTGCATGGGGTGAGTGCAGAGAAAATTGGGCAGGGCTTCCTCGCCTTTTTTTTCTTTCAAAATGGGCTGCCCAAGCCCTCTATTTATAGGTATTTTAGCCACAAGTGTACCTGCAGCTGAGCCACAGGTGTACCAGAGGCAACCTGGGTGGGCCTGGGTTTGTCAGGTCGAGTCTTCTCGAAGTACGTGCACTCAGGCACTGTAATGTCCACTCGAACTTTCAAAAGTGCAATTCGGGCATCCGTTTGAGGTATACATGACCTATTTTGGACCGCCGTTGTCGACAGTTGTACGATGGCATGGGATTAGAGTTTATACGAAGTCATTGAAGATGGGATGATGCCCTCCGGTCTTCAAGCTTCAACTTTCATCCGTTACCCCGCACAATAGTCACTCGGGATTGGTTAGCCTTGTGGGACATCGTTGCGTAGAGATGTGATGTGGCATCATGTTAACGAGATGACGATGTTGCCCCTCACCGGTGTTATTGCGGATTAATGATAAAGTGAGACGTTGCTCGACTTCACGAGATTGGTACTTTATGATTGTTGAAAGTCCTCATTGTCACCTTTGAGGTATTCCTGTCTTCCCGATGTTATTGTCGGGTTGGTGCAGTGTACCCTCGTTGAGCGCCGAGATTGATTGGTCGGTTGCATTTGAAACAAGCATTTCCGGGGTTATCGCCGAAATTGCATTCCTTGGGGCTATCACCAAGGTTGGTGGCTATTCCCATGGTTGGGACTGAGACTGGATACCTCGGGGTTATCTTCGAGATTAATCGGTCTTCTCCGGTGTGTGTTCCGGTATTATATCTGCATACCTCGGGGTTATCTCCGAGGTTGGATTTGTTACTTCCAGAGTATGATCTGGGGCTGATGATGAACTTCTGGTAGTATCCGGTATGGATTGTCTTTCAGGGTTTTCTCTTAAAAGACGAATCTGTCCTCCTACAATGTTCGTGACAGTAGTACAGAAAATTTTGAGTGTCTACAACAGGTTGGTTAGGAATATGAAAGCAAACAACCTTACGAAAAGCTTGATGACTAGTTAACCAATCGATTCCTAAAATTACATCAAAGGCAAGTATTTTCAAAGAGATAAGATCGACACGTAACGTGAGGGTATCGTTTTGAATCAAATAAGATTTATAAACAGTAGAGGTAACGAAGGTTTCTCCTAACAGAGTTTCAACCGATAAGTCAAAGTCTAATTTCTCTTGAGTCAAATTTAAACGTTGAGCGCAAGCAAGAGAGATAAAAGAGTGGGTAGAACCGGTATCTAACAAGGTATAAACTTCGCAAAAATTTATAATTAACTAACCCATGCTAACTTTGTTCGGGTTACTCGCTTTTTGAGAAGTCACGAAAAATGCTCTCCTTGAAACCACCGACTTTGTTTTGTCCGTATCCGCCTTTGGTGCCACCGTCCTAGCTGGACTTGATTTCGCTACAGGACAAAATCGAGCTATGTGACCGTCTTTTCCACAACTAAAACATACATTGGAAGGCTGTGAACAGTTTGGACTTATGTGTACCTCCTCCCGTATCTATAGCATCTAACTCAAGCGGTTGTTCTCCTCCCCTAGAATTTGTTCTTTGGTGTTGGTGTTCTCACGTAAGCGTCTTCCCATCATCGTTAAATCTTCTCTTCTTGAATTTTCCACTTTTATTATCTTGGCCATGATTACCACCGAAGTGGTTACCATTTCTTGCCAGATAATTTCCTCCACGATGGTTATCATTATTCCGATGGCCGTTGCCACCAGTACGATTATTATCGTGTTATTGGTCGTTACCTTTTGGTTGTGCTGACTCATTATCGCGCTCCAATAACTGAACCATATTCACAACATCTAAATATAAACATAATTTGTGAGAAATGAGGTATTGACGTATTTCAGGTTTTAAACCTCTTAGAAACATTCGTGTCATTCGCTCCACATTATCAACCAAATGGGATGCAAACCGGGATAACTCCGCAAATTTAGCCTCGTATTACGACACGGTCATATTGTTTTGCTCCAACTTGATGAATTCCACCTCCTTCATGTGACGAATACTTTCGGGAAAGTACTTGTCGTTGAATAGCTCTTGGAACTTCTCCCAAGACATCTTAAGTGCGTCAGGCTGGGTAAGTTTTATAGATTCCCACCAGTAATCTGCCTCTTCACGCAACATAAAGGTGGCAAAGGGAACCTTTTGCTCCTCGGAGCATCCCAAGACATCAAATATCTTGGTGGTCTGCTTTAACCACGTCTCCGCCTTAAGTGGTTCTGGCTTTCCCAAAAACTCTGGCGGTCCCAGCTCCTTGAACTGCTTAGAAGTGACCATCCGAGAGTTGCTAGTGTTTCCACCTATATTTTGAACAAGAGTCTCTCTCGCCTGATGTTTCATGAATTGCATAAAGCCTCTGATCATCCCATCGTTCATCATCTGATTAGTGTTGTTGTTTACCTGAGGATTATTGTCTTCCTGTTGCATATTATCCTGGGTATTGATCGTTGGTGACTCAACGGTCTCATGTGTTTCATTGTTTATCTCAACATTTTTAGATGTCATTCTCAAACACTGTCACAAAACAAGGGTTAATTGATATGTCACATATTATCCCTATACTCTGACCGACCAATTAAATACCAAATAAACTTAGGTAGGTCATACTAGCGAAGGAATTCCCCGTCTCTCCCCTCCTAGATCTTGTCTCACATCTCAGCCAGGGATCATATCCCTAAGTTTTGATACCAACTGTGATGCCCCCAAAATAGGTATACATCACCCATCTTGAGTGGCCAAATACATCTTACAAAATTCAAATACAAGTTAATTATACAACAGTCGTGTAAAATAGGACAAAACATAATCTAAGAGTTTTTAATAAGAATATTGTCATCTAGATAATATCCACACTCAATGGAGTCCTCATTACATTTATTGTCACACTATTTATAGAATAGTGAGGACTACTAAAACAACCATCTGGACCGTCAATCCGTTCCCCGACTCATCTCAACTATATTCTCCTTTCCTGAAGAGAACAGTGAAAGAAAGGGTGAGCTCAACTAGCCCAGTAAGAAATATTATGACTAAGATAATGCAGAATAAATTATCTTTAGCCTTCAACAGTATAACAACTGATAGAATACAATAGACAATATGTTTTAGATCAACAACTGCAGCGGAATAAGCAATCCATTAGAAGAGTCAAGTAGAGCATAAAATCTACTATCTTCTATGATTTAAAAAGTTTTTCATCACTTTTATCGCTGAGACTCAGCTTAATAAATAATCCACATCATCGAATCACCCCTACACTATGGCCAAGGATATTCTTTAGTATCACGACCATAAATTATCCATGCACTACGGGCCAAGGATATTCGTGTATTCATCAATGGTCATGATCATGCCAAATAATCCCTGGTCATAATCATACCAACAACTGTCCATCAATGAACTACAGGCCAATGAGGACTTTTATCACATCATTCGTTACATTACGGTCATGATTATACCCAATAATCCCTGGTCATAATCATACTAAGTCCATCTATGCACGTAAGCCAAAGATGACTTTCATCACAATATAAGCATGAGGATGTTGACCATAACATAACAATTCAATAAAACAATTTCAAGGATAAATTTTAAAGATTTATAATTTCATTTATCCAGAATTCAATAACGTTCAAATTGTCAACATGATACTGCTTTGTGGAGTAAAATTCAAGAATAATATTCATGTAACAAAAATAATTTGGACAGAAAAGAAATTTATTTTTCGGGTAAATTGTACCCCGTGAATATACCCTATGAACAGTACTTCGGGAATAGTACCTTATGAATAGTACCTAGACATGAAAAGTACCCCAAATACCCGAGTGAATAATATTCAGGAGAATAGTAATTGGGTGAATAGTAACCCGTGAATAGTAACTCGTGAATAGTACTCCTGCATGAAAAGTGCCCCGAATACCCGAGTGAATAATATTTGAGTGAATAGTAACTGGGTGAATAGTAACTCATGAATAGTATTCCGTCATGAAAAGATCAATAATTATCAACAAAGCTCAGAATAATATTTCCATGAAAAGATTATGGATGAAGCGCAAATATTAAGGATATTCTTCTAATTTCATGGAGTAAGGAAGCCAAAACTTTAACCAACTAAGTATAGTAGAATATATGAAACTGCAAATGGATATTCGCCCGCCATGTGATAATCCACGTAGACAGATCATTTCCACAATTTAATAAGGAATGAATACGAAGGATCATTCACCATGCATGCGGTAATCCACATAGACAGGTTATTCCAACAGAATAATAAAGAATGGAATAATAGAAGAATTCACCATGCATGCGGTCGTCCGCGTGTAAGATCCCCAACTTTTATGAATAAAGAATAATTTTTTCGAAATATATTTTTGAATATTATGGTGTGGATTTGATATAATGTTATAGTTGTGGGTAATATTTATAAATTTTGCAAAGTAAGCAAGTGGTTATATAATATTCGATTGGTGGGGAATATTCGTTTTAACGAGGGAATATTAAATGACGACAAATCATTAGTGGATCCCACAACGGAAGTATTATTCGTAGTTAGAAAAAGCGACCAATTATCTTTTTATAAAAATAACGGCGAAAGTGTTACCGTTAAAACTGTTGAACTATCCGGTAGTAAAAGTACATGAATACGCGTGATTGCATAGCAGCACACGGTATTGATTATTGATGCTTACGTGAGAAGTCACTTAGTTATACTCAATTATTGCTACAGTAATTGCTGCATCATATCTCTCATATTATTGATTCAATTATTGTCACAGTATCATCTACATAATATTTATATTATTAAATCAATAATTGAGATGACAAAGTTATTCATATTATTATTTGCAATATTGACAATGTCTAGAAGTTCTGTCAAGGAGAGGTTTGGTCACCTAATTGCGCGCCAATAATGAGAAATCCTTATCGAAAAGCCCCCTCTTTCCTGAGAACGACCTGGTTGTTAAATATTGGGAGTTATAATATTAATGATGACTAAGTTCATATTGATTAAAGATGAAATTGATAGTTCCATTATGTGAGAATTATTAGTGTTAGTAGAAATCGACATCTATTTCGATAATAATGGATGTCTAGATGTTATATTGATCAATCGGGTAATTAATCGGATAAATGAGCAATTAATTGCTATTAATTCACATGCTTATAACTATGTGTTCACATGTGTGTACTATTGATTCACATGATTTACTATTAGGAGAATTGGTGCAGGATTGATAATACTTGCATGATTAAATTAAAAATGGAGGTATAGATGAAGGTACTATACTGTAATTAGTTTTTTCACATGATTATACTATTAAGTCACATGAATGAACTATTAATTCACATTATTTACTATTAGGGGAGGTGGTGCAAGTTTGATAATACTTGCAGGACTAAATTAAAAATAAAAAAAAGATGAAGGTATTATCTTTGTAATATTTCGAGCCCTAAAACATGCAATTAACGAAACTATATTTTCCTATAAATAAAAGCTCATTCATATTTCATTCTCACCAATTCACTAAGTCTCACAAGAGCAATTATTATAGAGAGAAAGAAGAGAAAGTCCGCTACCTCACTATTCCAAAGATCCAGCTTTCTTCTAAGGTAAGGGTATTATTTCTTTCAGTATTCATGAAGAGAGTTATTTTCTATCATTACTTGTAAGGGGTTGTTATTCCATTCTTTATTATTACATTGGAATAACTTTTCTGCATGCGGCTCTATCGCATGCACCGGTGAATTCTTCATTATTCCATTCTTTATTATTCTGTTGGAATAACCTGTCTGTGCGGTCTATCGCATGCCTGGTGAATTCTTTTGTTATTCCATTCTTTATTATTCTGTTGGAATAACCTGTCTACGCGGGCTACCGCATGCATGGTGAATTCTTTTGTTATTCCATTCTTTATTATTGTGTTGGAATAACCTGTCTATGTGGACTACCGCATGCGTGGTGAATGATCCTTCGTATTCATTCCTTATTAAATTATGGAAATGATCTGTCTACGTGGATTACCGCATGGCGGGGAAAAATCTATTTGCAGTTTTATATATTCTATTATACTCAGTTGGTTAAAGTTTGTGCTTCTATACTCTATGAAATTAGTAGAATATCCTGGATATTTGCGCTTCATCCAGTATCTTTTCATGAAAATATTCTTCTGAGCATTCTTGAATTTTACTTCACAAAGCAGTATCATGTTGACAATTTGGACATTATTGATTTTTGGATAAATTAAATTATAAATCTTTAAAATTTATCTTGAACTTGTTTTATTGAATTATTATATCATTGTCATCATCCTCATGCTTATATTGTGATGAAAGTCATCTTTGGCTTACGTGCATAGACGGACTTGGTATGATTATGACTAGGGATTATTCGGTATAATCATGACCGTAATGTGACGAATGATGTGGTGAAAGTCTTCATTATTCGGTATAATCCACGTAGATAGATCATTTCCACAATTTAATAAGGAATGAATACGAAGGATCATTCACCATGCATGCACAGTGAGTCCACATAGACAAAGTTATTCCAATGTAATAATAAAGAATGGAATAACGTAAGAATTCACCGTGCATGCGATATATAGACCATACGTATGGAGTTATTCCAATGTAATAATAAAGAATGGAATAACGTAAGAATTCACCGGCATGCGATAGACCATACGCATGACGAGTTATTCCAATGAATAATAAAGAATGGAATAACAACCCTTACGAGTATTGAAAGAAAATAACTCTCTTCATGAATACGAAAAGAAATAATACCCTTACCTTAGAAAAAAGCGGATAATTTGGAAATAAAGGTAGCGAGACTTCTTCTTTCTTTCTCTATAATTTCTCTCTATAATAATTGCTCTTGTGAGACTTAGTGAATTAGTGAGAAATGAAGGAAGAATGAGCTTCTATTTATAGGAAAATATAGTTTCAATAATTGCACATTTTGGGGCTCGAAATATTACAGTATAATACCTTCCTCTTTTTCTTCATTTTTAATTTAGTCCTGCAAGTATTATCAAACTTGCACCACCTCCCCTAATAGTAAATCATGTGAATCAATAGTAAATCATGTGAGTCAATAGTTCTAAACATGTGAAAAAATAAATTACAGTATAGTACCTTCATCTATACCTCCATTTTTAATTTAGTCATGCAAGTATTATCAATCTTACACCAACTCCCCTAATAGTAAATCATGTGAATTAATAGTACACACATGTGAACACATAGTTATAAGCATGTGAATTAATATCAATTAATTGCTCATTTATCTGGTGAATTACCCGATTGGTCAATATAACCTCCAGACATCAATTATTATCGAAATAAATGTCGATTTCCACTAACACTAATAATTCCCACATAATGGAACTATCAATTTCATCTTTTAATCAACACGAACTTATTCATCATTAATATTATAACTCACAATATTTAATAACCAGGTCGTTCCCAGGAAAGAGGGGGCTTTCCAATAAGGATTTCTCCCTATTGGCGCGTAATTAGAGTATCTAACCTCTCCTTGACAGAACTTCAAGACATTGTCAATATTGCAAATAATAATATGAATAACTTTGTCGTCTCAATTATTGATTTAATAATATAACATATTATACGATGATAATCTTTGTGACAATAACCTGAATCAATAATATGATAGATATGATGCGTTAATTACCGTAGCAATAATTGAGTGTAACCGAAAGGACTTCTTACGTAAGCATCAATAATCAATACCGTGTGCTACTATACAACCACGCGTATTACTGTACTTTTACTACCGGGTAGTTCAACAGTTTTAACGGTAACACTTCCGCTGTTATTTTTATAAAAAGATAATTATGTCATTTTCTAACTACGACAATACTTATGTTGTGGGGTCCACCAATGATTGTGCCGTCGTACGGATATTCCCCGATAAAAAGAATATTCCACGACCAAACGAATATTTTATAACAACTTGCATACTTTGCAAAATTTTCAAATATCACCATTAACTTTAACCTTTATCAATTTAACCATTTATGAAATAAATTTATAATTATAAGAAAATTGAATACTTTCATTTCATAAAATTCGGGGTCTTACAATTGTCTATTAGACAATATTTGTATTTAAACTTAGAGTATATATGTTGTCGTATTTTGCACGACAATTGTAATAATAAAGTTGTAGTTGTTTTCTGTACCATGTATTTGGTGACTCAGAATGGGTGATGTATACCTATTTTGGGGGCGTCACAGTTGGTATCAAAGCTTAGGGATATGGTCTCTGACGGAGACCAGGGAATAGAACAAGGAGGGGAAAGACGAGTAAATCTTTCGCTAGTGTGTCCTACCTAAAGCTTATTTGTTGGTCGGTCATAATATAGGGGTATTATGTGGATGTTAATTTCTTTAATTAACCCTTGTTTTATGGAAGTATTTGAGAATGGCAGCTGAAAATGTTAACAATGGAGTGAATGAGACCGTGGAGACACCTTTAATCACCAACCAGGAGAACGTGTAACAGGATGAAAATGTTCCTCCTATAAACAACACCACTTATCAAACGATGAATGACGGGATGTTTATAAGCTTTTTGCAGTTCATACAAAATCAGACAAGGGAGACTCGTGTACAAAATACGGGTGGAAACAATGGTAACGCGCGACTTGTCACAGCCAAGCAGTTCAAAGAGTTGGGACCACCAGAATTTTTGGGAAAACCGGATCCGATCAAGGCTAAAATATGGGTTAAGCAAATTACCAAGATATTTGAGGTCTTGGGATGCATAGAGGAACAGAATGTTCCATTCACCACCTTTATGTTCCGTGGTGAGGCAGATTACTGGTGCAAATCTGTGAAGCGTACCCAGCCAGCCGCACTCAATATGTCTTGGGAAACATTTTAGAAATTGTGCAATGATAAGTACTTTCCTAAAAGTATTCGTCATATGAAGGAGGTAGAGTTTATTAGACTGGAACAGAACAACATGACTGTGTCCCAGTTCGAGGCTAAGTTCGCAGAGTTATCCAGGTTTGCACCTCATTTGATAGAGAATGAGGAATGTATGACGCGGATGTTTCTGAGAGGTTAGAAACCCAAAATTCGGCAATATCTTATTTCTCACAAATTTTCTTTATATTCAGATGTTGTGAACATGGCTCAATTATTAGAGCGAGATAATGAGTATATTCAACCGAGGGACCATAACCAGGGTTATACCGGTGGCAGCAGTCATCAAAGCAATGACAACCAGCGGGGAAGAAAATATCCAAACAAAAGCGGTAACCACTTTGGTGGTAATCGTGGCCATGATAGTAGAAGAAGCGAGTCAGGGGGTATTCCAAAAAGAGAAGGTACAACAATGACAACGTGAAGACGTCAGCACCAGCATCAACTGTTCCTAGGGGAGGAGAACGATCACCGGTCATATGTTATAAATGCTGGATAGAGGGACACATCAGTCTAAACTGCCCACAACAATCCAAGGTGTGTTATAACTGTGGAAAGGAAGGTCATATAGCTAGATATTATCTTGTAGCGAAACTAATTCCAGCCGGAATGGTGACTCCAAAGGTTGTCCCGGACAAGTCAAATTCGGTGGTTCCTGGAAGATCATTTGTCGTGACTGCCCAAAATACGAGGAACCCAAACGAGGAGATCATGGGTAAGCTAATCATAAACTCTTGCAAAGTTTATACCTTATTATATACCTATTCTACCCATTCTTTTATCTCTCCTGCATGTGCTCAATGTTTGAACTTGACTCCTGAGAAATTAGACTTTGACTTATCTGTTGAGACTCCGTTAGGAGAAAATTTCATTACATCTACTGTTTAGAAATCTTACTTAATTCAAGTTGAAACCAACACATTACCTGCCGATCTTATTTCGTTGAAAATACTTTTATTTGATGTGATTTTAGGGATTGATTGGTTAACCACTCATCATACCAAAATTGATTATTTTCGTAAGGTTATTAGTTTTCATATTCCTAACCAACCTGTTATGCGAATTCAAGCAACCAAACAACTAAAGTAAATCACTATCACATAAAACCATAAAGCCATTTATTTATTGAAAAACGGATGTCAAGCTTTCTTCGCCCATGTCATGGACTTGAACAAAAATACGTCAAATTTGAATAATATTTTTGTTGCTAGTGAATTTCCTGACGTATTTCTTGAAGAACTTCCCGGTCTACCCCCAGAACATGAATTTGAATTCTTTATTGACCTTGAACCAGATACAAACCCCATTTCTAAAATCCCATATACAATGGCTCCTATTGAACTTCAGGAGTTAAAGGTCCCACTACATGAGTTGTTAGACATAGGTTTCATTCATCCTAGTACATCTCCTTCGGATGCTCCTATTTTATTCGTAACGAAGAAAGACGAGAGTATGCGACTTTGTATTGACTACCGGGAATTGAAACAAGTCACCATCAAGAATAGGTATCCGTTACCTCGCATTGATGACTTGTTCGACCAATTGCAAGAACCACAATTCTTTTCAAAGATCGATCTTCGTGCTGAATATCATCAGCTGAAGATTAAAACTGAGGATATTCTGAAGACTGCCTTCAGAACTCAGTATGTGCATTATGAATTCTTAGTCATGTCTTTTGGATTGACTAATGCTCTTGTTGCTTTCATGGATATGATGAACCGTGTGTTCAAGGAATATTTGGATCAGTTCATTGTTGTCTTTGCTGATGACATCCTCATCTATTCAAAAAGTCGTGAAGATCGTGAGCATCATTTGAAGTTGGTACTTCAAAGGCTTTGTGAAAACAAGCTATATGCCAAGCTGAAGAAATGCGAGTTCTAGCTTGAGGAAGTAGCATTCCTTGGGCACGTGGTGTCAAAGCATGGAGTATTTGTTGACTCGATGAAGATTGAAGCAATAAAAAGTTGGGAGCAACCGAAGTCGGTGATTGAAGTACGTAGCTTTCTGGGCTTAGTTGGTTATTATTGGAGATTCGTGGAAGGATTTTCTCGAATCGGTACTCCGTTAACTCAGTTGACTCGGAAAGATATAAATTCGTATGGAGCGAGGGATGCGAGAAAAGTTTCCAAGAGCTCAAGAGGAGACTCATTTCGGCACCTGTTTCGACAATAACATCTGGTTCGGATGGATTTGTTATCTACAGCGATGCTTCAGGCAAAGGGTTAGGATGTGTTCTCATGCAACATGGGAAAGTTATAGCCTATGCCTCGCGAAAACTTAAAGAATATGAGAGGAATGATCCTATTCATGATTTAGAGTTGACAGCAGTCGTTTTCGCATTGAAGATCTGGAGACACTACCTGTATGGGGAGAAAGTGGAGATTTATACGGATCATAAAAGCCTCAAATATTTCTTCACCCAAAAGGAACTCAACATGCGACAATGATGTTGGCTTGAGCTGTTGAAAGATTACGATCATACCATCCAATACCATCCTGAAAAAGCAAACGTGGTAGCTGACACATTGAGTAGAAGATTATATGAAGGTACAAGTGCGATATTGTCAACGCAAAGGCCCATTTGGTATGACTTGCAAAGGATAGAGATAGAGTTAAAGACTCCAGGGACCCACGTGATGATGTCAAATATACGAGTAGAACCGACTTTAATCGATAAAGTTAAAGATGCTCAAGCTACGGACCTGGAGCTAATGCGTATGAAGAAGAAAAAGTAAGAAGGTGCTATTCCAGAAGTAAGAATCGATGAAAAAGGAATACTTCGAGTCAACTCCAGACTTTGTGTTCCAAATGTTTCTGACTAGAAGCATAAAATCATGATGGAGGCACACAACACACCGTTTGCAATCCATCTTGGGAGTACCAAAATGTATCATGATCTTCGACATACATTTTGGTGGAGCAATATGAAGAGAGAGGTCGCGGAATTTATCTCGAGGTGTTTAAATTGTCAACATGTAAAGACGGAGCATCAAGTGCCAAAGGGTCCATTGCAACCACTTGAGATTCCAAAATGGAAGTGGGAACACATTACCATGGATTTTGTTACGGGTCTTCCCAAGGTTTCTCAAGGCATAGATGCAATTTGGGTTATTGTTGATAGATTAACCAAGTCTGCACATTTCTTATCGATACGGGATACTTATTCCCTTGAACGTCTTGCTCATATGTATGTGAATGAGATTGTGAGGTTGCATGGCATGCCAGTATCTATAGTTTTGGATCGTGACCCAAGATTCACTTCACGATTTTGGGTTAGCTTGCAAAAAGCTATGGGCACGGATTTACGATTCAGTTCGGCATACCATCCTCAAATGGACGGGCAATCAGAAAGGACTATTCAAACTCTTGAAGATCTATTAAGACTATGTGTCCTAGATTTCAAAGGGAGTTGGGATAAGTAGCTACCATTGGTGGAATTCTCCTACAATAACAGTTATCAGGCAAGTATAGGTGTGGCTCCATTCAAAGCATTGTATGGACGAAAGTGTCGCTCTCCAGTATGTTGGAATGAGGTGGGAGAAGCAACGTTGTTAGGACCAGAGTTGGTACGTATGACTACAGAGAATATCCAAATGATCCGAAAATGTATACAAATGGCACAGGATCGACAAAAGAGTTATGCGGATCTTCATCGAAAGGACGTGGAATTTAATATTATGGATCATGTATTATTACGTTTAGCTCCATGGAAGGGAGTTACAAGATTTGAGAAGAGAGAAAAGCTCAATCCACGATTTGTTGGTCCATTTGAGATTCTTGACCGAATAGGAAATATGGCCTATAGACTCGCATTACCTCCAAGCATGTCTCGTGTTCATAATGTTTTTCACATATCTATGCTTTGTAAATATGTGAAAGACCCGAACCACATTATTGAGTTAGAACCAGACGAGATAGCCGAAGATTTAACGTACGAAGAGGTACCTGTCAAGATCTTGGATATGAAGGAGCAAGTCCTAAGCACAAAGGTTATACCACAAGTCAAAGTTTTGTGGAGGAACCATACTATTGAGGAAATGACCTGGGAGTTGGAATCGAAAATGAAAACGAGGTATCCTCACCATTTTGAAACACCAGGTACGTACGTCACTTTCGAGGATGAAGTTTTATAAGGAGGGGAGGTTGTAAGACCCCAACTTTTTATAAATAAAATTAAATTTCCTCTAATTATTATTTTGAATAATAAGGTGTTAATTTGATATAATGCTTTGATTATGGGTGAAATGTGCTAATTTTGTAAAATAAGCAAGTGGTTATAAAATATTCATTGTTGTCGGGGAATATTCGTTTGGTCGTGAAATATTCTTTACGTCCGGGAATATTAAATGCGACGAATTTGCCAAGCACCATTTGTGGGCCCCATAACGGAAAACGTTCGGATGAAGAAAATGACAAGTTTGAGTTTTTATAAATAACGACGTAATTATTACCGTTAACACTGTTGGAATACCCGGTGGTTAAAATATAGTAATACGTGTGGTTGCATAATAGCACACGGTATTGCATAGTATTTTTGAATTATTTATTCTTACGTAAGAATGCACTACTCAATAATTGCTACAGTAATTATTGTTCAATATTTTATTTTATTGATTCAATAATTGTTACGTTGATATTTTATATTACTGTTGTTTCAATAATTGTCACTGCACAGTATTTCACATTATCAGATCAATAATTAATATTATTTGAATAATATTATTAGATAGAATTATTGACCATATCTAAGGAAGTTCTGTCTAGAAAAGGGATTCGGTCACCTAATTGCGCGCCAGTAAAGAGAAATCCTTATCGAAAAGCCCCATCTTTCTTAGGAACAACCTGGTTGTTATTATTGTGATTCTGTAATATTATTTGTGAATAATTAATTATTGATTTATATGATAAAGAAATATTTATTTTATGTGGATATAAATGAATGAATTAATGTTGAGGTATTTTATCAGTATTTTGTCGGAATGGAGGTATTAAAAATTATCTGTATGTGGATTTCGGTCATTTTTTTTTGGAATTTGGAAAAAATTTCTTCTACAAAGTTGTAGAGAATTAAATTTCCTATGGAATGGACAGAATGTTCATATTTTTCTGATAAAAGGGCTATTTATTATAAATTATTGAAGTTTCAAAAATAAATATTTTTATTAAAAATATGGTGGGCCCCACTTTTGGTTGGTGTGGAAAATGCTGAATTTTGGTGGGCCCCACTAGTGGTGGCTAATAATTTTGTCAAGAAGGTGTGCTTAGGAAAATTTTAAAGAATATTAATATTTTATTAATTTAGTTTGCTTTGGCATTCTGACATTTTCCTATAAATAGGGTGCTTAGTTAGAATTGAAAATCACACCAAAATCAAAAGTTTTCTCTCTCTATAATATCGAGCGTATTTTATGAGTATTTAGATACTTTAAGAGTTGTTATTCAGTGCAAGTTTCCTTCAGCGTTATATCCAATATTTCAGTCAGAAGTACTATTTTTTTGAGGTAAGAGATGTTATTTTCTTTGTACATGATGTTATTCCGTTCAATATCATTATGCCGAAATATTGGTATGAATTTTTTAATGAAATTTTTACCTTTTTATGTCGAGGTTACTATTCACGTATACGACACTATTCATGAGTACTATTCACGCAGTATGATTTTTCTTGTGAAATTTCTACATTTTCGTGTCGGGGTTACTATTCACGTATACGGCACTATTCACGTATACAGCACTATTCACAGAAAAATAAAATTTTCTCTTCTTTGTCCAAGTTGTCTATTATGGTTACTATCTTTGATTGTATCCATGTTTTGATTTTTATTCTTGAATTTTGCTCCACAATTAATTATTATGGAGTATTTTTGAACTTGGATGAACTAAAGTACGAATACCTAATCTTTGTACTTTTATCTCACTGGATTTGTTTCTTTAAGATATTTTTCATCATTCTCAGTCTTAAATGGTGATACTTGATGAATATCTTTGGCATGTAGTGCAAAGATGAATAATTACCTGATGAATATCTTTGGCCCGTAGTGCAAAGATGGACAGGTGTTGAGATGAACATGACCAACTGGTGATACAAATGAATATCTTTGGCCCGTAGTGCAAAGATAAATATTTGGTTCAAGATGTATATTGATTGATGTTACAGGGATAAAATTTTGATGATGGACTTTTAAATCATAGAAGATAGTAGATTTCATTCTCTACTTAACTCTTCTAATTAATTGTTATTTTCGCAGCGACTATTGATCTAAAACTCGTTGTCCATTATATTTTATATGATTTTTTGAAGGCTAACGATAATTTGTTGTTCATTATCTTAGTCATAGTATTCTTTACTGGGCTAGTTGAGTTCACCATTTTCCTTTTTATTCTATTTTTCTTCTCAGGAGGCGAGAATATAGTGGAAACTAGTCAGGGTGTGGAGTGATGGGTCCAGAGAGTTGTTTTAGCAGTTCTCACTATTTTGTAAAATAGTGTGATAATAATTGTAATGAGGACTCCGTTTGAGTTTGAATATTGTCTATTAGACAATATTTGTATTTAAACTCACAGTATATGTGTTGTCGTATTTTGCACGACAATTGTAATAATGAAGTTGTAGTTATTTTCTGTACCATGTATTTGGCGACTCAGAATGGGTGATGTATACCTATTTTGGGGGCGTCACACTTTTGCTTCTCAGAGCATCCTAAGACATCAAATATCTTGGTGATCTGCTTAATACATGTCTTTTCCTTAAGCGGTTCTGGCTTTTCCAAAAACTTCGGTGGTCCCAGTTCCTTGAATTGCTTAGAGGTGAGCAACCGTGAGTTGCCAGTGTTTCTACTTGCATTTTTGCACAGAAGTCTTTCTCGCCTGATGTTTCATAAATTACAGAAAGCCTTTGAACATCCCATTGTTCATCATTTGGTCAGTGTTGTTATTTACCTGAGGATTGTTGCCTTCTTGATGCACATTATCCTGGTTATTGATCGTCGGTGACTCAACGGTCTTATGTGCACCATTTCTTATCTCAACATTTTCAGATGTCATTTTCAAAAACTATCACAAAATAAGGGTTAATTGACATGCCACATATTATCCCTATATTCTGATTGACCAATTAAATAACAAATAAGCTTAGGTAGGTCATACCACTACAAGAAAAAGGCCTTATTCCGACGGAATATTCCCTCAGAAATAAAGTATTTCCGTCGAAATATTCCATCGGACATTCGGTCGTATATATACATGTCGAAGATAAGCTCCATCAGAAATTCTGTCGGATCCACCTTATCTTCGATTAACTTAGCTCTGACGGCATTTCGTCGAACATAAGCTATCTACGACTGAATATATAGGACGGAATATTATGTCGAGTATAATATAACTTATTTTCGACGGACTTATTCCCTCATAATTAACCTATTTCTGACCGGAAATTAAAATAAACCGACATTTATTAAAAATTGGATGATTGTTAAATCCAACGGAATTTCCGTAGGAGATCCCTTATTCCATCAGAAATAATTGTGTTTTTTAATGCAGATTTGAAAAGTTCAGTTTCCAGGTGTTTAAACCCATTTATGTACCTGTAACCTATCACAACCTAATAAACAGTAATATAAACATGTATCTCACATTCAAATATGCAACGTATCGCTTAAGTGTAATATCCACCAAAACGTAATCTTCAACTCATTATCATTCACATTCACATTCACATTCAAATTTCCACCAAAACGTATTATAAGCTAATGTTCCATAAATATAAGCTAACCAATTACAAATATAAGCTAATGTTCCATAAATGATAAATAATATAATTTACAATACTTATACAGCCGCAATTAAACACTACAATATATACAAATGTTCTATAATAACATTCATACAAATGAACTATAAACTAGTAAAAGTATCATCATCGGGCGGAGGTGAACGACATTGTTCTGGTGTATGGAAAGCAATGTCGTCCTTCACCGTCAAATCATCGCCAAATCTTCGCCATTGCCACTCTATTGATAGAATAAAATTTTTAATCATTAGTCCATATATATATATATATATATATATATATATATATATATATATGTGTGTGTGTGTGTGTGTGAGAGAGAGAGAGAGAATTAACAAGCTAGCCTTAATTGAAAATAACATAAACAATAAGAATACCTGAGTAGGCGACGGCGGACGAAAAGCCTCCTCCAAGAAGGTAATCACCATCCGGAGCATCTCGTCACTCCAAGCGTCGAACTGGTCCCGTGGTAATCCCACACTCCTTGCAGAGGCCCATACTATAATCTCCTGAGCAATCTGGTGAAGATGAGAACTAGAAGGCAACTGCTGACGCCGAAAGACCGTATCAGTATCGAACCTATTCGACACGGCCCTATCAACCACAGGAAGATATCGTCATCCAAGCCAACGCCCGTATGAGATGGTCTGACATGTGCTCTCGAACGCTGGCACTGGCTGGAGCCTATAAAAAGATACAAATTTGATTACTAATAATAATTTATATAATGTGATAAATTCGGATAATTTGCGTAAAAAATAATAAATATTACCTCCAGGAAGTGTATATGCGGGTATCCTCGGCAGACCCAACACTCGATATCTACCGGTACTGCTAGTAGGGGGATCCTAAGATACAACCCATAGTCTCAGCTCCTCATCCCGATCAAATACAATATCAGGAAGAGGGGTGGTGAAATCTAATGGCTCAGAACCCCTCCTAATAGCCTCTAGCTCAGCTATACGCTCGTCCCGAAGCCTTTGAAATCGGTCTTGTAATTTATTTTGAATACGTAAGTTTAATTATATCATTTTATTTACGATTGAATATTACTAAAAGCTAAATAGTAAGATGAGTTTTACCCGTATAACTAAAGCTGCCTGAGACAAAGCACGCTCGGCCTTAGGCATGTGGGCTCGATCCCAAAACTCTAAAATGGTAGGATCTCGGCCCAAGGTCCTCCTCAAGGCCTAATAAAAACATTCATAAAACAGGTATTAAGTAATTGTGTGAGAACTTGATAACTAAATAACTAATTACAATGCACTTACCGTCTTCAACTCCTCGAACGATTGAGAACCAGTGGTGTGTACTATCTAGAGCTGATTATGGTTCTTCTTTGCTCGCTTCGGACTTTTTTTTGAAGTCATCGACCTCAGGTCTTTACATAGCCTCCCAGGATAAATCGGAGACTATACGGGGCTGATGATCTCTGATGGTGGTCCCGGGCTGGTCCTTAACTGCCCAGGCTACCCTCTGTCGCATCTCATACAGCCAGCCAGAGTAATTCTCAGCGATATGATGCTCAATCACATCGTCGCCAACTGACTGAGAGATGCTCGGGTCAAATCTATAATAAACCTATAACAAAAGTTTTAAAATTAGGAACAATTGATTTCGTCATCCTAATACACCTATGTAGTAATTAATATAATATGCTTAACTTACGTGGAACTCCCGCAAGATGGTCTGTATAAAAGTGGCATCGTACTGCCCATACTGGGTGAGCCGCATGAAACCTCTCGGGAGATGCGTCAAGTAGATCGCGTGTAGGGTGTGCTTAGCAATCGGGTCTAGTATACTACAGAAAAAATATAACAATATGTGTTATGTGAATTATGTTTTACAATAACTATCAGAAATATTAACAATATATTAACACTTGCTATCTAGAATCGACATCCACCGGTACTATAAGTGGCGCTGCCAGTAGACGACCAAAGATACCGAGGTTCGTCCCTCGGTGTCGTCATTGAGGTGCATCTGTAATAATTGTATTTAACTGAGTTAATAAACATTGTAACTAATGGAGCTTGAGATATATTTAAATCCTAGTTAAGATAACTTACTAGCGCCTGAAAAAGAGCCTCCATCGTGGCTACCGTCTTCAGTACCGGATCAGCCACCACCTCAGCGACCTCCACCGCTATGTCTAGCCATGAATTAATATCCTACTGTAATAACGAAATTGGTAGATTATGAATATGTAAGGTTTAACAATATGTGATATGTTCTAATATGAATACTCATTTTCAATTACGTACGTCATCAAACCCATCAGAATCAAAGTGTATATCATTCTCGGATTCTGTATCTTCCTCATCCTCAGTTTTGAGATCAATTTCGTCATCTTTATCATCCTTAATGACGACATAATCATTCATGTGTACATTTTCCTCGACATCCTCATCGTCAAGTACGTCAATGACATCAGTACTCATCACATCTTCAGCATGGAACACTACGGCCAAAGGGTTGCTAACATCTTCTTACAACACCTCATCCATACCAAACATATTATCAGCATTAAATGAACGTGTTTTAGTTGTGACTACTGTGTACCAGGGGCTTTGAGTATTTACGACATTAGGAGCGTAATACACTTCAATCGATTAACTTGCTAACACGAACACGTCATCAGACTTTAACACCGACTTGATATCTACGGTTGTGATTCTATTACGATCAACTTTAACCCCCTTTTCAGTATCGAACCAGCTACACTTAAATGTAACTACCTTTTTACCTCCGTGACAATTGAGCACAACCACATCCTGTAAACGACCATATTAATTGGACTCATAATCTTGGTAGCAGCTTCTTAACACCACAACCCCAGAATTGACTGATGTGAGTTCATTCAAGTCATCGACTCTAAATCTGTACCCGTTCACCATGCAACCGGGAAAAGAACTAACAACTTTGTATTGTCCTTGGATGACATCTATAAAATGCTCAAAAATGTTCTCCGCTTCAACCATTTTCTTAAACCACTGTTGGAAATTAGCATTAGTGACTGTTTCCGACTCTGCTGCAGTAAAAGCAGGGTTACAAGCATACGCTTCCTCTTCCAATGAACTACGAAAATAGTAACATATATAGATGACTACACTTATAAATTGCACTAAATACCATAAATAAGATGAGACTTACGTGATGTATGATGATACTTTAGGCATATTTAGAAGCACATGTGTAGATACAATCTTCAACTCTTTGTCGCTTAAGTAAGTCAGCGTCTCATGGCCAAATGGCTTAGCCGAATATGTGAATACAGCTAACTCATCATCAACATGTGACATTGGACCAACAACCTCATTCCTTCCTAAACGGTTGTACTTTGTTGAGACAACATCGTCAAAATACAATGAGCAGAAGTTGACAAGCTCTTCCTCTGTATAGCGTTCATCAATAGAACCCTCTACACGAGCTTTGTTCTTGACTTTTTGTTTTAATCGACGCATATACCTAAGATATATTCCAACAAATATGAGTATTATTAATATGAGCAACATAAAGCAATTAGTAGTTTATATTACCTCTCAAAAGGATACATCCACCGATATTGCATCGGTTCTCCAAGTTTGAGTTCATAAAGTAGATATATAGGCAAATGTTCCATCGAGTCCAAGAATCCTGGAGGGAAGATCATTTCGAGCTTGCAAATGGTAAGCACAATATTGTTCTCCATCTGCTCAACATCACTGTACTTAATTACAGTTGAGCAAAGATCTCGAAAGAATTTTGAAAGTTCGGTCAATGCATCTACAACTTTTCTGGGTAACATCTCACGAAATGCAATTGGGATCAACTTCTACATGAATACATGACAATCGTTACTCTTGAATCCAGAAATTTTCAATTGCTCAATCTTACAACGTGTTATGTTCGACACATATCCATCTGGGAGCTTCAACCCACTAACCCACTTACACACGTCTTCAACTTGTTGCTTAGTAAGACAAAATGGAGCTTTAGGCTTCGTAGTGTTAGGGCGAAGCCACAATTCTGGACTAATGTTCAATGCCTCCAAATCTTTTCAAGCATTATCATTGTCTTTGGTTTTACCACTCGCATCTAACACGGTGTAAAACAAGTTCTCAAAAAATTTCTTTTCGGTATGCATGACATCTATACAATAACGAATTAAAAGTGTGTCCCAATACGGCAACTCAAACCATATGGGCAAGTGTGTCCAATTATGAGTCTTCTCGTACCCGGCTGCTCTCAATTTACTATTTTCCTTCCCCAAGAAGGAAAATCAAAATCGTTCAACCAAATTTCAAAACCCTCAATGCCCGCGAATGACCAACAACCCCCTTCTTCTCTGTCTTTCTGTTGAACTGTGCAGACATGTTTCTGAAATGTGATCAAGAGGCAAGAATCTACGAAAGCGCTTTCAAAGAAACTACATTTCATTTATCGTCGCAACTCAAGGTTACCTTGCACATATCCCCATACACACCGGATATGACAGCTTCCCGTGAGTTGATCAACCACTAACCATCCCAAGAGCCGAAAAGTCGGTGATAGTCCATAACAAGGCTGCCTTCATCACAAAATTCTCGTATATCGATTTATCATACGCTTGTACCCCTGTCTCCCACAACATCTTTAGTTCATTCACTAACGGTCGAAGGTACACGTTAATGTCTTTTGTAGGACTTTTATTGTATTTTATTGTATTATTTTTATTTTATTTATGATTTATTGGATTTTATTTTATTTGTATTATATTATATTATATATTTTAAAATATTTTTCATTAAATTAAATTTATTTATTAAATTAAATTTTTATTTTATTTCATTATATTTTATTAAATTTAAATTATTATAATTTATTATTTTTATTTTGTATTTTATTTTATTTTATCTTATTATTACTCATATTATGTTATATTATTTAATTTAATGTATTTAATTTATTTATTAGATATAATTTAAGTTATTTCATTTAGTAACTTATTTTATTTTAATTTATTATTTTTTTTATTTCATTTCATTTCATTTTATCTTAAATTATCTTATCTTATGTTATTTAATTTTATTATTTTATATTATATTATCTTATATTATGTTATTTAAATCTATATTATTTATAATATTATTTTATTTTATTTAGTAGTACAAAAACTAAGTAAATATTACTATAAACTAGTTTATTTTAGTATTGGAAAATTAATCAAGTAATATATTTAAATATTTACATGGGCCCACAAATTTTGCAATTGAAGAATTCTGATAGAAATTCAGTCAGAAATTCCGTCGAAAATATCAAATACATTCACCAAAATTATGAACATACACTGTAAATAAGCTGCAAATGATACATAATAAGCTGCAATTGCATAAAGAAAAATAAATTGAAACATTTACCAGATGCTATACACTAAACAGAAGCTGCAATAATCAATACATTAATATTAATCCCAATTTGCACAACAGTTTGCATAACACAATAATTTTTGGCAGAACACAATTTTCGGCAGAACCCAATTTTCACACAGTTAGGCTTAGGTAGCCACAAGCAATAACCCATTTCAGCAGAACCCAAATAATAACCCTTATATTGACAATTAACACTTAAGTCCCAATTTCAGCAATTCATCTAAAATATATAAAGTAGTAGTTATATATCATCAATAGATATATATATATATATATATATATATATATAGTACCAATTTCAGTGCAATATGCACAATATAGGGCAGGAAAGTATACCTAAATATACAACTAAACCATTACTAACCTTATGCCTTAGTTTGAAAACCGGTTAATGGAGGAGAAGGAGATAGCAGAGTCCAACCCGGCCAGAACGCGAGTCATCGACGTCGGCTGCATGTGGAAGGGTCACCGGCAGTGGCGCTGTGTGGAAGGGTGGCCAGCAGTGGGGCTGAGTACAGAGAGAGGTGAAGAGAGAGAAAGAGAGAGGCGAGGTGAGAGAGCGGTGCAGAAGAGAGAGAGAGGCGAGAGAAAATGAAAAGACTGAAATGAGAAGGCGTCTGTGTAATAGGTTTTTATTAGATACTTCCGACGGAACTTTCGTCGAATATATGTGCCTCGAACATAAGCTACTTCCGACGAACTTTCCCTCGGATGTAATTATATTTTCGTCGAAGATAAATTTTGCGCTGGTGGGAAACTTTGCACCAATATGGCCCTTATACTTCCGACTGATTTCCGTCGGGGTTAGTCTATGTTCGACGGAAGTATATATGAGGGATAATTTAGTCGAAAGTACAATATTTTCGAGGGAAACTATTCCGTCGAACTTCATTCCATCGAACTTAGCCTTTTTTCTTGTAGTGTACTAGCAAAGCATTTACCCGTCTCTCCCCTCCTAGTTCTAGCCTTACATCTCAGCCAGGGATCATATCCCTAAGCTATGATACAAACTGTGATGCCCCCAAAATAGGTATACACAACTCATTTTGAGTCACCAAATACATGGTACAAAATTCAAAAACAAACTTCATTAATACAATACGACAAACGTAAGCTGAGAGTTTTAACACGAATATTGTCTTGTAGACAATATCCAAACTCAAATGGAGTCCTCATTACAATTATTATCATACTATTTTATAAAATATTGAGGACTACTATAACCATCATCTCGGACCATCACTCCGTTCCTCGACTAGTCCCAGCTATATTTTCATTTCTTGAAGAGAACAATGAAAGCAAAGGGTGAGCTCAACTAGCCCAGTAACGAATATTATGACTAAGATAATGCAGAATAAATTATCGTTAGCCTTCAACAGTGTAAAACTGATAGAATATAATAGACAACAAGTCTAACTGCAGCGTAACAAGCAATCCATTAGAAGAGTCAAGTAGAGTATAATATCTACTATCTTCTATGATTTAAAAGTTCATCATCAATATTTTATCGCTATAACACAGCTCAATAAATAATCTACATCACCGAATTATCCATGCACTACGGGCCAAGGATGTGACGCCCCCAAAATAGGTATACATCACCCATTCTGAGTCGCCAAATACATGGTACAGGAAAAAACTACAACTTCATTATTAAAATTGTCGTGCAAAATATGACAACACATATACTATGAGTTTAAATATAAATATTATCTAATAGATAGTATTCAAACTCAAAAGAAGTCCTCATTATAATTATTATCACACTATTTTACAAAATAGTGAGGACTGCTACAACAACTATCTAGAACCATCATTCCATACCCCGACTAGTTCCCGCTATATTCTCTCCTCCTGAGAAGAAAAATGGAACAGAAAATAAAAGGGTGAGCTCAACTAGCCCAGTAAAGAATACTATGAATAAGATAATGAACAACAAATTATCGTTAGCCTTCAACAAATCAAATAAAATATAATGGACAACAAGTTTTAGATCAATATTCGCAGCGGAAATAACAATCCATTAGAAGAGTTAAGTAGAGAATGAAATCTACTATCTTCTATGATTTAAAAGTCCATCATCAATATTTTATCATTGTAACATCAATCAATATACATCTTGAACCAAATATTCATCTTTGTACTACAGGCCAAAGATATTCATTTGTATCATCAGTTGGTCATGTTCATCTCAACACCTGTCCATCTTTGCACTATGGGCCAAAGATATTCATCAGGTAATCATTCATCTTTGCACTACAAGCCAAAGATATTCATCAAGTATCGCCATTTAAGACTGAGGATGATAAAAAATATCTTAAAGAAACAAATCCAGTGAAATAAAAGGACAAAGATTAGGGATTCGTACTTTAGTTCATTCAAGTTCAAAAATACTTCATAATAATCAATTGTGGAGCAAAATTCAAGAATGAAGATCAAAACAAGGATACTGTAAGACCCCAACTTTTTATAAATAAAATTGAATTTCCTCTAATTATTATTTTGAATAATAAGGTGTTAATTTGATATAATGTTTGGTTATGGGTGAAATGTGTAAATTTTGCAAAATATGCAAGTGGTTATAAAATATTCATTGTTGTCGGAGAATATTCATTTGGTCGTGGAATATTCTTGTTGTCGGGGAATATTCATACGATGGCGCAGCCATTTGTGGGCCCCATAACGGAAAACTGTCGGATGAAGAAAACGACAAGAATGAGTTTCTAAAAATAACGGCATAGTTGTTACCGTTAACACTGTTGAAATACCCGGTGGTTAAAATACAGTAATACGCGTGGTTGCACAGTAGCACACGATATTGCACAGTATTTTTGGATTATTGATTCTTACGTAAGAAGGCACTACTCAATAATTGTTACAGTAATTACTGTTAAATATTTTATTTTATTGATTCAATAATTGCTACGTTGATATTTTATATTATTGTTGTTTCAATAATTATCATTGCACAGTATTTCCTATTATCAAATCAATAATTCATATTATTTGAATAATATTATTAGATAACATTATTGACACTGTCTAAGGAAGTTTTGTCTAGGAAAGGGGTTTGGTCACCTAATTATGCGCCAGTAAGGAGAAATCCTTATCGGAAAGCCCCCTCTTTCCTAGGAACGACCTGGTTGTCAATATTGTGATTCTGTAATATTATTTGTGAATAATTAATTATTAATTTATATGATAAGGAAATATTTATTTTTATGTGGATATAAATGAAGGAATTAATGCTGAGGAGTTTTATCAGTATTTTGTCAAAATGAAGGTATTAAAAATTATCCGTATGTGGATTTCGGTCAATTTCTGTTCCGAATTTGGAAAAATGTTCTTCTACAAAGTTGTAGAGAATTAAATTTCCTATAGAATGGATATAAAATTCATATTTTTCTGATAAAAGGGTTATTTATTATGAATTATTGAAGTTTTAGAAATAAATATTTTTATTAAAAACATGGGTGGGCCCTACTTTTGGTTGTTGTGGAAAATTCTAATTTTGGTGGGCTCCACTAGTGGTGTGCTGATATTTTGGTCAAGGAGGTGTGCGTAGAAATTTTGAAAATATTTTTTTTTAAATTTAGTCTACTTTGGCGTTGTGGCATTTTTCTATAAATAAAGGGGTTAAATACACTTTTCCCCACTCTACTCTTAACCTCTAGTTTACAAATGCATCATTGATCCTAAATTTTTTACTATCAACTCATTGAACTATATATTATTTACAAAAAGGATTTTGCTGCCTATGTCATATAATTAATTATTTAATGTAACAATGATGTGGCAATATGTGGCAAAAGAAAGTTTGAGTTGGATAACTATTAAATTAAATTATACTTAATTCTATAAACAAATAGTTAAACAAAATATAAATCAAATTAATATACATAACAAATAATTAAATTAAATTAATTAATTAATAATAAAAATAAATTAATGAATAATTTTTACAAATGTATTTATATAAATTAATAAAATATAAATCAAATTAATATATATAACAAATAATTAAATTAAATTAATTAATTAATAATAAAATAAATTAATGAATAATTTTTACAAATGTATTTATATAAATTAATTAATTCATATTTTTTAAAATTTTAAATATTTTAATTTTACTTTAAAATATAAAATTATCTAATATTTTAAAATTGAAGGATTATTATTATTATTATTATTATTATTATTATTATTATTATTATTATTCTCCTTCTTCTTATTCTTATTATTCTCTTCTTCTAATTCTTATTATTCTCTTCTTCTTCTCCTTCTTCTTACCGAGACTTCTCCCAACTTGTCGGCAACTTTTGTTTCAGTGGAGACGGCGATGAGAGAGAAAGTGAAGATGATGAGGGAGGAAGGAGCAGATATATATCATATCTATATCTACAAATTCTGGATCTATTTATGACGATGACTCTAGACCAATTTTGGTAAGTTTTCTCTCTCCTAATTCCCCTGTTCATAGTTTTTCCTCAACAAGAAAGTGAAAAAAAGTTATACTGTGAGACCCCAAATTTTATGAAATAAAAGTATTCAATTTTTCTATTTTGGTAAATAGTTAAATTGATAAAAGTTTAAAGTTAATGGTAATATGTGAAATTTTTTTTGCAAAGTAAGCAAGTTGATATAAAATATTCGTTGTGTCGGGGAATATTCGATTAGTCGGGGAATATCCGTCGATGGTACAATCATTGGTGGACCCCACAACGGAATTATTGTCGGACTGAGAAAATGACAAAAATATTTTTATAAAAATAACGGCGGAAGTTTTACCGTTAACTGTTGAAACACCCGGTGTTAAAAGTACAGTAATACGCATGGTTGCATGGTAGCACACGGTATTGATTATTGATGCTTATGTGATAAGTCACTCAGTTATGTTTTATTAGTAATATTAATGTAATAAAACCGAAAAGCTTCTTATATAAAACAGAATACTTTTATAAAGTTATTCGTTTTATTAGGCTAATAGTAAAAAAAATTTATATAAAACAGAATACTTTTATAAAGTTATCTGTTTTATTAGACAATAATTAGAATATATTATACTTTATTATGCATAGTATTTGCATAGTGCCTGCATAGTGTTTGCATAGTAAAATCTTTTACAAAGTTATTCGTTTTATTAGATTATAAATAGAATATATTATATTTTATTTAAAAGATTTTGCTTTAAATATGGACCGTCCGATTAAAAGTAAATTAATCTGGACCGTTCATGAATTAGTTACTATGCAGTCCATTCTTCTATAAATAAAAGCTCATTCCTTCATTATTTCTTACGAATTTACTGAAACTCTAGAGAGAGAAACTATTGAAAGAGTTCTTCTTCTATACTCTTGAGCGTATTTCATTAGAGTTTAAGAAAGCTTTGAGCGTAGTGCAAGTTTTCTTCAAGTATATTCCCGCCCTACCAGTCGGAATACTTTTCTTTTTAAGGTAGGGGATATTATTTGTTGTAATCGTAGGGGATATTATTTGTTGTACTCGTAAGGGGTATTATTTCTTTCGTATTCATGAAGAAAACTTCTGTTATTCCATTCTTATTATTCCGTTGGAATAACTTGTTTATGAGAAGTACCGCATACATGGTGAAATTCTTCTAATATTCCGTTCTTTATTATTACAGCTTTAATATCCTCATGCATGCATTTACGTGGGACTTGGTTCCATTATTTATTATTCATCGAATATCCCATGCGTGCATTTACGCCTTTACCTAGTTCCATTATTTATTATTCTATCGAATATCCTTTTTGTGCGTTCTGTGGGACTGGTTCCATTATTTATTATTACATTGGAATAACTTGTCATGCATGCGATCTATCGCATGCTTGGTGAATTCTTACATTATTTCATTATTTATTATTACATTAGAATATCTTTGTTTGTGCGCGTACGCATGACCAGTTCCATTCTTTATTATTACATTGAAATAACTTTTCTATGTGGATTACCGCATGCATTGTAAATGATCATTCGTATTTATACGAATAGTATTTTCATTAAAAAGAGGTTTCTGCCAGGGGCAGTTTTGTATTTTTTCTGACCCTCAAAAATTCTAGAAAATTTTAAAAGGATAATTTGATGAGTTTTCTAGATTGTGTTCAAAAATGGCGATTTTTGGATGTATAGATTAAGAGTTATGGATTTTATGGGAAAAGACTATTTTAAAAGTAAACCCTTATAACTCCTTGTGGTTAACTCCAAAATTGGTGAAATTTTTATTGAGAATACATGTATATAATAGGTGTATACCCTGTAAATTTCAGAATTTTTGGACAAAAGTACAATTTATGATAAATGTCTAAATATTCGGCAGTTTTAGCCATATGAAAAATAGTAAATGAATTTTAAAATTACGAGAAAAATATATGTTCAAGATGAGACTATATTACGCTAAATCCCGAAAAAGAAATATTTTTGGGACTGATTTGGTATTTTCATGAAAATGAACTAGTTATGAGTAAATGAATTAAATATGTTATGTGAAGTAATAAAATTGGAAAATAGGATTTTATAGCTTAAGAATCCTATATAGGGTATATACAGATTTTTGATGAGGGATTTGATCATTGATGATGAAATCTTATGAGTATGGCATTTTTGAATGATTAAATGCATTATTTGATAAAGTGTAAATAATTAAAATAAATTGTTTATAAGTTTAAGAAATGACTAAAATATTGTTATAATATTAATGATATTAGATTATGAGATTATTAAGTGATTGATAACATTTGGTTATTATTGAACACTGGATAAATTGTATTACAAATGTTTAATATTTATCCTTTATCTCATTTGATTGATTCTTATATCATTGTCATCATCCTCATGCTTATATTGTGTTAAAAGTCATCTTCGGCCGTAGTGTATAGATGGACTTGGTATGATTATGACCAGGGATTATTCGGTATAATCATGACCGTAATGTTACAAATGATGTGGAAAAAGTCCTCATTGGCCCGTAGTGCATTGATGGATAGTTTTTGTTATGATTATGGCTATGGATTCTCTTCGGCCAAGGGTGCAAAGATGAATTATTTTATGGCATGATCATGACCGTTGATAAAAACACGATTATCTTTAGCCCATAGTGCATGGATAATTCGTGGTCGTGATTTTACGAATATCCTTAGCCGTAGTGCATGGATAATTCAGTGATATGGATTGATTATCGAAATTTGAGTCTCAAATGATGAAATATAAATTCATGGATGTGATATTAACGAATATCCTTGGTAGTAGTGTGGGGGTGATTCGATGATGTGGATTATTTATTAAGTCGAGTCTCAATAAAAAATTTATTATACACTTTTAATTAAGTAGAAGATTGTAGATATCATGCTCTACTTGACTCTTCTAAAATACAGTTGTGTCTTTGGCATGTAGTGCAAAGATGAATTTTTAATGAATATCTTTGGCCGTAGTGCAAAGATGAATTTATTAGTATGATTATTAGCAGGAATTCTGATTTGGTATAACCATGATTTTTGATGTTTCAGGTGAAGATAGGTGATGAAAATTTTCTTCGTCCTAGTTGCGAAGAGGAATTTAGAACCACAATTATGATTATGAATTATTCATATGATTGTGTACAGGAATTGTTGATTTATTTTACATGGATAAAATATTATTGGTGGACTTTTAACATAGAGAAAATAATAGACCTTATGGTCTACTTGACTCTTCTAATGGATTGCTCGTTCCGCTGCAACTATGGTTGAAAAGTTTTATCATCTACCATATGTTCTAAATCTCTGATTTATTATTGATGAAAGCTATTGATAATTTAATTATCTTTAGTCATGATATTCTTTCTTTGGGCTAGTTGTGCTCACCCTTTACGCTTCACAATTCCTTTCGTGTAATAAGAGTGTTGCTTAGTAAGAGTGTTCTTAGGTCGAGCGGGGATAACGAGGGAATAGAACAGTGGTCTCTAGTCATGGAGGTTCTCCTAAAACAAGATAGAAAAGTGTGTTGTATTCTATACAACATTTAGTAGTTATATTTGGTGAATCAAATAGGGTGAGGTGAACCCAACTTTGGAAGGGTGTTTTGCCACTATCATACAAGAAGTCTAATAACATACAACCTCGTGTTATTATAAGATAGGGTTGTACGCATCCACTTGCTGAGTATATCTACGGGCACTACCTATATGATCTTGGAGTTTATTTGAAATATAATATTCACTTGGAGACAGTGGAGATAGTTATATCTCAAGAGAAGACTCACCGTTGGAAAGAAGATGATAGTAATCTTCTCGTTTTTCTTTGAGGTCTATTGGGTCAACCAAGGATAATTCTGTGGACATATGATATCTATTATAACCTAGACGTATGGCCTCCCATGTACGAAGGTTTCCTTGAGCACTTCCCAAAGATTTTAATTTCTAAAACAGTTTTTGACTATACTTTTATGTAAAGTACCATTGTAAGGTTGTGGTCGAGGCACCATGAGAGTTACATACATTTGTATTAAAACTCACAGTTAACTGTGGTGGTATTCTATATGACAGTTCAACAGTTGTATAAATGAAGTTATATTTAAATTTTGTACCATGTATCTGACGACTCATAATGGGTGATGTATACCTAATTTTGGGGGAGTCACATTTGGTATCAGAGCTTAGGGATATGGTCGCTGGCGGAGATAAGAGTCTAGAACTAGGAGGGGAGAGACGAGTTATATACTTCGCTAGTGTGTGACTTACCTAAGCTGAAAGTGTTTACTTGATAAGTTGACAAATTATGATGTGTCAATTAACCTTTGTTTTAAAGCTATATTCTAGAATGATATCTGAAATACAGGAGTTGAGAAATAGAAAAATCATGATAGCGAGGAAATTATCGAGAAGGTACAATCTGAAAAGAAAGCAATGTATTCTCATCTCTTCGAATATCAGGTACGTATGTAAATTTCAAGGGCGAAATTTCATAAGGAGGGGTGATTGTGAGACCCCAAATTTTATGAAATAAAAGTATTCAATTTTTCGATTTTGGTAAATAGTAAAATTGATAAAAGTTTAAAGTTAAAGGTAATATGTGATTTTTTTTTTCAAAGTAAGAAAGTTGATATAAAATATTGGTTGTGTCGGGGAATATTCGATTAGTCGGGGAATATCCGTACGATGGTACAATCATTGGTGGACCCCACAATGGAATTATTATCGGATTGAGAAAACGACAAAAATATTTTTATGAAAATAACGGCGGAAGTTTTACCGTTAACTGTTGAAACACACGGTGTTAAAAATGCGATGTCTGGCGTGGTTGCATAAGTAGCACACACCTGGTATTGTTTATTGATGCTTATGTGATAAGTCACTCAATTATGTTTTATTAGTATTATTAATGTAATAAAACAGAAAAGTTTTATATAAAATGTAATACTTTTATAAAGTTATTCGTTTTATTAGGCTAATAGTAAAATCTTTTTATATAAAACATAATACTTTTATAAAGTTATCTGCTTTATTAGACAATAATTAGAATATATTATACTTTATTATGCATAGTGTTTGCATAGTGCCTGCATAGTGTTTGCATAGTAAAATCTTTTATAAAGTTATTCGTTTTATTAGATTATAAATAGAATATATTATATTTTATTTAAAAGATTTTGCTTTAAATATGGACCGTCCGATTAAAAGTAAATCAATCTGGACCGTTCATGAATTAGTTACTATGCAATCCATTCTTCTATAAATAGAAGCTCATTCCTTCATTATTTCTTACGAATTCACTGAAACTCTAGAGAGAGAAACTATAAAGAGAGTTCTTCTTCTATACTCTTGAGCGTATTTCTTTAGAGTTTAAGAAAGCTTTGAGCGTAGTGCAAGTTTTCTTCAAGTATATTCCCGCCCTACCAGTCGGAATACTTTTCTTTTTAAGGTAGGGGATATTATTTGTTGTAATCCTAGGGGATATTATTTGTTGTACTCGTAAGGGGTATTATTTCTTTCGTATTAATGAAGAGAACTTCTGTTATTCCATTCTTATTATTCCGTTGGAATAACCTGTTTATGCGAAGTACCGCATACATAGTGAAATTCTTCTAATATTTCGTTCTTTATTATTCTGTCGGAATATCCTGTCTATGCATTTACGCCGGACTTGGTTCCATTATTTATTATTCTGTCGGAATATCCTGTCTGTGCATTTATGCTGGACCTGGTTCCATTATTTATTATTCTGTCGAAATATCCTGTCTGTGCGATCAATCGAATGCCTGGTGAATTCTTCTGTTATTTTATTATTCTGTTGGAATATCTTATATGTGCGTTTACGCATGAACTGGTTCCATTCTTTATTATTCTATTGAAATAACCTGTTTATGTGGATTACCGCATGCATTGTAAATGATCCTTCGTATTTATACGAATAGTATTTTCATTAAAAAGGGGTTTCTGCCAGTGGCAGTTTTTTAATTTTTATGACCCTCAAAAATTCTGGAAAATTTTGAAATGATAATTTGATGAGTTTTCTAGATTGTGTCCAAAAATGGGGATTTTTGGATGTATAGATTAAGAGTTATGGATTTTATAGGAAACGACTTTTTTAAAAGTAAACTCTTATAACTCCTTGTGGTTAACTCCAAAATTGGTAAAATTTTTATTGGAAGTACATGTATAAAACAGGAGTATACCCTGTAAATTTCGGAATTTTTGGACAAAAGTACAATTTATGATAAATGTCTAAATATTCGACAGTTTTAGCCATATGAAAAATAGTAAATGAATTTTAAAAATTCTGAGAAAAATATATGTTCAAGATGAGACTATATTCTGCTAAATCCCAGAAAAGAAATATTTTTGGGACTGATTTGGTATTTTTCATGAAAATGAACTAGTTATGAGTAAATGAATTAAATATGTTATGTGAAGTAATAAAATTGGAAAATAGGATTTTATATATTAAGAATCCTATATAGGGTATATGCAGATTTTTGATGAGGGATTTGATCATTGATGATGAAATCTTATGAGTATGGCATTTTTGAATGATTAAATGCATTATTTGATAAAGTGTAAACAATTGAAATAAATTGATTATAAGTTTAAGAAATAACTAAAATATTGTTATAATATTAATGATATTAGATTATGAGATTATTAAGTGATTGATAACATTTGGTTATTATTGAACGCTGGATAAATTGTATTATAAATGTTTAATATTTATCATTTATCTCATTTGATTGATTCTTATATCATTGTCATCATCCTCGTGCTTATATTGTGTTGAAAGTCATCTTTGGCCGTAGTGCATAGATGGACTTGGTATGATTATGACCAGGGATTATTCGGTATAATCATTACCGTAATGTTACAAATGATGTGGAAAAAGTCCTCATTGGCCCGTAGTGCATTCATGCTTATATTGTGTTGAAAGTCATCTTTGGCCGTAGTGCATAGATGGACTTGGTATGATTATGACCAAGGATTATTCGGTATAATCATGACCGTAATGTTATAAATGATGTGGAAAAAGTCCTCATTGGCCCGTAATGCATTGATGGATAGTTTTTGGTATGATTATGGCTATTCTCTTCGGCCAAGGGTGCAAAGATGAATTATTTTATGGCATGATCATGACCGTTGATGAAAACACGATTTTCTTTAGCCTGTAGTGCATGGATAATTCGTGGTCGTGATATTAACGAATATCCTTAGCCGTAGTGCATGGATAATTCAGTGATATGAATTGATTATCGAGCTGAGTCTCAGCGATGAAATATAAATTCATGGATGTGATATTAAAGAATATCCTTGGCCGTAGTGCAGGGGTGATTCGATGATGTGGATTATTTATTAAGCTGAGTCTCAGCGATAAAATATTTATTATACACTTTTAATTCGTAGAAGATAGAAGATATCATGCTTTACTCGACTCTTCTAAAATACAGTTGTATGTCTTTGGCATGTAGTGCAAAGATGAATTTTTAATGAATATCTTTGGCCGTAGTGCAAAGATGAATTTATTAGTATGATTATGAGCGAGAATTACGATTTGGTATAACCATGATTTTGATGTTTCGGTGAAGATAGGTGATGAAAATTTTCTCAAGGCCCTAGTTGCGAAGAGGAATTTAGAACCACAATTATGATTATGAGTTATTCATATGATTGTGGATAGGAACTGTTGATTTATTTTACATGGATAAAACATTATTGGTGGACTTTTAACATAGAGAAGATAATTGACCTTATGGTCTATTTGACTCTTCTAATGGAATGCTCGTTCCGCTGCAACTATGGTAGAAAAGTTTTATCATCTACCATATGTTCTAAATCTCTGATTTATTATTGATGAAAGCTATTGATAATTTAATTATCTTTAGTCATGATATTCTTTCTTCGGGCTAGTTGTGCTCACCCTTTCTCGCTTCACAATTCCTTTCGTGTAATAAGAGTGTTGCCGTAAGAGTGTTCTTTGTAAGAGTGTTCTTGTCAAGGTCAACAAGGGGGATAACAGGGGAATAGAACAATGGTCTCTAGCTGTGGAGGTTCTCCCTAAACAGTATAGAAAATGTGTTGTATTCTATACAACATTTAGTAGTTATATTTGGTGAATCAAATAGGGTGTGCTAAACCCAACTTTTGAAGGGTGTTTTGCCACTATCATACAAGATGTCTAATGACATACAACCTCATGTTATTATAAGACAGGGTTATGCGCATCCACTTGCTGAGTATATCTACGGGCACTACCTATATGATCTTGAAGTTTATTTGAAATATAATATTCACTTGGAGACAGTGGAGATAGTTATATGTCAAGAGAAGACTCACCATTGGAAAGAAGATGATAGTAATCTTCTCATTTTTCTTTAGGGTCTATTCTAATAACCAAGGATAATTCTGTGGACATATGATATCTATTATAACCTGACGTATGGCCTCCCATGTGTAACGGTTTTTCTTGAGCACTTCCCAAAGATTTTAATTTCTAAAACAATTTTTGACTATACTTTTATGTAAAGTACCATTGTAAGGTTGTGGTCGAGGCACCATGAGAGTTACATACATTTGTATTAAAACTCACAGTTAACTGTGGTGGTATTCTATACGACAGTTCAACAGTTGTATAAATGAAGTTATATTTGAATTTTGTACCATGTATCTGACGACTCATAATGGGTGATGTATACCTAATTTTGGGGGCGTCACATATACCCTTTTTGTATTTTCTCTCTCCTAATTCCTCTGTTCATAGTTTTGCTAATTTCTTCTTATTTTTGGTTTTTGAATTGAGTTTATCGCTTAATCTATTCTATTTTTTCTGCAGATCTAGTGAAAATTAAGGGAATTCCGAATTGTATCATCAGAGACTCGCAGTTTGGAAATTTGTATGGTTTTGTATTTATTTTTTGAAAAAATGTTTGGGGTTTTGCCCAAAAGTGATTCGTTTCAAATTCGAGAGGTGTGGAATGACAATCTCAGATGAATTTGTTTGGGTTTGAAGATGAGAGATTCAGATGAATTTCAGATGAATTTGTTTGGGTTTGATTCTTTTTTATTAATTTAATAGATTATGCGGATGTTTTCCTTAACAAATTATTTAATACTGTTTTCATTATGATTCCATTGGTGTTGTAATTGTGATGTATTGGTATTTTAATAATTAAAATATGACAATATCAATTTTCGGACGGTATAATATTGGTTTCACAAAATTAGAGATAATTTTAGGAAATTTAGTACTATAAAAATTATAATTTTACCTTTTAATTTTTTTAATTAATGAAAACAGTGATTTTAAAGAAAATTAATGTATACAAATTATTAATTAATAATAAAATATATTAATTAATAATAAAATATATTAATGTATAATGTTTACAAATGTATTTATATAAAATTAATGAATTTATATTTTTTTTATAAGTTTTAAATATTTTAGGTTCATTTTAAAAATATAACATTATCTAATATTTTGAAATGGAGGGATTATTATTATTATTATTATTATTATATTAACTTTTAAATTTAATTTTTTAGCAATATATATATATATATATATATATATATCACATTTAAGTTTTTAATTTTTGTATTTTATAATTGTGAAGTTAAAGATTTAATTTGGTTGCTTTTTTTCCTATTGTTTTATTTGGTTAACTTGTCTTAATTGTTGGCTTTTGAGTATTTTATTTATTTTTTTCATCATGACATGCCACGTGAACATATATATATATATATATATATATATATATATATATATATATATATATATATATATATATATATATATAACATATACTGAGTCTATCTCGCCATATGTACTCAATCCGTTAAAAGTCAAACAAGTTAATGTAATTTGTAAATTATTTATAAACAAATTGTAGTTCAATTGAGTCGAATGAAAAAAAGTCCAATGATGCATTTGTAAACCAAGGTCGAGTAGAGTGGGGAAAAGTGTATTTAACCCATAAATAAAGTGCTTAGTTAGAATTGAAAATCACACCAGAATTAGAAGTTTTCTCTCTCTATAATATCGAGCGTATTTTTGTGAGTATTTTTAGATACTTTGAGAGTTGCTATTCAGTCCAAGTTTTCTTCAGCGTTATATCCGATATTTCAGCCAGAAGTACTATTCTTTTGAGGTAAGGGATGTTATTTTCTTCGTAAATGATGTTATTCCTTCAATATCATTATGCCAAAATATTGGTATGAATTTTATTATGAAATTTTTACCTTTTCATGTCAAGGTTACTATTCACGTATACGGCACTATTCACGTATATGACACTATTCATGAATACGGTACTATTCACAGAAAAATGAAAATTTTTCTTCTTTGTCCAAGATGTCTATTATGGTTACTATTTTTGATTGTATCCATATTTTTGTTAGGTTTGTAATATTCATGGACGCAATTAAATTGCACAAATTAAGAGGAAGCATAAAAAATTAGAGTTTTAAAATTTTACAAGCCATATACCCGGATAATCCATTATGCACAATTATTAATTAAACGAAAAGATAAAGAACAAGAATCATACCTTGAAGATTCGAGCTTCCTCAGGTACAAGTTCACCTTTAAATCTTTTTTGCGTTCAACTTGAATCCACCGGTTTGGTTCCTTCCTTTGATTAACGTTAGCCACCCAAGTGTTTGGCCTCTAGAGGTGATCCACCAAAGAAGAAGAAAGATTCAAGAAGATGTGTATTTGGAAAAACTCTACTTTTTCTATCTCTCATAAAAAAGGTGTACTCTCCCAACTATTGGAATTACGTCTGTTGTGAAAAAGTCAACAATAATTCTAACCACCCATAATGAGACTCCTCTTATTTATAGACGTAGGCAACCCTTCTTAACAATTAAGGAATTGGGTTTTATTTTAATTAATTAAACTCTTTTAATTATTTAGGCTTCTAATCTTATTAGGAATAAATAATTAAACTCTTTTAATTAATTAGTCTCCTAATATTATTAGGAATATATGAGAGTACTTTTATTAATTAATTCTCAAACTCCTTTAGGAATTAAATAATAATAATAGTAATAATAATAATAAGACTTCACTTATTAATTTATATTTAATATTTCTAAAATTTTAAATAATAAATATTAAGCTATTTAATTTATTATTACGATTATGCCATTAACTTCTTAAATAATTATTCTTCCTTTTATGGTGTGACTATTTAGGTTCTCCATATTAAACCGGTTATGAATAAATCAGTTAGAACAATTCTAATATTATTTAAATAAATTAATTAAATAATTAATTTATTTAAATAAATAATATTTATTCAACAATAGGGATAAGTCTCCCTAGCGATTAACGACTTTTCAGATAATATAGATTTCAACATTAATCATAAAAGAACCTTTGAGTAAATAGTTACCGTACAATTCAATCCTTCCACCATACAATGTCCCATATAAATATAAGACATGTAATTACTGTCAAGTCTTATTTTATTTAATTATATGTATTTCAATCCTTAAATGCACAACTCCAAATAATGCAAGTTATAAACTCCTTTCTAATTTCATTCTGTCTTGGCATAGGACATTTCTCTTCTTTTACTGGAAGTGGTAGATTCTTTTTTGATTATACATTATCTCCATTTAAACTTATTATACCCAAGCATACCCTTTGATATACCCTAAAGGTCTTAAGGAATAAGTCAAAGTATAATTCATCATACACAAGATACTATGATGATCTCAAGTCCAAGGATCACTTGTAATACTATCACTACAGGAATTCCTATTGACAGGCAAGTAAAACTCCATTAGGTATTCCTTAGCGAGTCACGTTCAGTGAACTTATTCTCTAATAAGCACCTACATACTTGCTTTGGTGTCTCCACATAAATGATTATGAGATCAATCATCCCCATCCAATGAGCAAGCAATGTATGTACCAATCTATTCGGATTCACTAATCCCCAATTTAGTAATCCAACGATTGAGAACTATTTTAGTTTTAAGCTTTATAAAAATTTAGATCTCAATAGAATGATCATCATCATTATTCTAAAAGCATTGCTTAAAACTATGGGTTTATCACATATTATAAAACAACATCATGTAGATAATTAAAAGTCTTTAATAAATTAATACTTTTTATTAATAAATGAATAAGATTCTTACAAAGTATATGTTTTATCATCAAACATGATTAGTTTGTGTGCATACTACTTTCAATCTTCCACTTGCACTAAAGCCAATCGTCATGGTGTCTCATACCCTTCTTCTTTAAGTGACGATTATCCTGCTGTTGGATAAGCTTTAGTTAATAGATATGTAATGTTGTTATTGAGAGTCCACTATCTCTATAGTGATTTCCCATCTTTTAATGATTCCTATAATCAAATGAAAGTGTCACAACACATGTTTAGATCCAAAATGAGACTTAGGAACTTTTCCAAGTTCTGTAATGAACTTTTCATCCAAACAATCAACTTGCAGTTTCATTTATAGCTATATACTTTGTCTTTATCACTAAACCAGCAACTCTTTGCTGTTTGAAACCTTTCCAATTCACAACACCACCGTTCAAGGTAACACTTTACCTTAAAGTGGATTTTCTGTCATCTTGGTCTGTCTAAAAAAAAACTTGAGTCTGTTAAGCCCTCTAGTTGTAATTTAGACCCACGATAAATTTTTATCACATCCTTAGTGTCGGTTAAGTACTTTAAGATATTTTTCACTGTCTTACAGTGATGTTCTCCAGAATATGATCGATCAACATCATGTCTCGAATATTTCATTGTATACATAATTGTCACTCATACGATCTCTCTTTTAAGAGTCTATGGGGATTATTAAGAGAGATACACTCCAAGGCTCATCAACATGAGACATCGCTTGGAGTTGGTCATGCTAAACAGCTTTAGCATCAAACGAATATACGTTCCTTGGGTTAAGTCGAGCATCCTTTTGAATCTATCTATATAGATTTGTATCCCCAATTAAGATACTCTTCCCAAATCATTCATGGAGGAATATTTAGACAACTTTATCTTTACTAATTGTAGCATTAGTATGTAATTCCTTATCCATAGTATATCAACATATAATACTAGGAATGTCATGACGCTCCCACTGACCTTTTGTACACACTAGATTCATTCTTGTTTTTGAAAAAGTCAAACTCTTTTGATTATTTCATTAAAATGAATGTTCCATTTTTGAGAAGATTGCGTCAATCCATTTCTCTGAGTGTCTACAACTCTTACCTCATCGTGTGTAATTGGATCATCATCTTCTATGATGTGTACCTCATCATCATTATCTATGATGAATCCATACCTCCTAGGTATCTTCGGTACTATTCCAGATTTACGATTCGGTTGTGGTACATTAGGTCTATCTATAGGTTTCTCTTATTTAACTTATAGTGTTTTGTGGTTCTTGAACTCTTCAAGATCTATTATCCTCCCTGTCCATAACTCTTATAGAGTCTTGGGGTCGAATTTTTAGGTTACATTTTTCGTAGATATGCAACCATTTCTAGGACATTATCCAAGAAGGATACTAGAATGTCAGTAAAATCATTATGGACCGCACCAAGTCCAACAAGGTACGATTTTTCTTTTCAGATACATCAATAAATTATTGCGTATCGGGATGCATCCATTATGAGAAAACCATTTGAGATGATCTAGAAACTTATTGCACAAGTATTTATTCCTTGATCTAATCAACGAATCTTAATACTTTGCCAATTTGTTTCACTTCTGAATTCTTTGAACCTTTCAAATAATTCACACTTGTATTTCAGAAAATACACACATTCAACTCTTTGAATGATCATCTCCTTCTTTTTTTTATATACTAATTTATTCAATATGCAAAATTATTTTCACGTAAGTCAAGTATACATAATCCATTAAGTAATATTTTAGTTCTATACAAAACATTATTATTATTATAAATAGAACAACAATTGTTCTTAAATATAATACCTAAGATTTCATTGTCCAATAATAAAATGGAAATAATGTTTCCAACGAGAACTGGAATACAAAAACAACTTATTGACTTAATAGACTTGCCCGTAGGTTGTGCTAAACTATAAGTTCCTATGGCTGATGCAACAACCTTTGCTTCATTTCCACACATAGGATTACTTATCTCTTGTTTAGCTTTCTACTTCTGCTTGGTCACTTAATAAATCTATATTTATGATAACCAAAGCCGATATCCTATACCCAAGTAGAACATTTACTTAAAGAATTTTTTTTTTATTTCAATCATGAACAAAAATTATATTTGTAACCGAAACTTCACTAAGCTTCTTCTGGTTAGCCTTTACAAGATACTTCTCGCAGTTTATTTTCCAGTGTCCTGGTTTATTGCAGTGGAGGCAAATTTCTTTGCTATCCATATCAGTTTTGTTCTTATTATCCTTTATTTATGCATTTCTATTTACCTTTTTTGAATCATTCTTCTTTTTAAAAGATCCTTTGGCCCCTACTAGTAAGACTTGATCTTTCTTGGTTGGAAAGTGACTCTCAACATTTTTCAACATGTTAAGCAAATCATCGAAGCTTATATCTTGGTTGTTCATGTGAAAATTCACAACAATTTTGAAAGGAGTCCAGGAGTGAGTGCAAGATCAAATCTTGGCTCAACTCTCCATCTATGACAAAACCTGTTGTCCTAATTATTCAATCAAATTGATAATATTTAGGACATATGTCTGTACTGTAGTGTCGTTGGTCATTCTAGATCAAAAGAGCTCCTTAGATATTGAATATCTATTAGTCCTACTTTCCTCACCATCAACTACTTGACGTGCAGGAGTATATTAGGAGCATCCATAGCTTCATGCTGATGCTGAAGCTTGTTACTCATGGATACGAGCATGATGCATTGAGCCAACTGTGCATCATCTTGCCACTTTCGAAAAGTAGCAATCTCTTCCTCAGAGGCATTGTCTGCAACCATTGCAGGAAAGACGTATTAAGGACATAAGATAGATTTTCAGCCATGAGAACTATTCTAAAATTTCCTTAACCAATCCGTTTAATTCGGTTCGATTAATTTAGCATCTAATATGTTACGCAGTGATAGTAATTTTAGATATTGTAAAATTCTGTAAATGAATTTGTAATTAACAATATTTTAGCATATATTCTTTTATTAATTACCAAAATAAATTAGGTCTTGTTTTAAGTTGGTATCTCCCACTATTTTCATCAAACTATATTACCCTCACTTATATAGATTGGCAAAATCTAATTAAAGATTTGCTAGTGAGAATAAGGGTCCCATTTCAAATGTATATAGCCTTGTGGTGACACAACAAACTATATATAAATAAATAGGTAGACAACTCTTATCAATTACATCAACTATGTAACTCCTTGTATTTTGCCTCTTAGATTATTTTGATCAAGTGGTGGCACATCCAAATCAAAATTATCCAAGTTAAGTCCAACCTAGCACTCCATATATTCAAAAAAGAATAATATTGTCCTTGTGGTGACACAACAAAACAATATTGTTCAATTTTCTTTATAAGCATCAAATGTGATAAAATTAACATCTCAAAGAATTAAGATAAGCCTCACGGTGACACAACAAACTTATAATAATTAATTGATACTCTATTATTTTTATCATGCTAGAAGGCGACGTTCGATATTCCAAATATCTTTGAACGCTTAGGAATTAATATAAAAAAAATTGAGGGGTTTGTTATTAATTTGTCTCATCTTTTTTAGCGCATGCATATATATATATATATATATATATATATATATATATATATATATATATATATATAATATAATACGCATCATATTAATTAACATGCGAAGCATGTTTGCATAATATATACTCCCTCCGTCCCAGGATAAAAGTCCTGGTGGACTTTTTACGCATATTAAGAAGAGGAATAAAATGACAAAATTGTCCATAATAATGTCATTAAATATGGAGAGAGAATTAGAATAAGAAAAGTATGAGATACTTAATGTTACGGGCATAATATAAAAAAATATGTAAAAGTTTGGTTATTAAAAGAAAGTGGACATTTAACATGGGACAACCCAAAATAGTAATAAGGACTTTTATCTTGGGACGGAGGGAGTAATATATATAGTATAAGCATGCACATATAGAATATTATATTCTACCCAGATTGATTATGAACTTTTATTCTAGTTTGGTTCACCAAAGCCACCAAGTGAACTAAAACGTCAAACCCTAGGGGTGCAAGAATTAATATTTAAATATAACTATTACATTAAAATCCGGGCTCCATTACAAACGGGTCTTCAAGCGCTCCTTGTTCCTTGATCTCCAATTCTTCAAAATTAATTCTAACTATTCCTATTATAAAACTATTTAAAATAAATAGAAACCTTGATCAGCAGTCAAGGAAAAGTACATAGGAGGGAGATAGAATTTACATTAAGAAAAATTAGAGAAGACGAGGTACGCAGACCCCATTTAATAAAACTCATACATTCATACATCCAACTAAAATTAAATCCAATTACATTGGTCAATAGTTCATAATCAATCTCATTTATTATCATACACATCACCATATGCATCAATAAATAACATTCATCTCATGAATAATAAACATTCAATATATATATATATATATATATATATATATTGATATTATTTAATGGGCAAATTTAGTTAGTATAAAATTTAATTTTGAATCAAAATAAACTTCTTTTATTTTAATTTATCCAATTTTGAATAAAATAAACTATTTTATTTTAATCAAATTCTTTAATCAAAATAAACTCATTTATTTTAATTAATTATGGAATTCAATTTCAAGTAAAAAAAACTCCTTTATTAAAGGAAACACGAATTCTATTTCATATTCACAAACAAACTCCTTTATTTTGAATAATATGAAATCATATTCCATGTCTATAATAAACTCTTTTATTTAAGGAAATACAGATTCTCTTTCCTATTCACAAATAAACTCCTTTATTTTGAATAATATGAAATCTTATTTCATATCTAAATAAACTCCTTTATTTAAGAAAACATGGAATCTAATTTCAACGCTAATTAGTTATCATGAAATCCAATTTCAACTTTAATTAGTTAGCATGAAATCCAATTTTAAAATTAAAATAAACTCTTTATTTTAATTATAAAATTATTAAAATTAATATATATATATATATAACTATTATATATATAATATATCACACTGATAACTATATATATATATATATATATATATATATATATATATATATCTGTTCGTCTCTAAAGTGAACCTTAAAGAGCGAATCAAAGACTAAACGTTGTTTTTGGTGTATGGCTACTAGCTCAATTCGTCAGCCAAAGATTACATGGCTATGGAGACGGATCGAACTGTCATACATAGACACCAAAGACGACAGTTAGCCTTTGATTCGCTTTTTAAGGTTCGCTTTAAGAGACAACTGATATATATATATATATATATATATATATATATATATATATATATATATATATATATATATATATAACTTCCGTGAAGCTTCCAGTTAAATGAGTGATCACTAAAGTTAAAATCATATATATATAATAGTAAGTTATACTCCTGCAAAAACAAGATCATATATATATATATATATATATATATATATATATATATATATACCATAAACATGATTCGCAATGGGATAACAATATTATATATATAAGTACTAGTATCATTCTCAAAACATGCTTCCCGAATAACGATTTTTTTTTATTTTTTAAAAAAACAAATTTTAAACCAACAATAATACTCAATTAAATTATTCTAAACACATATCAATATACATATCAAATTATAATAATTAATAATTCGCATAAAGGTTTGGCTCCGATACCACTGTTAGGTTTGTAATATTCATGGACGCAATCAAATTGCACAAATTAAGCAGAAACATAAAAAAATCAGAGTTTTAAAATTTTACAAACCATATACCCGGATCATCCTTTATGCACAATTATTAATTAAACGAATAGATAAAGAAAAAGAATCATACCCTTGAAGATTCGAGCTTACTCAGGTACAAGTTCACCTCTAAATCTTTTACGCGTTCAACTTGAATATACTGGGTTTGGTTCCTTCCTTTGATCAACGTTAGTCACCCAAGTGTTTGGCCTCTAGAGGTGATCGACCAAGGAAGAAGAAAGGTTCAAGAAGATGTGTATTTGGAAAAATCCTAGTTTTTTATCTCTCATAAAAAAAGTGTACTCTCCCAACTATTGGAATTACGTCTGTTGTGAAAAAAATCAACAACAACTCTAACCACCCATAATAAGACTACTCTTATTTATAGATGTAGGCAACCCTTCTTAACAATTAAGAAATTATATTTTATTTTAATTAATTAAACTCCTTTAATTAATTAGGCTCCTAGTCTTATTAAGAATAATTAATCAAACTTTTTTAATTAATTAGTCTCCTAATACTATTAGGAATATATGAGAGTACTTTTATTAATTAATTCTCAAATTCCTTTAGAATTAAATAATAATGATAGTAATAATAATAATAAGACTCCTCTTATTAATTTATATTTAATATTTCTAAAATATTAAATAATAAATATTAAGCTATTTAATTTATTATTACGATTATGACATTAACTTCTTAAATAATTATTCTTCCTTTTATGGTATAACCCTTTAGGTTCTCCATATTAAATCGGTTGTGAATAAATCAATTAGAACAATTCTAATCTTATTTAAATAAATAAATTAAACTATTAATTTATTTAAATAAATAATATTTATTCTATAATAGGGATAAACTCCCTAGCGATTAACGACTTTCCAAATAATATAGATTTCAACATTAATCATAAAAGAACATTTAAGTAAATAGTTACAGTACAATTCAATCCTTCCACCATACAATGTCCCATATAAATATAAGACATGGAATTACTGTCAAGTCTTATTTTATTTAATTATATGTATTTCGATCATTAAATGCACAACTCCAAATAATGTAAATTAGAAACTCCTTTCTAATTTCATTCTGCCTTGGCCAAGGACTACTGGGTTGTCATTTATCGAGTCGCATAGGATATTTCTCTTCTTTTACTAGAAGCGGTAGATTCTTTATTGATCATACATTATCTTCATGTAAACCTTTGATATACCCTAAAGGTTTTAAGGAATAGGTCAAAGTATAATTCATCATACACAAGATACTATGATGATCTCAAGTCCAAGGATCACTTGTACTACTATCACTACAGGAATTCCTATTGACAGGCAAGTAAAACTCCATTAGGTATTCCTTAGCGAGACACGTTCAGTGAACTTATTCTCTAATAAGCACCTACATACTTGCTTTAGTGTCTCCACACATATGATATGAGATCAATCATCCTCATCGAATGAGCAAGCAACGTATGTACCAATCTATCCGGATTCACTAATCCCAAATTTAGTAATCCAACGATTGGGAACTATTTTAGTTTTAAGCTTTATAAGAATTTAGATCTCATTAGAATGATCATCATCATTATTCTAAAAGCATAGCTTAAAATTATGGGTTTATCACGTATTATAAAATAGCATCGTGTAGATAATTAAAAGTCTTTAATAAATTAATACTTTTTATTAATAAATGAATAAGATTGTTACAAAGTATATGCTTTATCATCAAACATGATTGACTTGTGTGCATACTACTTTCAGTTTTGATCTTCATTCTTAAATTTTGCTCCACAATTGATTATTATGGAGTATTTTTGAACTTGGATTATCTAAAATACAAATCCCTAATCTTTGTCATTTTATCTCACTGGATTCGTTTCTTTAAGATTTTCTTCATCGTCTTCAGTCTTAAATGGTGGTACTTGATGAATATCGTTAGTCTGTAGTGCAAAGATGAATGATTACCTGATGAATATCTTTGACCGTAGTGCAAAGATGAACAAGTGTTGAGATGAACATGACCAATTGGTGATACAAATGAATATCTTTGGCCCGTAGTGCAAAGATGAATATTTGTTTCAAGATGTATATTGATTGATGTTACAGGGATAAAATATTGATGATGGACTTTTAAATCATAGAAGATAGTAGATTTCATTCTCTACTTAACTGTTCTAATGAATTGTTATTTCCGCTGCGAATATTGATCTAAAACTTGTTGTCCATTATATTTTATCTGATATATTGAAGGCTAATGATAATTTGTTCAACATTATCTTAGTCATAATATTTTTAACAGGGCTAGTTGAGCTCACCCTTTTCCTTTTTGTTCCATTTTTATTCTCAGGAGGCGAGAATATAACGGGAACTAGTCGGGGTGTGGAGTGATGGGTCCAGACAGTTATTTTAGAAGTCCTCATTATTTTGTAAAATAGTGTAATAATAATTGTAATGAGTACTCCTTTTGATTTTGAATACTGTCTATTAGACAATATTTGTATTTAAACTAATAGTATATGTGTTGTCATATTTTGCACGACAATTGTAATAATGAAGTTGTAGTTATTTTCTGTACCATATATTTGGTGACTCAGAATGGGTGATGTATACCTATTTTGGGGGTGTCACAGTTGGTATCAGAGCTTAGGGATATGGTCTTTGGCGGGGATCAGAGAATAGAACTAGGAGGGGAGAGACGAGTAAATTCTTCGCTAGTTTGTCCTACCTAAACTTATTTGTTGGTCAGTCAGAATATATGGATAATATGTGGTATGTCAATTTCTTTAATTAACCATTGTTTTATGGAAGTATTTGAGAATGACAGCTAAAAATGTTAACAATGGAGTGAATGACACTATTGAGACACCTCTAATCACCAACCAGGAAAATGTGATGTCAGGCGAAGAAGAAATTAGAGAAATCCATGTGGTAAGTGAAGAATTAATAGTTGCACCCGATTTAGTAGCAGAGGTAGCAGCTGAGAGTGAGGAAGAAGAAGAACCTGAGGAGGATTTATTAGGAGAACTTTATGATCGAAATGTAGAATTACAAAATTGTATTCATGAGTTAGAAGAGCAGGCTGAAGAACGGCAGACGACCGTGGAGCAAAAGGATGCAATAATTCATGCTTGTATTACCCGATATGTGATGTTTGAACAGAAGCACTCTTTGGCAGAGTATAAGATGATAAAGCTGGAATCTGAGAATTCAAATGTCAAAGATCAGCTGAAAGAAGAAACAACTGAACGAGTGAGAATGAAGGATACATGTATAAAAGCCGCACGACGCGTTGATATTATGGAAAGAGAAGTTCGATCCAAAAAGGCTAAAATTGATGATATGTATTTCTCTTTTTCGACAGCAATTGGGAGAATCCAACATCGAGTTTTGAATTACCATGTACATTACGGTCAACCCCAATTTGATATGGATCGAAGATTAATGATTCAGATCATAAAATAGAAGTACGCTAAAGCAGTTGAGGGTGGAATATGCCCTATATCGAAAGTCAATTCTATCGGTAATGATGACACCAAAGGTTGTCCCAAACAAGTCAAAATCGGTGGTTCAAGTGAGACCGCTTTTTGTAACTTCCCAAAAAGCGAGGAACCGAACGAGGTGATCATGGGTAAGCTAATCATAAACTCTTGCGAAGTTTATACCTTATTAGATACCGGTTCTATCCATTCTTTTATTTCTTCTGCTTGTGCTCAACGTTTGAATTTGACTCCGGAGAAATTAGACTCTGACTTAAATATTGAGACTCCATTAGGAAAAACTTTCGTTACATCCACTGTTTATAAATCTTGCTTGATTCAAGTTCGGACAATCACATTACTTGTCAATCTTATTTCTTTGAAAATACTTGCATTTGATGTGATTTTAGGGATTGATTGGTTAACCACTCATCATGCCAAAATTGATTGTTTTCGTAAGGTTGTTAGTTTTCATATTCCTAACCAACCTGTTATGCGAATTCAAGTAACCAAACCACTAAAGTCAATCATTGTCATATCAAACCATAAAAGTCATTCGTTTATTGAAAAATGGATGTCAAGCTTTCTTAGCCCATGTCATGGACTTGAACAAAAATACGTCAGATTTGAATAATATTTCTGTTGTTAGTGAATTTCCTGACGTATTTCCTGAAAAACTTCCTGGTCTACCCCTAGAACGTGAAGTTGAATTCTTTATTGACTTTGAACCTAGTATAAACCCCATTTCTAAAACCCCATATCGAATGGCTCCTATTGAACTTCAGGAGTTAGAAGTCCAACTACAGGAATTATTAGACATCAGTTTCATTCGTCCTAGTACATCTCCTTGGGGTGCTCCTATTTTATTCGTAAAGAAGAAAGATGGGAGTATACGACTTTGCATTGACTATCGGGAATTAAACCATGTCACCATCAAGAATAGGTATCCGCTACCTCGCATTGATGACTTGTTTGACCAGTTGTAAGGAGCATAATTCTTTTCAAAGATCGATCTTCGTTCTGGATATCATCGGCTGAAGATTAAAACTGAGGATATTCCAAAGACTGCTTTCAGAACTCGGTACGGGCATTACGAATTCCTAGTCATGTCTTTTGGATTGACTAATGCTCCTGCGGCTTTCATGGATATGATGAACCTAGTATTCAAGAAATATTTGGATCAGTTCATTGTTGTCTTTATTGATGACATCCTCATCTATTCAAAAAGCCGTGAAGATCAGGAGCGCCATTTGAAGCTGGTACTTCAAAGGCTTCGTGATAACAAGTTATATGCCAATTTGAAGAAATATGAGTTTTGGCTTGAGAAAGTAGCATTCCTTGGGCACGTGGTGTGAAAACATGGAGTATCTGTTGACCTGGTAAAGACTGAAGCAATATAAAGTTAGAAGCAACAGAGTCGGTGATCAAAATCACGTAGCTTTACGGGCTTAAATTTGGTTATTATCGGAGATTCGTAGAAGGGTTTTCTCGAATCGCTACTCCGTTAACTCAGCTAACTCGGAAAGATACAAAATTCGTATAGAGTGAGGAATGAGAAAAGAGTTTCCAAGAGCTCAAGAGGAGACTCATTTCGGCACCTGTTCTGATAATACCATTTGGTTTAGATGGATTTGTTATCTACATCAATGTTTCAGGCAAAGGGTTAGGATGTGTTCTCATGCAACATGGGAAAGTCATAGCCTATGCCTCGCGATAATTCAAAGAATATGAGAGGAATTATCCTACTCATGATCTAGAGTTGGCAGCAGTCATTTTCGCGTTGAAAATCTGGAGACACTACCTATATGGGGAAAAAATGGAGATTTATACAGATCATAAAAGCCTCAAATATTTATTCACCCAAAAGGAACTCAACATGCGGCAACAACGTTGTTTTGAGCTATTGAAAATTACGATCATACCATCTAATACCATCCTGGAAAAGCGAACGTAGTAGCTGATGCATTGAGTAGAAGATCATATGAGGGTACGAGTGCGATATTGTCAACGCAAAGGCCCATTTTGTATGACTTGCAAAGGATGGAGGTAGAGTTAAAGGCTCCAAGTATCCACGTGATGAAATCAAATATACGAGTAGAACTGACTTTAATCGATAAAGTTAACGTTGCTCAAGCTACGGACCTGGAGCTGATGCGTATGAAGAAGAAAGTGCAAGAAGGTTATATTCCAGAAGTAAGAATCGATGAAGAAGGAATACTTTGAGTCAAATCCAGACTTTGTGTTCCTAATGATTTTAACTTGGAGCATAGAATCATGATGGAGGCACACAACACACCATTTGTAATCCATTCTGGGAGTACCAAAATGTATCATGATCTTCGACATACATTTTGGTGGAGCAATATGAAGAGAGAGATCGCGAAGTTTATCTCGAGGTGTTTAACTTGTCAACGTTGTAAAGGCGGAGCATCAAGCACCAAGAGGTCCATTTCAACCACTTAAGATTCTGAAATAGAAGTGGGAGCACATTACCATGGATTTCATTACGGGTCTTCCAAAGGTTTCTCAAGGCATAGATGCGATTTGGGTTATTGTAGATAGATTAACCAAGTCTGATCATTTCTTGTCGATACAAGAGACTTATTCCCTTGAATGACTTGCTCGTATGTACGTGAATGAGATTGTGAGATTACATGGCATGCTAGTATCCATAGTTTTGGATTGTGACCCAAGATTCACTTCACGATTTTGATTTAGTTTGCAGAAATCTATGGGCACAAATTTACGATTGAGTTCGGCATACCATCCTCAAATGGATGGGCAATCAGAAAGGATTATTCAAACTCTTGAAGATCTATGAAGAATCTGTGTCCTAGATTTCAAAGGGAGTTGGGATAAGTACCTACCATTGGTGGAATTCTCCTATAACAACAATTATTAGGTAAGTATAGGTGTGGCTCCATTCAAAGCATTGTATGAACGAAAGTGTCGCTCTTCAGTATGTTGGGATGAGGTGGGAGAAGCAACGTTGTTGGGACAAGAGTTGGTACGTGTGACTACAGAGAAGATCTAAATTATTTGACAACGTATACAAACGGCATAGGATTGACAAAAGAATTATGCGGATCTTCATCGAAAGGACGTGGAATTTAATATTGGGGATCATGTATTGTTACGTATTGCTCCATGGAAGGGAGTTACAAGATTCGAAAAGTGAGGAAAGCTCAATCCACGATTTGTTGGTCCATTTGAGGTCTTGACCGAATAGGAAATGTGGCCTATAGACTCGCATTACCTCCGAACATGTCTCGTGTTCATAATGTTTTTCACATATCTATGCTTCGTAAATATGTGAAAGACCCAAATCACATTATTGAGTTAGAACCAGACGAGATATAGCCAAAGATTTAACGTACGAGGAGGTACTTGTCAAGATCTTGGATAGGAAGGAGCATGTCCTACGCACAAAGGTTATACCACAAGTCAAAGTTTTGTGGAGGAACCATGCTATTGAGGAAATGACCTGGGAGTTGGAATCAGAAATGAAAGTGAGGTACCCTCGCCTTTTCGAAACACCAGGTACATACGTCAATTTCAAGGACAAAATTTCATAAGGAAGGAGGTTGTAAGACCCCCGCTTTTTATAAATAAAATTGAATTTCCTCTAATTATTATTTTGAATAATAAGGTTTAATTTGATATAATACTTTGATTACAGGTGAAATGTGCAAATGTTGCAAAATATGCAAGTGGTTTTAAAATATTCATTGTTGTCAGGGAATATTCGTTTGGTCTTGGAATATTCTTGCTGTCGGGAAATATTCGTACGATGGTGCAGCCATTTGTGGGCCCCATAATGGAAAACGGTCGGATGAAAAAATAACAAGTTTGAGCTTTTATAAATAATGGCATAATTGTTACCGTTAACATTGTTGGAATACTCGGTAGTTAAAATACAGTAATACGTGTGGTTGCACAGTAGCATACGATATTGCACAATATTTTTGAATTATTAATTCTTACGTAAGAAGACACTACTCAATAATTGTTACAGTAATTACTGTTCAATATTTTATTTTATTGATTCAATAATTGCTACGTTAATATTTTATATTATTGTTGTTTCAATAATTGTTACTGCACAATATTTCTCATTATCAGATCAATAATTCATATTATATGAATAATATTATTAGATAGCATTGTTGACAATGTCTAAGGAAGTTCTGTCTAGGAAAAGGGTTTGGTCACCTAATTGCGCGCAAATAAGGAGAAATCCTTATCGGAAAGCCCCCTCTTTCCTGGGAACGATCTGGTTGTCATAATTGTGATTCTGTAATATTATTTGTGAATAATTAATTATTAATTTATATGATAAGGAAATATTTATTTTTATGTGGATATAAATGAATGAATTAATGCTGAGGAGTTTTATCAGTATTTTGTCGGAATGAAGGTATTAAAATTCATCCGTATGTGGATTTCGGTCATTTTTTATTTCGAATTTGGAAAAAATTTCTTCTACAAAGTTGTAGAGAATTAAATTTCCTATGGAATGGACATTAAATTCGTATTTTTCTGATAAAAGGGCTATTTATTATGAACAATTGAAGTTTCGAAAATAAATATTTTTATTAAAAACATGGGTGGGCCCCACTTTTGGTTGTTGTGGAAAATTCTAATTTTGGTGGGCCCCACTAGTGGTGTGCTGATATTTTGGTCAAGGAGGTGTGCGTAGAAATTTTGAAAATATTATTTTATTAAATTTAGTCTGCTTTGGCGTTCTAGCATTTTCCTATAAATAGAGTGCTTAATTAGAATTAAAAATCACACCAGAATCAGAAGTTTTCTCTATCTATAATATCAAGCGTATTTTTGTGAGTATTTAGATACTTTGAGAGTTGGTCCAAGTATTTATTATGGTTACTATCTTTGATTGTATCCATGTTTTGATCTTCATTCTTAAATTTTGCTCCACAATTGATTATTATGGACTATTTTTTAACTTGAATTATCTAAAGTACGAATCCCTAATCTTTGTCCTTTTATCTCACTGGATTCGTTTCTTTAAGATATTTTTCATCATTCTCAATCTTAAATGGTGATACTTGATGAATATCTTTGGCTTGTAGTGCAAAGATGAATGATTACCTAATGAATATCTTTGGCCGTAGTGCAAAGATGAACAGGTGTTGAGATGAACATGACTAACTGGTGATACAAATGAATATGTTTGGCCCGTAGTGCAAAGATGAATATTTGGTTCAAGTTGTATATTGATTGATGTTACAGGGATAAAATATTGATGATGGACTTTTAAATCATAGAAAATAGTAGATTTCATTCTCTATTTAACTCTTCTAATGAATTGTTATTTCCGCTGCGATTATTGATCTAAAACTTGTTGTCCATTATATTTTATCTGATGTATTGAAGGCTAACGATAATTTGTTCTATATTATCTTAGTCATAATATTCTTATTGGGCTAGTTGAGCTCACCATTTTCCTTTTTATTTCGTTTTTCTTATCAGGAGGCGAGAATATAGTGGGAACTAGTCGGGGTGTGGAGTGATGGGTCTAGACAGTTGTTTTAGCAGTCGTCACTATTTTATAAAATAGTGTGATAATAATTGTAATGAAGACTCCTTTTGAGTTTGAATACTGTCTATTAGACAATATTTGTATTTAAACTCACAGTATATGTGTTGTCGTATTTTGCACAATAATTGTAATAATGATGTTGTAGTTGTTTTCTGTACCATGTATTTGGCGACTCAGAATGCGTGATGTATACCTATTTTGGGGGTGCCACAGATACAATCAAAGATAGTAACCATAATAGACAACTTGGACAAAGAAGAGAAAATTTCATTTTTCTATGAATAGTGTCGTATAAGTGAATAATCTAGATATCGTGAACAAAGAACTTGAAACACGAAAAGGTAGAAATTCTACAAGAAAAATCATACTTCGTGAATAGTACTCGTAAATAGTACTGTATTCGTGAATAGAGTCGTATACGTGAATAGTGTCGTATACGTGAATAGTATTCTCGACATAAAAAGGTAAAATTTTCATAATAAAATTCATATCAATATTTCGGCATAATGATATTGAACGAAATAACATCATGTACCAAGAAAATAACATCCCATACCTCAAAAGAATAGTACTTCTGACTGAATATCAGATATAACACTGAAGGAAACTTGCACTGAATAGAAACACTCAAGATATCTAAATACTCACAAAAATACGCTCGATATTATAAAGAGAGAAAACTTCAGTTTCTGGAGTGATTTTCAATTCTAACTAAGCACCCTATTTATAGGAAAATGCTAGAACGCCAAAGCAGACTAAATTTAATAAAATAATATTTTCAAACATTTATACGCACACCTCCTTGACCAAAATATTAGCACACCGCTAGTGGGGCCCACCAAAATTAGAATTTTCCACAACAACCAAAAGTAGGGCCCACCTTGTTTTTAATAAAAAAATTTATTTCTGAAACTTCAATAATTCATAATAAATAGCCTTTTATCAGAAAAATATAAATTTTATGTCCATTCCATAGGAAATTTAATTCTCTACAACTTTGTAGAAGAAAGTTTTTCCAAATTTCAATCAGAAAATGTCTGAAATCCATATACGGATGATTTTTAATACCTCCATTCTGACAAAATACTAATAAAACATCTCAACATTAATTCCTTCATTTATATCCACATAAAATAAATATTTCTTTGTCATATAAATTAATAATTAATTATTCACAAATAATATTCCAGAATCACAATATGACAATTAGGTCGTTCCTAGGAAAGAGGGGGCTTTCCGATAAGGATTTCTCCTCATCGCGCGCCTTGATTAGGTGACCAAACCCTTTTCTAGATGTAACTTCCTTAGACATTGCCAATAATGCTATCTAATAATATTATTCAAATAATATGAATTATTGATCCGATAATGGGAAATATCTTTAGCGCGGTGACAATTATCAAACAATAATAATATAATATCAACGTAGCAATTATTGAATCAATAAAATAAAATATTGAATAGTAATTCTTGTAACAATTATTGAGTAGTGCCTTTCACGTAAGAATCAATAATCCAAAATATACATGCAATACAATTGTCTTATTGTGCAACCACGCCAGACATCGTATTTTAACCACCGGGTATTTTAACAGTGTTAACGGTAATAACTACGCCGTTATTTTTAGAAAACTAATTCTTGTCGTTTTCGCCATCCGACAGTTTTCCGTTATGGGGCCCACAAATGGCTGCGCCGTCGTACAAATATTCTCTGACGGCAAGAATATTTCACGACCAAACGAATATTCCTCGACAACAATGAATATTTTATAACCACTTACTTATTTTGCAAAATTTGCACATTTCACCCATAACCAAAGCATTATATCAAATTAACACCTTATTATTCAAAATAATAATTAGAGGAAATTCAATTTTATTTATAAAAAGTTGGGGTCTTACAACCTCCCATCCTTATGAAATTTTGTCCTCAAAATTGATGTACGTACCTAGTGTTTCGAAAAGGTGAGGGTAGCTCGCTTTCATTTTCGATTCCAACTCCCAAGTCATTTCCTCAATAGCATGGTTCCTCCACAAAACCTTTACTTGTGTTATAACCTTTGTGCATAGGACATGCTCCTTCATATCCAAGATTTTGACAAGTACCTCTTGTACATTAAATCTTCGGTTATCTCGTCTGGTTCTAACTCAATAATGTGGTTTGGGTCTTTCACATATTTACGAAGCACAGATATGTGAAAAATATTATGAACACGAGACATGCTTGGAGGTAATGCGAGTCTATAGGCCACATTTCCTATTCGGTCAAGAATCTCAAATGGACCAACAAATTGTGGATTGAGCTTTTCTCTCTTCCCAAATCTTGTAACTCCCTTCCATGGAGCAACACGTAACAATACATGATCCCCAATATTAAATTTCACGTCTTTTCAATGAAGATCCGCATAACTCTTTTGTCGATCCCTTGCCATTTGTATACGTTGTCAGATCATTTGGATCTTCTTTGTAGTCATACGTACAAACTCTGGTCCCAACAATGTTGCTTCTACCACATCATCCCAACATACTATAGAATGACACTTTCGTCTATACAATGGTTTAAATGGAGCCACACCTATACTTGCCTGGTAACTGTTGTTATAGGAGAATTCCACCAATAGTAGGTACTTATCCCAACTCCCTTTGAAATCTAGGACACAAAGTCTTAATAGATCTTCAAGAGTTTGAATAATCCTTTCTGATTTCCCATCCGTTTGAGGATGGTACGCCGAACTGAATCATAAATTCGTGCCCATAGCTTTCTGCGAGCTAACCCAAAATCATGAAGTGAATCTTGGGTCACGATCTGAAACTATGGATACTGGCATGCCATGCAATCTCATAATCTCATTTACGTATAAACGAGCAAGACGTTCAAGGGAATAAGTCTCCCGTATAGGCAAGAAATGGGCAGACTTGGTTAATCTATCAACAATAACCCAAATCACATCTACGCATTGAGAAACCTTGGGAAGACCCGTAACTAAAGCCATGGTAATGTGTTCACACTTCCATTTTGGAATCTCAAGTGGTTGCAATTGACCCTTTGGTACTTGATGCTCCGCCTTTACACATTGACAAGTTAAACACCTCAAGATAAACTCTGCGATCTCTCTCTTCATATTGCTCCACTAAAATGTATGTCGAAGATCATGATACATTTTGGTACTCCCAGGATGGATTACAAATAGTGTATTGTGTGCCTCCATTATGATTCTATGCTTCAAGTCATAATCATTAGGAACACAAAGTCTGGAGTTGACTCAAAGTATTCCTTCTTCATCGATTCTTGCTTCTGGAATAGCACCTTCTTGCATTTTCTTCTTCATACGCATCAGCTCCAGGTACGCAGCTTGAGCAGCTTTAACTTTATCGATTAAAATCAGTTTTACTTGTATATTTGACATCATAATGTGGGTCCCTGGAGTCTTTAACTCTATCTCCATCCTTTGCAAGTCATACCAAATGGGCCTTTGTGTTGACAATTTCTCACTCGTACCCGCATATAATCTTCTACTCAATGCGTTAGCTACCACGTTTGCTTTTTCAGGATGGTATTGGATGGTATGATCGTAATCTTTCAACAGCTCGAGTCAACGTTGTTGCCGCATGTTGAGTTTCTTTTGGGTGAAGAAATATTTGAGGCTTTTATGATCCCTATAAATCTCCACTTTCTCCCCATACAGGTACTGTCTCTAGATTTTCAACGCGAAAACGACTGCTGCCAACTCCAGATCATGAGTATGATAATTCCTCTCATATTTTTTGAGTTGTCGCGAGTCATAGGCTATGAATTTCCCATATTGCATGAGAACACATCCTAACCCTTTGTCTGAAGCATCGTTGTAGATAACAAATCCATCCGAACTAGAAGGTATTGTCAGAACAGGTGCCGAAATGAGTCTCCTCTTGAGTTCTTGGAAACTCTTCTCGCATTCCTCGCTCCATAAAAATTTTGTATCTTTCTGAGTCAGCTGAGTTAACAGAGTAGTGATTCAAGAAAACCCTTCCACGAATCTCCGATAATAACCAGCTAAGCCCAAAAAGCTACGTACTTCGGTCTCCGACTTCGGTTGCTCCCAACTTTGTATTGCTTCAATCTTCGTCGGGTCAACAGATACTCCATGTTTTGACACCACATGCCCAAGGAATGCTACTTCCTCAAGCCAGAACTCGTATTTCTTCAGCTTGGTATATAGCTTGTTATCACGAAGCCTTTGAAGTACCAGCTTCAAATGGTGCTCATGATCTTAACGATTTTTGGAATAGATGAGGATATCATCAATAAAGATGATAATGAACTAATCCAAATATTCTTTGAACACACGCTTCATCATATCCATGAAAGAAGCAAGAGCATTAGTCAATCCAAAAGACATGACTAAGCATTCATAATGCCCGTACCGAGTTTTGAAGGCAGTCTTCAGAAATCCTCAGTTTTATTCTTTAGCTGATAATATTCAGAACGAAGATCGATCTTTGAAAAGAGTTGTGCTCCTTGCAACTGGTCGAATAGGTCATCAATGTGATGTAGAGGATACCTATTCTTGATGGTGACATGGTTCAATTCCCGGTAGTCAATACAAAGTCGCATACTCCCGTGTTTCTTCTTTACGAATAAAACAGGAGCAACCCAAGGAGATGTACTAGGACGAATAAAACCTATATCTAACAACTCCTGTAGTTGGACTTTTAACTCCTGAAGTTCAATAGGAGCCATTCGATATGGGGTTTTAGAAATGGGTTTTGTACCAGGTTCAAGGTCAATAAAGAATTTAACTTCACGTTCTGGGGGTAGACCGGGAAGTTCTTCAGGAAATACGTCAGGAAATTCACTAACAACGGAAATATTATTCAAATATGACATATTTTTGTTCAAGTCCATGACATGGGCTAAGAAAGCTTGACATCCATTTTTCAATAAACGAATAGCTTTATGGCTTGATATGACAGTCATTAACTTTAGTGGTTTGGTTGTTTGAATTTGCATAACAGGTTGGTTAGGAATATAAAAACTAACAACCTTACGAAAATAATCAATTTTGGCATGATGAGTGGTTAACCAATCAATCCCTAAAATCACATCAAATGCAAGTATTTTCAACGAAATAAGATCGGCAGGTAATGTGATGGTTCCAACTTGAATCAAGCAAGATTTATAAATAGTAGATGTAATGAAAGTTTCTCCTAACGGAGTCTCAACAAATAAGTCAAAGTCTAATTTCTCCGGAGTCAAGTACAAACGTTGAGCACAAGAAGGAGAGATAAAATAATGGGTAGAACCGGTATCTAATAAGGTATAAACTTCGCAAGAGTTTATGATTAGCTTACCCGTGATCACCTCGTTCGGATTCCTCGCGTTTTGGGCAGTCATGACAAACGCTCTTCCAGGAACCACCGACATTGTCTTGTCCAGGATTGCCTTTGGAGTCACCATTTCCGCTAGAATTGACTTTCGCTATAGGGCATATTCCACCCTCAACTGCTTCGTCGTACTCCTATTCCATGATCTGAATCATTAATCTTCGATCCATATCGAATTGGGGTTGACCGCAATGTACAGGGAAATTCAAAACTCGATGTTGGGTTCTCCCAATTGCTGTCCAAAAAGAGAAATACATATCATCTTATTTAGCCTTTTTGGATCGGACTTCTCTTGCCATAATAATAACGCGTCGTGCGGCTTTTACCCATGCATCTTTCATTCTCACTCGTTCAGTTGTTTCTTCTTTCAGCTGATCCTTGACATTTGAATTCTCAGATTCCAGCTTTATCATCTTATACTCTGCCAAAGAGTGCTTCTATTCAAGCATCACATATCGGGTAACACAAGCTTGAATTGTTGCATCCTTTTGCTCCACGACCGTCTGTCGTTCTTCAGCCTGCTCTTCTAACTCATGAATATGATTTTTCAATTCAATATTTCGATCATAAAGTTCTCCTAATAAATCCTCCTCAAGTTCCTCTTCTTCCTCACTCTCAGCTGCTACCTCTGCAACTAACTCGGGTGCAACTATTAATTCTTCATTCACCACATGGATATCTCTAATTTCTTCTTCGCCTGACATCAAATTATCCTGGTTGGTGATTAGAGGTGTGTCAACGGTCTCATTCACTCCATTGTTAACATTTTTAGATGCCATTCTCAAATATTGTCACAAAATAAGGGTTAATTAAACAAATTAACCTGCCACATATTATCCCTATATTCTGACCGACCAAATAAATAAGCTTAGGTAGGACACACTAGCGAAGGATTTACTCGTCTCTCCCCTCCTAGTTCTATTCCCCGATCTTCGCCAGAGACCATATCCCTAAGCTCTAATACCAACTGTGACACCCCCAAAATAGGTATACATCACCCATTCTGAGTCGCCAAATACATGGTACAAGAAAATAACTATAACTTCATTATTACAATTGTCATGCAAAATACGATAACACATATACTGTGAATTTAAATACAAATATTGTCTAATAGACAGTATTCAAACTCAAAAGGAGTCATCATTACAATTATTATCACACTATTTTACAAAATAGCGGGAACCGACTAGTTCCCGCTATATTCTCGCCTCCTGAGAAGAAAAATAGAACAAAAAGGAAAAAGGCGAGCTCAACTAGCCCAGTAAAGAATACTATGACTAAGATAATGAACAACAAATTATCGTTAGCCTTCAACAAATAGATAAAATATAATGGACAACAAGTTTTAGATCAATATTCGCAGCGAAAATAACAATTCATTAGAAGAGTTAAGTAGAGAATGACATCTACTATCTTCTATGATTTAAAATTCCATCATCAATATTTTATCCCTGTAACATCAATCAATATACATGTTGAACCAAATATTCATCTTTGCACTACGGGCCAAAAAAAATTCATTTGTATCACCAGTTGGTCATGTTCATCTCAACACTTGTCCATCTTTGCACTACGGGCCAAATATATTCATCAGGTAATCATTCATCTTTGCACTACAGGCTAAAGATATTTATCAAGTATCACCATTTAAGACTGAGGACGATGAAAAATATCTTAAATGAACGAATCCAGTGAGATAAAAGGAGAAAGATTAGGGATTCGTACTTTAGTTCATTCAAGTTCAAAAATACTTCATAATAATCAATTGTGGAGCAAAATTCAAGAATGAAGATCAAAACATGGATACAATCAAAGATAGTAACCATAATTGACAACTTGGACAAAGAAGAGAAAATTTCATTTTTCTGTGTATAGTGTCGTATTTGTGAATAGTGACGTATACGTGAATAGTAACCCCGACACGTGAATAGTAACCCCGACACGAAAAGATAAAAATTCCACTAGAAAAATACTTTGTGAATAGTACCATATTCGTTAATAGTGTCGTATACGTGAATACTAACCTCGACATAAAAAATGTATAATTAAATTCATACCAATATTTCGGCATAATGATATTAAACGAAATAACATCATGTATGAAGAAAATAACATCCCTTACCTCAAAAGAATAGACTTCTTACTGAATATCGGATATAACACTGAAGGAAACTTGCACTGAATAGCAACACTCAAGATATCTAAATACTCACAAAAATATGCTCGATATTATAGAGAGAGAAAACTTCAGTTTCTGGTGTGATTTTCAATTCTAACTAAGCACCTTATTTATAAAAAAATGCTAAAACGCCAAAGCAGACTAAATTTAATAAAATAATATTTTCAAAAGTTTCTACGTACACCTCCTTGACCAAAATATCAGCACACCACTAGTGGAGCCCACCAAAATCAGAATTTTCCACAACAACCAAAAGTGGGGCCCGCCTTATTTTTAATAAAAAACATTTATTTCCAAAACTTCAATAATTCATAATAAATAGTCTTTTATTAGAAAAATACGAATTTTATGTCCACTCCATAGGAAATTTAATTTTCTACAACTTTATAGAAGAACGTTTTTCCAAATTCCAATGAGAAAATTTCCGAAATAGATATACGGGTGATTTTTAATACCTCCATTCCGATAAAATGCTGATAAAACACATCAACATTAATTCTTTCATTTATATCCACATAAAATAAATATTTCTTTGTCATATAAATTAATAATTAATTATTCACAAATAATATTCCAGAATCACAATATGACAATTAGGTCGCTCCTCAGAAAGCAGGGGCTTTCCGATAAGGATTTCTCCTTCGCGCATGATTAGGTGACCAACCCCTTTCCTGCATGTAACTTCCTTAGACATTGCCAATAATGCTATCTAATAATACTATTCAAATAATATGAATTATTGATCTGATAATGGGAAATACTGTGTAATGGCAATTATTGAAACAACAATAATATAAAAGATCAACGTAGCAATTATTAAATCAATAAAATAAAATATTGAACAGTAATTACTGTAACAATTATTGAGTAGTGCCTTCTTACGTAAGAATAAACAATCCAAAAATATTGTGCAATACCGTGTGCTACTGTACAACCACGCGTATTACTATATTTTAACCACTGGGTATTTCAATAGTGTTAACGGTAACAACTACGCCATTATTTTTAGAAAACTCATTCTTGTCGTTTTCTTCATCTGACAGTTTTCCGTTATGGGGCCCACAAATGGCTGCGCCATCGTACGAATATTTCCCGACAGCAAGAATATTCCACGACCAAACGAATATTCCCCGACAACAATGAATATTTTATAACCACTTGCTTATTTTGCAAAATTTGAACATTTCACCCATAACCAAAGCATTAGATCAAATTAACACCTTATTATTCAAAATAATAATTAGAGAAAATTTAATTTTATTTATAAAAAGTTGGGGTCTTACAAAGGATATTCGTTAGTATCACATCCATGAATTATCCATGCACTACGGGCCAAGTATATTCATTATTATCACATCCACGAATTATCCATGCACTACGGGCCAAGGATATTCGTTATTTTCACCAGTGGTCATGATCATGCCAACAACTATCCATCAATGCACTACGGGCCAATGAGGACTTTTACCACATCATTTGTAACATTATAGGTCATGATTATACCGATGCATAGTCATAATCATACCAATCAACAGTCCATCTATGCACTACGGGCCAAAGATGACTTCCATAACAATATAAGCATGAGGATGATGACAATGATCTAAGCATCAATCAAACGAAATCTAGGATAAATATTAAAGATTTTTAATTTATCCAGAGTTTAAAAATGTCCAAATTGTCAACATGACAATTGCTTTGTGGAGTAAAATTCAAGAATAATATTCATGTATCAAAAATAATTTGGACATAAAAGAAATCAATTTTTATCGTGAATAGTACCCCGGGTGAATCGTACTCTGTGAATAGTACTTCGTTAATAGTACCTTGGCATGAAAAGAACAAATTTAACAAGAATGTTCTGAAAAATATTCTTGTGAAACGATAATAGATGAAGCGCAAATTTCAAGGATATTCTATTAATTTCAAGGAGTATAGAAGCAATACTTATCAACATAAGTCTAGAATTAGGAATATGAAACGAAATAATATTACTTACATACTACAAAGTATGGAAGAAAATATTATTTCATACGAATATTGAACAAAAATAATATCCCTTACGACTGTTGAACGAAAATAATATTCCTTACGAATATTGAACGAAGATAATATTCCTTACGAATATTGAACGAAAATAATATTCCTTACGAATATTGAACAAAAATAAAATTCCTTACGAATACAAAAAATAATATCGTAAGTGAATATGAAATAAATAATACCCCTTACGTTAAAAGGAGAATATTTCGACTGGTATAGCGGAGATATTCTTGAAGAAAACTTGCACTATTTTCTACACTCAAAGCTTCCTTAAACTCTAAAGAAATACGCTCAATATTATAGAAGAAGAATTCTCTGATTCTGGTGTGATTTTCATTTCTAAACTGAGCATCCTATTTATAGGAGAATGGCAAGATACTATTTGAATTTAGAAAATCACTGACAAACAGTAGAAGTTCACGGGCACTGCAATCGACTGAAACTTTAAAAAAATTGATTTTACTATACATCACTATGCACACATTATGCAGTACTATGCAACACTATGCAAATAAAATATAATATATTTTATTTTACATAAAAAATAAAACGTATATATATACTCCCTTTACCACCCGTGAATCGACCGACGATTTTAAAAAATGGGTAAGTGGGGGTCCATATAATAAGCCAAATTTACAATAAATACTTCATAAAATACCCATCTATTTATATCAATTCACTTGGCTTCACAAAACATATTTTTAATAACATTCATCATTAATATTATAACTCACAATATTAACAACCAGATCATTCCCAGGAAAGAGGGGGCTTTCCGATAAGGACTTCTCTTTATTGGCTCGCAATTAGGTGACCAACCCCCTTTCCTCGATAGAACTTTCTAGACATTGTCAATAATGCAAATAACAATATGAATAACTTTATCGTCTTAATTATTGATTTAATAATATAAAATATTGTGCAGATGATACTGTGATAATAATTGAATCAATAATATGAGATACTATGCATCAACTACTATTGCAATAATTGAATAAAACTGAGTGACTTCTCACGTAAGCATCAATAATCAAAGATACTATACAATATAGTGTGCTACAATGCAACAACGCGTACGAGATTGTGTCATCGTAGGAGTATTCCCTGATAAAATGAATATTCCCCGACCAAACAAATATTTTTTGACAACTTGCTTACTTTGCAAAATTTGTAAATACTACCCACAACTATAACATTATATCAAATCCACACCTTATTATTCAAAATAACATTTAGAGAAAAATTAATCTTTATTCATAAAAGTTGGGGTCTTACAAAAAGTCTTAACACTTGTTTCCCACAACATCTTAAGTTCATCGACTAACGACCTAAGGTACACGTTGATGTCTTTTGTAGGACTCTTATCCCTTGGTATAAGTAAAGTCAAGAAAAGATATGGATCCCTCATGCACATTGACGGTGGAAGATTGTAAGATACCATAATCACTGGCCAAACAGAGTAAGGTTAACTAAAATTATTAAATGGACAGAAGCCACTGTAGCCATGCTAAGCCTGACATTCCTAACTTCGTCAGCAAATTATGGAAAATTGGCATCAAAATTCTTCCATTCATCTACATTTGTTGGGTAAGTCAGCTGACCAGGCACAAAATCCCTTGTTCTATGCCAACTCATATCTTTGAGTAGTAGTGTCTTGCAGACATGAATAAATGATGCAACCTCTACAAGAAGAGAAAGTACTGAGAAAATCTTCTTTGGAACATTTTTCTTCTTCCCCCCACGTTTTGTGATCTTGTATTGAGGCAAGTTGCAGATATCACACTACACCTTATCTTTGTCCTCCCCATAGTATAACATGCAATTCTGCTCACAAGCATCGAGCTTCTCATACCCAAGATTTAACCTCTTAACTATCTTCTTCACTTCATAGTAATTCACGGGCAGAGTATTATTCCTAGGTAAGAACTCGCTGAAAATATCAAGCAAATAATTAAATCCTCTCTCACTGCAGGCATGCTCATTCTTGAAGGGTAAAAGCTTTGTCACTGCTGAAAGCCTGGTGTGCTTGTCATTTCCTGGATACAATGAGACACCTGATTAAGATAGCAACTTGTAGAAGGCAGCTGCTAAATCATTTGGCTTTTGCTGAGCACTGCTTGACGCATGCTCATTTTTAGCCTAGTCAATATTGGTAGGGTCATACGCATCAACCAACATCTGCACGACATCATAGTTATCTGATTATAAATCCCCGTGAAACAATTGGTCTACAATACTATATGCCCATTCTCTAAACTCAGTTGATTCCCCGTGATGAATCCATACCGAATACCAATCCACAAACCCAAGTGAATATAAGTCAAATTTAACTTCATCGGCAGTCTTCCATATCATGTTCTTACACTTGAGACACGGGCATCTCATCTTTTCGTTTGGATCATCAGCATGTTCAATTATTTTGTTCATAAAATTTGACACCCCATCACGGTACGCATCAACTAATCCCCCCCCCCCCATAAATTTGTATCCTACGGTACATCCAACTCCGGTAGGCTGACATCTTTAATTGAAGAAAATACTCAATTACATCAAGAATAATCATGAATGTGGTCCATGCATGAATTTATCTTACCTAGTATATATCTCCACTGTGACGCCCCCAAAATAGGTATACATCACCCATTCTGAGTCGCCAAATACATGGTACATAAATCAAATACAAACTTCTTTAATACAACTTTCGTGTAAAAAATACGACAAAACATAGCTGAGTTTTTAAACGAATATTATCTTCTAGACAATATCCACACTCAATGAAGTCCTCATTACAATTATTATCACACTATTTCATAGTATAGTGAGGACTACTAATGCCACTTATCCTGGACCATCACTCCGTTTCCCGACTCGTCCCAGCTATATTCTCATTTCCTGAAGAGAACAATGAAAGTAAAGGGTGAGCTCAACTAGCCCAGTAAGAAATATTATGACTAAGATAATGCAAAATAAATTATCCTTAGCCTTCAACCGTATAACAACTGATAGAATACAATAGATAACAAGTTTTAGATCAACAACTGCAGCGGAATAAGCAATCCATTAGAAGAGTCAAGTAAAATATAATGTCTACTATCTCCTCTAGATTAAAAGTTTATCGTTAATATTTCATTCCTGTAATACTCATCAACGGTTCTTTGTTATACCCAAGACAAAAAGAACTCTCATCACCTGTCTTCACCTGAACCACCAAAGATTATAGTTAAATCCACAATTCATATTTATAATCATGTAAATCAACAGTTTCTCCTTGTCATAAAGGCTTAATAGAACGTTTACTCAATATCCTTACCCCAAAGGCTAAATATATTCAAATGTAATAACAATGATCATACCAATCAGTTGTCTACCTTTGCACTAAGGGCCAAATATATTCAACTATAAAACCAATGGTCATGATCATACCAATCAATTGTATGTTAGTGCACTATGGCCAAAGACATTCAACTGTTAACTAATGGCCATGATCTTGCCAATCACATCATCGAATTATCCATGCACTACGGGCCAAGGATATTCGTTATTATCACCAGTGGTTATGATCATGTTATACACCTGTCAATCTTTGCACGTAAGCCAAAGATATACAACTATAAACCAATAATCAACAGTCCATCTTTGCACGTTAGCCAAAAATATACAATTGTAAAACCAATAATCAACAGTCCATCTATGCACGTAAGCCAAATATGACTTTCATCACAATATAAGCATGAGGATGATGACAATGATATAAGCATTAATCAAACGAAATCAAGGATAAATATTAAAGACTTTAAATTTATCCAGAGTTTAAAAAATATCCAAATTGTCAATATGATACTGCTTTGTGGAGTAAAATTCAAGAATTGTATTCATGTACCAAAAATAATTTGGACATAAAAGAAATATATTTTTCGGGTGAATAGTACCCCGTGAATAGTACCATGTGAATAGTACTTCAGGAATAGTACTTCGTGAATAGTACCCCGATATGAAAAGTGTCCCCAATACCCGAGTGAATAATACTAGAGTGAATAGTAACTGGGTGAATAGTAACCCGTGAATAGTAACTCGTGAATATTACTCCGGTACAAAAATTTCCCCGAATGCCCGAGTGAATAATACTAGAGTGAATAGTAATTCGTGAATAGTACTCCAGCATAAAAAGTATCCCGAATACCCGAGTGAATAATACTAGAATGAATAGTTACCTCGACACAAAAAGGTAGAAATTTCACAATAAAATTTGTACCAATATTCCGACATAACGATATTGAAAGAAATAATATCATTTACGAAGAAATAATACCCCTTACGACTGTTGAACGAAAATAATATTCCTACGAATATTGAACGAATATGATATTCCTTACGAATATTGAACGAATATAATATTCATACTTATACGAAAAATAACATCTCTTCAAAATATGAAATAAATAATACCCCTTACGAATACGAAAGAAATAATACCCCTTACCTCAGAAGAAGACTGGATACTAGAATAGTGAAGTAGCAGACTTCGCTTTTTCTTTCTCTCTAAAGCTTTTCTTTCTATACCTTCTCTCTCTATAATTGCTCTTGTGAGACTTAGTGAATTGGTGAGAATGAAAGAAGAATGAGCTTCTATTTATAGGAAAATATAGTTTCGATAATTGCACGTTTTGGGGCTCGAAATATTACAGTATAATACATTCATATTTTCCTTCATTTTTAATTTAGTCCTACAAGTATTATCAAACTTACACCACCTCCCCTAATAGTATGTCATGTGAATCAATAGTACAATCATGTGACTCAATAGTACAATCATGTGAAAAAAATAAGTACAGTATAGTACCTTCATCTATACCTCCATTTTTAATTTAGTCATGCAAATATTATCAATCTTGCACCACCTCCCCTAATAGTAAATTCATGTGACTCAATAGTACACACATGTGAACACATAGTTATAAGCATGTGAATTAATAGCAATTAATTGCTCATTTACCCGATTAATTACCCGATTGGTCAATATAACTTCCAGACATCAATTCCTATCGAAATAAATGTCGATTTCCACTAACACTAATAATCCCAACACAATGGAACTATCAATTTGATCTTTAATCAACACGAACTTATTCATCATTAATATTATAACTCACAATATTTAACAACTAGGTCGTTCCCAGGAAAGAGGGGGCTTTCCGATAAGGATTTTTCCTTATTGGCGCGCAATTAGGTGACCAAACCTCTCCTTGACAGAACTTTTAGACATTGTCAATATTGTAAATAATAATATGAATAACTTTGTCGTCTCAATTATTGATTTAATAATATAAAATATTATACAGATGATACTGTGACAATTGTGACGCCCACAAAATAGGTATACATCACCCATCCTGAGTCGTCCAATACATGGTACAAAATTCAAATACAACTAAGTATACAACAGTCGTGTAAAATACGACAAAACATAATGTAAGAGTTTTTTATAAGAATATTATCATCTAAACAATATACACACTCAATGGAGTCCTCATTACATTTATTGTCACACTATTTATAGAATAGTGAGGACTACTAAAACAACCATCTGGATCGTCAATCCGTTCCCTAACTCGTCACAGCTATATTCTCTTTTCCTGAAGAGAACAGTGAAAGAAAGGGTGAACTCAACTAGCCCAGTAAGAAATATTATGACTATGATAATGCATAATAAATTATCCTTAGCCTTCAACAGTATAACAACTGATAGAATACAATAGACAACAAGTTTTAGATTAAAAACTACAGCGGAATAAGAAATCCATTAGAAGAGTCAAGTAGAACATAAAATCTACTATCTTCTATGATTTAAAAAGTTTTTCATCACTTTTATCGCTGAGACTCAACTTAATAAATAATCCACATCATCGAATCACCCCTGCACTACGGCCAAGGATATTATTTAGTATCACGACCACAAATTATCCATGCACTACGGGCCAAGGATATTCGTGTATTCATCAATGGTCATGATCATCCCAAATAATCCCTGGTCATAATCATACCAACTGCTGTCCATCAATGAACTACAGGCCAATGAGGACTTTTACCACATCATTCATTACATTACGGTCATGATTATACCAAATAATCCCTGGTCATAATCATACCAAGTCCATCTATGCATGTAAGCTAAAGATGACTTTCATCACAATATAAGCATGAGGATGTTGACCATGACATAACAATTCAATAAAAACAAGTTCAAGGATAAATTTTAAAGATTTATAATTTAATTTATCCAGAATTCAATAACGTTCAAATTGTCAACATGATACTGCTTTGTGGAGTAAAATTCAAGAATAATATTCATGTACCAAAAATAATTTGGACATAAAAGAAAGATATTTTTTGGGTAAATATTACCCCGTGAATAGTACTGTGACGCCCCCAAAATAGGTATACAACACCCATTCTGAGTCGCCAAAATACATGGTAGAGAAAGCAAACTACAACTTTGACAATACAGATGTCGTGTAGAATACGACAATACAACTGTGAGTTTGAATACAAATGTTGTCTTCTAGACAATATACACACCCAAATAAGTCCTCATTAATTATTCATACACTATTTTACAGAAGTAGTGAGGACAGCTAAAACATCTTCCTAGAACCATCACTCCATACCCCGACTCGATCCTGCTATGTTCTCACCTCCTGAGAAGAAAAATGGACAAAAAGGAAAAGGGTGAGCTCAACTAGCCCAGTAAAGAATATTATGACTAAGATAATATACAACAAATTATCGTTAGTCTTCAACAGGGAAAAATCTAATAGAATACAATAGACAACAAGTTTTAGATCAACAAATGCAAATAAAATGACAATCCATTAGAAGAGTCACGTGAAAGAATTCTACTATCTTCTAAGGTTTTAAAGTCCATCATCAATAGTTTATCCACAGTAATAACAATAAATATACATCTTTAATCATCTTTTTTTACTCACTGAGCCAAAGATATTCATTTGTATCACCACCGATTGGTCATGTTCATCTCAACACTGCTTCAACTTTTGCACTACAGCCAAAGATATTCATCATTTTATCGTTCATCTTTTGCACTACAGCCAAAGATATTCATTTATATCACCATTTAGGACCGAGGATGATGAAAAACATTTTTAAAGAAACGAATCCAAAGAAACAAAATGACAAGGATTAAGGATTAAGGATTCGTACTTTGTTTTACCCATGTCCAAAAATACCTCGAAAATAATCATAGTGGTGTAAAATTCAAGAATGATCAAAACATGGATACAATCAAAGCTAGTATCCAGAATAGATATTTTGGACAAAAAGAAAAATTTTTATTTTTCGGTGAATAGTGTCGTATATGTGAATAGTCACGTATATCGTGAATAAGAACCCAGAGCACAACAAGTTCCAAATTTGATAAAAAGTTCACCAATACTTGACATAATGATATTGAAGAAAAATATCATTTAAGAAGAAAATAATACCTTTACCTCAAAATAACCGTACTTACATTTGAATTTTCGGTATAGTCTTGTGAAAAACCCATATAGTATAGCAACACTCAAAGTATACTCACAAGAATACGCTCGATAATTTAGAGAGAAAAGAGAAAACTTTGTTTACGGTGTGATTTTCAATTCTAACTTAGCCCTCTATTTATAGGAAAATGTTAGAACATGAAAGGAGACTAAAATAATAAATTAATATTATTAATTTTAAAATTCATATCACGCATGCTTTAGACCATGACCAAACCACCACCTTGGAAAGAAAATCCCAAAGCTGACCCATGTGTTTGAAAAAAAAAAAAAGTGGGTCCCACCCATAATTTAATAAAATCATTTTATTCTCAAACTTCAATAATTCACAATAAATAGCCCTTTTATCGAAAATTGAATCTCGCAAATTTTTATAGGAATTTCAATTCTCTACAACTTTATAGAAGAAAGTTTTTCCAAATTCCAAATGCAAATTGACCAAAATCCATAAGCAGACGATTTTACGATCTATAATCAATTTTCAATCGAAATTGTGTCTGAGCACACACAAAACATATGTTAAACATTTAATGCCACACAAATACTCTTCCTCCTCATATACTCATATATCCAGATTAATATATTATTAAAATAATATATTTAAATAAATTATTTTATCGAAAAAAGATAAAATATTAATTTTCTACAATTGTCACATTAAAATTTTCTCCATCTATATCCACATAAAATAAATATTTTCTTTATCATAATAGTCAATAATTAATTATTTAAAATAATATTATAGAATCACAAGATCGACAACCAGTGCCGCTCCTGAAAGAGGGGCTTTCCAATAAGGATTTCTCTCATCTTCTTGGCGCAATTAGGTGACCAAACCTCTCCTTGATGTAACTTTCTAGACATTTCCAATAATGTTATCTCGATGATATTATTCAAATAATATGAATTATTGATCCGATAATGGAAAATCTTGTGCGAAGACAATTATTGAAACAATAATAATATAAACTAACAACGATAATAATTATTGAATCAATAAAATATTGAGCAAGAACTCATGTAATAATTATTGAGTAAGGCCTTCTTACGTAAGGATCAATAATTCAACAATATTGTGCAATACCGTAATGCTACTATGCAACCACACATATATCAGTATTTTAACCACCGAGTAACCCAACAATTGTTAATTGGTAACAATTTACGTCGTTATTTATAAAACTCAATCTTTGTCGTTTTCCTTTATCCAACCGCTTTTCCACATTATGGGGCCCACCAATGATCACGTACAATCGTATGGAGATTCCCCACAAAAGAATATTCCATGACCAAACGAATATTCCCTAACAATAATGAATATTTTATAACCACTTGCTTATTTTGTAAACTTTGCACATTTCACCCATAACCAAAAAATTATATCAAATTAACCCTTATTAATTTAGAATAATGAATAAAGGAAAATTCAATTTTATTTATAATAAGTTGGGGTCTTACAACCTCCCTCCTTATGAAATTTCGTCCTCGAAATTAACGTGCGATACTGGTATATCGAAAAAGGTGAGGGTACCTCGCTTTCATTTCCGATTCCAACTCCCATGTCATTTCCTCAATTGCATGGTTTCTCCACAAAACCTTAACTTGTGGTATAACCTTCGTATGTAAGACATGCTCTTTCCTATCCAAAATCTCAACAGTATCTCCTCGTGAGTTAAATCTTAAGCTATCTCGTCTGGGTTCTAATGCAATAATGTGGTTCGGGTCTTTCACATATTCTACGAAGCATAGATATGTGGAATACATTGTGAACACGAGACATACTTGGAGGTAACGCGAGTCTATAGGCTACGTTTTCTATTCGGTCAAGAATCTCAAATGGACCAACAAACCTTGGATTGAGCTTTCCTCTTTTCCCAAATCTTGTAACTCCTTTCCATGGAGCAATACGTAACAATACATGATCTCCAATATTAAACTCCACGTCCTTTCTATGAAGATCAGCATAACTCTTTTGTCGATCTTGTGAAGTTTGAATACGTTGTCGAATCATTTGGATCTTTTCTATAGTCATGCGTACTAATTCTGGTCCCAACAATGTTGCTTCTCCCACCTCGTCCCAAAGATCTTTGAGAGAGCGACATTTTCGTCCATACAACCGCCTCAAATGGAGCCATGCCTATACTTGCTTGATAACTGTTGTTGTAGGAGAATTCCACCAGTGGTAGGTACTTATCCCAACTTCCTTTGAAATCTAGGACACAGAGTCTTAATAGATCTTCAAGGGTTTGAATAGTCCTCTCTGATTGTCCGTCCGTTTGAGGATGGTATGCTGAACTGAATCGTAAATCCGTGCCCATAGCTTTCTGCAAGCTAACCCAAAATCTTGAAGTGAATCTCGGGTCACGATCCGAAACTATGGATACTGGCATGCCATGCAATCGTACAATCTCATTCACGTACATACGAGCAAGACGTTCAAGGGATAAGTCTCGCGTATCGGTAAGAAATGGGCAGACTTGGTTAATCTATCAACAATAACCCAAATTGCATCTACGCCTTGAGAAACTTTGGGAAGACCTGTAACAAAATCCATAGTAATGTGTTCCCATTTCCATTCCAGAATCTCAAGTGGTTGCAATGGACCTTTTGGCACTTGATGCTCGCCTTTACACGTTAGACAAAGTTAAACATCTTGAGATAAACTCATAATCTCTCTCTTCATATTGTTCCACCAAAATGTATGTCGAATATCATGATACATTTTGGTACTCCCGAGATGGATTGCAAACGGGGTGTTGTGTGCCTCCATCATGATTTTATGCTTCAGTCGAATCGTTAGAACGCATGAAGTCTAGAATTGACTCAAGTATTCCTTCCTCATCAATTCTTGCTTAAAATAGCTCCTTCTTGCACTTTCTTCTTCATACGCATCAACCCGAATCCGTAGCTTGAGCGACTTTAACTTTATCGATTAAAGTCGGTTCTACTTGTATATTCGCCATCATTATGTGGGTCCCCAGGTCTTTAATTCTACCTCCATCCTTTGCAAGTCATACAAAATGGGCCTTTGCGTTGACAATATCGCTTTTCGTGCTTGCATATGATCTTCTACTTAATCGTTAGCTACTACGTTCGCTTTTCCGGATGATATTGAATAGTGTGATCGTAATCTTTTAACAGCTCCAACCAACGTCGTTGCCGCATGTTGAGTTCTTTTTGGGTGAAGAAATATTTGAGGCTTTTATGATCCGTATAAATCTCTACTTTCTCCCCGTACAAGTAGTGTCTCCATATCTTCAACGCAAACACGACTGCTGCCAACTCCAGATCATAAGTAGGATAATTCCTCTCATATTCTTTGAGTTGTCGTGAGGCATAGGCTATGACTTTCCCATGTTGCATGAGAACACATCCTAACCCCTTGCCGTAAGCATCGGCAGAGATAACAAATCCATCCGAACCGGATGGTATTGTCGAAACAGTGCTTAAAAATGAGTCTCCTCTTGAGCTCTTGGAAGCTCTTCTCGCATTCCTCGCTCCATAAGAATTTTGCATCCTTCCGAGTCACCGAGTTAACGATAGCGATTCGAGAAAATCCTTCCACAAATCTCAGATAATAACCAAATTAACCCAAAAAGTCTGCGTTTCTTGATCCACCGACTTGATTTGCTCTCAACTTTGTATTGCTTCAATCTTGGCCAAGGTCAACAGATACTCCTCGTTTTGACACCACGTGCCCAAGAATGCTACTTCCTCAAGCCGAACTCGCATTTCTTGACTTGGCATAAAGCTTGTGTTCACGATGTCTTTGTAGTACCCGACTTTAAATGGTGCTCATGATCTTCACGGCTTTTGGAATAGATGAGGATGTCATCAATAAAGACAACAACGAATCGATCCAAATATTCCTTGAATACACGGTTCATCATATCCATGAAAGCGGCGGGAGCATTAGTCAATCCAAAAGACATGACCAAGAATTCATAATGCCTCAGATCGAGTCCCGAATGCCGTCTTTGGAATATCCTCGCTTTTAATCTTCACCGATGATATCCGAATCGAAGATCGATCTTTGAAAAGAATTGCGCTCCTTGTAATCGGGTCGAATGGTCATAAATGCGAGGTAGCGGATACCTATTCTTGATGGTGACATGGTTCAATTCTCGATAGTCAATACAAAGTCGCATACTCCCGTCTTCTTCTTTACAAATAAAACAGGGGCACCCCAAGGAGACGTCTTAGGCCACGAATGAAACCGATGTCTAATAACTCCTGTAGTTGGACTTTTAACTCCTCAAGTTCAATAGGAGCCATTCGATATGGGGTTTTAGAAATGGGTTTTGTACCCGGCCCAAGGTCAATAAAGAATTCAACATCACGTTCTAGGGGTAAACCAGAAGCTCTTGAAATACATCGAAATTCTCTAACCACGTAAATATTATTCAAATCGACTTGTCTTTATTCAAATCCATAACATGGGCTAAGAAAGCTTGACATCCGTTTTCAATAAACGAATAGCTTTGTGGCTTGATATGACGATGGTGATTTTAGTGGTTTAGTGGTTTGAATTGCGTATGACGAGTTGGTTAGGAATATGAAAACTAACCACCTTACGAAAAACAATCAATTTTGGCATGATGAGTGGTTAACCAATCAATTCCTAAAATCACATCAAAAACAAGTATCTTTAAAGAGATAAGATCAACGTAATGTGATAGTGCCAACTTGGATCATGCAAGATTTATAAACTGTAGATGTAACGAAGGTTTCACCCAACGGAGTTTCAACAGATAAATCAAAATCTAATTTCTCCGGAGTCAAGTTTAAACGTTGAGCACAAGCAGGAGAGATAAAAGAATGGGTAGAACCTGTATCTAGTAAGGTATAAACTTCGCAAGAATTCAAGATTAGCTTACCCGTGATCACCTCGTTTGGGTTCCTCACGTTTTGTCCAGTCACGACAAACGCTCTTCCAGGAACCGCTGATTTAGACTTATCCGGGACAGCCCTTGGAATCACCACTCCTGCTGAACCTGGTTTCGCGATAGTACAATCTCGGCGATGTGGCCTTATTTTCCATGGTTTGTAACATACCTTGGATTGTTGTGGGCGGTTTGGTGATATGTCCCTCCTTCCGCATTTGTAACATCTAACTCGGCGGTCGTTCTCCTCCCCTAGCATTTGTTGTTAGTCTTTGGTCTTTGCTGATATCTTCCGTCATTGTTGAATCTTCTCTTTACGAAATTTCCACTTGAGTCACCTCTCCTATTATCATGTCCACGATTACCACACAGTGGTTACCGCCTTTGTCCGTATTCTTTCCTCCTCGTTGGTTATCATCGTTACGATGACTACCCCGATTGTGGTCCCTCGGTTGAGTATACTCACTATCTCGCGCTCTAATAATCGAGCCTCATTGACAACATCTCATCTACGAGAAAATTTATGAGAGATAAGATATTGATGAATCTCTTTTTAGACCTCTCGAAACATACGCGTCATTCGTTCCTCATTCTCCACCAAATGAGGTGCAAACTCGGATAATTCTGCGAACCTTGCCTCAGATCTTTGAGACACCGCCACGTTGTTCGCTCGAGTCTAATAAACTCTACCTCCTTCATATGACGAATACTTTCTCGGAAAGTACTTGTCATTGAACGATTCAAAATCTTTCCCAAGACATGTTAAGTGCATCTGGTCAGGTATGCTTCACGATTCCCACCAAAGAATCCTTTCACCGCTGAAACATAAAGGTGGCGAATGGAACCTTCTGTTCCTCCGTGCACCCCAAGACATCGAATATCTTGGTAATTTGCTTGACCCACGTTTCTGCCTTGATCGGATCCGGCTTTCCATGGAAATCTGGTGGTCCCAACTCTTTGAATTGTTTGGCCGTGACAAACCGCGTTACTATCATTTCCTCCGTATTTTTGTACACGAGTCTCCCTCGTCTGATTTTGCATGAACTGCAAAAAGCTTCTAAACATCCCGTCGTTCATCATTTGCTCAGTGGCGTTGTTCACAGGAGGAACATTGCCAGCCTGTTGCACGTTCTCCTCGTTGGTGAGTACTGGCGTCTCCACGGTCTCATAAACTCCATTGTTAATGTTCTCAGCAGCCATTCTTAAATACTGCCATAAAACAAGGGTTAATTAAACAAATTAACATATCACATAATATCCTATATTATGACCGACCAACAAATAAGCTTAGGTAGGACACACTAGCGAAGGATTTACTCGTCTCTCCCCTCCTAGTTCTATTCCCCGATCTCCGCCAGAGATCATATCCTAAGCTCTGATACCAACTGTGACGCCCCCCAAAATAGGTATACAACACCCATTCTGAGTCGCCAAAATACATGGTATAGAAAGCAAACTACAACTTTGACAATACAGATGTCGTGTAGAATACGACAATACAACTGTGAGTTTGAATACAAATGTTGTCTTCTAGACAATATACACACCCAAATAAGTCCTCATTAATTATTCATACACTATTTTACAGAAGTAGTGAGGACAGCTAAAACATCTTCCTAGAACCATCACTCCATACCCCGACTCGATCCTGCTATGTTCTCACCTCCTGAGAAGAAAAATGGAACAAAAAGGAAAAGGGTGAGCTCAACTAGCCCAGGAAAAGAATATTATGACTAAGATAATATACAACAAATTATCGTTAGTCTTCAACAGGAAAAATCTAATAGAATACAATAGACAACAAGTTTTAGATCAACAAATGCAGCGGAAACAACAATCCATTAGAAGAGTCACGTAGAGAAAGAATTCTACTATCTTCTAAGGTTTAAAAGTCCATCATCATTAGTTTATCCCTGTAATAACAATCAATATACATCTTTAATCATCTTTGCACTACTGTGCCAAAGATATTCATTTGTATCACCAATTGGTCATGTTCATCTCAACACTGCTCATCATCTTTGCACTACAGGCCAAAGATATTCATCAGTTAATCGTTCATCTTTGCACTACAGGCCAAAGATATTCATTTATATCACCATTTAGGACTGAGGATGATGAAAAACATTTTTAAAGAAACGAATCCAGTGAAACAAAATGACAAGGATTAAGGATTAAGGATTCGTACTTTGTTTTACCCATGTCCAAAAATACCTCAAAAATAATCATAGTGGTGTAAAATTCAAGAATGATCAAAACATGGATACAATCAAAGCTAGTATCCAGAATAGATATTTTGGACAAAAAGAAAAATTTTATATTTTCTAATGAATAGTGTCATACTAAAGTGAATAGTGTCAGATATCGTGAATAAAGGTCGTATATCGTGAATAAGTAACCCCCGACACAACAAGTTCCAAATTTGATAAAAAGTTCACTAATACTTGACATAATGATATTGAAGAAAAATATCATTTAAGAAGAAAATAATACCCTTACCTCAAAATAACCGTATTTACGATTTGAATTTGGTATAGTCTTTGTGATAAACACGCATAGTATAGCAACACTCAAAGTATACTCACAAGAATACGCTTGATAATTTAGAGAGAGAAAGAGAGAAAACTTTGTTTCTGGTGTGATTTTCAATTCTAACTTAGCCCTCTATTTATAGGAAAATGTTAGAACGCCAAAGGAGACTAAAATAATAAATTAATATTATTAATTTTTAAATTCATACGCATGCTTTAGACCATGACCACCACCACCTTGGAAAAAAAATCGGCAATGACCCATGTGTTTGAAAAAACAAAAGTGGGTCCCACCCATAATTTAATAAAAATCATTTTATTCTCCTAAACTTCAATAATTCACAATAAATAGCCCTTTTATCGGAAAATTCGAATCTACGCAAATTTTATAGGAATTTCAATTCTCTACAACTTTATAGAAGAAAGTTTTCCAAATTCCAAATGCAAATTGACCAAAATCCATAAACAGACGATTTTACGATTTATAATTCATTAAGAATTGTGTCTACCGACACACAAAAAACATATGTTAAACATTTAATGCCACACAAATACTCTTCCTCCTCATATACTCATATATCCCGTTAATATATTATTAAAATAATATATTTAAATAAATTATTTTATCAGAAAAAGATAAAATATTAATTTTCAACAATTGTCACATTAAAAATTTTCTCCATCTATATCCACATAAAATAAATATTTTCTTTATCATAATAATCAATAATTAATTATTTAAAAATAATATTATAGAATCACAGTACTGACAACCAGGCCGTTCCCAGGAAAGAGGGGGCTTTCCAATAAGGATTTCTCCTTACTGGCGCGCAATTAGGTGACCAAACCTCTCCTTAGACAGAACTTTCTAGACATTTCCAATAATGTTATCTGATGATATTATTCAAATAATATGAATTATTGATCTGATAATGGAAAATACTGTGCAGTGACAATTATTGAAACAATAATAATATAAACTAGCAACGCAACAATTATTGAATCAATAAAATATTGAACAGTAACTACTGTAATAATTATTGAGTAGTGCCTTCTTACGTAAGGATCAATAATTCAACAATATCATGTAATACTGCAATACCTTGCTTGTGCAACCACACATATTATCAGATTTTAACCACCGTGTAACCCAACAAAGTTAATTGGTAACAATTTACGTCGTTATTTATAAAACTCAATCTTTGTCGTTTTCCTTTATCCAACCGTTTTCCGTTATGGGGCCCACCAATGATTGCGCCGTCGTATGGAGATTCCCGACAAAAAGAATATTCCACGACCAAACGAATATTCCCCGACAATAATGAATATTTTATAACCACTTGCTTATTTTGTAAACTTTGCACATTTCACCCATAACCAAAAAATTATATCAAATTAACCCTTATTAATTTAGAATAATGAATAAAGGAAAATTCAATTTTATTTATAATAAGTTGGGGTCTTACAAGTACCCTGTGAATAGTACTTTAGGAATAGTACCTCGTGAATAGTACCCCGACGTGAAAAGTACCCCAAATCCTCAAGTGAATAATATTTGGGTGAATAGTAACCCATGAATAGTAACTCATGAATAGTACTCCGACATGAAAAGTACCCCGAATACCCGAGTGAATAATATTTGAGTGAATAGAAACCGAGTAAATAGTAACTCATGAATAGTATTCTGTCATGAAAAGATCAATAATTATCAACAAAGCTCAGAATAATATTTCCATGAATAGATACTGGATGAAGCGCAAATATCAAGGATATTCTACTAATTTCATGGAGTATGGAAGACAAAACTTTAACCAACTGAGTTTAATAGAATATATGAAACTGCAAATGGATTTTTGCCTGCCATGCGGTAATCTACATAGACAGATCATTTCCACAATTTAATAAGGAATGAATAAGAAGGATCATTCACCATGCATGCGGTAATCCACATAGATAGGTTATTCTAATAGAATAATAAAGAATGAAATAACATAAGAATTCACCATGCATGCGGTAGTCTGCGTAGACAGGTTATTCCAACAGAATAATAAAGAATGGAATAACAGAAGAATTCATCAGGCATACGATATATAGACCGCGCAGACAGGTTATTCCAACAGAATAATAAAGAATGGAATAACAGAGGAATTCACCAGGCATGCGATAGATAAGATGCAGACGAGTTATTCCAATGAATAATAAAGAATGGAATAACAAAAGAATTCTACCAGGCATGCGATAGACCACACAGACAGGTTATTTCAACAGAATAATAAAGAATGGAATAACAACCCTTACGGGTATTTAAAGAAAATAACTCTCTTCATGAATACGAATGAAATAATACCCCTTACCTTAGAAGAAACTGGATACTAGAATAGTGAGGTAGCAGACTTCTCTTCTTCTTTCTCTCTATAATTTCTCTCTATAATAATTGCTCTTGTGAGACTTAGTGAATTGGTGAGAAATGAAGGAAGAATGAGCTTCTATTTATAGGAAAATAGAGTTTCAATAATTCCACATTTTGGGGCTCGAAATATTACAGTATAATACCTTCCTCTTTTTCTTCATTTTTAATTTAGTCCTGCAATTATTATCAAACGTGCCCTACCTCCCCTAATAGTAAATCATGTGAATCAATAGTACACACATGTGAACAAATAGTTATAAGCATGTGAATTAATAGCAAGTAATTGCTCATTTATCCGGTGAATTACCCGATTGGTCAATATAACCTCCAGACATCAATTATTATCGAAATAAATGTCGATTTCTACTAACACTAATAATTTCCACACAATGGAACTATCAATTTCATCTTTAATCAACACAAACTTATTCATCATTAATATTATAACTCCCAATATTTAACAACCAGGTCGTTCCCAAGAAAGAGGGGGCTTTCCAATAAGGATTTCTCCCTATTGGTGCGCAATTAGATTATCTAATCTCTCCTTGATAGAACTTTTAGACATTGTCAATATTGCAAATAATAATATGAATAACTTTTTCGTGTCAATTATTGATTTAATAATATAACATATTAGACAGATGATACTGTGACAATAATTGAATCAATTATATGATAGATATGATGCAGCAATTACTATAGCAATAATTGAGTGTAACTGAGTGACTTCTTATGTAAGCATCAATAATCAATACCGTGTGCTACTATGCAACCACGCATATTACTGTACTTTTACTACCGGGTAGTTCAACAGTTTTAACGGTAACACTTTCACGTTATTTTTTTAAAAAGATAATTCGTCATTTTCTAACTACGACAATACTTACATTGTGGGGTCCACTAATGATTGTATTGGTCGCTGCGGATATTCCCCAACAAAAAGATTATTCCCCGATAGAATGAATATTTTATAACAACTTGCATACTTTACAAAAATTTTAAATATCACCCTTAACTTTAACCTTTATCAATTTAACCATTTACGAAATAAAATAATAATTATAAGAAAATTGAATACTTTTATTTCATAAAATTTAGGGTCTTAAAATCTCCTCTCCTTATGAAATTTTCCCTCAAAATTTACGGACGTACCTGGTATGTCGAAGAGGTGAGGATACCTTAACTTCATTTCATATTCCAACTCTTGAGGTATAACCTTTGAGTGTCAAATATGATCCTTCTTATCCAAGATTTTAACACGTATCTCCTTATACGTTAAATCTTCTGCTATCTCGTCTAGTTCTAATTCAATAATGTGGTTCGGATCAACCACATATTTACGTAACATCGATACGTAAAAAAAACGCTATGAAAACGCAACATATTTGGCGATAAAATGAGTCTATAGGCCACAGTTCCTACTCGATCGAGGATTTCAAATGGGCCAATTAAATCGAGGGTTGATATTTCCTCTATTCATTGACTCTTGCTTCTAGAATAACGCCTTCTTGAACCTTCTTCTTCATATTCATCATCTCCAGGTGTGTAGTTTGAGCGGCTTTAACTTTATCGATTAAAGTCGATTCTACTCGTATATTCGTTATCTTCACATTGGTCCCTAGAGTTTAACTCTGTCTTCATCATTTGCAAGTTATACGAAATGGGTTTTTGTGTTAACAACATCGCACTCGTAAACGCATATGATCTTCTACTCCATGCGTTAGCTACCACGTTCGCTCTTCCACGATGATATTGAATGGTATAGTCGTAATCTTCAACAGCTCGAGCCAACATCTTTGGCGCATGATAAGTTCATTTTGGTTGAAGAAATATTTAAGGGTTTTAGAAATGGGTTTTGTACTGGGGTCAATACAAAATTCGATTTCACGCTCTAAGGATAGGCTAGGAAGTTCTTCAGGAATACGTCAAGAAATTTATTAACAATAGAAATATCATTCAAAACTATGACTCTCATCCAAGACTTGGATAATACATCACATTGATACCTATCAACTTGCCATCGTCATTCACAACGTCGCCTACGAAAAGTCTGGCTTTGGGGCATTCCAAGACTTGGAAGTCACCAGCGAAAGGCTCGGGGCTCTTTATTTATGGCTTGATATGACAGTGATTAACTTTAGTGGTTTAGTTGCTTGAATTCGCATAACAGGTTGGTTAGGAATATGAAAGCTAACAACCTTACGAAAAGCTTGATGAGTAATTAACCAATCAATTCCTAAAATCACATCAAAGGCAAGTATTTTCAAAGAGATAAGATCGACAGGTAATGTGAGGGTATCTATTTGAATCAAATATGATTTATAAATAGTAGAGGTAATGAAGGTTTCTCCTAATGGAGTTTCAATTGATAAGTCAAAGTTTAATTTCTCCTAAGTCAAATTTAAACGTTGAGCGCAAGCAAGATAGATAAAAGAATGGGTAGAACCGATATCTAACAAGGTATAGACTTCGCAAAAATTTATAATTAACTAACATGTACTAACTTCGTTTGGGTTACTCGCTTTTTGAGAAGTCACAAAAAATGCTCTCCCTAAAACCACCGACTTTGTTTTGTCCGTATCCGCCTTTGGTGCCACCGTCCCAGCTGGACTTGATTTCGCTACGGGGCAAAATCGAGCTATGTGACCATCTTTTCCACGACTAAAACATACCTTGGAAGGCTGTGAACAGTTTGGACTTATGTGTCCCTCCTCCCCGCATCTATAGCATCTAACTGGCGGTCGTTCTTCTCCCCTAGAATTTGTTGCTGGTGTTGGTGCTGCTGCCGACATCTTCCCATCATCGTTAAATCTTCTCTGATTGAATTTTCCACTTCTATTATCTTGGCCATGATTACCACCAAAGTGGTTACCATTTCTTGCCTGATAATTTCCTCCACGATGGTTATCATTGTTCCGATGGCCGTTGCCACCGGTACGATTATTATTGTGTTGTTGGTCGTTGCCTTTTGGTAGTGCTGACTCATTATCACGTTCCAATAACTGAGCCCTAATCATAACATCTGAATATAAACATAATTTAAGAGAAATGAGGTATTGACGTATTTCGGGTTTCAAACCTCTTAGAAACATTCACGTCATTTGCTCTTCATTATCAACCAAATGGGATGCAAACCGGGATAACTACGCAAATTTAGCCTCGTATTGCGACACGGTCATATTATTTTGCTCCAACTTGATGAATTCCACCTCCTTCATGTGACGAATACTTTCGGGAAAGTACTTATCGTTGAACAGCTCTTAGAACTTCTCCCAAGACATCTTAAGTGCGTCAGGTTGGGTACGTTTTACAGATTCCCACCAGTAATCTGCCTCTTCACGCAACATAAAGGTGGCAAAGGGAACATTTTGCTCCTCGGAGCATCCCAAGACATCAAATATCTTGGTGATCTTCTTTAACCACGTCTCCGCCTTAAGTGGTTATGGCTTTCCCAAAAACTCTGGCGTTCCTAGCTCCTTGAACTGCTTAGCAGTGACCATCCGAGAGTTGCCAGTGTTTCCACCTACATTTTGAATAGGAGTCTCTCTCGCCTGATGTTGCATTAATTGCATAAAGCCTCTGATCATCTCATCGTTCATCATCTGATCGGTGTTGTTGTTTACCTGAGGATTATTGTCTTTCTGTTGCACATTATCCTGGGTATTGATCGTTGGTGACTCAACGGTCATATGTGCTTCATTGATTATCTCAACATTTTCAGATGCCATTCTCAAACACTGTCACAAAACAAGGGTTAATTGATATGTCACATTGTATCTCTATACTCTGACCGACCAATTAAATACCAAATAAACTTAGGTAGGTCATACTAGTGAAGGAATTCCCCGTCTCTCCCCTCCTAGATCTTGTCTCACATCTTAGCCAGGGATCATATCCCTAAGCTTTGATACCAACTGTGACGCCCCCAAAATAGGTATACATCACCCATCTTTAGTCGCAAAATACATGGTACAAAATTTAAATACAACTTAATTAAACAACAGTCGTGTAAAATACGATAAAACATAATCTAAGAGTTTTTAATAAGAATATTATCATCTAGACAATATCCACACTCAATGGAGTCCTCAATACATTTATTATCACACTATTTATAGAATAGTGAGGACTACTAAAACAACCATCTGGACCGTCAATCCGTTCCTGGACTCGTCCCAGCTATATTCTCTTTTCCTGAAGAGAACAGTGAAAGAAAGGGTGAGCTCAACTAGCCCAATAAGAAATATTATGACTAAGATAATGCAGAATAAATTATCCTTAGCCTTCAAAAGTATAACAACTGATAGAATACAATAGACAACTAGTTTTAGATCAACAACTGCAGCGGAATAAGTAATCCATTAGAAGAGTCAAATAGAGCATAAAATCTACTATCTTCTATAATTTAAAAAGTTTTTCATCACTTTTATCGCTGAGACTCAGCTTAATAAATAATCCACATCATTGAATCACCCCTGCACTATGGCCAAGGATATTCTTTAGTATCAAGACCACAAATTATCCATGCACTACGGGCCAAGGATATTCGTGTATTCATCAATGGTCATGATCATGCCAAAACATCCCTAGTTATAATCATACTAACAACTGTCCATCAATGAACTGCAGGCCAATGAGGACTTTTAGCACATCATTCGTTACATTACGGTCATGATTATACCGAATAATCCCTGGTCATAATCATACCAAGTCCATCTATGCACGTAAGCCAAAGATGACTTTCATCACAATATAAGCATGAGGATGTTGACCATGACATAACAATTCAATAAAACAAGTTCAAGGATAAATTTAAAGATTTATAATTTAATTTATCCAGAATTCAATAACGTTCAAATTGTCAACATGATATTGCTTTATGGAGTAAAGTTAAAGAATAATATTCATGTACCAAAAATAATTTGGACAGAAAAGAAATGTATTTTTTGGGTAAATAGTACCCCGTGAATAGTACCCTGTGAATAGTATTTCGAGAATAGTACCTCGTGAATAGTACCCCAATATGAAAAGTACCCCAAATACCTGAGTGAATAATATTCGGGTGAATAGTAACCCGTGAATATTAACTCATGAATAGTACTCTGACATAAAAAGTGCCCCGAATACCCGAGTGAATAATATTTGAGTGAATAGCAACCGGGTGAATAGTAACTCATGAATATTATTCCGTCATAAAAAGATCAATAATTATCAACAAAGCTCAGAATAATATTTCCATGAAAAGATACTGGATGAAGCGCAAATATCAAGGATATTCTACTAATTTCATGGAGTATGGAAGCCAAAACTTTAACCAACTGAGTATAATAGAAAATATGAAACTGCAAATGGATTTTTTCCCGCCATGCGGTAATCCACGTAGACAGATCATTTCCACAATTTAATAAGAAATGAATACGAAGGATCATTCACCATGCATGCGATAATCCACATAGACAGGTTATTCCAACAGAATAATAAAGAATGGAATAACAGAAGAATTCACCATGCATGTGGTAGTCCGCATAGACAGGTTATTCCAACAAAATAATAAAGAATGGAATAACAGATGAATTCACCTGGCATGCGATATATAGACCGCACAGACAGGTTATTCCAATAGAATAATAAAGAATGGAATAACAACCCTTACGAGTATTGAAAGAAAATTACTTTCTTCATGAGTACGAAAGAAATAATACCCCTTACCTTAGAAGAAACTGGGTACTGGAATAGTGAGGTAGCAGACTTCTCTTCTTCTTTCTCTCTATAATTTCTCTCTATAATAATTGCTCTTGTGAGACTTAGTGAATTGGTGAGAAATGAAGGAAGAATGAGCTTCTATTTATAGAAAAATATAGTTTCAATAATTGCACATTTTGGGGCTCAAAATATTACAGTATAATACCTTCCTCTTTTTCTTCATTTTTAATTTAGTCTTGTAAGTATTATCAAACTTGCACCACCTCCCCTAATAGTAAATCATGTGTATCAATAGTACACACATGTGAACACATAGTTATAAGCATGTGAATTAATTGCAATTATAATTGCTCATTTATCCAGTGAATTACCCGATTGGTCAATATAACCTCCAGACATCAATTATTATCGAAATAAATATCGATTTCCACTAACACTAATAATTCCCACACAATGGAACTATCAATTTCATCTTTAATCAACACGAACTTATTCATCATTAATATTATAACTCCCAATATTTAACAACCAGGTCGTTCCTAGGAAAGAGGGGGCTTTCCAATAAGGATTTCTCCTATCATGGCGCTTAACTAACTATTTATCTAACCTTTCCTTGATGAACTTCTAGACATTGTCGATATTACAAATAATAATATGAATAACTTTGTCGTCTCAATTATTGATTTAATAATATAACATATTATACAGATGATAATGTGTTAATATTTGAATCAATAATATGATAGATATGATGCAGCAATTACTGTAGCAATAATTGAGTGTAACTGAGTGACTTCTCACGTAAGCATCAATAATCAATACCGTGTAATGTATTTATGTAACCACGCCGTATTCTTTGTACTTTTTACTACCGGGTAGTTCAACAGTTTAACGGTAAAACTTTCGCCGTTATTTTTATAAAAATATAATTTTGTCATTTTCTAACTACGACAATACTTCCGTTGTGGGTTCCACCATTGATTGTGCCGTCGTACGAATATTCCTTGTTAAAATGAACATTCCCCGACACAACGAATATTTTATAACAACTTGTTTACTTTGCAAAATTTTCAAATATCACCCTTAACTTTAAACTTTTATCTATTTAACTATTTACCAAAATAGAAAAATTGAATCCTTTTATTTCATAAAATTCGGGATCTCAAATCCACTCTACAGGGGTTAGGTTTCTATCTCGTTCTTGGATGCGTCTCCTCACTAGGGCCAATCTTGAGCACGTTTATTCTATTTTAAGAAAATTTCAGCAGCACCTCCCCATGGTCTCCAAGTACACGAAATAGACCAAGAAAACTTAGTCTAAGTATGCACTCGGAGAACATGTAGAGACACCAGTTGAAAAATCGTCAAAAGTTTATAAAAACGTACCTTGTGAATTGGCACCGACCTAAATAAGAGACATAACATCCAGTAACAGTCCCAAATTGGAGACTATTCGACATTTACTCCTAATGAGTGAATGTCAAATGGGTTTCTATGCTCATACTTATATATAATACATGCACAAGTATATATTGAGTTTATTGAAGATTGTGAGCAAATGATACTTAGTTTACTAAAACTCCTACGTATACTACATGATATGTCAAACGTATTCAATTTGATTTAGCATTGACAAACTAAATAAAAGCTACTTAGTTTACTAAAGCTCCTAATAAGTGTACTACATGTGTCAAACATATTTAGTTTACTTTAGTTATGGAAAACTAAGCAAATACCACTTAGTGTAGTAAATGTCATAAGTATTTACATGTGTCAAACATATTCAATTTAATTTAGTTGTGGAACACTAAGCAAATACTACTTAGACCTTATTTTATTTTATATTTTTATTTTATATTGTTATTTTATTTTGTTTATTATATTATATTATATTTTTTTCTAATTTAATTTATTTTGTTTTTTATTTTATTTTGTAAATAATTTTTATTTTTTTATAAATAATTTTTTTATTTTATTTTATTTCATGAACTAATTAGTATCTTTTATTTTATATTGTATTATTTTATTTACAATTTATTGTATGTAAATTAAATTAAATTAAATTAATTTATTTGATTGTATTATATTACTATATATTTTATATTATATTATATAATTTAATTTAATTACATAAATTAATTTATTTTATTTTATTTTAACTTAATTATGTTATTTGATTTTACTAATTTATATTATCTTATCATACAAAATATTAATTAAATTTAGTTTATGCTATAATATACCCATTATTTTTTTAGTAGTTTGAAACTAAGTAAATGCTACTTAGTTCATTTCAATATTGGAAACTAATTAAAATACATAAATATTACAAAGTAGGGCCCACAGATTTTGCAATTGAATAATTCTGACAGAAATTCCATTGGGAATTCCGTCAGAAATATCACATATCACAACAATATAATGATTACCACTGCACAAAATCTATTTCATTATAATCAGAATGAATCGCAATGAATTACACCTTACAAATCTATATCATCAAAATCTCCTACAATTCATATGACTATGATCGATCCAACATATATAACAGTAATTCATATCAAGAAAACAACAAAATTATGTTCATCCCCAATTATTCATATAAAAAACATATTCAATATATAACTGCTCAAACCAGTAAAACCATTGTTCATCCCCAATTCAATATATAGGTATATATACATATTCAATGTAATATATACATATTGAGTGTATGCTCAGTTAGGCCAAAATCAAACAAATATTATACAAATTGCACAAATTAGTTGCACAATTTCAATACCCAAAATTGACATCTGAAATCACTATACATAATTATGCATTTCAGGAAAAAAAATATTGCAAAATTGGAAACTAATTGAACCTGTAATGCACAAAATTGACCGAATGGCCAAAACGATATCGTCGTGAAGCTCGAATCTATCCCGTAAAGCTCTTACACCGCCGTCGTGTGGTCGCTGGCGACCGAAGGTAGCAGTAAAATGGATTGGAGCGAGGTAGGCAGTGGAATGGGAGGTGGGGAGGTGGCGAACGGAGGTGGAAAGGAGGGGAGGTGTAGAACAGAGGTGGGGAGGAGGGGAGGTTCAGAGCAAGAGAGAAAAAAATAGAGAAATAAAATTTCGTTTGCGGCATCTACTAAATGAAAATAGGGTTTAGATTATTTCCGACTGAATTCTGTCAGACTTAGGTCCGTCGAGTATACGTTATTATTGACGGATTTTCTTCGGACATATATTTACATACTGTCGATTTTATCTTTCGCGCGGACGGGAGGCTGGCGCCATAAGGGATATTTAAGTTCGACGGAATTCTGTCGCAAATAGAATACTTTCGAGGGACTTAAGTCCGACCGAATATTCCGTCGAGACTAAAATATCCTCGACGGATTGTATTCTGTCGATCTTAACCTATTTTCTTGTAGTGGATGAAGGCGACAATATTAATGTAGGAGTTTGGCACCAGTTGGGAAAAAACAATGCCAATAAACCCTAACAAGGTGATGATGAAAGCATGGAGGGGTATGAAAGTAGTATGCACACAAGCCAATTATGTTTGATGATAAAGCATATACTTTGTAACAATCTTATTCATTTATTAATAAAAATGTATTAATTTATTAAAGGCTTTTAATTATCTACATGATGCTACTTTATAATATGTGATAAACTCATAGTTTTAAGCAATGCTTTTAGAATAATGATGATGATCATTCTAATGAGATCTAAATTCTTAGAAAGCTTTAAAACTAAAATAGTTCTCAATCGTTGGATTACTAAATTGGGGATTAGTGAATCCGGATAGATTGGTACATACGTTGCTTGCTCATTGGACGAGGATGATTGATCTCATGATCATTTGTGTGGAGACACTAAAGAAAGTATGTAGGTGCTTATTGGAGAATAAGTACACTGAACGTGGCTCATTAAGGAATACCTAATGGAGTTTTACTTTTCTGTCAATAGAAATTCCTATAGTGATAGTAGTACAAGTGATCATTGGACTTGAGATCATCACAGTATCTTGTGTATGATGAATTATACTTTGACTTATTCCTTAAGACCCTTAGAGTATATTAAAGGGTATGCTTGGGTATAATAAGTTATACATGAAGATAATGTATGCTCAATAAAGAATTTATCGCTTCTAGTAAAAGAAGATAAATGTCTTGTATGACTCGATAAATGACAACCCAGTAGTCCTTAGCCAAGGCAGAATGAAATTAGAAAGGAGTTTCTAATTTACATTATTTGGAGTTGTGCATTTAAGAATCGAAATACATATAATTAAATAAAATAAGACTTGACAGTAATTTCATGTCTTATATTTAATTGGGACATTGTATGGTGGAAGGATTGAATTGTACAGTAAATATTTACTCAAATGTTCTTTTATGATTAATGATGAAATCTATATTATCTGGAAAGTTGTTAATTGTGACGCCCCCAAAATAGGTATACATCACCCATCTTGAGTCGCCAAATACATGGTAACAAATTCAAATACAACTTAATTATACAACAGTCGTATAAAATACGACAAAACATAATCTAAGAGTTTTAATAAGAATATTGTCATCTAGACAATATCCACACTCAATCGAGTCCTCATTACATTTATTGTCACACTATTTAATACAATAATGAGGACTACTAATGCTATCATCTGGACCGTCACTCCGGTTCCCAGACTAGTCCATTTCGTTCTCATTTCACAAGAGAACGGTGAAAGAGAGGGGGTGAGCTCAACTAGCCTAGTAAGAAATATGATGACTAAGATAATGCAGAATAAATTATCATTAGCTTTCAACAATATTAAACTGATAAAATATAATAAACATCAAGTTTAACTGCAGCGGAACAAGCAATCCATTAGAAGAGTTAAGTAGAGAATAAAATCTACTATCTTCTATTATTTAAAAAGGTTTTTTTTATCACTTTTATCGCTAAGACTCAGCTTAATAAATAAACCACATCATCCCTGCACTACGGCCAAGGATATTCATTAGTATCACGACCACAAATTATCCATGCACTACGGGCCAAGGATATTCGTGTATTCATCAATGGTCACGATCATGCCAACAACTGTCCATCAATGGACTACGGCCAATGAGGACTTTTACCGCATCATATATAACATTACGGTCATGATTATACCGAATAATCCTTGGTCATAATAATACCAAGTCCATCTATGCACTACAGGCCACAGATGACTTTTAACATATTATAAACATGAGGATGATGACAATGATATAAAAATTCAATAAAACAAGTTCAAGGATAAATTTGTAAAGATTTATAATTTAATTTATCCAAAAATCAATAACGTCCAAATTTTCAACATGATACTGCTTTGTAGAGTAAAATTCAAGAATGCTCAGAAGAATATTTTCATGAAAAGATACTGGATGAAGCGCAAATATCAAGGATATTCCACTAATTTCATGGAGTATAGAATCCAAAACTTTAATCAACTGAGTATAATAGAATATATGAAACCGCAAATGGATTTTTTCGCCATTGGGTAATCCACATCAGATTATTCCAACAGAATAATAAAGAATGGAATAACGAAGAAATTCATTCACGTGCATGTGTAATCCGCATGATGCGAGTTATTCCAACAGAATAATAAAGAATGGAACCAGGTCATGCGTAATCCGCACAGAAAGGATGTTCCAACAGAATAATAAAGAATGGAACCAGGTAATACGTAATCCGCACATACATTATGTTCCAACAGAATAATAAAGAATGGAATAACAACAGAATTCACTAAACATGCGATAGACCGCACAGACAGGTTATTCCAACATAATAATGGAGAATGGAATAAAAACCCTTACGAGTATTGAAAGAAAATAACTCTCTTCATGAATACGAAAGAATAATACCCCTTACCTTAGAAAAACTGGATACTGGAATAGTGAGGTAGCAAACTTCTCTTCTTCTTTTTCTCTATAATTTCTCTCTATAATAATTGCTCTAAAACTTTTGTGAATTGGTGAGAAATGAAGGAAGAATGAGCTTCTATTTATAGGAAAATATAGTTTCGATAATTGCACGTTTTGGGGCTCGAAATAATACAGTATAATACCTTCCTCTTTTTCTTCATTTTTAATTTAGTCCTGTAAGTATTATCAAACTTGCACCACCTCCCCTAATAGTAAATAATGTGAATTAATAGTTCACTCATGTGACTCAATAGTATAATCATGTGAAAAAACTAATTACAGTATAGTACCTTCAACTATACCTCTATTTTTAATTTAGTCATGCAAGTATTATAAATCTTGCACCACCTCCCCTAATAGTACATGAATGTAAATCAATAGTACGCACATGTGAACAAATAGTTATAAGCATGTGAAATAATAGCAATTAATTGCTCATTTATCCGATTAATTGCCCGATTGGTCAATATAACCTCCAGACATCAATTATTATCAAAATAAATATCGATTTCCACTAACACTAATAATCCCAACACAATGGAACTATCAATTTCATCTTTAATCAACACAACTTATTCATCATTAATATTATAACTCACAATATTTAACAACCAGGTCGTTCCCAGGAAAGAGGGGGCTTTCCGATAAGGATTTCTCCTTATTTGCGCACAATTAGGTGACCAAACCTCTCCTTGACAGAATTTCTAGACATTGTCAATATTGTAAATAATAATATGAATAACTTTGTCATCTCAATTATTGATTTAATAATAATAAATATTATGCAGATGATACTGTGATAATAATTGAATCAATAATATGAGATATATGATGCAGCAATTTCTGTAGCAATAATTGAGTATAACTGAGTGACTTCTCACGTAAGCATCAATAATCAATACCATGTGCTACTATGCAACCACGCGTATTACTATACTTTTACTACCGAGTAGTTCAACGGTTTTAACGGTAACACTTCTCCGTTATTTTTATAAAAAGATAATTCTGTCGTTTTCTAACTACGGCAATACTTCCGTTGTGGGGTCCACCATTGATTGTGTCGTCGTACGAATATTCCCTATTAAAACGAATATTCCCCGACTAATCGAATACTATATGACCACTTGCTTACTTTGCAAAATTTATAAATATTACCCACAACTATAACATTATATCAAATCCACACCATAATAGTCAAAAATATATTTCGAGAAAATTATTCTTTATTCATAAAAGTTGGGGTCTTACAACCTCCCATTCTTATGAAATTTCGTCCTCGAAATTAGGGTACTTACCTGGTATATCGAAGAGGTGAGGATACCTTGATTTCATTTCAGATTCTAACTCCCAGGTCATTTCCTCAACATCGAGGTTTCTCCACAAAACTTTGACTTGAGGTATAACTTTAGAGCATAGAATATGATCCTTCTTATCCAAGATTTTAACAGGTAACTCTTCATACGTTAAATCTTCCTCTATCTCATCTGGTTCTAATTCAATAATGTGGTTCGAGTCTTTCATATATTTACGTAACATAGATATGTGAAAAACGTTATGAACACGAGACATACTTGGCGATAAGGCGAGTCTATAGGCCACAGTTCCTACTCAATCGAGGATTAAAAATGGGCCAATGAATCGAGGGTTGAGCTTTTTTCTCTTTCCAAATCTCGTAACTCCCTTCAATCGAGCAACACGTAACAACACATGATCTCCAATATCGAATTCCACGTCCTTTCGATGAAGATCAGCATAACTCTTTTATCGATCTTGTGAGGTTTTTATACGTTGTCGGATCGTTTGAATCTTTTTCGTAGTTATACGTACCAACTCCGGTCCCAACAACATTGCTTCACCCACCTCATCCCAACATAATGGAGAACTACACTTTCTTCCATACAACGCCTCAAATGGAGCCATGTCAATACTTCTTTGATAACTGTTATTGTAGGAAAACTCCACCATTGGTAAGAACTTGTCCCTACTTCCTTTGAAGTCAAGGACATAGAGTCTTAATAAATCTTCAAGAGTTTGAATAGTCCTCTCTGACAGCCCGTCCGTCTGAGGATGATATGCCGAGTCAAATCGTAAATTCGTGCCCATAGCTTTTTGCAAACTAACCCAAAATCTTGAAGTAAATCTTGGGTCTCAATCAGAAACTATAGATACCGGCATACCATGCCATCTTACAATCTCGTTTATGTACATACGAGCAAGACGTTCAAGTGTATAAGTTTCTCGCATAGGTAGGAAATGAGCAGACTTGGTCAATCTATCAACAATGACCCAAATTGCATCTATACCTTGAGAAACCTTAGGAAGACCAGTAACGAAATCCATGGTAATGTGCTCCCATTTCCATTCTAGAATTTCAAGTGGTTGCAATGGACCTTTTGGTACTTGATGCTCTGCCTTGACTCATTGACAAGTTAAACACCTTGAGATAAACTCCGCTATCTCTCTCTTCATATTGCTCCACCAAAATGTATGTCGAAGATCACGATACATTTTGGTACTCCCAGGATGGATTGCAAACGGTGTGTTGTGCGCCTCCATCATGATTTTATACTTTAAATCAGGATTGTTAGGAACATAAAGTCTAGAGTTGACTCGAAGTATTCCATCTTCATTGATTCCTGCTTCCGTCATAGCACCTTCTTGCACTTTCTTCCTCATACGCATCAGCTCCATGTCTGTAGCTTGAACAGCTTTAACTTTATCGATTAAAGTCGGTTCTACTCGTATATTCGCCATCATCACATGGGTCCCTGGAGTCTTTAACTCTATCTCCATCCTTTGTAAGTCATATAAAATTGGCCTTTGCGTTGACAATAATGCACTCGTACCCGCATATGATCTTCTACTCAATGCATCACCATTCTACGTTAATTCTTCCGGGATGGTATTGAATGGTATGATCGTAATCTTTCAACAACTCAAGCCATCGCCAGTTCAAAGACATGTTTAGTTCCTTTTGAGTAAAGAAATATTTGAGGCTTTTATGATCCATATAGATCTCCACCTTCTCTCCATACAGGTAATGCCTCCAAATCTTAAGCGCAAAAAATGATCGCTTGCACTCTAGATCATGAGTAGGATAATTCCTCTCATATTCTTTGAGTTGTCGTGAGGCATAGGCTATGACTTTCCCATGTTGCATGAGAACACATCCTAACCCTTTGCCTGAAGCATCATTGTAGATTACAAATTCCTCCGAGCCAGATGTTATTTACAAAACAGGTGCTGAAATGAGTCTCATCTTGAGTTCTTGAAAACTCTTCTCACATTCCTCGCTCCAAAAGAATTTTATATCTTTTTGAGTCAGCTGAGTTAATGGATTAGCGATTCGAGAAAACCCTTCTACGAATCTCCGATAATAACCAGCTAAGCTGAGAAAGCTACGTACTTCGGTCACTGATTTAGGTTGCTCCCAGCTTTGAATTGCTTCAATCTTTGCTGGGTCAACAGATATCCCATGATTTGATATCACGTGCCCAAGGAATGCAACTTCCTCAGGCCAGAACTCACATTTCTTCAACTTGGCATATAGCTTATTTTCATGAAGCTTTTGGAGTATCAGCCTCAAGTGTTGCTCATGGTCTTCACGGGTTTTGGAGTATATGAGGATGTCATCAATAAAGACGACCACAAAGTGATCCAAATATTCCTTGAATACTCGGTTCATCATATCCATGAAGGCAGCAGGAGCATTAGTCAATCCAAAAGACATGACTAAGAATTCATAATGCTCGTACCGAGTTCTGAAAGCAGTCTTTGGAATGTCATCAGTTTTAATCTTTAACTAATGATATCCGGAACAAAGATCAATCTTTGAAAAGAATTTGGCGCCTTACAACTGGTCAAACAGGTCATCAATGCGAGGCAACGGGTGCCTATATTTTATGGTGACATGATTCAACTCCCAATAATCAATACAAAGTTGCATACTTCCATCTTTCTTCTTCACGAATAGAACAGGAGCACCCCAAGGAGACGTGCTAGGACGAATGAAACCGATGTCTAACCATTCCTGCAATTGGGTCTTTAACTCCTGAAGTTCAATAGGAGCCATTCGATATGGGGCTTTGGAAATGGGTTTTGTACCGGGTTTAAGGTCGATAAAAAAATCAATTTCACGCTCTAGGGGTAGGCCAGGAAGTTCTTCAGGGAATACGTCAGGAAATTTATTAACAATAGAAATATCTTTCAAATCTGACGTATTTTTGTTTAAATCTGTGATGTGAGCTAAGAAAGCTTGACATCCGTTTTTCAATAAATGAATAGCTTTATGGCTTGAGATGACCGTGATTGATTTTAATGGTTTGGTCACTTGAATTTGCATAATAGGTTGATTAGTAATATGAAAGCTAACAACCTTACGAAAATAATCAATTTTAGCATGATGAGTAGTTAACCAATCAATCCCTAGAATCACGTCAAATGCAAGTATTTTTAAAGAAATAAGATCGACAGGTAACGTGCGGTTACCGATTTGAATCAAATAAGACTTATAAAAAGTGGATGTAATGAAGGTTTCTCCCAACAGAGTTTCAACCGATAAGTCAAAGTCTAATTTCTCCAGAGTCAAATTTAAACATTGAGCGCAAGTAGGAGAAATAAAAGAATGGGTAGAACCCGTATCAAATAAGGTATAGACTTCACTAGAGTTTATGATAAGCTTACCCTTGATGACCTCGTTCGGGTTCCTTGCTTTCTGGGAGGTTACTACAAACGCTCTCCCTTGAACTATCGGCTTTGACTTTTTTGGGATGGCCTTTGGTGCCTCCATCCCAGCTGGACTTGTCTTTGGTGCACGACAAAATTGGGCAAGGTGACCTTCCCTTCCATAATTATAACACGCTTTGGACTGCATCGCGCAGTTTGGACCGATATATCCCTCCCCTCCGCATTTGAAGCATATGATAGGTGGTCGTTCTCCTTCTTTAACAACGGGTGCTGGTGCTGACGTCTTTCCATCATTGTTGAATCTCCTTTTCTTGAAATGTCCATTTTTATTGTCTTGGCCATGATTACCACCGAAGTGGTTACCATTTCTGGCATGTTGATTCCCTCCACGTTTGTTGTCACCGCTTCGATGACTGCTACCACTGGTATTATCATTTTATCAGCTGCTTTCCTTTGGTTGAGTTGACTCGTTATCGCGCTCCAATAACTGAGCCCTATTAACAACATCTGAATACAAACACAGTTTGTGAGAAATTAAGTATTGACGTATCTCAGGTTTCAAACCTCTTAGAAACATCCGCGTCATTCTCTCCTCATTATCAACCAAGTGAGACATAAACCGGGACAACTCGGCAAACTTAGCTTCGTACTGTGACACCATCATATCGTTCTGCTCCAACTTGATGAACTCTACCTCTTTTATGTGACGAATACTTTCGGGAAAGTACTTGTCGTTGAATAGTTCTTGGAACTTCTCCCAAGACATCTTCAGTGCACGGTAGGTTGAGTCGCTTTCTGATTCCCACCAATGTCTCGCCTCTCCTACAAACATAAAGGTGGCAAATGGAACCTTTTACTCCTCGGAGCATCCCAAAACATCAAATATCTTGGTGATCTGCTTTATCCATGTTTCCGCCTTAAGTGGTTTTGGCTCTCCAATAAACTCCGGTGGTCCCAGCTCCTTGAACTGTTTAGCGGTGACCGTCCGAGAGTTTCCAGTGTTTCCACTTATATTTTGGACAGGAGCCGCTCTCGCCTGATGTTGCATGAATTGCATAAAGCCTCTGAACATTTCATCGTTCATCATTCGGTCAATGTTGTTGTTTGCATGAGGATTGTCGCCTTCCTGATGCACATTATCCTGATTATTGATCTACGGAGACTCAACGGTCTCCTGTGCTCCATTGCTATTCGTAACCTTCTCGGATGTCATTTTCAAATACTGCCACAAAACAAGGGTTAATTGACATGTCACATATTATCCCTATACTCTAACCGACCAAATAAATACCAAACAAACTTAGGTAGGTCATACTAGCGAAGGAATTCCCCGTCTCTCCCCTCCTAGTTCTTGTCTCACATCTCAGCCAGGGATCATATCCCTAAGCTTTGATACCAACTGTGATGCCCCAAAAATAGGTATACATCACCCATCTTGAGTCGCCAAATACATGGTACAAAATTCAAATACAACTTAATTATACAAAAGTCGTGTAAAATACGACAAAACATAATCTAAGAGTTTGAATAAGAATATTGTCATCTAGACAATATCCACACTCAATGGAGTCCTCATTACATTTATTGTCACACTATTTAACAGAATAATTAGGACTGCTAATGCTATCATCTGGAACGTTACTTCGTTCCCCGACTAGTCCCGGCAACGTTCTCATTTCTTGAAGAGAACAGTGAAAGAAAGGGTGAGCTCAACTAGCCCAGTAAGAAATATTATGACTAAGATAATGAAGAATAAATTATCATTAGCCTTCAACAGTGTTAAACTGATAAAATATAATAAACATCAAGTTTAACTGCAGCGAAACAAGCAATCCATTAGAAGAGTCAAGTAAAGAATAAAATCTACTATCTTCTATTATTTAAAAAGGTTTTTCATCACTTTTATCGCTGAGACTCAGCTTAATAAATAAACCACATCATCCCTGCACTACGGCCAAGGATATTAGTATCACGACCATAAATTATCCATGAACTACGGGTCAAGGATATTCGTGTATTCATCAATGGTCATGATCATGTAACCAACTGTCCATTAATGCACTACGGCCAATGAGGACTTTTACCACATCATTTGTAACATTACGGTCATGGTTATATCGAATAATTCCTGGTCATAATCATACCAAGTTCATCTATGCACTACAGGTCACAGATGACTTTCAACATATTATTGGATGCTTTGTCGAGTAAAATTCAAGAATGCTCAGAAGAATATTTCCATGAAAAGATATTGGATGAGGCGCAAATATCAAGGATATTCCACTAATTTCATGGAGTATAGAAGCCAAAACTTTAATCAACTGAGTATAATAGAATATATGAAACCGCAAATGGATTTTTGCCGCCATGCGGTAATCCACGTAGACAGATTATTCCAACAAAATAATAAAGAATGGAATAATGAAAGAATTCACCAGCGTTAAGTAATTTGCATGAGCAGTTATTCCAACGAATAATAAAGAATGGAACCGGTCATGCGTAATCCACCACGATGGGATGTTCCAACAAAAAATAAAGAATGGAACCAGTCATGCGTAATCCGCATGCAGGCGGGATGTTCCAACGAATAATAAAGAATGGAACCAGGTCATGCGTAATCCGCACAGACAGGATGTTCCAACAGAATAATAAAGAATGGAATAACAATAAAATTCACCAGGCATGCGATAGACCGCACAGACAGGTTATTCCAACAGAATAATGAAGAATGGAATAACAACCCTTACGAGTATTGAAAAAAAATAACTCTCTTTATGAATACGAAAGAATAATACCCCTTACCTTAGAAAAATTGGATACTGGAATAGTGAGGTAGCAGACTTCTCTTCTTCTTTCTCTATAATTTCTCTATATAATAATTGCTCTAAAGCTTTTGTGAATTGGTGAGAAATGAATGAAGAATGAGCTTCTATTTATAGGAAAATATAGTTTTGATAATTGCACATTTTGGGGCTCGAAATATTACAGTATAATACCTTCCTCTTTTTCTTCATTTTTAATTTAGTCCTGCATTTATTATCAAACGTGCACCACCTCCCCTAATAGTAAATCATGTGAATTAATAGTACACACATGTGAACACATAGTTATAAACATGTGAATTAATAGCAAGTAATTGCTCATTTATCCGATGAATTTCCCGATTGGTCAATATAACCTCCAGACATCAATTATTATCGAAATAAATGTCGATTTCTACTAACACTAATAATTTCCACACAATGGAACTATCAATTTCATCTTTAATCAACACGAACTTATTCATCATTAATATTATAACTCCCAATATTTAACAATCAGGCCGTTCCCAAGAAAGAGAGGGCTTTCCAATAAGGATTTCTCCCTATTGGTGCGCAATTAGATTATCTAATCTCTCCTTGACATAACTTTTAGACATTGTCAATATTGCAAATAATAATATGAATAACTTTGTCGTCTCAATTAACCAAGTGAGACACAAACCGGGACAACTCGGCAAACTTGGCTTCGTACTGTGACACCGTCATATCGTTCTGTTCCAACTTGATGAACTCTACCTCTTTCATGTGACGAATACTTTCGGGAAAGTACTTGTCATTTAATAGTTCTTGGAACTTCTCCCAAGACATCTTTAGTGCGGCAGGTTGAGTCGCTTTCTGATTTCCACCAAGATGTCTGCCTCTCCTCGCAACATAAAGGTGACAAATGGAACCTTTTGCTCCTCGAAGCATCCCAAAACATCAAATATCTTGGTGATCTGCTTTATACATGTTTCTGCCTTAAGTGGTTTTGGCTCTCCAATAAACTCCGGTGGTCCCAGCTCCTTGAACTGTTTAGCGGTGACCGTCCTAGAGTTTCCAGTGTTTCCACCTATATTTTGGACAGGAGCCGCTCTCGCCTGATGTTGCATGAATTGCATAAAACCTCTGAACATTCCATCGTTTATCATTCGATCAGTGTTGTTGTTTGCATGAGGATTGTCGCCTTCCTGATGCACATTATCCTGATTATTGATCTATGGAGACTCAACGGTCTCCTGTGCTCCATTGTTATTCGCAACATTCTCGGATGTCATTTTCAAATACTGCCACAAAACAAGGGTTAATTGACATGTCACATATTATCCCTATACTCTAACTGACCAAATAAATACCAAATAAACTTAGGTAGGTCATACTAGCGAAAGAATTTCCCGTCTCTCCCCTCCTAGTTCTTGTCTCACATCTCAGCCAGGGATCATATCCCTAAGCTTTGATACCAACTGTGATGCCCCCAAAATAGGTATACATCACCCATCTTGAGTCGCCAAATACATGGTACAAAATTCAAATACAACTTAATTATACAACGATTAAATGTAAAATACGACAAAACATAATCTAAGAGTTTGAATAAGAATATTGTCATCTAGAAAATATCCACACTCAATGGAGTCCTCATTACATTTATTGTCACACTATTTAACAGAATAGTGAGGACTACTAATGTTATCATCTGGAACGTCACTCCGTTCCTCGACTAGTCCCAGCTACGTTCTCATTTCATGAAGAGAACAGTGAAAGAAATGGTGAGCTCAACTAGCCCAGTAAGAAATATTATGACTAAGATAATGAAGAATAAATTATTATTAGCCTTCAACAGTGTTAAACTGATAAAATATAATAAACATCAAGTTTAACTGCAGCGAAACAAGCAATCCATTAGAAGAGTCAAGTAGAGAATAAAATCAACTATCTTCTATTATTTAAAAAGGATTTTCATCACTTTTATCGCTAAGACTCAGCTTAATAAATAAACCACATCATCCCTGCACTACGGCCAAGGATATTCATTAGTATCACGACCACAAATTATCCATGAACTACGGGCCAAGGATATTCATGTATTCATCAATGGTCATGATCATGCCACCAACTGTCCATTAATGCACTACGTCCAATGACGACTTTTACCACATCATTTGTAACATTACGGTCATGATTATATCGAATAATCCTTGGTCATAATCATACCAAGTTCATCTATGCACTACAGGCCACAGATGACTTTCAACATATTATTGGATGCTTTGTCGAGTAAAATTCAAGAATGCTCAGAAGAATATTTCCATGAAAAGATATTGGATGAAGCGCAAATATCAAGGATATTCCACTAATTTCATGGAGTATAGAAGCCAAAACTTTAATCAACTGAGTATAATAGAATATATAAAACCGCAAATGGATTTTTGCTGCCATGCGATAATCCACGTGATGCATTATTCCAAATGAATAATAAAGAATGGAATAACGAAGAATTCACGAGCGTTAAGTAATTTATGCAGACGGAGTTATTCCAACAGAATAATAAAGAATGGAACCAATTCATACGTAATCCACACGGCATGGATGTTCCAACATAATAATAAAGAATGGAACCAGTCATCATGCGTAATCCGCACGCAGCGGGATGTTCCAACAGAATAATAAAGAATGGAACCAGTCATGCATAATCCGCTTGCAGACGGGATGTTCTAACGAGAATAATAAAGAATGGAATAACAATAGAATTCACCGGCATGCGATAGATCCTTACAGAACGGAGTTATTCCAACATAATAATGAAGAATGGAATAACAACCCTTACAGTATTGAAAAAAATAACTCTCTTTATGAATATGAAAGAATAATACCCTTACCTTAGAAAAAGCGGATCTTTGGAATAGTGAGGTAGCGGACTTCTCTTCTTCTTTCTCTATAATTTCTCTCTATAATAATTGCTCTAAAGCTTTTGTGAATTGGTGAGAAATGAATGAAGAATGAGCTTCTATTTATAGGAAAATATAGTTTCGATAATTGTACGTTTTGGGGCTCGAAATATTACAGTATAATACCTTCCTCTTTTTCTTCATTTTTAATTTAGTCCTACAAGTATTATCAAACTTGCACCACCTCTCCTAATAGTAAATAATGTGAATTAATAGCTCATTCATGTGACTCAATAGTATAATCATGTGAAAAAACAAATTACAGTATAGTACCTTCAACTATACCTCCATTTTTAATTTAGTCATGCAAGTATTATCAATCTTGCACCACCTCCCCTAATAGTACATAAATGTGAATCAATAGTACACACATGTGAACAAATAGTTATAAGAGGAGTCTTATATTAGATATCAAGTAGACGTAATTCCAATTGTTGGAGAGTATATTTTTTTTCTAGAGGCCAAACATTTGGGTGGCTAACGTTGATCAAAGGAAGAAATCAAACCCGGTGGATTCAAGTTGAACGCGAAAAAGATTTGCAAGTAAACTAGAACCTGAGGAAGCTTTAATCTTGAAGGGTATAATTCGTGTTCTTCATCTTTTCGTTTAATTAATAATTGTTAATAAAGGATGATCTGGGTATATGGTTTGTAAATTTTTAAAATCTATTTTTTTACGTTTTTGCTTTACTTTGATGCAATTTGATTGTGTTCATGAATCTTACAAACCTAACAGCGGTGTAAGACCGCAACTTATTATAAATAAAATTAAATTTCCTCTATTCATTATTTTGAATTAATAAGATGTTAATTTGATATAATGCTTTGGTTATGGGAAAAATGTGCAAATTTTACAAAAGAAGTAAGTAGTTATAAAATATTCTCTGTGTCGGGGAATATTAATTTGGTCGTGGAATATTCTTTACGTAGGGGAATATTAAATGCACCCACCTTGACCATTTGTGGGCCCCATAACGGAAAATGGTCGGATGAAGAAAATGACAAGTTTGAGATTTTATAAATAACGGCGTAATTGTTACCATTAACACTGTTGGAATACCTGGTGGTTAAAATACAGTAATACGCGTGGTTGCAAAGTAGCACACGGTAGTGCACAGTATTTTTGAAATTATTGATTCTTACGTAAGAAGACACTACTCAATAATGATAGATATATTTATTGTGGTTATAAATAAAGGAATAAATGTTGAGGTGTTTTATTAGTATTTTGTCAGAATAGAGGTGTTGAAAATCGTCCGTATGTGGATTTCGGTCATTTTTTCGTTTGGAATTTGGAAAAACTTAAACTTAAAAAGTTGTAAAGAATTTAGTTTCCTATGGAATAGACATGAGATTCGAATTTTTCTGATAAAAGGGATATTTATTATGAATTATTGAAGTTTCAGAAATAAATATTTTTATTAAAAATATGGTGGGCCCCACTTTTTGGTTGGTGAGAAATAAAATGTGCTAGAATTTATTTTCAAAAGTGGTGAAGTGTGAATAATGTGAGTAAAAGCCATCGGTGGCGAGTTAGTTTGCTATGGCGTTCTAAGTATTTTTCCTATAAATAGGGTGCTTAGTTAGAATTAAAAATCACACCAGAAACAAGTTTTCTCTCTTTCTCTATATATTATCGGCGTATTTTGTGAGTATTTAGATACTTTGTGAGTTGTTATTCATCAGTGCAAGTTTCCTTGACCTTTATACGATAATTCGATTGAAAATCTCATTGTTTTTGAGGTAAGGGATGTTATTTTCTTCATAATGATGTTATTCTTTCAATATCATTATGTCAAAATATTGGTATAAATTTTATTGTGGAATTTCTACATTTTTCATGTCAGGGTTACTATTCACGTATACGTCACTATTCACGAATACGGCACTATTCGAAGAAAAAATGAAATTTTCTTTTCTTTGTCCAAGTTGTCTATTATGGTTACTATCTTTGATTGTATCCATATTTTGATCTTCATTCTTGAATTTTGCTCCACAATTGATTATTATAAGGTATTTTTGAACTTGGATAAACTAAAGTATGAATCCCTAATCTTTGATCTTTTATCTCACTGGATTCATTTTCTTTAAGATATTTTTCATCATCCTCAGTCCTAAATGATGATGTTACTGAATATCTTTGGCCCGTAGTGCAAAGATGAATGATTAACTGATGATTATCTTTAGTCCGTAGTGCAAAGATGAACAGGTGTTGAGATGAACATGACCAACTGGTGATACAAATGAATATCTTTGGCATGTAGTGCAAAGATAAATATTTGACTCAAGATGTATATTGATTGATGTTACAGGGATAAAATATTGATGATGGACTTTTAAATCTTAGAAGATAGTAGAATTCATTCTCTACTTGACTCTTAATGGATTGTTATTTCACATTGCGTTTGTTGATCTAAAACTTGTTGTCTATTATATTTTATCGATTTTTCCTGTTGAAGACTAATGATAATTTGTTGTATATTATCTTAGTCATAATATTTTTACCGGGCTAGTTGAGCTCACCCTTTTTTATTTTGTTCCATTTTTCTTCTCCGGAGGTGAGAACATAGCAAGAACTAAGCCGGGGTATGGAGTGATGATTCGGGATAGTTGTTTTAGTAGTCCTCACTATTTTGTAAAATAGTGTATCAATAATTGTAATGAGGACTCCTTTTGAGTTTGTATCTTTATCTATTAGACAATATTTGTATTCAAACTCACGATATATGTGTTAAATATTTTGCACGATAATTGTATTATTGAAGTTGTATTTGTTTCTGTACCATATATTTGGCGACATAGAATGGGTGATGTATACCTATTTTGGGGGCGTCACAGTTGGTATCAAAGCTTAGGGATATGATCACTGGTTGAGATGTGAGACAAGAACTAGGAGGGGAGAGACGGGGAATTCCTTCGCTAGTATGACCAGACTACGTTTATTTGGCATTTATTTGGTCAGTCAGAGTATAAGGATAATATGTTACATGTCAATTAACCCTTGTTTTGTGGCAGTATTTGAGAATGGCAACTGGAAATATTAACAATGGAGTGAATCAGACCGTGGAGACACCTTTAATCACCACCAGGGGAACGTGCAACAGGAAGGCAATATTCCTCCTATAAATAACACTACCGAACAAATGATGAATGATGGGATGTTTAGAAGCTTTTAGCAGTTCATGCAAAATCAGACGAGGGAGACTCGTGCATAAAATATGGGTGGAAATGATAGCAATGCGCGGCTTGTAACAGCTAAGCAATTCAAGGAGTTGGAACCACCAGAATTTGCGGGAAAGCCGGATCCGATTAAGGCAGAAACGTGGGTCAAGCAAATTACCAAGATATTCGATGTCTTGGGATACACGGAGGAACAGAAGGTTCCATTCGCCACCTTTATGTTCCGTGGTGAGGCAGACTACTGGTGGGAGTCTATGAAGTGTACCCAGCCTGCCGCACTCAACATGTCTTGGGAAACATTTCAGAAACTATTTAATGATAAGTACTTTCCTGAAAGTATTCGTCATATGAAGAAGGTAGAGTTTATCAGACTGGAACAAAATAATATGATGGTGTCCCAGTACAAGGCGAAGTTTGTAGAGTTATCCAGGTTTGTACCTCATTTGGTAGAGAATGAGGAACGAATGACACGGATGTTTCTGAGAGGTCTAAAACTCGAGATTCGGCAATATCTTATCTCTCATAAATTTTCTTTATATTCAGATGTTGTAAGCAGGGATCAATTATTAGAGCGAGATAATGAGTATGTTCAATCAAGGGACCACAATCAGGGTCATACCGATTGGCGGCCATGGTCATCGAACAATGATAACCATGGTGAGGAGGAAAACATTCGAGACAAAAGCGGTAACCACTCTGGTAATAATCGTGACCATGAAAATAGAAGAAGCGCGTCGGGAGGAGATTTCAAGAAGAGAAGGTACAACAATGACAACGTAAAGACGTCAGCACAAACATCAGCTATTTCTAGGGGAGGAGAACGAGCACCGGTCGTTTGTTAAAAATGCTGGAAAGAAGGACACATCAGCCCAAATTGCGCACAACAATCCAAGGTGTGTTATAACTGTGGAAAGGAAGGTCATATTGCTAGAGATTGTCTTATTGTGAAACCAAGTTCAACGGGGATGGTGACTCCAAAGGCTGTCCTGAAAAAGTCAAAGTCGGTGGTTCCTAGAAGGGCGTTTGTCATGACTGCCCAAAACGTGAGGAACCCAAATGAGGTGATCACGGGTAAGCTAATCATAAACTCTTGTGAAGTTTATACCTTATTAGATACCGGTTCTACCCATTCTTTTATCTCTCCTGCTTGTGCTCAACGTTTGAACTTGACTCCAGAGAAATTAGACCTTGACTTATCTGTTGAGACTCCGTTAGGAGAAACTTTCATTACATCTACTGTTTATAAATCTTGCTTGATTCAAGTTAGAACCATCACATTACCTAACGATATTATTTCATTGAAAATACTTGCATTTGATGTGATTTTAGGGATTGATTGGTTAACCACTCATCTTGCTAAAATTGAGTGTTTTTGTAAGGTTGTTAGTTTTCATATTCCTAACCAACCTGTTATGTGAATTCAAACAACAAAACCACTAAAGTCAATCATTGTCATATCAAGCCATAAAGTTATTCGTTTATTGAAAAACGGATGTCAAGATTTCTTAGCTCATGTCACGGACTTGAACAAAAACACGTCAGATTTGAATAATATTTCTATTGTTAGTGAATTTCCTGACGTATTTCCTGAAGAACTTCCCGGTCTACCCCCAGAACGTGAAGTTAAATTCTTTATTGACCTTGAACCTGGTACAAAGCCCATTTCTAAAACCCCAGATCAAATGGCTCCTATTGAACTTCAGGAGTTAAAGGTCCAACTACAGGAGTGTTGGACATCGGTTTCATTCATCCTAGTAAATCTCCTTGGGGTGCTCTTATTTTATTTGTAAAGAAGAAAGATGGTAGTATGCGACTTTGTATCGACTACTGGGAATTGAACCATGTCACTATCAAGAATAGGTATCCGCTACATCGTATTGATGACTTGTTCGACCAGTTGCAAGGAGCACAATTCTTTTCAAAGGTCAATCTTTGTTCTGGATATCATCAGTTAAAGATTAAAACTTAGGATATTCCGAAGACTGCCTTCAGAAGTCGATACGGGCATTATGAATTCTTAGTCATGTCTTTTGGATTGACTAATGCTCCTGTTGCTTTCATGGCTATGATGAACCGTGTGTTCAAAGAATATTTAGATCAGTTCGTTGTTGTCTTTATTGATGACATCCTCATCTATTCCAAAAGCTGAGAAGATCATGAGCGCCATTTGAAGCTAGTACTGCAAAGGCTTCATGAAAACAAGCTATATGCCAAGATGAAGAAATGCGGGTTCTGGCTTTAGGAAGTAGCATTCCATAGGCACGTGGTGTCAAAACATGGAGTATCTTTCGACCCGACAAAAATTGAAGCAATACAAAGTTGGGAGCAACCGAAGTCGATGACCAAAGTACGTAGCTTTCTGGGCTTAGCTGGTTATTATCGGAGATTCGTGGAAGGATTTTCTCGAATCGCTACTCCATTAACTCAACTAACTCGTAAAGATACAAAATTTGGTTGGAGCGAGAATTATAAGAAGAGTTTTCAAAAACTCAAGAGGAGACTCATTTCGGCACCTATTCTGACAATACCATCTGGTTCAGATGGATTTGTTATCTACAACGATGCTTCAGGCAAAGGGTTAGGATGTGTTCTCATGCAACATGGGAAAGTCATAGCCTATGTCTCGCGATAACTCAAAGAATATGAGAGGAATTATCCTACTCATATTTTGGAGTTGGCAGCAGTCGTTTTCGCGTTGAAGATCTAGAGACACTACCTGTATGGGGAGAAAGTGGAGATCTATACAGATCATAAAAGCATATTTTTTCATCCAAAAGGAACTCAACATGCGACAACGACGTTGGCTCAAGCTGTTGAAAGATTACGATCATACCATCCAATATCATCCTGGAAAAGCAAACGTGGTAGCTGACGCATTGAGTAGAAGATCATATGCGGGTACGAGTACAATGTTGTTAACATAAAGGCCCATTTTGTATGACTTGCAAAGGATGGAGATAGAGGTAAAGGCTCCAAGTACCCACGTGATGATATCAAGCATACGAGTAGAACCGACTTTAATCGATAAAGTTAAAGCTACTCAAGCTACAGACATGGAGCTGATGCGTATGAAGAACAAAGTGCAAGAAGGTGATGTTCCAGAAGCAAGAATTGATGAAGAAGGAATACTTCGAGTCAACTCCAGACTTTGTGTTCCTAACGATTCTGACTTAAAGCATAGAATCATGATGGAGGCACACAACACACCGTTTGCAATCCATCTTTGGAGTACCAAAATGTATCATGATCTTCGACATATATTTTGGTGGAACAATATAAAGAGAGAGATCGTAGAGTTTATATCGAGGTGTTTAACTTATCAACGTGTAAAGGCGGAGCATCAAGTGCCAAAGGGTCCATTGCAACCACCTGAGATTCCAAAATGGAAGTGGGAACACATTACTATTGATTTCGTTACGGGTCTTCCCAAGGTTTCTCAAGGCATATATGCGATTTGGGTTATTGTTGATAGATTAACTAAGTCTGCTCATTTCTTGCCCATATGGGAGACTTATTCCCTTGAACGTCTTGCTAGTATGTACGTGAATGAGATTATGAGATTTCATGGCATACCAGTATCCATAGTTTCGGATCGTGACCCAAGATTCACTTCACGATTTTGGGTTAGCTTGCAGAAATCTATAGGCATGGATTTACGATTCAATTCGGCATACCATCCTCAAATGGACGGGCAATCAGAGAGGACTATTCAAACTCTTGAAGATCTATTAAGACTCTGTGTCCTAGATTTCAAAGGGAGTTGGGATAAGTACCTACCATTGGTGGAATTCTCCTACAACAACAGTTATCAGGCAAGTATAGGTGTGGCTCCATTCGAGGCGTTGTATGGAAGAAAATGTCGTTCTCTAGTATGCTGGGATGAGGTGGGTGAAGCAACATTGTTGGGACCAGAATTGGTACGCATAACTACAGAAAAGATTCAAACGATTCGACAACGTATACAAACAACACAGGATCGACAAAAGAGTTATACAGATCTTCATCGAAAGGACGTGGAATTTAATATTGGGGATCATGTATTGTTACGTATTGCTCCATGGAAGGGAGTTACAAGATTTTAAAAGAGAGGAAAGCTCAATCCAAGATTTGTTGGTCCATTTGAAATTCTTGACCGAATAGGAAATGTGGCCTATAGACTCGCATTACCTCCAAGCATGTCTCGTGTTCATAATATTTTTCACATATCTATGCTTCGTAAATATGTGAAAGACCCGAACCACATTATTTAGTTAGAACCAGACGAGATAGCCAAAGATTTAACATACGAGGAGGTACCTGTTAAGATCTTGGATAGGAAAGAGCATGTCCTACGCACCAAGGTTATACCACAAGTTAAGGTTTTGTGGAGCAACCATGCTATTGAAGAAATGACATTGGAGTTGGAATCAGAAATGAAAGTGAGGTATCCTTACCTTTTCGAAACACCAGGTACGTATGTTAATTTTGAGGACAAAATTTCATAAGGAGGGGAGGTTGTAAGACCCCAACTTATTATAAATAAAATTAAATTTCCTCTATTCATTATTTTGAATTAATAAGGTGTTAATTTGATATAATGCTTTGGTTATGGGGGAAATGTGAAAATTTTGCAAAAGAAGTAAGTGGTTATAAAATATTCTTTGTGTCGCGGAATATTCGTTTGGTCGTGGAATATTCTTTCTGTTGGAGAATATTTGTACGACGGCGCAGCCATTTGTGGGCCCCATAACGGAAAACGGTCGGATGAAGAAAACAACAAGTTTGAGTTTTTATAAATAACAGCGTAATTATTACCGCTATTAACCTTTGTTGGAATACACGGTGGTTAAAATACGATAATACTGCGTGGTTGCAAAAGTAGCACACGGTGGTGCATGCACGTATTTTTTGAAATTATTAATTCTTACGTAAGAAGGCACTTACTTAATAATTATTACGGTAATTCTTTATTCAATATTTTATTTTAATGATTCAATAATTGCTACGTTGATATGTTATATTATTGTTGTTTTAATAATTGTCACTGCACAGTATCTCCATTATCAGATCAATAATTCATATTATTTGAATAATATTGTTAAATAGCAGTATTGGCAATGTCTAAGGAAGTTCTGTCTAGAAAAGGGGTTTGGTCACCTAATTACGCACCAATAAGGAGAAATCTTTATCGGAAAGCCCCCTCTTTCCTGGGAACGACCTGGTTGTCATAATTGTGATTCTGTAATATTATTTGTGAATAATTAATTATTGATTTATATGATAAAGAAATATTTATTTTATGTGGATATAAATGATAGATATATTTATTGTGGTTATAAATGAAGGAATAAATGTTGAGATATTTTATTAGTATTTTGTCGGAATAGAGGTGTTGAAAATCGTCCGTATGTGAATTTCGATCATTTTTCGTTTGGAATTTAGAAAAACTTAAACTTACAAAGTTGAAGAGAATTTAATTTTCTATGGAATAGACATGAGATTTGAATTTTTCTGATAAAAGGGCTATTTATTATGAATTATTGAAGTTTCAGAAATAAATGTTTTTATTAAAAATATGGTGGGCCCCACTTTTGGTTGGTGAGAAATAAAATGTGCAGGAATTTATTTTCAAAAGTAGTGGGCGTGAATAATAGCAGGTAAAGCCATCAGGTAGCAGGTTAATCTGCTATGGCGTTCTAAGCATTTTCCTATAAATAGGGTGCTTAGTTAGAATTGAAAATCACACCAGAAACAAGTTTTCTCTCTTTCTCTCTCTATATTATCGAGCGTATTTTGTGAGTATTTAGATACTTTGTGAGTTTGTATTCATCAGTGCAAGTTTCCTTCAGCCTTATACATGATATTTCAGTCAGAAGTACTGTTCTTTTGAGGTAAGGGATGTTATTTTCTTCATAATGATATTATTCTTTCAATGTCATTATGCCGAAATATTGGTATAGATTTTATTATGGAATTTATACCTTTTTCATGTCGGGGTTACTATTCACGTATACGGCACTATTCACGAATACGACACTATTCACAGAAAAAATAAAATTTTCTTTTCTTTGTCCAAGTTGTCTATTATGGTTACTATCTTTGATTGTATCCATGTTTTGATCTTCATTCTTGAATTTTGCTCCACAATTGATTATTATAAGGTATTTTTGAACTTGGATAAACTAAAGTATGAATCCCTAATCTTTGATCTTTTATCTCACTGGATTCATTTTCTTTAAGATATTTTTCATCATCCTCAGTCCTAAATGATGATGTTACTGAATATCTTTGGCCCGTAGTGCAAAGATGAATGATTAACTGATGATTATCTTTGGTTCGTAGTGCAAAGATGAACAGGTGTTGAGATGAACATGACCAACTGGTGATACAAATGAATATCTTTTGCATGTAGTGCAAAGATGAATATTTGACTCAAGATGTATATTGATTGATGTTACAGGGATAAAATATTGATGATGGACTTTTAAATCTTAGAAGATAGTAGAATTCATTCTCTACTTGACTCTTTTAATGGATTGATGTTTCCGCTGCAATTGTTGATCTAAAACTTGTTGTCTATTATATTTTATTAGATCTTTCCCTGTTGAAGACTAATGATAATTTGTTGTATATTATCTTAGTCATAATATTTTTTACTGGGCTAGTTGAGCTCACACTTTTCTTTTTTGATCTATTTTTCTTCTCAGGAGGTAAGAACATAGCAGGAACTAGCCGGGGTATGGAGTGATGGTTCAGGATAGTTGTTTTAGTAGTCATCACTATTTTGTAAAATAGTGTATCAATAATTGTAATGAGGACTCTTTTTGAGTTTGTATCTTTTATTAGACAATATTTGTATTCAAACTCACAAGATATGTGTGTTGTCGTATTTTTCACGACAATTGTATTACTGAAGTTGTATTTGTTTCTGTACCATGTATTTGGCGACTCAGAATGGGTGATGTATACCTATTTTGGGGGTGTCACAAGTGGCATCAGAGCCAAACCTTTATGCGAATTATTAATTGTTCAGATTCGATATGTATGTTGATATGTGTTTAGAACAAATTTTTTGGGCATAATTATTGGTATAAATCATGTTTTTGGAGAAAAACTACACAATTCGCGAACTAAAAAAAATAGATTCTGGAGATTGGTGCCGCAACACCTGATGCTAGTTCACTAAGCGCCATGACGTCACTCTGCAGATATATATATATATATATATATATATATATATATATATATATATTTGATTTTATTAAGATAAAGGGTTTATTTTAATTAAAATTAAATTAAATGTTTTTCCCCAGTAATTCTAGATTAAAAATAAAGGAGTTTATTTTAATTTGGAATTAGATTAAAATAAAGTTGTTTATTTTAATTAAAATTGGAATCCACGTTTATTTGAATAAAAGAGTTTATTCAAAAAGGTTTTATGTTAACTTAGAGTTGGATTCCACGTTTGTTTGAATAGAAGAGTTTATTCACATATATAATTGAATTTCATGTTTCCTAGAATAAATGAGTTTATTAACATATGGAATAGGATTCCATGTTTCTTAAAATTAAAGGTGTTTAATTTTAATAAGGAATATGATTCAACATATTTTATTTTTTCAGCAATTTTAAGTTAAAATAAAGGAGTTTATTTTGTACTTGAAATTGGATTCCTTGTTAATTAGAATAAAGGAGTTTATTTTGATTGGAAATTTGATGAAAAATAAAGGAGTTTATTTTTATTTAAAATTGGATAAAATAAAATAAAGAAATTTATTATGATTTTGATTAAAAATAAAAGAGTTTATTTTGTTTCAAAATTAGATTTTAAGCTAATTAAAATTGCCCATTAAATCGATATCAATGTATATATTGAATGTTTATTATTCATGAGATAAATGTTATTTATTGATGCATATGTTGATATGTAAGATAATAAATGGGATTGATTATGGACTATTGACCAATGTGATTGGATTTTATTTTAGTTGGATGCATGAATGTATGAGTTTTATTAAATGGGGTCTGCGTACCTCGTCTTCTCTAATTTTTCTTAATGTAAATTTTATCTCCCTCCTATGTACTTCTTATTGACTGCTGATCAAGGTTTCTATTTATTTTAAATAGTTTTGTAATAGGAATAGTTAGAATTAATTTTAAAGAATTGGAGATCAAGGATCAAGGAGCGTTTTGAAGACTCGTTTGTAATGGAGCCCAGGTTAAAATATAATAGTTATATTTAAATTTAATCCTTACACCCTAGGTTTGACCTCTTGGTTCACTTGGTGGTTCTTATACTATATATATATATATATATATATATATATATATATATATATATATATATATGACAAATTAATAACAAACCCCTCAAAGATTTTATATTAAGTCCTAAGCGTTCAAAGATATTTGAAATATCGAACGCCGCCTTCTAGCATATATGATAAAAAATAATAGAGTATCAATTAAGTATTATAAGTTTGTTGTGTCACCACAAGGCTTATCTTAATTTTTTGAAATGTTAATTTTATCACATTTGATGCTTATAAAGAAAATTGAATAATGTTATTTTGTTGTGTCACCACAAGCTAGATATCAGCTTCGCTGATTTGCTTAACATGTTGAAAAATAGCTGAGAGTTACTTTACAACCAAGAAAGACCAAGTCTTACTGGTAGGGGCTAAAGGATCTTCCAAAAAGAAGAACGATTCAAAGAAGGTAAATAGAAAGGCAAAAACAAAGGATAATAAGAACAAAACTGATATGGATAGCAAAGGAGTTTGCTTCCACTGCAATAAGCCTAGACACTGGAAAGAAACTGCAAGAAGCATCTTGCAGAGGCTAACCAGAAGAAGCTTAGTGAAGTTTTGGTTACAAATACAATTTTGTTCATGATTTAAAATAATTTTTTCTTTAAGTTAAGGTTCTACTTGGGTATTGGATACCGACATTGGTTATCATAAATATAGATTTATGAAGGGACCAAGCAGAAGTAGAAAGTTAAACAAAGATAATTAATCCTATGTGTGGGAAATGAAGTAAAGGTTGATGCATTAGCCATAGAAACTTATAGTTTAGCATTGCCTACGGGAAAATCTATTAAGTCAATAAGTTGTTATTGTATTCCAATTCTCGTTAGAAATATTATTTCTATTTTGTTGTTGGACAATGAAATATTTGGTATTATATTTAAGAACAATTGTTGTTCTATTTATAATAATAATGTTTTGTATAAAACTGGAATATTACTTAATGGATTTTGTATACTTGACTTACGTGAAAATAATTTTGCATATTGAACAAATTAGTATAAGAAAAGGAGATGATCATTCAAAGAGTTGAATGTGTGCATTTGCTGAAATACAAGTGTGAATTATTTGAAAGGTTCAAAGAATTCAGAAGTGAAACAAATTGGCAAAGTATTAGGATTTTTTGATCGGATCAAACAAGGAATACATATGCAATGAGTTTCTAGATCATCTCAAATGGTTTTCTCACAATGGACACCATATTTTATTGGACATGGTGCGGTCCATGATGATTTTACCGACATTCCAGTATCGTTTTGGGGTCATGCCCTAAAAATGACTGTATATCTACGAAAAGGTAACCTCAAAATCTGACTCCAAAACTCCATAAAAGTTATGGACAAGGATGATTCCTAATCTTAAGCATGTTAAGATAAGAGGTTGTCCAACTTATGTGAAAAAAGGTTTCAAAGGATAAGCTTCGGACAAAATTTGACAAGTGCAGATTTATGGGACATCCTAAATTAAGTTTAGGGTATATGTTCTATAATCCTATTTAGAAAAAGATGTTTGTTGCGAAACACGCTACCTTCTAAGATAAATGTGTTTATCATTGAAGGGGCTAGTGGGAGGATAATAGAATCTTGAAGAGTTCAAGAACCACAAAGTACTATAAATTAAATAAGAGGAACCTGTAGATAGACCTATTGTACTACAACCGAATCCTAAATCTGGAATAGTACCAAAGATACTTGGGAGGTATGGATTCATCATGGATGATGATGATGATGAGGTAAACATCATAAAGATGGTGATCCGGTTACATACAATGAGGTAAGAGTTGTAGATACTTAGAGAAATGGATTGAAGCAAGTTTCTCAAAAATGGAACATTCGATTTGATGAGATAATCAAAAGAGTTTGATTTTATCAAAAACAAGAATGAACCTAGTGTGTACAAAAGGGTCAGTGGGAGCGTCGTGACATTCCTAGTATTATATGTTGATATACTACGGATAAAGAATGATATACCAATGCTACAATCAGTAAAGATAAAGTTGTCTAATCATTCCTCCACTAATGATTTGGAAAAAGTATTGTTTTGGGGATACAAATCTATACAGATAGATTTAAAGGGATACTCAGTTTAACCCAAGAAATGTATATTCATTTGATGCTAAAGCCGTTTAGCATGGCAAACTCCAAGAGATGTCTCATGTTGATGAGCCATGGAGTGTATCTATTTTAATAGTCCCCATAGACTCTTAAAAGAGAGATCGCATGAGTAACTATTATGTATACAATGAAATGTACGAGACCTGATGTTGATCGATCATATTTTGGAGAAGATCACTGTAAGACAGTGAAAAACATCTTAAAGTACTTAACCGACACTAACGATGTGATCATATTTATGGTGGGTCTGAATTAAAACTAGAATGCTTAATAGATTCAAGTTTTTTAGACAGACCAAGATGACAGAAAATTCACTTTAAGGTAAAGTGTTACCTTGAAAGGTGGTGCAGTGAATTGAAAAAGTTTCAAATAGAAAGAAGTTGTTGGTTTAGTGATAAAGACAAAGCATATAGCTATAAATGAAGGTGCAAGTTGATTGTTTGGATGAAAAGTTCATTACAGAACTAGGAATAGTTCTTAAGTCTCATCTTAGATCTAAACATGTGTTGTGTCACTTTCATTGGATTATAGGAATCATTGAAAGATGGGAAATCACTATAGAGATAGTGGACTCTCAAGAACAACATTACATATCCATTTACTAGAGCTTATCCAACAGCAGGATAATCGTCACTTAGAGAAGAAGGGTATGAGATACTGTGGCGATTGACTTTAGTGAAAGTGGGAGATTGAAAGTAGTATGCACACAAGCCAATCATGTTTGATGATAAAACATATGCTTTGTAACAATCTTATTCATTTATTAATAAAAAAATATTAATTTATTAAAGACTTTTAAATATCTACATGTTGCTACTTTATAATATGTGATAAACCCATAGTTTTAAGCAATGCTTTTAGAATTATGATGATGATCATTCTAATGAGATCTAAATTCTTAGAAAGCTTAAAAACCAAAATAGTTCTCAATCATTGGATTACTAAATTGCGGATTAGTGAATTCAGATATATTGGTACATACGTTGATTGCTCATTGGATGATGATGATTAATCTCATGATCATTTGTGTGGAGACACTAAAACAAGTATGTAAGTGCTTATTGGAGAATAAGTACACTGAACGTGGCTCATAAAGGAATACCTAATGGAGTTTTACTTGCATGTCAATAGAAATTCTTGTAGTGATAGTAATACAAGTGATCCTTGGACTTAAGATCATCATAGTATCTTGTGTATGATGAATTATACTTTGACTTATTCCTTAAGACCCTTAGGGTATATTAAAGGGTATGCTTGGAGTATAATAAGTTGTACATGGATATAATGTATGATCAATAAAAAATCTACCGCTTCTAGTAAAAGAAGAGAAATGTCCTATGTGATTTGATAAATGACAACCCAGTAGAGTCCTTGGCGTTAAGAATGAAATTAGAAAGGAGTTTCTAATTTGCATTATTTGGAGTTGTGCATTTAAGAATCGAAATACATATAATTAAATAAAATAAGACTTGACAATAATTCCATGTCTTATATTTAATTGGGACATTGTATGGTGGAAGGATTGAATTGTACGGTAACTATTTACTCAAAAGTTCTTTTATGATTAATGTTGAAATCTATATTATATGAAAAGTCATTATTCGCTAGGGAGATGTATCCCTATTGTAGAATAAATATTATTTATTTAAATAAATTAATAGTTTAATTTATTTATTTAAATAAGATTAGAATCGTTCTAATTATTCACAACCGGTTTAATATGGAGAACCTAAAGGGTAACACCATAAAAGGAAGAATAATTATTTAAGAAGTTAATGTCATAATCGTAATAATAAGTTAAGTATATTTAATTTAATCTATGGTGATAGAATAAATTAAATAGCTTAATATTTATTATTTAATATTTTAGAAATATTAAATATAAATTAATAAGAGGAGTCTTATTATTATTATTTAATTCCTCAAGGAGTTTGGAAATTAATTAATAAAAGTACTCTCATATATTCCTAATAAGATTAGGAGCTTAAATTAATTAAAAGAGTTTAATTAATTATCCCTAATAAGATTAGGGAGCTTAATTAATTAAAGGAATTTAATTAATTAAATAATATCTTATTTTCTAGTTAGATTATAAGAGTTAACTGATATCTTTATAAGAGGAGTCTTATATTAGATATCAAGTGGACGTGATTTCAATTGTTGGAGAGTACACTCTTTTTCTACATAGATAAAAAACTAGGGTTTAGTCAACCACCCTCCTTCTTGAATCTTTCTTCTTCTTTGGTGGATCACCTCTAGAGGCCAAACATTTGGGTGGCTAACGTAACCCGGTGGATTCAAGTTGAACGCGAAAAAGATTTGGAGGTGAACTAGTACCTGAGGAAGCTTGAATCTTCAAAGGTATAATTCGTGTTCTTCATCTTTACGTTTAATTAATAATTGTGCATAAAGGATGATCCGGGTATATCGTTTATAAAATTTTAAAATCTATTTTTTTACGTTTCCGCTTTACTTTGATGCAATTTGATTGTGTTCATGAATCTTACAAACCTAACAGGGTAGGCAAACCCCTTTTTACAGCAAGTTAAGGGACATGGCAGTCCAACTGTTGGTGCAGTGGTACATACGGTCGGCTTCAAAAGGGGCTTTGAGTTCAAAGGTTTGTGGGATGCGATATTGTTCCCGTATTTTGATGAGATCATTGTCAATGATGGTAGATTTTGTGTTGGCATGAGGGAATTGGGCCTCATTGAAGTACTCCCTAATCATTTTTTGGAATTCCAACTATACCTCGGATGGGATCAGCGCTTGGGGGGCAGAGCTGATTGCGGTGGTGACTATGGTAGCTTTTGTGGTGGTAGCATTGATGGCAATTGTGGCATTGATATGGTGGCACTGGTTGAGAACTTTATCGGGAGGAGATGAATGGAGGAAATGGGGATGACATTGATGGGCTCGCTGGTGATTGGACTGGAAGAGACTCGGGTGCTTAAAGAAGCCATTGTTGGTTGGGTAGGGAGGTTTTGTCGGAAAACAAATTTTGTTGTAGAAAGAAGAGGAGTAGCTCAAAGGGTTTGGAGATTTTGAAATTGGAAAAATGTATATATATAAGTTGGGGAAAATATTTTAAAATGCTTTGTTTTTCAACTGCGCGCGCTTCTCGAAGAACAACTATTAAATGGGATGTTCTTATTATGGACGTGGGTGTACTGGTGGGGCCCGATTTTGTATGTTGGGCGATTTTTCGAGGAGGTTGGGTTCCGTGTTCCTTATGATTAATTATTGGGATTTTAATATGAGTTCTTCCATTAAATGTCAAATTTAACAGAAGACTGTGGGACAATGTTGGGGCGTGATTATTAAGGCCTAAATTATATGGTGGGCCAAAATTCACGTGGAGTTATTTACCTTGCGTAGGAATCTGTTTGAGCAATTGAATATTTTAAGAAATCAAAGGTTCCTAGTTATATTTAATTTTCAACTTCTAATGAAAGTGTCATGATATGATCTGATTTCCTTTCTTTAAGGAAATTCTATTCAAACTCATTAAAGAATCATACATAATGAGGAATCCAATTTCTATACGGAGAAGAAGGTGTGATCGCTATAAATATAAGACTATAGCCTAACTATCAGGTACATAATTCAATATTATTTTCAGCACTAAAGTATTAAGCATTCATTGTTAAATATTATTCAGTCTATACTTATTCTCACACCGAAGTTATCCCCCGACGGTCCAAGTCGTCAAGCTTCGCATATGATTTCGTTTTTGTGCAGGATTTGACGCGTTATTGGTGATTGAGGCACGTTGACAAATCTTGACATTAACAGATAGTATAAATATTATTTGCTTATTTTTGATCCATAACAAATGCATAATATGAATCATTGTTCATATATATATTATTAATCTTTTTATAGACTTTTCATTGTAATTTTTTTGTAACACCACAACGCATGTGTTTTGGACTTTAATCTATATTATTATAAATCGGGAGACTTTTTTAACGGTTAACTTTTTGTATTACTTTAATTTAAAACTCTGTAACAATTGTGAATCTCCAAAAACTATTTAAGAAAAAGTTTAAAGCCACATCACATAGAGTCCTTCTAGGACGACATTTTTGTTGCGATATTTTAGCGATTTTTATTTTTATTTTAGTTTTTTTTAGTACTTTCTAAAAATTGTATAGTATTTATTTCAACTGGAATTTTTATAAAAAAACAGTGTTTTAAGTGTAATTTAGATACATATAAGAAACAAGGTCTGTACAGTCTTGTATGTATTCAAATTACACCTAAAACACTGTTTTCTGTAAAAATTTCAGTTAGAATAAATATTATACATTTTTTTAGAATTACTAAAAAAAACCAAAAAAATAAGTCACTAAAAATATCACTAGAACAATGTTCTCCTAGACTTATTGCATCACATAATCAAGTAGTACAACAGGTACTGGAAAAATAATAAATTTCATTTTTCTTTTTAAATATCTCTCATTTTTTTCTCTAATTTTTCGCATTTTCTTTCTACATTTTCAGCTCTTTCTCTCTCTATATTTTGAATTAGTTACCAATAATTCAAAATTAACTAATTCAAAATAATTATCCCCAAAAAAAACTAAAAATATTGTACCTGTCTAATTCAGCTCTGTTGTTTTCGGATTCATGCATATGGATGCTACTGCCTAAAAATAATCAACCATCAGTCCGACAAAGTACCTGTCTAATACAATTAACAACTATTAGTCCGTCCACCCAAGTACCTGTCTTTATTATGCAATTAACAATCTGCCAGTTCTTTATACCACCAAGAATGAGCTCAGGTTCAATAAGCCAGCCACAGGCTGAGGATCATCTTCAAATTTTACAAGTGCCCATAATTGACCTTTCCCTCCTTCGCCAAAATTCTCCAACAAAGTCCTTAATAATCCAACAACTCCATCAAGCTTGCCAAAATCTGGGTTTCTTTCATGTATGTAGTTAGCTAGCTCTCTTAAATTCACTTTTGTTCTTTAATTCTTTTGTTTTTGTTAATTTCAATAGTACTCTTCATGATATACATATAGGGTTAGGGTGTAATACTCGACTCCAGACATTTTTTTTTCAATCATCAGTCTTGTATCTCTTGTTTAAAGCCGTTTTAGCCAAGGGTGTAAATCAACCAAGTCCAGTTGAGTATTGAGTCGCTCTGATTTGATTCATAAAATTTATCGAGTATAAAATAAGATTTGATTGAAGCTCATTTAGCTACTGAGACGAGCACGATCTCGAATCGAACTCAAACAGTTTGAATTTTTGGAACGGATACTCGAAAATTACAATTTGAGAAGATTCAAATAATTTATCAAACTTTAAAATATGCTTATATTTGAATCATTTATATTTCGAGTTGAGATCGAATCGAACTTTTAGTTAAGCGAGTACGAATCGAGTCTTGTTTCCTCATATTACAGTCTTAGTTTTACCTTATGCAACCGACTTTAGACATTTTTCTGATAATTATCAGTCTTGTATCTTGTGCATAAACTGTTGACCTTGATTTTTGTTGATAAATTTTTTTTTAACAATCAGAGTAACTTTCTCACTCTTATATTTTTATTTTATTTTATGTAGGTCATTAATCATGGGATACCCGAATCGGTAATGCAAGGAGCCTTAGATGTGAATTCAGAATTTTTTGACATGCCCAAGGAAATTAAGGAGCAGCTCATGTTTGGTGATATATACAAACCTGTTAGATTTTGTACCCTAGGTGGAGGAGGAGAGGGCAGTTGCCAGTTCTTGAGGGATTTCCTAAAGCTTTATGCCTATCCTTTCCATCATTTTGTGGACTTGTGGCCTAAAAATCCTCCTAATTACCGGTACGGTTTTATAAAAAGAGTTTTGATGTATTGCTATAAATTTAAGTCGAATTACAAAGCTTATTACTCCACTTAATACGTATCTCTCCAAAAAGATTAATTATCACTAATATTTAACCACATAACTGACAATCAAAAAATCTACGTAAATATTCGCAATATATATTATTTTCCTAAATATTACTAATGGTTTACAACTAAATATTACTTCTCCAATACTACTAGTTTTTTGTTGTTTTCTTTTCTTTGGTTGAATCGTGTCAAAAAAAGAGAATAAAAAAATTAAAAATAAAATTCCTTTTCTAAGATGGAGTACAATTGGGGATTGATTTATATCCTACCTAAGCTTCCTTATTTAAGTTTTCTTGTCTATCCAAACAACATTAAATAAAATAAAATCGAAATAAAAAAGTAAAATGCAAAGAGATTAATCAAACAAAAGTATAGAAAATGGGTGGTTAAATGGTTACACCAACTAAATCACACGAAAATTCTAATTATAACAGTTTGTATTTGTTCAATATTAAGGTTATTGATATTGTCCGAGTCAAAATATGATGTTGTCAAAGTAAATATATATTTAGCGATATTTTTACAATTATCGATGTGACACTTGACACTTTAACCCACATTTATTGATTTCCGTCATTAAATATGATATAACATAATTAAGAACCTCTAATAAATCTGTACTTAATTATTTGACAGGGAAAAAATGGGGATTTACACTACAAAAGTGAGGAAATTAGGGATTGAAATATTTGGAGCAATCCTGATGAGCTTAGGATTGGAGGAAATATGCCTTGAAGAAAATTTTGAACAGGGCATGCACATTATGGGAGTCAATAGCTATCCACCAAGTTCTCAATCAAACATCAAAATGGGCATAGCCCCACATTCAGATCACAGCATAATCACCATCCTATTGCAGAGCCACCCTGGGCTCCATGTCATGGATCTTGCCGATGCCACGTGGAAGGCTGCCCCTGAGCTCAAGGGATCCCTACAAGTCCTTGTGGGAGATCATTTAGAGGTACTCAGCAATGGCTTGTACAAGAGTGTGTTACACCGGGCGATTCCCATCTCTGAGAAGACTAGATTGTCCCTAGCCAGTTTGCATAGCCTCGGAATGGATGAAATAGTTGAGCCTGCCATGAAACTGGTGGATGAAAAACACCCAAAAGGTTACAAGGGCAGCAGCTTGAAGGACTTTTTGATGCACTTATCTTCTAGACAAGAGAAAAGATTTATTGAAACTCTTAAAATTTAGAGTTTAAATTTAATATATTGAAGGTGTATACACGATGGAGCTGTATACGGATCAGATATGTCACTAAAATAAGGATAAATATGTCCAAGTATTTCATTAATGATGTATTATTTATATCGATAGTGTATGAAAGTTTTAATTATAAACTTTTAAGATACTGCAAATTTTCTGGGTATTTAATAACTACTAGAATGTTTAATGTGTAGGCAAGTTGCAACCGTATAAATATGTATGATGCAACTGCCAACTTCAGTACTGTCGGTGTATAATCATGCTCACTGTCATTGCGCTAGCTCATGCATTAATTAAACCTACATCACTTTAATTAATCTATTATTGGTATTTGGTAGCTTTAAGATTTGGAGAGCAAATTAGAATTAGCCCCCATTCGTATTCGTGGTTGCCACATCTTTCTCCTGTGAGAACTGCCTAAAACAACTTACTTTTGATTAATAAAATGATAAAATAACAAAACGGAAAATAATGAAAATGGTGACAAATAGAACTGTCATTGATGTCACACACGGGCGTCCACACACACACACATATATATATATATGATAATCGGTTGTTAGGGAACTATTCCAGCAATTCAAAAAAAAGAACATGTCACTACAAGTTGTGGTTACAAGTTGTGGTTAGGACAATTAAAAAGGGACATGCCACTATAACTTGTAGTGACTAGGACAACTTTAACATATTCATATTAATATTTTGTAATATTATTAATACTAATATTAATATTTTGTAATATTAGTATTAATAATATTAATAGTAATAATAGTAATAACTAATATCTAATATTACTATTATTCTTATTAATATAAATATTATTAATATTACTAACTAATATTAATTCAGCTATGTAGTTCAAATAATTTTTTGTCTAAATTAATTTCAATCAATACAATTTCTATCAAGCAAACCCACTTACTTGCTCATAAAAAAAATTAATTTTTTTTTGTCTTAGATTCTATCTCATGGTTGAGGAACACACCCAACATTAATTGCTTGCTACTTGGAGCGGCTTTATTCATTTCCAGCAAAATCCATTTTCTCATTCCATAACCATTGATTCTTTATGGCAATTCCAACCATATTATTTATTGGTATATACTATTATGTTTTTTTGGCTAAATGATAATTTCTTGTTCCAAATATATAGATACATTTTTTTAATCCGTTTAAAAATAAGAGATACATTTTATTGTTATATTATAAAGTTATTTGAAATTTCTAACACGCTATTATTTTTTTCTTAGTTGATTGAGTATTACCATGCATGCTACTACATTTCTACCCAATATAATTAGCGATATGTTTTGAGAAATATAATTGTTAACGCCAAGATCTTTCCTCGCGTCCCAATCACGTAAGACACGTCTGATATCCTGCACAATAAACACGACAACACCAAAAACTTGACGGCTTCAACCGTCGGGGGATAGCTCCGGCGTGAGAGTCAGTATAGGCGATCTCAATGTTAACAATGGAGGAAAATAATATCTAGTGCTTGAGAGAGAAAATAAATTCGTTACCTTTAGGTTGTGTGTTTTTCGTACCACCCACTCCCCCTGACACAATTTTCCCACTACCGGTGATCTCAGCCGACTGCATGCAGTCCACCTGCTCCATCCCATCACTTTTTGCCACCGCCGACCGACTGAGTCTCATCCTCATTAATGCATGGCAGACTACAATCAACTGTCATCATATTTCATCATTGCCGGTCAAGGAAAAGTTTAGATATTATTGGTCTAATGGGTCAGCCCAATGATTCGGCCCAACACATTCAAGACACAATAAATATAACCCAAAGGATGGGCCCATTCGGTCCGGTCCAATGCGAAAAGTATCATATCCCAACATTGTCCCCCAGTCTTTTATTAAACATGATGTTTAATGAAAGACTATAAATACTATAGGTCCATGATGAAAGGAATTGTAATAAGATATAAAAAGGTACAAAAGAAATCTCACCGAGGCCCAAAAGAGAAATACCAGTCACCAATCAAATAAAAATCGGAGGCCCAAATGAGAAGCCCACTCCGGTTAATAATTAAGACCAAAACCGAACGCTACATCTTCCCCTTCTACATCATTACCTCTAATTAATGTGCCGCCCTCGATTTTCGTAAAAATTTGAAATGACCGCCTGGTATAAAAGCTCCTTTCCCCCAATTTCGACAGTTTTACCTGTCATTTCAATTTTCAGCCGCCTTTTGCTATCTTTTTCCTCTAGAATTTTCTTTCTGCCTGCGAATTCTCAACAATGGCGTCCCAAAGTGCTGATCAGAGTTCTCCCCTCCGTGTAACCCCCCTTACCACTGTTCCACCTAACCCAAGCCCTGACAAAGAGGCTTCGAGTTCAAACCCCCAAATTGTTACTTAGAGTAAGAAGACTCCGCCTCCGAAACCACTTCCCACCCCCTCCAAATTCTTCGCGAGTAAAGAACAGTACCCTTACGCCAACACTCCTTCTACTGTCACTAAGATTGAACTACGCAAGATCCGGGCTCGTTACCAGATTCTTGATACCCACCAGGTAAGAGCTCCGGGGTCCAATAAGCGAATGTACCAGCGTCCATCAGGTTGGACAACCATACCAGTAACTCTGCTCGAGAAGGGGGTTCGATTCCCTCTTCACATATTTTTGGTTACCTTGCTAGGGTTTGTCGGCGTTGGGTTCGCCCAACTGGTGCCGAACTCATATATTCACATCATCGCCTTCATTGCTTTCTGCCACGAAGTGGGCGTTGAACCCACTCTCGACTTCTTCTTTACTGTTTATAAAATTAGCCAATCCCGAGAAAAGGGGTTCAAGGCCCTGAGCAAACAAACACCGAAGATAGGATAGAAGTTCGAGAGACGCTAACTGGTTTCTACCCCATCTAGTAACAAAGGATGGCACAAAGGATGGTTCTTCATCAAGGGACCAGAAATTATCTCCCTACCGATCTGGTCGATCCAAGAAAAGATCTTTGCCGACTTTGGTGACATCCCTGAAGAACGGGTAAACGAAATGATAGAACTTTTCGAGAATTTCCCGAGGGAAGAATGGAATTATGGGCTTCTCACCAAACAAGCCTGGTTGTACAATCATAATCGTAAGTCCCAAGCTATTTTTTGTATGATTTCTTGAAATTTTTAGAAAGTATTGACTCTGTATAATTGTTATATGTTCTTTGCAGTGTCTTTGATTAAACCGACCACTTCCGACATAAGAGATTTAGAAGATTTTTTAGCCGGGAAGCCTTCAGAAATAACTGCTGAAATCCCCAAAGTTGAATCTCCACTGAATGACCCTCCCGTCACAGAGACATCTACTATCGAACCTCGAACTGCCGAAGAACCTACTCAACCTCGACGAAAGAAGAGAGCCATCCGACAACCCCGATCTACTCGTATAGAAATGGACCCTTTGCTTGAGGATATCCCTACACCCTCCGACTCTGTTCCTGCCAGAGGAAGTTTGCTCGATCTGCCCATGGAAGAACGGACCTGGGTCATTCGTGTTAAGAAATTAAGGGTCAAATTTACTCCTCTCTCCGTCGATGCTCTCCGGGTGCCTTCCTCCACATCTGATCTTCCCCCTAACAATCTTAGTAGAGATTCAAATTTCTGATGATAATGAACAAACCAAACCCATCCCTTCACTTTCTCGTAAGAGAAAACAACCTTCTGATAGTCAACTGAGTCCAACACTTGTTCAGTCACCATCACGTGAAACTGCTCACGCCCGATCCCCATCCCCTGAAAACATTTACACCGACCCGTTGCCTACTCCTGAACGAACTGTACCTTCTCATTCGAAACCATCTTCTTCAGAATTTTGAAATAAGGCCATGGAATCACCGACTTTATGGCCTCAATTCAATGCTAATTTTCCCTTCCAACTATTCAATTCGTTCGTTCGGGATACTGATGACCATCGGTTTGGTAATAATTCCATCATGGATCTAATCGATGAAGGCATGAGTTACCAGGCTAAGGTAAATTCGTTGTTAATCTGTTTATTTGAAATTAGGTACATCTTATCAAAGATTAACTGATTATCTTTAATCATCTGCAGGCAAACGCTGTCTGGCATAGATTAGTAAGAAAAAGGAAATCATAATGCAAGTAATAAAGTAAAGTAAGAAAACAACAACTAAAAAAGTAAGAAAACAACAACTGAAAAAGAAGCTCAGTAGCAGCCAGAAAGGTCTTCCCCTACTCTCTTTCCTCAAAGGAAAGAGTCGGGAAGTAGATAGAGCGGGTGATTGGGCATGAAGGGGTAGAAGTAGGAAATTCCAATCCAAAGGCTCGCTCGCTAGGGTAATTGACTTGGCCCCTATACCTTTAATGTCGACGATGCTTTGGGGTTAATGAGCTCAATGGTGAATCGAGCATTCGATTTCCTTTTACGATTACGAGAACGACAGAATGGAAGAAAAGTAAGAAAGCCTGCGATGGTGGCAACTTCGTCCCAGATATAAAGAAATTAAAGCTGAAGAGGACGCGGCCCGGAGAGAGAACGCCATCTTGAATTCGGCCTTGGCTCAAGACAGAGGCCAAAACGGAGATATCCTTCACACCAATGAGGGCCTTCAAAGGAATTGGCTCAAATAAAAGAAGAGCTAAGAATGACTAAGGCCAGTCAACAAGCTTTAACCAGTATGAACGCTGATTTTGTTCATAAAAAAGAAGTTCTGAAGAAGAAGAATAAAGAACTGGTCGCTTCTAATTCGAGCTTAGCACGAAAAATTGACGAGGTCCAAGTTAAGGCCAGAGTTGACAAGGAAAAACATTTGGTCAGATGTCGTAAGCTTCAAAGTAAGCTGCAGGCATTGGAGGAGCAAGGTCCTCCTCTGACCGAAGAATTTTGTCAACAAATTCAAGCAGACTACTGGAAATCTGATGAGCTGAACGCAGAAATCGTTCGGATGTACTTTGAAGGTTATGAAGTCTGCCGAAGCCGAGGAAAAACAAAGCTAGTTGCAGCCCAGGTAGACACATCTCTTCTGGACTCTTCCGAAGGCGACGACAATGCTTGATGATCACCTTTCATTTCATTAACCTATAGGACTTCTGTAAAAAAATTTATCTCTTTGTAATCAGTATTATATTAATGAAATATCAACTTCATTGCTTATTACTCCTTTGCATTTATTTATTGTCAATATTTCAATATCAATCAACTTGAATAATGTACAAGCTTTTTAACTTTTAAACTTAACTTAAACTGTTAATAAATAACTAAGCAAGTCATATAACAGATAAGATTAAGTCAAGTAATCATGCAACTCAAACTCAACACTTAAAACAATATTAGGTAATAAAGTAAAGGAATACTTATTCGTTACCGAAGTGTGAGGTAGATCTGTATGATAGGGAATTTGTTTACCACAAAGGGCCTAACAAACCCACAGGATTCCACTGATCAAATAGGCTACCATCAAATTGTCAGCGAGTCCACCCGAACCTCCTTACACCGATGAAGTTTGCCTACCACAAAGGGCCTGACAAATTCATAAGGACCACCTGCCGATAAGGCTACCATCGAATGGTCAGCGAGTCCACCCGAACCTCCATACACCGATGAAGTTTGCCTACCACGAAGGGCCTGACAAATTCATAAGGACCACATGCCAATAAGGCTACCATCGAATGGCCAGCGAGTCCACCCGAACCTCCATACACCGATGAAGTTTTCCTACCACGAAGGGCCTAACAAATTCATATGGACCACCTGTCGATAAGGCTACCATCGAATGGTCAGCGAGTCCACCCGAACCTCCATACACCGATGAAGTTTGCCTACCACGAAGGGCCTGACAAATTCATAAGGACCACCTGCCGATAAGGCTACCATAGAATGGTCAGCGAGTCCACCCGAACCTCCATACACCGATGAAGTTTGCCTACCACGAAAGGGCCTGACAAATTCATAAGGACCACCTGCCGATAAGGCTACCATCGAATGGTCAGCGAGTCCACCCGAACCTCCTTACACCGATGAACTGAACAACAATGAACTGAAGACCCATTGAGAAAAAGAATCTTTTATTGACGATGATTCAAAAATTTACAGACTTCCGGTATACTAACACTGATATTGTATTTACTGAAAGTACTTCTGAAGTCTACCAGCATGCCAAGTATTCTTGATCTCTGACCCATCCAATGCCCTCAAATGATAAGTCCTTGGCTTCGGCACCTGAACAACTTCATAAGATCCTTCCCAGTTCGGCATCAGCTTTCCCAAATTCTGAGGCGTAGACGCTTCGACTTCCTTGAGGACGAAATCTCCAACTTCAAATCTACGAATCTTTATCCCCTTATTATAATGCTTAGCTACTCTTCGCTGATAGGCTGCCAATCTGATCAAAGTTGTTTCCTTGACTTCTTCGAGCAAATCAAGATTGACCTTCAGCCCTTCTTCATTGTATATTTTTTTGAACTGACTAACCCGAAGACTTGGAGATCCAATTTCAACTGGGACTAAGGCATCAGTACTATAGGCCAGTCTGAAAGGTGAATCCCCTGTTGTAGTCCTCGGTGTAGTCTGATAAGCCTATAACACGCTGAGTAGCTCCTCTTGCCATCTTCCTTTATCCTCATCCAGTCTACGCTTGATCCCATTCAGCAGCGTTCTGTTGGTCACCTCGACTTGCCCGTTCGACTGTGGATGAGCTACCGAAGTCTTTTTGTGCTGAACCCCCAGCTCCTTCAAAAATATTTCAAACTTCGATCCCACGAACTGACGTCGTTTGTCCGATATCACCACATTAGGAATTCCGAAACGAAACACTACTGACTCCTTCATGAACTTCAAGCATTCTTGTTCCGTTATCAACCTAAGTGGCTTCGCTTCTACCCATTTGGTCATATATCAATGGCGACTATAACAAAACTGACCTGACCTTTAGCTTTCGGCAATGGACCCAGTATATCTACCCCCCAGACAGCAAAGGGTATATGAGATAAGATCGATTATAGCTCTTCTGGTGGATGATGCGGGATCGGACTGTTGAGCTGGCACTTCTCGCACTTCTTCACGTACTCCGTAGCTTCCTTGAAGATTGTAGGCCAGTAGTGCCCCTGCCGAAGTACTTTGTAGGCTAATGACTTAGAAACCATATGGTCGCCATAGATGCCTTTGTGAACTTCTCGAAGAGCATAATCAGCTTCGGACGGAGTCAAACACTTCAGCAATAGAGATGAAAAGGCTCTTCGATACAGATCCCCATCTATCAAAATGAAGTTAAAACTCTTGTACTTGACTTTCTTGGCCAGCATCTGATCCGAAGGAAGGACGCCATCTGCCAGATACTCCAGATATGGAGTCAACCAGTAGTTGGTACGATCAATACACATTACCGATTTATGTTGAACACTAGGATGCTGCAGAATTTCCAAGTAGACGGACCCATCAAAGATGTTAGCATCCGTAGTGGCCAGCTTTGACAGGGCATCGGCAATGGAATTATCATTACGTTCGACCCCTTGAAACTCATATGACGAGAAATACTGAAGTCGATCTTTCAACTCTGCCAAGTACTTGACCATTCTCGACCCTCGAGCTTCATATTCCCCTCAGACTTGCTTGACGACCAACTGAGAATCAATGAAGATGACTATCATCTGCACTTCGAGACTCTTAGCTAACCGTAACCCTGCTAATACTGCCTCATACTCTGCCTCATTCTTCGTTGCCCTGAAGCCGAATCTGATGGCCTGTTGCACTTTAAATCCTTTCGGACTTGTCAAAATGATCCCTGCTCCACTGATGTCCGTAGTAGAAGACCCATTTAAATATAACGTCCATGAGCTCTACTTATGCTGAAGAACTGCAACCGCTCTTTCAGACCCTTCAACTTCTGCCACAACATCATCCGCTTCGGAAAACGAACACTCGACCACAAAATCAGCCAAGGTCTGCCCCTTGATAGCTGTTCGGGGATGATATTCAATGAAAAATTGGGACAACTCCATCGTCCAAGCAGCTAATCTCCCCAAAACTTCAGGTTTGTCCAGAACCTTCTTTAGAGGCTGATCTGTATATACCACCAACAACTAACCCTAAAAATATTGCCTAAGCTTTCAACTAGCTATCATCAAAGCGAAGGCAAATTTTTTGATATTCGTGTACCTTGTTTCAGCATCCCTAAGGACATGGCTTACATAGTAAATCGGGTGCTGCTTACCCCCAACTTCTCGCACCAAAACTGCTACCACTGCCAACGAACTAGCTGCTAAGTACAAATACAAAGGCTCAGCAGGAGCGGGTTTCACCAACAAAGGTGCTGAAGACAGGTATGTCTTTATGCTCTGGAAAGCGTCTTCACATTCTGAAGTCCACTGGAACGTTTTCGCATTCTTCGGCCCTTTCAATGTGTCAAAAAATGGCAAACACCTTTCTGCCGACTTGGACATGAACCTCCTCAAAGCTGCAATCCTCCCTGTTAGACGTTGAACATCTTTAAATGATTGAGGAGTCTTCATGTTTAGAATAGCTTGGATCTTCTCTGGATTGGCCTTTATACCCCTCTGACTAACCAAATAACCCAGAAATTTTCCAGCTCCCAGACCGAAAGTGCACTTGGTCAGATTCAGCCTCAAGTTGTGATGACGAACCATCTGAAAGCATTTTTCCAAATCGTCCAAGTGCTTCTGTACAACCATGCTCTTCACGATCATATCGTCGACGTATGCCTCCATATTTCTTCCCAGCTGGTGTCTGAAGACGAAGTTCATCATTCTCTGGTGCGTGGCTCCAACATTAATCAAGCCAAACGTCTTCTTCTTATAGGCATATACCAAACGATACGTAATGAACGCCGTCTTCAGTATATCCTCTTTGCACATAGAAATTTGATGGTAACCAGAGATTGCATCCATAAAAATCAATAAGGCATACCCCAAAGTCGCATCGATGAACTAATCGATGTGGGGTAGTGGATAGAAGTCCTTTGGGCAAGCTTTGTTCAAGTCTGTGTAGTCGATGCAAACTCGCCACTTCCCATTCTGCTTCTGGACCAGCACCACATTCGCCATCCACTCCGGGTAGTCGATCTCAAAGATGAAGTCAGCAGCTAGCAGCTTTGTAATCTCTTCATCAATGATCCGTTGTTGCTCCGGTGCAAAAATCCGCCTCTTCTGTCGAACTGGCTTCTTGGACGGGTCCACTTCCAACCGATGCTCTGCAACCTTCCTACTCACCCCTGGCATGTCTTTAGGCTCCCATACGAAGATATCTACATAACACCGCAGAAGCCCCATAAGGTTCCCCCGAAGAGGTTCCGGTAGACCCAAACATATCTTTACAGTCTTGTCCTTCTTTCCAGGAATCAGCTCAAACTCCTCTGTCTCCCCAGCTGGCATGACCAACGGTTCGAAGCTGCTTTCGGTAAAGGGTTCGATTTCTATCGCCATCATCTGTTTCTGCTTCGATACCCCTACCCCCGAAGCAATCACTGCATTCTTGTAGCAACGTCTAGCCAAGTCCAAATCTCCATCCACCTCCCCAACTCCATGAGCCGTTGGAAATTTGATTTTAAAATGAGGAATTGAGGTCACAGCTTGCAAAGCAGTCAAAGTGGGCCTCCCCAGGATAGCATTGTAGGCAGAATCTACATGCACGACATAAAATTTACAAGTAATTTCTACCTGTTGGGGTGCAAGCGAAGATAACCGGCAGCTCAATAGTCCCAGCCACCTTGACTGGATCATTTCTAAAGCCGTATAAGGGAGCCTCTTACCCGATCTCCATCTTCCGCCCATCCAGGTGCATCCTCTGATAAGCATGGGCATACAGAATATCCACAGAAGACCCATTGTCGATCATCATCCTCTTCATGTCGACCGAAACCACCTGTGATGTTACCACCAGTGCTCCTTCATGGGGTTCGATTGGTTCCGAAGGGTAATCCTCGTCAATAAAGGAGATTACCGTACCCGGATAAGGTCTGTCAGTCCTCGGGAAGGTACCCGCCACTATTATAACCGAATCCAGATAACTTCGACGCTTCTTCCCAACAATTTTGCCAGAATTTCCCCCAGTAATGACATCGACCACATGCCTTCTTTGGTCGTTCAGAGGCTGTCAATGCATCTTTGATCGGGTGAAATTTGCTCTGAACAAGTTCTCTATCCCTCTGCTGGGCTTGTTGGATTGTTCTCGCTGCAACATACTGAACATGGGCACCCCTTGAACCTTCATCTCAATAAAGTCCTTCAGACGGGCACAGTCATTTGTATCGTGACCTGAAGATTGATGATAGTCACAGTACTTACGAGAATTGTCGGCTCCGGGTTTAAGGTTATCCTGAGATGGTTCATAGATGGGTTGGTTTTTGATCTGATCAATGATAGCAGCCCTATCAGTATTCTGTTGAGTATACGTCCTATTCACCTTCTAGGTCGGAGCGGACGAACGACCTCCTCCCTGTCTCCAATTGTTGTTATACTTCTTTGACCCTCCATCGTAGCGGTCATTATTCCCTTCATTCTTCTTCTGACTACCATCAGCTTTATCCAGATCGGTCTCCTTGAGCCTGTCCGAAGAAGGCCGTTTCAGGCTATTAATAGCCTCCTCTACCACAATGTAGCCTTCCGCCTTATTGAAGGCTTCAGCAAGACTCTTCGGATGGTGAAATATCAACTTCTTCACCAGGTCTAACCCATTCTGAAATAAGCCCACGGCTTGGAGATCATTGAGTTCGGTCACCTGGCCAACTGCTTCCCGGAAGCACTTCACATACTGGCTCAAAGACTCATTCAAAGATTATCGAAATTTAGCCAATGAACCTGTTGGTTTTCCTCTTCTCTTGTTGCTCCCGAAGCGAGCATGAAACTTGCTACACAAATCTGCCCATGATGATACTGAATCTGAAGGTAAATGTAATAACCCGAGATTTCCTAAATAAAATAAATAAGAAAATTTGCGTATAATTTTTTTTTATTTAATGACGAGAATAAGTGAACAATAAATACGAATATATTTATTTCTTTAAAAATTAGAAATAATTTTGGAATTATTAATTACTACAAATTATATTTTATAGTAATTAATTTCTGTAAGCAGAAATATTTTTATTAATTATTTTCCATGATAACATGATTGGAAATAATATATGAAGTGATAATTAGAATTATATAACAAATATTTTATTATATGATTTATTCAGAATGTTTAAGTTAATTATTTTAACTTGATTATTGATGCTGTGTAAGAAAGAGAAGTCAGATATGAGATCCAAACCCTGAATTGGGATTGTGATCAAGAGATGAGAATAATAATATTATATTATTGTTATAATGATTTTACAAGATCAATAATTATGTATCAGTATATGTATGAACGAGATAATATTGAGCAATGATGGCGGTCAATTAGGTCATAGCATATTACCGTCTTTGTGAAACCCTAATTATTAAACTTCGCTTATGAGATATGACCGAGTAGTGATTCGTATATATGTTATTCATGTTGTATGTCGATAATTAGACAAACCCTAATTATTACAACCCTAAGCGGTTGAAGTTAGAGGCCAATAACGACGTGTTAGAACATACATGAGATAATTAGAGAACCACAATGGTCAATTAGAAACCCTAATTGATGGCGTTAAGAAACCCTAATTAGAAAATCCTAATTTTCTATAGAAAACCCTAATTTAAAATTATCGGGTTTAATTACGATGTTAATGTATAAAAGTTTTAATTTACCAAAGGATAGAATTAATTGGTAAATGATAAGAATTACCATCTAGTGATTAAATACTACATTTAATTGCTATGTACAAAAATGCCCTTGAAATTATATGCAAAATTACCAAATTACCCTTTTTGGTTTATTAGTGTATTATTAGTTACATTGTTGATGGAATCTTGCCAAAAATCAAGGCCAACATCCCTACCCTACCAATTGAGCATCCAATACTCAATTATGCTCACTCAATCAACTAATCTAGCATCCAATGTATCTATATAATTTTTATATAAATTAAAGAGAGAAAATGCATTTTAGTGCATTATTTGTGCATTATTGAGCTACCAATCCCTAAAAATCCGGCCAACCACCCCATAATTATCATGTGAGCTCAATTATACCAAATGCATATAAGCATCCAAGGCAATCTAAGGGTCTATATATAGAGATTGAAGGAGAAATAATGAAAACACACTCTAATATTTTCTAAACTCTCTAGACAAACTCTCTCAACCTCTAGCCAACGAAATTATCTAGCATATCAGTCCCTAAACAAAGCCCAACCATCACAAACAACAAATCAGAAGCATCAAAGCCAAAAAAATCAAAAATCGAAGCTAGAAAAGGTATGAAATTCTCTAATTTTGAAATCCTTCGATTCGATGTTAATTGATGCAATTGATTGTTTAAAGTAGTGTAATAGGGAGTCTATTAATGTTCTGGGTTGTAAAAACACAGACCCATAACATCAAAGTGCACGAATTTGAAGATTTAAACAAGTTGAAAAAACCGAATTCTGTTATTTTTCACCAAATGTCAGAGGCTATAACTCTTTGTTCGATCACGCGTTTTGTTGATTAAAAGTTGTTATAGGTAGCCTGATATGTGGTCTTTAATCTCCAAAAGAAATCAAGTTCATATCTATTGTAGATCGGGATTTATAAGCGGTCAAAGTGGGTTGACCGGCATTGACCGGCTGTTTTTCAAACCCAGAAAATATTCTAAGTGTCCAGAAAATATTTTTTTGGCAAATGTCAGGCCTTATATCTCGGTCATCTGTAATGTGTTTTGTGTTCTAAAGGTTGATATGTGTAGCTTGTTATGTGGTATTTAATCTCCAAAAAGAATCAGGTCCATATATATTACGGATTAAGAGTTATTTAAGGTCAAAGTGGGTTGACCGGCATTGACCAGAAAATTCTGGGCAGCCCAGAATTTTCTAAGTGTTAATTTTTCTGACAAGGTTTGACCATACTTTAGATGCTTGATTTCTTGTTGTTATGATGATGTTAAGTGTTAATAGTTGTAGTCCTACATGTTGTCTACACACTGGAATTGATATATCACATAAACGTTACACGATCATCAAGTTATAGAGGTCCAAAGTAGGCACCTCGAACTGTTCTTCGTGAAGAACAGCTTTGGTAGCTACTTTGATGGCTGATTTATCCCAGATCGGATGTTTATTTAGAGGTTATGATTGTTGGATCTTGTAGTCTTGTATTTCCTCTACAAGACCCAATTTATAGATTGTCCAAATTCGTTAAGATGAGAGAGTTATTCACGGTCAAAGTAGTCCACTCGGTTCTGCCTTATGAAGATCTGGGTAGGCTCAAGAACACCTATAGCGACACTTCTGTCACTATAGGGGCCTTTAGCGACAGTTTTAATTATTTTAATTTCTGATTTTCCTAAAAATGATTTAAAAATTGGAAAAATTAGATTTTAATTATTAAAAATACCAAATAAATTATGAAAAATTATTTTAAAGTCTGAAAAATAGTTTTTAATTATTTTGAGTATATTTCATAAATATTTAATATTTTTGGAATATAAAAGGTATTTATTTATTTAATTATAATATTAAATAAATTATTTAAAATAGTTTTAATTCATGAAAAATCATGAAAAATTATATTATGGTATAAGAAAATATTTTAAGTTATTTCCCATGACTTTAATATTTTGTGATGAATTTCATTAATTAATTATATATTAATGATATTAAAGTTATTTAATAATTATATTAAATAATTTAGTTTAAAAATAATTTTAATATTATAAAAATCATTTTAAATGAAATTAAGGTATTTAAAAATATTTTAAGTTATAAAATATAACTTTTAATATTTAAAGGATAATTTCATTAATAATTTAATATTAATGATATTAAGATAATATTAATGATATTTAGTTTATTTAATAATTATTATTAAATAAATAGTTTAAAAATGGTTTTATTTATTTAAAAATCATTTAAAGAGGATATTAAGGATTTAAAAATATTTTAAGTTATAATTAATGACTTTTAATATTTGGATGAATAGTACATTAATATTTATATATTAATGGTGATTATTTAAAAATGATTTTAATTGTTTTAAAAATCATTTAAGGGTAATATAAATGTTTTAAAAATAGTTTGAGTTATTATAAATAACTTTTATATTTTAGCAATGGTTTCATTAATAGTTTAATATAAATTAATTATTAATGATAATGGAATTGTTTAATGTTTAAATCATTTAATTATGATTAGATGTTTGAAAGTTATAATAAGCCAAACTAGCCGAGCTTGAGAACCTAAGTATGAAGTCCAGATTTGATGAAGAGCACCCATAGTAACAGCTTATATCACTATAATCCCTTGAGTGATTTGATTTATTTTAAATTTTTCAATTTACGGAAAATTCAAAAATTATTAAAAGTAAAATGTCCGATACTTACGAGATGTTGAGGTATAGAATAAGAGTCTTAGACTCAAGAATTATCCGATAAAGTTGTTGATGCAGCATGAACAACCCGCCGACTCTATAATAGAAAGAAAAGACTTACGTAAGAGCATGGATGAGATATTTGAAAAATGTATAAAAGTATAGATTATGAACTAAAAGTATGATCACTTTGCGATTATGTGATGGCGTGATTAGACTATGTCTTGTAATTGTAAGTAATAGACGATTACTATGTGTTATGATATATTGTTCTAATCGAACGAATGATCTACTTATTGATAGGTTGTGATAAAGAGATAAAACCTAAGTTGAGATTTGTAATCAGCAAATCAGGAAAGTATCTTACCTTTGCATTTCCTTTATGTAATGGACATGAGTAAGAAGTTTTAGAATTATTCTATTCCTCTACAGATTATGTACGCTTTGATTATCAACATGTTAGCTCAGATATATATTCTGTTAAGTTGATTTCTAAATGGTTATACAAGTGTCCCCACTTGGATAATCATGGCATTTATTCACATATTGATATACCTTTGTCAATTACCCGTATACATATATGTTGAATTACATATTATTGTTGAGCAAGATTAAAAACCTTCGGGTTTGGAACCAGGCATGTATGAACATCCCGATAATGGGAAAATTTTTATGCGCTTCGGCGGACAAAGGGTGAGCGATGAATTTCGTTCAAGTTATGTAGTATTGATCAATACAGGGTACAATGGGGCTGATCACCCTCCGTGCCCGTAAGTTATGACGGTTTGCGGATGAATTTCTGCTAAACCTTTTCGAAAATGAAAAAACCATGTTCATAGTATGTTTCTTAAACCCTATTCATGGGTGGAGCCTAATTTCAAGAAATTGAAAGAGAGTTGTTATGTGAATCTTTTATCAGTACAGATTACTTCACAACTTTTGATTCGTTGTAGAAGTGTTATGTAAAGAGAATACTTATATTCTTTCAGCTTATATATATAATTGTTATTACTTGCTTGCACTCAAATGCTCATCCTTGCTTAAACTAAATGTTTTCGATTCGTCTGATCGATCGACACGAAGGCTCGAGCACGAACAAAGGAAAAGAAAAGCTGTTCGAATGAGATTTAGTATGAGTTAATGGTTATAGTTAGTAAGACAATGGAATCTATTGTCAGGTATTGTAAGGAATGTATTTGAAGGTCACGTACCTGGGGAAGTAAACTTTGATGTATGTAAATTAAGTTCGAATGTATTATTATTTAGTATTATTCAGCTTAAAGAAATGGTATCGTGGAGAACCGAGTTCGGGTTTCAAGTACCTGGATTTGGGGTCGCCACATTAAAGTCCCCATCCACTGTCTGGCATCCTTCCGGAGCATTGTAACGAAGGTATGACACTTAGCAGCATCGCTAAAGTCATAGTAATCCATCAGTCTATCAAATGCCTGACTATGGTCATAAGGATCTCCATATCCATTATAGCTTTCCATATGGGGCAACTTCTTTGTAGGGTCAACTTTTTTTGTGAGGATCTCCGCGGAAAAAGGAGATGCCTTCTTTCCCGAAATGTCCTTCACTTGTTGGACTTCGGCAAGCTGTTTCCGAAGCTCCTTCAATTCTTTGACCAGAAATTCTACTCCTTCTGGCTGAGATGAGACTTCTTTTTTTGGCGACTCTCTTTTCTTCTTAGTAGACCGACCCTTATTATTCGAACCCCCAACCTTCGAGGGACTTTTCTGACGACGAGTGTCCACAGGGTGGTGTACCCTCAGTGGACTCTCAGAAGTGCGACCTCTTGACCTGCTTCGTCGAGGGGCTCTGTCACCGTGGTGAGAATACTCAAGGCGGGGTACCTTCTTTGTATTCTCCGGTGTGTACTCTCTGGACCTGCCTCTTTGTCTGCTTCGACCCTGCTCCTTAGAATTGATAGGGTGGAGTGCCATCTTCGATCTAGGAGGAGTAGGGCTTCTTGATCTTCTTCGTTCCCGAGGTTGGCCTCGAGATTCACGACCTGAATGGGCAGGTTCCTTTCCTCTCCTATGTACATGCTCTTCGGATTGTGCATAGCTAGACGCTTCGTCTTTCAACTCCGCCATCCGAAGCATCTGTTCGGCTATATCTTGTCTTTGTTTCAACAACACCTCCAAAGCCTTATTTGCTTCGTCTGCCATCTTGGCTAACTTGGAGGTCTTATCAGTCTAATCATCTCGGTGTCGGGTTCTAGGCGGTGTGCCTTCTACCCGTTTCCGACCATGATCAGGCTCTTTCTCGGCAGTGAAAACCAGTCTTCTCTTAACGTTACCAATGGCCTTCGAACGAGAACCTTCAGACGCACGTTTGGAAGCCGTACTGGTATGAGCACTGTTAGTAGGACCTAACCGATCCTTGGCAGATATTCGTGGTGTACACGAACTAATCACGTAAGACTCTCATTTTGAATGGTTGAGCAGTTGTCTCATTTTCCAAGCTCCTTGTGAACTGGAGTACCCTTTGGTAGAACTACGATCGTCGAGTTGTCTTCTACGATCGTTGAGATTGCACTGCGATCGTGGAGTTCTCTTCAACCTCGACTCTACTATCATTGACTGACTTGGTCCTTGAGATAAATTTGATCAAGAAATTCTTCTGGGACAAGGTAGCAGCTCAGGAAGGGCCAACCTCTTAGAGTGAGCTAAGAGTCAGGTTTGTCCCTGAAGTGCTTTCTAGATGAAATGTTATAGAAGTGATTTGCAATGACATCTCATTCGACCTTTTCTGGTGGGGAGATCCTCTACCAACTTTAGACAATTGCTTGCTGAAATCGTGGTATCCTCCTGTTCTTACACTACGATCACATGTTTGATCGTAGGCACTTCACGATGTTGGGTTGGGTGGCTGAAGGGTTATCAGTAGTCCGTTTTGAGACGTTATTACTGACTATGGATCTTCATTTGGTTCATTAGCCACAAAGTTTTGGGACTCTGTAGCTGATACATTTCTTCATAGAATTCCTCAGTACAGTTGTTTCTTAACAGATCACTGCTCCCTCATTGTTGATACTATTTTCTCAGCAGTGATTCCGTTTTCTACGTGTGTCAGAAGGCAGCTTTGCATATCTCCTTCTGAATGGAATCGCTATTATCACTTAGATCTCCTTGTATCATAGGCATGGATATTTTCAGGACTAATCGCTCTACGATCTTTTGACAGCACTACGATCGTAGTCTCCTTTGACAGTCTTGTGTTTGTGAAGTTCTGCTTCCACGATGAGTTCCTCTAGACTGATGCTCGATGATCCTTTGTTGTGAGCTTCCTTGAGAGTTCTTCTCATATAGCATTCTTTGCTTGCTCTTGAGCACATAGGATCCTTTAGTTAACTGGCCTACTTCCATACACAGATTAGCAGCCATATGAGCTCCAATCTGGTTAGCTCAGAGGGTCTTCAAGGATAGGCTTGGACATATAGGAACTTTATCAGAATCATCTCTGAACAGTCCTTAGCCTTCTGCTGGTTGAGTCTTCTTGACTGAAGTCTTCTGCTTCAGCATTCCTTAGTGTGGTCAGACTGACCAAGTACCTGCAGGTTTAAATATATTTCTATTTTTGGTACCCATAATTAAATGGGTCCTGCTAGGTTAGTTTTCTAAACCCCTGTTCCTCTTATTTGGATAATCATCACATTTATCACCAACATCTTATTCATGCATAAGACTAGTTTTAGATAATACATTTTGATATGCATGAAGGTGAGTGTGTGTAAGATTTGACATTTAATAATACACTCTTTATCTTTGATGGTTTCATCATTTGCTGGGTTATGTTCACAATATTTAAGTGTTCACAGAGTGAGAATCAACTCTACGATTTAAGAGTATCTAGTTGTTTCATGGAGGTGATCAGTTTCTACACATCATCAAGATACTCTTGTAGAACTGATCATACTATGTGTGTTATCAAACACTTAGAACAAGTATTTGTACATACATACTAGCCCACCAGCAAAGATTACTTCGCATAGAATTAATTTGACCTATGATGCTCTTATGATCCATTTCACATTTCCTTCAAGATGTCATCTTCATCCTAAAACTTGGATGGAGAGAAAGCTTATAGACATTTGAGTTTCCATCCTCAGGGTACTTTCTCTCTTCACCTTTTTAGGTAGATTATGACTTCTTGACAGAATACTGTTATGGTTTATAAGAAGGTGCTTTTATGATGAACACATGTAATAGTGAGGAACCGTACCTTTTTACTGTCAGTCTCTTAACAGTCATTTATCTTAGATATACTGAGTTTAGGAATTGATGTGCATAGCTTTACATTTGCTCCTGACAGCTTATTGCTCTTGTTAACCTTCAATTAATCACTCATGGTCTTGAAGATGTAGGCCAAGAAAATCTCACCATTAAGATCTTTGACATCCTTTAGTTTACAAAGTTTGCACCCAGCTGCTGGTTGGCCAGACATAAGTTTGAGAAGATCTTCTTTCTTCTCTTGATAAGCATTTCTTAGCATGTGTGGCCTCTTCATCTTTCAGGTTGGTGGATGCTTGACTCTTTGTCGTTGATGTCTCTTTAGCTTTCTCGTCTGGTCTTCAGACTACAAGATTGACTGAAGGCAGAGATTGGTCTTGTTGATGTAACAATCGAGAACATGGACCAATCTGAAAGCGACTTCAGTGTATATACACATTTACCTATACACGATTTTCCAACGTGTGAGCTCATCTCAGATATAACAAGTTACTTACTACTAAACTAAGTTTAGAACAATGTTTGTGCACGGGATCGGACTCAAAGCGATTAGCTTTTGAATATAGCATGAGAACACCTTTGATACCAATTGTTAGTTCCCAATGAGCACAATAGATCTAGAAGGGGGAGGTTGAATAGATCCTTTTATTTCAAATACTTTTCTCTTTTATTTTGTATTGCTATTACATTAGCGGATGACAAACATAAGAATCTTTTCAAGCCACAATGGAATAAGCAAAAGATCCCTTCATTGATATATTCATAATCAAACATACATTGTTAAGTAGAGTTAGTTTGGTTATAAGCGATTAAAACATACATAGCGATTATTGTAGTTATAGTACATAATGTAAATGACATAATGTAAAAAAGACACAAGGGTTTTAAGTGGTTCGGAGACTCAAGCTCCTAATCCACTCTTACGCTTTCAACTAGCGAGTTTCCACTAAGGAAGGGCAAGACCTCGAATCACTAAGATTCCTTCAGGCCGATGTAGCCTTGGGACTTGATTCACTAAGAACTCTTCAAGGCCAGCAGCCTTGGGACTCCTCTAGTTCCCTAGGAACTCTTCAAGCCCAGCAGGCTTGGAACTTCGTTTAGTCTCTCCGGACAAGGACCCCTCAGGCCCTGGCTTCATTTAGTCCCTTCGGACAAGGACCCCTCGAGTCTCAGCTTCATTGAGTTGTTTGTTTGTTGGAGTTGGTCTTTGAGTTTTGCTAAGATGTCTTCATGCTCGAACATCTTCTATACTTCATAACTTGACGTGATCATCCTTGAAGTGAAGTTGAGTGTTGCATAATGCTCGACTTCTTGATTCCACTTCAGACCACTTGGATGATCCCTTGATGGCCTTGAAGATCTTTCCTCTTGATACATGATGGTACGCATGATAGGTTTCCAAGATGACTGTAAGTTCTTCTGCTAAGGTACTTAGAAACTTTCTCATACTTGCCACCATGATGCCGTTTCGGATCTCCTTCTTGATACTTGATGTCTTCTCATGATGGACTTGCTAAGATGACTGTGAGCTCTTCTCTATTGTACTTAGAGTCTTCCCATGATGGACACCAAGATGACATGATGCTCTTCTTTCTCTCGGCAGTTTAGAACACTCTTCTTGTAGTAGAATTCTCACTTCTACATAGTAGAACTCTCACTTCCACTTCTTCCTTTGCATGTATCTGAGTGTTCTTGGTGGATCGTAGAGTGAGCCATCGGACTCACTATTTCACATGGTTTATAATAGCCTACCGTTACTCCAAACTCAGAAACTCCAGCAACCTTTTATCTTTGAAGCTCTTCCTGATTTATACTCCTTCACAATCCTTCCGTTGGAAAGTAGCCGTTGAAGGCTATTCAAATATCTTCACAGATCTCGAGTTGACAGAGGTAAACTGATGATGTGACATGTCATACTTTATCTGACATTGCAGTCTACTGTTTCACCTATCCCATTAGAGTTGTCACTTTAATGTCTTGGGCAGGTCGAAGACTTTATTTCCTCCTTCTGATTTCTCGATCAGAGGTTGTCCTTTTGCATCGATGCTCTCAATAAGATTTTGTCCAAATACCATCCTTCAGTTTGAACCGTTGCCAATGCTTCAATCTTCGGGTGTTCAAACTCTACGATTCTGATGCTTGTATTCTTGGACCTAATCGTAGTGTCTTGTTGAGTGTTGCTCATTGACTGGTAGAGTTAACACTACGATCTTGAAGAGTGTTGATTGGATCTCCAATGTAGTACACCTCTTCCTTCCATTGTCAAAGTGCTTGACACTTGTGTTTGCTTCATTTATTCTTAGAGGCGATGGCCTAACTCCTTGCTCTGGTCCCTCCGAATAGCAAGACACTTGATTTGTGGCGTGTCGGCTCGCTTTCTCCTTGTGATCTCTCGTTCACTTATCATCAATGGGTGACCCTACTGCTTAATCACTTTATGTGGCGCCCCAAAATTAGGTATACATCACCCATCTTGAGTGCGCCAAATACATGATACGAAATTCAAATAAAACTTAATAATACAATTTATAGGTATGCAATACGACAAAACATAAGCTGTGAGTTTGAATACAAATATTGTCTACTAGAGTTATACAAACTCAAAAGGAGTCCTCATTACAATTATTATCACACTATTTCACGAATAGTGAGGGACTACTAATGCACCATCTAGGACCATCACTCTGTTCCCAAGCTAGTCCCATTTCGTTCTCATTTCACAGAAGAGAACAACTGAAAGAAAGGAGTGAGCTCAACTAGCCCGATAAAATATTATGACTAAGATAATGCGAGAATAATTTATAGTTAGCCTTGAGCGATGTTAAGCGATAAAATATAATAATTATCAAGTTTAATCATTTGATAAATTATTACGCATACCTTAGTCGATAAATTATTTATTTACCTTGATCGTATGTTGATTGAGTATTATTGATATTAAATATATTGAATTACATGCCATGTATACCTAATTTTGGGGGCATCACAGATTAGTATCAAAGCTTGGGGATATGATCCTGGCTAAGATGTGAGATAAGAACTAGGAGGGAGAGAGGGGGAATTCCTTCGCTATTATGACCTACCTAAGTTTTTTTGGTATTTAATTGGTGGGCCGAATATAGGGATAATATGTTACATGTCAATTAACCTTTTGTTTTGTGGCGATGTCTGAAAATGACATCGAGAATGTTGAGAATAGCAATGGATCACAACGTAGTTGATTCACCACATATCAATAATCGAGATAATGTGCATCGGAAGGCGACAATCCTCATGCAAACAACAACACCGACCAAATGGTGAATGATGGAATGTTCGGAGGCTTTATGCAATTCATGCAACAACGGTGAGCTGGCTCTATCCAAAATGTAGGTGGAAACACTGAAAAACTCTCGAGCAGTCACCGCTAAACAGTTCAAGGAGCTGGGACCACCGGAGTTTATTGGAGAGCCAAAACCACTTAAGGCGGAAGCATGGATAAAGCAAATCACCAAGATATTTGATGTCTTGGGATGCTCCGAGGAGAAAAAGGTTTCCTTTGCCGCCTTTATGTTGCGAGGAGAGGCAGATTACTTGTGACGACCCCAAATCCAGGTACTTGAAAACCCGAACTCAGTTCTCCACGATACCATTTCTTTAAGATGAATAATACTAAAATAATAATACATTCGAACTTAATTTACATACATCAAAGTTTACTTCCCAGTCGTGACCTTCAAATACATTCCTTATAATACTTGAATAGATACCAATACAACTATAACCATTAACTCATGATACACACTTATTTCGATCGACTTTCCTTTTCCTTTGTTAGTGTACGAGCCTTGAAAGTTGCTCATACATAATGAAAACATTTAATTTAAGCAAGGATGAGCATTTGAGTGCCCGACAAGTAGTAGCAATTATATATATATAATTTGAAAGAATATAAGTATTCTCTTTACATAACACTTCTACAACGAATCGAAAGTTGTGAAGTAATCACATCTTGATAAAAAATTCACATAACAAATCTCTTCCAAATTATTTAAATTTGGCTCTGGCTCTACCCATGAATAGGGTTTAAGAATCATACTATGAACATTCTTTTCATTTTTGAAAAGGTTTGGCAGAAATCCATCCGCAAACCGCTCTAGCTTACGGGCACGGAGGGTGATTAGCCCCGTTGTACCCTATATTGATCAATACTACATAACTTGAATGAAATTCATCGCTCACTCTATCCGCCTTGGGCGCAAAAATCTTCCCATATAGGGATGTTCATACATGCCTGGTTCCAAACCCGAAGGTTTTTAATCTTGCTCAACAATAATATGTAATTCAACATATATGTATACGGGTAATTGACAGAGGTATATCAACATGTGAATAAATGCCATGATTATCCAAGTGGGGACACTTGTATAACCATTTAGAAATCAAGTTAACGAATATATATCTGAGCTAACATGTTGATAATCAAAGCGTACATAATGCATGCGAGGAATAGAATAATTACGAAACTTCTTACTCATGTCCATTGCATAAAGAAAATGCAAAGGTAGGATACTTTTGATTATTTGATTACAAATCTCAACTTAGGTTTTATCTCTTTATCACAACCTATCAATAATCGGATCATTCGTTCGATTAGAACAATATATCTTAACACATAAATCTTTATTATTACAATTGACATAGTCTAATCACATAATCACAAAGTGATCATACTTTTAGTTCTATTCTATACTTGAAATATTTTTATACATTTTTCAAATATCTCATCCATGCTCTTCTGATAGCCTTTTCTTTCTATTATAGGTTCGACATTTGTGTCGGCTGTCATCAAACAACTTTATCGGGTAAATCTGAGTCTAAGACTCTTATTTTATACCTCAACATCTGTAAATATCGAACATCTTAATTTTTAATCATTTTGAAATTTCCGAAATTGAAAAATTTAAAATAATTCAAATCATGTCACTAAAGGGCCTATAGTGATATAAGCATTCTACTATAGGTGTTCTTCTTCAAATTTAGAACTTCATAATCGGGTTCTCAAAAGTCAACTTAGTTTGGTAAATTTATAACTTTCAATTATCGAATCATAATTAAATGATTTAAACATTAAACAATTCCATTATCATTAATAGTTTAATTAATACTAAACTATTAATGAAACCATTACTAAAATATAAAAGTTATTTATAATAACTCAAACTATTTTTAAAACATTTATATTACCCTTAAATGATTTTTAAAACAATAAAATTATTTTAAATAATTACCATTAATATTTAAATATTAATGTACTATTTATCCAAATATTAAAAGTCATTAATTATAACTTAAAATATTTTTAAATCCTTAATATCCTCTTTAAATGATTTTTAAATAAGTAAAACCATTTTTAAACTATTTATTTAATAATAATTATTAAATAAACTAAATATCATTAATATTATCTTAATATCATTAATATTTAATTATTAATGAAATTATCATTTAAATATTAAAAGTTATATTTTATAACTTAAAATATTTTTAAATACCTTATTTTCATTTAAAATAATTTTTATAATATTAAAATCATTTTTAAACTAAATTATTTAATATAATCATTAAATAACTTTAATATCATTAATAATTATTAATTAATGAAATTCATCACAAAATATTAAAAGTCATCACAAATAACTCATTTACATAATCAATTCCAAGCCAAAATAAACATAGTAAACTAACTAGTTTATTAACAACACTAACTAAACTTCAAAATTCAAACTTTAACTAACAATTAAAAATAATAACATTACAAAAATTAAATAAGAAACATACCCTAAATCTGAATTCCACAGTTTGAATACGCACTTCCACGCCAAAATTTAACTAAGGAGATCTTTATAAAAAGTTATCCCACAACAAAGCCTTTCTCAAAAATTGGAGGCCTTATTGTTGGTGAATGAAACAAAGGCCAAGCCCTTCTATTTATAGGTTTAGAAAATGGGAAGTTCTCAATTTAGTCGATGTGGGACTTGGTTTATACTAATTTTTCAATAGCTCACTTTCCGATTTTCTAACGCATTGCTCATAACTCCGATTAATCTGATTTTTGGATATGTTATACATGGTATGTAAGACTATTTTTAAAAAATACGAATTACCCATGTTTGACCATCTATAACTTCTAATCTATACATGATATGGACTTGATTCTTTTTGAAAATTAAAGACCACATATCAGGCTACACATAACAATTTTTGAAGAACAAAACTCATGATCGAGCAAAGAGTTATGGCCTCGACATTTGGTGAAAAAATAACGAAATTCGGTTTTCCAACTTGCTTAAATCTTCAAATTCGTGCACTTTGATGTTATGGGTCTTTGATTTATCAACTCATATCATCAATTAACATCCTATTACACAACTTTAAACAATCAATTGCATCAAATAACATCGAATCAAAGGATTTCTAGGTTTAGTGTCCTTATACCCGTTTTGCCAAAAAATTCTTGATTCTTGCTTCTGATTTGTTATGGGTGATGGTTGGGCTTCGTTTAAGATTGTATGGGCAATCTTGTACAAGGCAATTAAATTTAATATTTAATCACTAGATTTAATTCTTACAATTTACCAATTAACTTCTCCTTTTTGGTAAATTAAAACACTTATACAATAACATCAAAATTAAACTTCAGTAATTGAAATTAGGGTTTTCGATTAAAAATTTAGGGTTCTATAATTAGGGTTTCTTAACGTCATCAATTAGGGTTTCTAATTGACCATTAGGGTTCTCTAATTATACGTGTATATTACTAACACGATTAAATTCACGGTTTCTAATTTCAACCTAGGTTAGGGTTATAATAATTAGGGTTTGTCCTAATTATCGACGTCTACAACATAATTAGGGTTTCTTCTAATTACCGATATTCTTATTCATAGTAACTTCATATACACACTTTACTCGAAATATCCCATAACCGAGTTAAATAATTAGGGTTTCACAAAGACGCGGTAATATGCTTGTGACCTAATTGGTAGTCGTTGCTCAATATTATCTCTCACATACCCCGATTACATAATTATGGTCTTCAAAAATCATTATATAAATAATATAATATTATTATTCTCATCTCTTGATCACAATCCCAATCCGGGGTTTGGATCTCATGTACGACTTATTCTTCGTACACAAAGATCAATAATCAAGTTAAAATAATTAACTTAAATATTCTCGAACAATTCATATAATAAAATATTTATTATATAAATCTAATTATCACTTCATATATTATTTCCAATCATGTTTTCATGGAAAATAATTAATAAAAATATTTAAACTACGAAATTTATTACCATATAATTTGTGGTAATTAATAATTCCAAAATTATTTCTAATTTTTCAAGTAATAAATGTATTCGCATTTATCGTTCACTTTACTTGACACTTAGTCTCGTCATTAAATAAAAAAAAAATTTATACGCAAAATTTCTTATTTATTTTATATAGAAAATCTCGGGTTATTACATTACTGGTGGGAATCGGTAAAGCGTACTCAACCTGCCGCACTGAAGATGTCTTGGGAAAAGTTCCAAAACTATTCAACGACAAGTACTTTCCGAAAGTATTCAATCATATAAAGAGGTAGAATTCATCAAGTTGGAGCAAAATAATATGGCCGTCGTCAGATGTGAAGCCAATTTTTCCGAGTTGTCCCGGTTTGCGTCCCACTTGGTGGATAATGAAGAGAGAATGACACGGATGTTTTTAAGAGGTTTGAAGCCGGAGATACGTCAACATCTTATTTCTCATAAACTGTGTTTGTATTCAGATGTTGTAAATAGGGCTCAGTTAGTGGAGCGCGATAATGAGTCAACGCAACCAAAGGAGAGCAGTCATCGAAGCGGTGACAACAAGCGTGGAGGGAATCAACAGGCCAGAAATGGTAACCACTTCGGTGGTAATCAGGGCCAAAACAATAAGAATGGACATTTCAAGAAGAGGAGATTCAATAATGATGGAAGGACGTCAGCACCAGCACCCGTTGTTAAAGAAGGAGAACGACCACCTATCATATGCTTCAAATACAGAGGGGAGGGACACATCACCAAACTGCGCGATGTCGTCCAAAGCATGTTATAATTGTGGAAGAGAAGGTCACTTAGCCCGATTTTGTCGTTCACCAAAGACAAGTTCAGCTAGGATGGAGGCACCAAAGGTCGTCCCAGAAAAGTCAAAGTCGGTGAAAGGCAAGGAGAGCGTTTGTTGTGACCTCCCAGAAAGCAAGGAACCCGAATGAGGTCATCACGGGTAAGCTTATCATAAACTCTAGCGAAGTCTATACTTTATTTGATACCGGTTCTACCCATTCTTTTATTTCTCCTACTTGCGCTCAACGATTAAATTTGACTCCGGAGAAATTAGACTTTGACTTATCTGTGGAAACTCCGTTGGGAGAAACCTTCATTACATCCACTGGTTATAAGTCTTGTTTGATTCAAATCGATAACCGTACTTTACCTGTCAATCTTATTTCTTTAAAAATACTTGCGTTTGACGTAATTCTAGGGATTGATTGGTTAACTACTCATCATGCAAAAATTGATTATTTTCGTAAGATTTTTAGTTTTCATATTCCTAATCAACCTATTATGCGAATTCAAGAGACCAAACCATTAAAATCAATCACGGTCATTTCAAGCCATAAAGCTATTCGTTTATTGAAAAACGGGTATCAAGCTTTCTTAGCTCATGTCACGATTTAAACAAAAATACGTCAGTTTTGAACGATATTTCTATTGTTAATAAATTTCCTGACGTATTCCCTGAAGAACTTCCTGGCCTACCCCCAGAGTGTGAAATTGAATTTTGTATCAACCTTGAACCTGGTACAAAACCCATTTCCAAAGTCCTATATCGAATGGCTCCTATTGAACTTCAGGAGTTAAAGACCCAATTCGCGAGGAATTGTTAGACATTGGTTTCATTAGCCCTAAGACGTCTCCTTGGGGTGCTCTGCTTATTCGTGAAGAAGAAAAAGATGGGAGTATGCGACTTTGTATTGATTATCGGGAGTTGAATCATGTCACCATCAAAAATAGGTACCCATTGTCACGTATTGATGACCTGTTTGACCCGTTGCAAGGAGCCAAATTCTTTTCAAAGATTGATCTTCGTTCCGGATATCACCAATTGAAGATTAGAACCGATGACATTCCAAAGACGGCTTTCAGAACTCGGTACGGGCATTATGAATTTCTAGTCATGTCCTTCGGATTGACTAATGCTCCTGCTGCCTTCATGGATATGATGAACCGAGTATTCAAGGAATATTTGGATCACTTTGTGGTCGTCTTTATTGATGACATCCTTATTTATTCCAAAAGCCGTGAAGATCATGAGCAACACTTGAGGCTGACACTCCAAAAGCTTCGTGAATACAAGCTTTATGCTAAGTTGAAGAAATGTGAGTTCTGGCTTGAGGAAGTAGCATTCCTTGGGCACGTAGTATCAAGTCGTGGAATATCTGTTGACCCGGCAAAGATTGAAGCTATTCAAAGCTGGGAGCAACCTAAATCAGTGACCGAAGTACGTAGCTTTCTCGGTTTAGCTGGTTATTATCGGAGATTCGTGGAAGGATTTTCTCGAATTGCTACTCCATTAACTCAACTGACTCGGAAAGATACAAAGTTCGGTTGGAGCGAAGAATGTGAGAAGAGTTTTCAAGAACTCAAGAGGAGACTCATTTCAAAGACTGTTACGACAATACCATCTGGCTCGGAGGGATTTGTCATCTACAGTGATGCTTTGGGCAAAGGGTTGGGATGTGTTCTCATGCAACATGGGAAAGTCATGGCCTATGCCTCAAGAACTCAAAGAATATGAGAGGAATTATCCTACTCATGATCTAGAGTTAGCAGTTGTTGTCTTCGCACTTAAAATTTGAAGGCATTACTTGTATGGGGAGAAAGTGGAGATCTTTACGGATCATAAAAGCCTCAAATATTTTCACTCAAAAGGAACTCAACATGCGACAACGACGTTGGCTTGAACTGTTGAAAGATTATGATCATACCATCCAATACCATCTTGGAAAAGCGAACGTGGTAGCTGACGCATTGAGTAGAAGATCATATGCAAGCACGAAGTGCGATATTGTCAACGCAGCCCCATTTGTGTGACTTGCAAAGGATGGAGATAGAGTTAAAAACTCCAGGGACCCATGTGATGATGGCGAATATACGAGTAAAACCGACTTTAATTGATAAAGTTAAAGTTGTTCAAGCTACAGACCCGGAGCTGATGCGTATGAGGAAGAAAGTGCAAGAAGGTGCTATCTTAGAAAGAAAGAATCGATGAAGAAGGAATACTTGAGTCAACTCCAGATCAGTTCCTAACGACCACGATTTAAAGTATAAAATCATGATGGGGACACACAACACATCGTTTGTAATCCATCTCAGGAGTACCAAAATGTATCATGATCTTGACATACATTTTGGTGGAGCAATATGAAGAGAGAGATAATGGAGTTTATCTCAAGGTGTTTAACTTGTCAACGAGTCAAGTAGAGCATCAAGTACCAAAAGGTCCATTGCAACCACTTGAAATTCCGGAATGGAAGTGGGAGCACATTACCATGGATTTCAATTCTTTGTCTTCCCAAGGTTTCTCAATGCATAGATGCAATTTGGGTCATTGTTGATAGATTGACCAAGTCTGCTCATTTCTTACCTATCGAGAAACTTATACACTTGAACGTCTTGCTCAGATGTACATAAATGAGATTGTAAGACGCATGGTATGCGGTATCCATAGTTTCTGATCGAGACCCAAGATTCACTTCACGATTTTGGGTTAGTTTGCAGAAAGCTATGGGCACGGATTTACGATTTAGCTCGGCATATCATCCTTAGACGGATGGACAGTCGGAGAGGACTATTTAAACTCTTGAAGATCTATTAAGACTCTGTATCCTTGATTTCAAGGGAAGTTGGGACAAGTTTTTACTATTGGTGGAGTTTTCCTACAACAACAGTTATCAAGCAAGTATTGGCATGGCTCCATTTGAAGCGTTGTATGGGAGAAAGTGTCGTTCTCTAATATGCTGAGATGAAATGGGTGAAACAACGTTGTTGGGATCGGAGTTGGTACATATGACTACAGAAAAGATTCAAACGATCCGACAACGTATAAAAACTTCACAAGATCGACAAAAGAGTTATGTTGATCTTCATCGAAAGGACGTAGAATTCGATATTGGAGATCTTGTGTTGTTACGTGTTGCTCCATGGAAAGGAGTTACGAGATTTGGAAAGAGAGGAAAGCACAATCCTCAATTCATTGGCCCATTTTTAATTCTTGAACGAGTGGGAACTGTGGCCTATAGACTCGCCTTACCTCCAAGTATGTCTCGTGTTCATAATGTTTTTCACATATCTATGTTACGTAAATATGTGAAAGAGCTGGACCACATTATTGAGTTAGAACCAGACGAGATAGAGGAAGATTTAACGTATGAAGAGTTACTTGTTAAAATCTTGGATAAGAAGGATCATGTTCTACGCTCCAAGGTTATACCTCAAGTCAAAGTTTTGTGGAAAAACCACGATGTGGAGGAAATGACTTGGGAGTTAGAATCTGAGATGAAGTCAAGGTATCCTCATCTCTTCGACATACCAGCTAAGTACCCTAATTTCGAGGACGGAATTTCATAAGAATGGGAGGTTGTAAGACCCCAACTTTTATAAATAAAGAATAATTTTCTCGAATTATATTTTGAATATTATGGTATTGATTTGATATAATATTATAGTTGTGGATAATATTTATAAATTTTGCAAAATCACAAAGTGTTATATAATATTCGATTGGTGGGGAATATTCATTTTAACGAGGAATATTAAATACAATGATACAATCATTGGTGGACCCCACAATGGAATTATTGTCGATTGAGAAAACGACAAAATACTTTATGAAAATCTGGCGGAGGTGTTCTGGTTAAAATTGTTGACTACCACCTAGTAGTAAAAGTACGATGTCTGGCGTGGTTACTTGATGTAGCACACGTATTGATTATTGATGCTTTACGTGAGAAGTCACTTAGCTATACTCAATTATTGCTACGATGAATTGCTACATCATATTTCTCATATTATTCATTCAATTATTATTCAAAGATTATCATCGCATTATATGATATATTATTAAATCAATAATTGAGGCAATGAAAGTTATTCATATTATTATTTGCAATATTGGCAATGTCTAGAAGTTACATCGATGAGAGGTTTGGTCACCTAATTGCGCGCCAATAAGGAGAAATCCTTATCGGAAAGCCCCTCTTTCACCAGGAGCGACACGGTTGTTAAATATTGTGAATTATAATATTAATGATGAATAAGTTTGTGTTGATTAAAGATGAATTTTATAGTTCCATTGTGTTGAACTTATTTGTGTTAGTATAATTGATGTCCGGAGGATATATTGTTCAATTGGGTATTGAGACACTTTTAGTTATGAGTCACTATTCACGAGTTCTTATTCATGAGTTTCTTATTCATGAGTTATTATTCACGAGTTACTATTCACCCGTAAGATATATTTATTTTCGGTCCAAATCATTTTTGGGTACAATATTATTCCATGAGGAGATGTGCTAATTTTTCAGACCGTTGGTTGAAGATATAATAGTAAATCAATATGGACCGCTGGTGGAAGATATAATAGTAAATCAATATGGATCGCTGGTTTAAAGTTTTAATAGTAAATCAGTATGGACCGTTGTTTTAAGTTTTAATAGTAAACCAATCTGGATCGTCCGTTTAAAATAAATCAATCTGGATGAGTTCATAAGTTAATTCTTATCTGTCCATTCTTCTATAAATAGAAGATTATTCCTTCATTATTTCTTACTGAATTCAACTGAAACACTAGAGAGAAATTACAAGAGAACACATAGAAAAGTATTACTGCTACTTCTCTACTCTTATATTCGAGCTTTTTTACGGTAAGGGATGTTATTTGTTGTACTCATGAAGAGAACTTATGTTATTCCATTATTTATTATTCTGTTAGAATAACCTGTATACGCGGGCTACCCTATACATGGTGACATTATTCTAATATTCCGTTATTTATTATTACTGTGGAATATCCATGCATGCGTAAATGCGTTCTGGGACCGGTTCCATTATTTATTATTACGTCGAATATCATCCACATACGTGCGTTTCTTGGGACTGGTTCCATCCTTTATTATTACATTGGAATAACTTTTGCATGTGTGGTCTATCGCATGTATGGTGATTTCTTTTGTTATTCCATTCTTTATTATACTCGGTTGGTTAAAAATTTAACTTCTATACCCATGAAATTAGTGGAATATCTTTGATATTTTGCGCTTCATCCAATATCTTTTCATGGAAATATTCTTATGAGCATTCTTGAATTTTACTCTGAAAGCGATATCATGTTGACAATTTGGGCGTTATCGGTTCCTAGATAAATTAATTCTTGAACTTGTTTTATTGAATTATTATATCATTGTCATCATCCTCATGTTTATATATTTTGTTGAAAGTCATACATGTCTCATGTAGTGCATAGATGGACTTGGTATGATTACGACCGAGGATTATTCGGTGTAATCATGGCCGTAATGTTACAAATGATGTGATAAAAGTCCTCATTGGCCCGTGAGTGCATTGATGGGCGATTGTTGGCATGATCATGGCCGTTAATGAATACACGAATGTCCTTGGCCCGTAGTGCATGGATAATTTGTGGTCGTAATACTAAAGAATATCCTTGGCCGTAGTGCAGGGGTGATTCGATGATGTGGATTATATTTATTAAGCTGAGTCCCAGCGATAAAAGTGATGAAAAACTTTTTAAATCATAGAAGATAGTAGATTTTATTCCCTACTTGACTCTTCTAATGGATTGTTTGTTCCACTGCAGTTAAACCGATGCACATTATCCTGATTATTGATATGTGGTGAATCAACGGTCGTCTGTGCTCCATTGCTATTCTCAACATTCTCAGATGTCATTTTCAGATACTGCCACAAAACAAAAGGTTAATTGACATGTAACATATTATCCCTATATTCTGACCGACCAATTAAATACCAAAAAAAAACTTAGGTAGGTCATACTAGCGAAGGAAGTCCCTGTCTCTCCCCTCATAGTTCTATTCTCACATCTTAGCCATGGATCATATTCCTAAGCTTTGATACCAACTGTGACGCCCCCAAAATTAGGTATACATCACCCATCTTGAGTCACCAGATACATGGTACAGAATTCAAATACAACTTAATAATACAACTGTCGTGTAAAATACGACAAAACATAAACTGTGAGTTTGAATACAAATATTGTCTACTAGAGATTATACAAACTCAAAAGGAGACCTCATTACAATTATTATCACACTATTTCACAGAATAGTGAGGACTACTAATGCACCATCTAGGACGATCACTCTGTTCCCCGACTAGTCCCAGCTACGTTCTCATTTCCTGAAGAGAACAGTGAAAGAAAGGGTGAGCTCAACTAGCCCAGTAAAAAATATTATGACTAAGATAATGCAGAATAATTTATCTTTGGCCTTCAACAGTGTTAAACTGATAAAATATAATAACTATCAAGTTTAACTGCAGTGGAACAAGCAATCCATTAGAAGAGTCAAGTAGGGAATAAAATCTACTATCTTCTATGATTTAAAAAGTTTTTCATCACTTTTATCGCTGAGACTCAGCTTAATAAATAATCCACATCATCGAATCACCCCTGCACTACGGCCAAGGATATTCTTTAGTATCACGACCACAAATTATCCATGCACTACGGGCCAAGGACATTCGTGTATTCATTAATGGTCATGATCATGCCAATAACTGTCCATCAATGCACTACGGGCCAATGAGGACTTTTATCACATCATTTGTAACATTACGGTCATGATTACATCAATAATCCTCGGTCGTAATCATACCAAGTCCATCTATGCACTACAGACAACGATGACTTTCAACAAAATATAAACATGAGGATGATGACAATGATATAAGAATTCAATAAAACAAGTTCAAGAATTAATTTATCTAAGAACCGATAACGTCCCAAATTGTCAACATGATCTTGCTTTATAGAGTAAAATTCAAGAATGCTCGGGAAGAATATTTCCATGAAAAGATCTTCGGATGAAGCGCAAATATCAAAGATATTCCACTAATTTCATAGGTATAGAAGTCAAAGTTTTAACCAATTGAGTATAATAAAGAATGGAATAACAAAAGAAATCACCATGCATGCGATGAGATCGCGCGTGGCGAGTTATTCCAACGAATAATAAAGGATGGAACTAGGTCCCACGTAACGCGATACGCATGGGATATTCCTACGAGAATAATAAATAATGGAACCGGTCCCGTCCCACCAGAACGTACCAGACAAGATATTAAAACGGAATAATAAATAACGGAATATTAGAATAATGTCACCATGTATAGGGTAGCTCACGTATCTGAGTTATTCAACAGAATAATAAATAATGGAATAACGAAGTTCTCTTCATGAGTACAACAAATAACATCCCTTACAGTAAAAAAAACCAATATAAGAGTAGGGAAGTAGCATAATACTTTTCTATAGGTTCTCTTGTAATTCTCTCTCTAGAGTTTCAAAGTGAATTCGTAAGAAATAATGAAGGAATGATCTTCTATTTATAGAAGAATGGACCGTAAGAACTAACTTATGAACGGTCCAGATTGATTTACTTTAAGCAGACGATCCAGTTGGTTTACTATTAAAACTTAAAACAACGGTCCATCTTGATTTACTATTAAAACTTTAAACCAAATGATCCATATTGATTTACTATTATATCTTCCACCAAATGATCCATATTGATTTACTATTATATCTTCAACCAACGATTCGAAAAATTAAAGACATCTCCTCATGGAATAATATTGTACCCAAAAATGATTTGGACCGAAAATAAATATATCTTACGGGTGAATAGAACCCCGTGAATAGTAACTCGTGAATAGTAACTCATGAATAGTAACTCGTGAATAGTGACTCCGACATGAAAAGTGTCCCGAATACCCAATTGAACAATATATCCTCCAGACATCAATTATACTAACACAAATAAGTTCAACACAATGGAACTATAAAATTCATCTTTAATCAACACGAACTTATTCATCATTAATATTATAATTCACAATATTTAACAACCAGGTCGTTCCCAGGAAAGAGGGGGCTTTCCGATAAGGATTTCTCCTTATTGGCGCGCAATTAGGTGACCAAACCTCTCTTTAACGGAACTTCTAGACATTGTCAATATTGCAAATAATAATATGAATAACTTTGTCGTCTCAATTATTGATTTAATAATATATATCATATAATGCAGATGATACTGTAACAATAATTGAATCAATAATATGAGAAATATGATCGCAAATTTATCGTGTAGCAATAATTGAGTATAGTTGAGTGACTTCTCACGTAAGCATCAATAATCAATACACAGGTATTGCTTCTTTGTGCGACTCTGACATTACTATACTTTTACTACCGTGTAGTTCAACAGTTTTAACGGTAACACCTCCGCCATTATTTTCATAAAGTATTTTTGTCGTTTTCTCAATCCGACAATAATTCCGTTGTGGGGTCCACCAATGATTGTCTTAGTTATCTGAATAATATTCTTTGTTAAAACGAATATTCCCCGACCAATCGAATATTATATAACAACTTGCGTACTTTGCAAAATTTATAAATATTACCCACAACTATAACATTATATCAAATCAATACCATAATATTCAAAAATATAATTCGAGAAAATTATTCTTTATTCATAAAAGTTGGGGTCTTACACTTTAGCCTTGTTCTTCAAAGACTAACCAGTATCTTGGTTCACTTTCCATCAGTTCTTTCTTTGTTTGGCAAACACTACGATCTCAATTACTTCTAAGATCGTTGTCTTACATTCACTTGATGAGCCTCTCGCACTTGCGACTTTTCCTTAGTCGATTCTTCAAGTCTTCTTATAATCATATTGTGGAAGACTTCATCTCGAATGGCTTTACAACTCAATCTTGATGCTGATTGGGTTGGTACTTAGATCTTCTATTAGCGTGCATGTCATTCGTTGAGTGCTCTCTGGTTCCCTTCAGGTGAGATGTATCTTTGCAGTGCCAACCAGAGGCTTTATTCCTTTGGATATTCTGGGAGTGCTCATTAGTTGAGAATCGTATTTGCTTTCTGATTACGCGCTTGGCATTATGAGCACATCTGTTGAGGTCGTGTTCAAAGACTCTACAATTCAAATTATTCGTCACCGACACTACGACTTCGGGATCAGATCTCGACACTCTACAATTTCTGTCTTTGTGCTCGATGTCTTCATCTGATATAGCTCGACTACGATCTCTGCATATAATCAATAGACTCTACGAACTCAGAGTATAGTCTACGATCCTTGATATGGCTTCGACATCAGTAGACTCTACGACCTCGAGTGTAGTCTACGATCCTTGACTTAGCTTCGGCATCGATAGACTCTACGACTCCGAGTGTAGTCTACGTTTTTGACTTGGCTTCGGCAGATGTTCTATTTACCTCGTGGCGATCGGTCTCACGATTATTACGAACACGACTTCCTCGAGAACTTGGTCCTGAGGAAGTTCTACTCAACACACTATGATCCTTCCTCATCTCTCCTGGCAGTCTACGAACTCCGAGTTCTACTATCTTGCAGACTACGATTTTGCCTCGACAGCTCTCGAGTTTTCCTTGACGCTCCTGGCAGACTACGATTTCTGGTGCAGTGCTCGACGATCAGACAAGCCTATCTATTACATCATAAGATCAATCTAACATGCTTGATCTTTCTATATTTATAGCCCTTTTACATCATTTCTTTATAAGGACTTTACAAAGCTGTTTTGCTTTTATAGGATCAACCTAACATACTTGATCAATTCATTCTAAGTCCTTGTACACATGTTTCTATTATCTATCAAAGGACTTTACAGCTTTTCTTAATGCAAGCATACTTGCATATTCATTCATATATATATCATAATCAAATCATGTGTAAATAGGAATATCATTCATATGTTTATTCCTGACAAAACTCTTCATTAACTTTAAGAAGTGTAATTGTCTAGCCAAACATCTGTTATTTCTTGGATATGTTGTCAGTTCAGAGGTTATTCTGGTTGACGAAGAAAAGGTACGGGCTATACGTGATTGGCCTACTCCTAAGAACGTGGGAGAAGTAAGGAGTTTCCATGGACTGGAAACGTTTTATCGCTGATTTATTAAAGATTTTTGTAGCATTGTGGCACCCATTACCGAGTGTTTAAAGAAGGGTAAATTTCAGTGGGGAGAAACAGCTAATACAACTTTTGCAGTTATCAAGGAGAAGCTATGTACTACTCTTGTTTTGGATCTACCAAGTTTCGAGAAGCTCTTCAAAGTGGAGTGTGATGCTGGTGGTATTGGAGTTGGAGCCGTTTTGTCACAAGAGAAGAGGCCAGTGGCATTTTTCAGAGAAAAATTCAATGATGAAAGGTGAAATGGGGTACGTATGACCAAGAGTTTTATGTTATTGTTCGAGCTCTAAAACATTGGGAACATTATCTGATTCAACGTGAATTTATTCGGTATACTGATCATCAAGCGTTGAAGTACCTGAACAGTCAGAGAAACTTGAGTAATACGCACGCTCGATGGGCAACCTTTTTGCAAAAATTTCCTTTTGTTCTGAAACACAAATCGGATATTCTAAATAAAGTAGCTGACGCATTGAGTCGGCGTGCGAGTCTGTTGGTCACTATGCAATAAGAGATCATTGGGTTTGAGTTTCTGAAAGAGCTGTATTCGGATGACGAAGACTTCACTAAAGTATGGGGAAAGTGTGCTAAAAAACAAACGGAAGGAGAGTCTCATGTGGTTGATGGCTATCTGTTTCGGGGAAATCAATTATACATACCTCGGGGTTCGTTGAGAGAGAGACTGATTCGGGAGTTACATGGAGGAGGTTTGAGTGGTCATTTGGGACGTGCTAAGACCACCAGCGGAGTAGTTGAACGATATTATTCGCCTCAGCTGAAGCGCGATGTAGGAAACTTGGTTAGCAAGTGCAATGTGTGTCAGGCTGCGAAGGGTCAAGCTCAAAATACATGCCTATACTAGTACCGAGTGCTATTTGGGAAGATCTGTTGATGGACTTCATTTTAGGTCTTCCTCGGACTCAACGAGGAGTGAACTCTGTGTTTGTTGTGGTTGATCGATTCTCAAATATGGGACATTTCATTCCTTGTCGGAAGACCTCGAATGCTTCCCACGTGGCTCAATTATTCTTTCGGGAAGTAGTTCGTCTACATGGGGTTCCTCAATTTATTACTTCTGATAGAGATTCGAAGTTTCTTAGCCATTTTTGGATCACACTGTGGCGACGAATGGATACTACTTTGAAGTTCAGCAATACTGCACATCCACGGACTGATGGACAAACTGAAAATCTGAACCGAACGCTAGGAAATTTGATTCGGAGTATTTGTGGTGATAAGCCGAAGCAGTGGATGTGGCGTTAGCACAGGCTGAGTTCGCATATAATAATGCTACTCACATTGCCACAAGTCAGTCTCCTTTTGCTTTAGTGTACCGGCAGTCTCCTAAACATGCATTAGATCTGGCACATCTTCCCAAGGTTCTTTGAACAACAGTGTTCTTCTTTGAAAACTTTGGTGAACAAGTTCGTGATGTTCAAAGCAAAGTGAAAGCTAGGTTGGAGGAGAAAAATAAGAAGTATAAAGTCGTAGCCGATGTCAAGAGGCGTTCGAAGTTATTTGAACAGGGTGATCAAGTTATGGTATTTTTGCGAAAGGAAAGGTTTATGGTATTTTTGCGAAAGGAAAGGTTTCCAATCGGTACCAATAATAAGTTGAAATCAAGAAAGTTACGGTTCGTACAAAGTAATCAAGAAGATCAATGATAATGCCTACTTGATTAACTTACCTGCTGAGATGAACATATCTCGTACTTTTAATGTATCCGACCTTTATGAGTTCTATGACGATGTTCCGCTTTATCCATATTTTAACTTGAGGTCGAGTTCTTCACAGGTGGGAAGGATTGATGTAGGACAGCTAGCTTTGGAATTTGAGGAGTTAGATAGGAAACAGGAAAGGAGAACTGGTCCGAGAAAACGACCATAATTCCCGAAAACTGGAGTTGGTCCCGAAGAGCTGAGTTCAATTGGCTTCGGGAGATGTCTTCGGGTTCAGAGATGGCGTCATGGTTTCGGGAGATCGGAACTTCTTCGGAATTAGCGTCATAACTTCGGGAACACTGGATTAGTTGTTGTTATTATTATTATTTAGTTCTTTTATGGTAATAATATTTTATTAGGTAGTAAATCTTTTGTTATCTATTAAGATTTTATTTTCATAATTTTAGGAAGTTTGTTAAGATTTATTTCCTTATCTCCAGGAAGATTGTAGAGTGATTTGGACACAAAGTTTTGTTAACTATATAAACTCGGCTTGTGGGTTGAGAGAATCATTCATGATTATTATTCAATTGATACTTTACAATTTGTATTCTTAGAATTTAGCTAAATTCTTTGTGCTTTCCGTTCTGCGTCACAGCATGGTGCATCTGTTTCTGCTAAAAACAATGGGCATCAAATGGGCAAATATAGTTTGTTTTGTTTCGTCGCATAAAATGCAGTTGTTTAATGTATATTTTACAGCAACCATTCCGCAAAAAAAGCCCTTACTAGTTCCCCCTGTTTTAGATTATAAAAGTGAAACAAAACTATCAGTTCTTTTCAGTGAACGGTTCGCAATGTTCACGACAGGGAAGTTGAAGATTTTACTTACCGACACATAACATGACTGATGACTTATCATCACTAGTAAAATGTAATAAGTTCCAATATATCTTCTTTTGGGAAAAGTAAATAAAATAATAAGCCTATATATCTTAAAGTAAATAAAACAGTACCACCTTTTCATATGCTCATCAACAACGAATACCATTTAAACTGTAGTCCAAAATGAAAGTTGATCATATTTATTTCCTTTCTAAGGATTCTTCAGAATTCCAAAATAGTCTAGCGAGCAAACCAGCAAGTACATGTCGGTTACAATTTCACCTTCAATTACCATTACATAAATTATACAACCAAAAAAACAGAGCAAGAATTCATAATTGAAATCCTCCTTTAGCAGTGAGAATTCATTTCTCCATCATCCACCTTTACCTTTACCCCACAGCAACCCTTTTTATTATGTGTATTCACCTCAAGTTTGTTCTTGTTGCACAAGTCGCCCACATCCTGCCCAGTACCTTTCTCAAGTTCCATTTTTCTCTCCAGAAACTCTGAATTTTCCTTCCAAATCTCTCCATTTGTATAAACCTCCTTCTTCCATATTGGAACTGATGCCTTGATCTCATCGATTACAAATTTACAAGCATCCAATGCATCAGATCTATGAACAGACGAGATTGCAACAAAGACACTAGTTTCCCCAACTAGAACTGAACCCAAGCGGTGGGCCACCGCGATGGAATTCAGACTCCATGATGATCGAGCAGACGAACAGATGGATCCAAGACAGCGTATCGCCATTGGCACGTATGCTTCATACCTTAGCTCAAGTACTTCTTTTCCTTCAAATGTATCACGTGTTGTGCCAGAGAAAGTTGCTATAGCGCCACAATTAGGAGAACGGACATAATTGATGTATTTGCTCATGTCAATTGGATGATTCTCCTCTAAGATCTCGATTAAATTCTTCTCTTTGCTGTCCATCTTTGTGTTTCTTACGGAGTTTCAAGGTTCCCACTGCTGGTAAGAAAAATACTCTATGCTTTCTGAAGAGATTCTATAGAACAGGATAAGCACTAGTGAAAGTGCCAAACAGAATAAGATGAGAAAAAGTTAGGTGGGGGATATTACAGTCAGATGATTTGACTCTTGGGGGTTGACTGAGGCAAGGTAAGGCTTCAGTAGCCTCATCAAAATTCATGATATACATCAAGTTGCAAGTAAAAGATTCTATTGAACAAGGAAAAGGATAAGCACTTCCCATCAAATAGACTTCAACTAAGAGACCAAATGTACCAAATATTAACCACAATCACCACAACAACAGGATGAAGACCATATATATCTTTCTGTTAGTGCCCATTTAAGGTGGACTAAAACCACTCTTATTTTGAAAACTTGTGTATTTGATAACATAAGAAAGCATGTTTAGTGTAAAAGCACTTTTGGAAGAACTTAAAATTTGCTGCTTCAGTTCCAAAGAAAAAAAAAAGTCATTTGCCAATATATTTTTTCCACATAAAGAGTCTCTCCTTTTATTCTTTAATTGATAATAGCACCCTTATATATATGCCGAGTAAAATGATATCACTTATTTCTAAAAATCTAAAGTATTTACAAACTTCTTCCTACTCCATCCGTTCTGAAAGATAAGATCAAATTTAACATTTTAAACTCAATATGAGATATATTCAAAATCAAAGTTCATATCCTTCACTAAACTTTCTAGGGAAAAAAACAAATATCATAATTACTAGTAGATAGTTTATAATATACATTATTATACCGACTAAAATTAAATACATTTGTATTAATTTTATATTTGAGTATTTTTAATTGACTTCAAAAAGTCAAAATTGATAAAATATTTTAGAATGAATGGAATACATGTTTTAATCAACATCGAATTCTTGACTTTCAGTTGAAAAGAAATAAATAGGGATAAGGATTAAAATATTATACTATTTTATATCTATATTATTTAGGGAGAATTGAGAACAATCTGGATAAGTAACAATCAAAGAAAAGGAACAGAGCACTTCACGTGGATGAATAAGGTTATAAGGGGGAGTAAAAAAGTACACATAGCTGCTCATCCATACATATGTTGATATATACAATCTAATTGAAACCACACACAATTTCAATTTGAACATTTTAACTCATACCAGATTGACCATCACTTCAATGTGTATATCCATACAAATCAAACGCACAAACACACACAGATCTACGAATATGCACACACAAAAATCAGAAGCACAATGAAAGAAAGAGGAAACTTACAGATCTTGCAAGAGAATAGAAGGAAATCGAGAAAAAAAGAAGTTTACAAGAGAGAGAACTCGAGAAGTGTAGTAAAGAGAGAGAATTGTTGGAAGATGAATGGTGGGCAACAGTAAAAAGGGGCAATCTTGGTCATTTCACATTGCAATAGTGAGGTTATTTTGGGCATGAAATCATATTCTAACAAATAAGCTGCCATCCCAAATAAGCTGAAAAAAATAAATTCCTCTTGGCCAGCTTTATTATATGCGCATTGAGTTGTAGTACTAAAACTTTCAAATAAGTTGTGTTTGGCAGACATAAACTGCTTATTTTTTTAATATAAGCTACTTGAAATAAGTGGAAACACAGAGGGCCATAAGGTTATAATGTACTCAAGTTGCCATCATAATTCCTACTAATAAACTAGTAAGTTATTATATTTACCAGTATATATGCAATCAAAATACATCCTTAATATTTACAAATTTTACAAACAGCGCTATTTGAGTGGGACGGAGCAAGTACTACCTCCATTCTAAATTTAGAGATACATTTTGACATTTTGAAGTCTTTTTATGACATCCTAATAGAGTTAAATATATTTTTCTCACTAAACTGAAGTCGTTTTTACAAAATCATCATTGAACTACTTTTTTTACCAATCAACTTATTGAACTTTATTTTTTTTGCAAAAACTCAAAATTATGTCTACTCTGTTAAATATTTAACGGATGATTTACGTGGCATGTCCACGTGAATATTACTATCCAAAATAAAAGAAAACAAAACATGTTTGTCCCAAATTAGAGTCTCAATTGATTTTGGGTTAAACCCACAAACGGGTTAAACCCAATATAAATTATAAATAATAATTATTTTCTCTCTCCTTTACCCGTCATCTCCACCATCTCCGCCTATCACCGCCACTAATACCGTCACTCACATCCACCACCAACACCATGACATCGTTATCAAAACCACCACCAACTTGCCACCATTTGAAGAGATGAAACAATGATAACAAACCTCAAAATCTAAATATATCACAACATTATGCTCTGTTTTCAAGAAGAAAAAAAAATTGACAAGGCTTGAAAATCCATTTCAAATCCCTTAATTTGAGTTGGCAATTCACTGGGCTTTGTCACTTGATAAATTTCTAAAAGATTAGAAGGTGAAACATCAACCAGTCATCTCATAATCAACCCCAAAAATTCAGAAAATCTGCTGCATCGCGATAGTACAGAACCCCAAAATAACTCGATCCAATCCCCATCAAATCCCTTAATTAAAGCTTAAAAATGACTAGGCTTGTTTCCTGACAAGATTTGAGTAGAATGAGACTAAAATCAATAACAAAAATATCCAAAAATCGATCGAATCTAACCTCAAAAATCCAGTTGCGAGACATCGTGGAGGTGATTTAAGCCTATTTCTTCATCAAATCAGGTATAAAATATAAATCAACTCTATATACTCGAAATCAACTCTATAAACATTCCTGTACAATAATTTGTTGTTTCAATTCAATTAATTGAGGTCACAAGCTTCTTTTTTTTTGAATTTTTTTTTCATTGTCATGGTTTTCCTTCGATGGTAGACTTGCTTTTTTCTTATCTTGACTTCTCTAGCAATTAGCGATTGTGGGTTTATCTCCAAATTCTAATTATAAAGATTCCGATTTGCTTGACCTTTGGTGATTGGTGATGGTGGATTTATCTCCAAATTCCGATTGTGGTGCTATTCCGATTTCTGGTACAATATTTTAGATTGTATGGGATAAAAATTTGAGGTCATGAGTTTCTCTCTAACTTGGTTTTAGAGAGAGAAGTTTTTAGTAAAGTGGTGGCGGCTGAGGTGTAGCAGTGGTGGTGATGGTGGTCCTGGTGAAGATATTTTGTTGGGGTTTCAGGTGGGCTGGTGGTGGGAGGAAGAAATGTGGAACTTTATTATACTCACCAACTCATCTTTCTCTCTCCTTATTGGCAAATCCATTAAAGTCAACCTTATTACTATTTTTGCAGCATTTTGTAAGAAAAAAATGAGGTCAGTGAGTCGTTTGCTAAAAAAAATAGTTCAATGATGATTTTGTAATTTCGACCCCGATTGAATGATGAAAAAATTATTTAACCCCATCCTAACATGTTTAGTTCAGCTTTAACAATTATAATTGTTTGTATTAAGATCTGAAAAAATTGTATTGATTTTGAATTTTAGGATTTTGCAAATTAATCATAAAAAAATAGGTCAAAATGTATCTCTATTTTTGAAAGGATTTTGGAACGAAACGAGTATTACTTTTGAGTCCAAATGCCAAAAGGTCAAAATATTGTCCCAAAAACAATTTACATCAAATTATTACAGCATTTGGGAGGGGAGAAACAAGGGAACCTGTAAAATGAGAAGACATACAGAGAAGTGTAAAGGGGAAGTCACCTATCAAAAGAAAAGACACGAGGGGAGCAACATCTAAGGCATCAGAAAAGAAACTTTAAAACACACGGACTAATTGGAAATGCAATTTCAATTTCATGAGACTTATTTTCATGGCTGTAATTCGGGTCCATAATTCTTGCAGGATAATTAAAAGCATACATAAACACATACATGATTATCTAAGAAATCGAAGTAGTTTAAAAGGCCTAACCTTCTTATCGAAGAGATGGTAATTTAGCAGCTGACGGAGGAGACTTCAAAGCCTAAAATCATAAATTACGAGTAATGATATTAATGTAGCACCTCAACAGCAGTAGGTCGCAGCACTACATCAAGTACTGACAAACATATACAAGAAATGCAAACTGAATGTGAAATATTATCATGTCCACTAAATTACAAGAAAGACTATAACAAAGAAAACATAAACGAGAAGAACACAGATCAGCTGTTCTAAGGTATTAGTAATCTACAGCATGACCCAGATAATTGAATAACTTGAACTTGCTCTTTGATATGTATAATATTTTCCAGTAACACGTGGATACAATGAAAATATATAGATTCACTAAAATATGACCCATTATTGTTAGATCCCATTATTATTCATAAAGTACTCATTCACTAAAGAAACCCCATTGCTCCAAGTGAACTGGATCCTTGGTTAGAATACTGATTCTGATACATTGTATAACCATTGTTATACCCATGACTGTACTCACCGGTTGTATCACTAAACACTGATTTTTCCTGAACTTGATTTGATAAATTAGACATCAGAGTATCCAGAACAAGAATTGATTCTCGTAGGTTCAAAATTTAAGTAATTATTTGTGCAATTATTTGAACCCACAGAACTTCCTAACAAATAAGAAGGCAAATATGGATATAGAGTACTTCCTGCAACCCAATAATTTTTGTTAATTACATGTGCATTAAAAATACATCATATCATATACTACATTAGGCCAGCAAAAAAACCAAACACACCAATAGAACGGTCCTTTGAGACATATTATAAGTACCCACAAGTGAACAAATCTATTACTGTTACCAACAAATGAGTATTTCACTTCGCAAAATTTTCACTCAATATGAATCTAAATTTTTTAAACTAAAATTCTGAATTTTTCCAATAAATTTTACAATCTGACTTATAAGAATCCAATGCTGTTAAATTACTCTCCACATACAGTAAATCTTTACAATATATGGTAAGAGATTGTTTATTGCCTCAAATTTCTTCTCACTTTTACATATCCATATGTTACAGAGACAGGTCGGGTAGCACAAGAACTTAATATTATGTGACAATTAGGATCAGAGATACAAAAAGATGATGGAGAACTTAATACAATGTTACAACTGAAATTGAAGATCAAACTACAGATAATTGATCAAATTACTAAACAATATACGCATATTCACACAAAAAGACTTCTAGACAAAATCAAACAATATATATATATATATATATATATATATATAAAACTGATCAGGTCCGACTCTATGGGAGAAAATCCGGACCATTTTTTTTTTTTTTAAACAACTAAAAAAATTAATATTTTATGCCAAATTTTACCATAATATAATATTTTATGTATGCCGTTGTATACTCCAAATCACATCCAAAACACTGTATTATGTAAAATTCCAGCCCATAAAATATTAAATTTTTTTTAGTTGTTTTAAAAAAAAAAAAAGTCCGCATTTTAAGAAAATGCAATATATATCAAAATATAGGGACATGATCTATAGTCACCAGAGAGGCTCATGTCCCAAATTATCATATGCCGTCCCACTCCAATTGTGAACTATTAGAATTTTCAAATTACTATCAGTAAAAAGTTTTTGTGGATAATATATATATATATATTATATATATATATATATATATATATATATATATCAATTATCAAAAATAATACAAGAAATTAGTGAGATTTGGAAGGTTTGGACAGATTTCGAATTACCTAAAGAAAAAAAACCTATGATTAGATCTGAAGCACTAGTAGAGATTTGTGATAAAAATTGATGATTGGATGTGAGGAAAAGATTGTGTAATTTTAGCGATCTCAATGAAGGTGTTGATCGATGTCCTCGTCTTATCTTCTTGTCTCGCTGTTCTCTCTAGCAAATGGAACAATCGATCAATGCAATCTGACCCGTAAATGCCCTATTTCATGTAGGGGTATATCTGTCAATTGACTTCAAATAAGAGATGGAATGATCTATTCCTACCTCCCTTCCGAGAATAATTTTTGTTTTTCAATTGAGTAGTACTCCAGCCGAAATACATCTTTCCGTCAGAATGAAGAAACCAAACAAGATATTTTTTATTTCAACGGAATGACTTATTCCATTTCCTCTCATTCCACCAAACCAAACACAGTATAAGAGCTTTGAACTGCCAATAGTTGTGATAGTGTCTTCTTTTGGTTCATTTTCCGCCTCATTCTCTTCACCCTCAAGGCCCAACTCAAATGGATCATATCTTGATAGGGTAAAATGATGGACTTCTAAGAATTTCACATCTCTTCTTAAGAATGTCGAAGCATCTCTCAATTACGTTCCTTGCTAATGAATGCTTCATGTTAAAATATTCCTCAGCAGATATGGATTGATGTCCATCTCTCCAATCATTCAAATGATACGTTTGACCCCTATATGGTGCAAGAAATCCATCTCCATTAGTATAGCAAGCATCTACCAAATAATATCCTTGAAAATAAAAATATATATATGTTATTTCTTTATCTCAAGGGATATTTTTCATTGTGGCTAAAAAAAATCTTACACTTCGAAACAATTAATCCATTGTTTCTAAGCAATGCATCTTTAAGTACTCTACCATCTGCAGCCGACCCTTCCCAATCAAGTAACACATAAAAAATTGCATCTTTGGTGAACAAACTCTTAGAACATTTGTTATAATTTCATTTGTTCAGTTTTTGTACCTAGGCTTGTCCTCTGTGGGTACATTCATTCTTATATGAGTCCCCATCTAAAGCCCCTAAACAATTCTATAATAACATAGACATGGATTACAAGATAATGAGATATACTTAAACATATGAGGTTATGTTAAAAATGTATGTGTGTATATGTGTGCAAATTATACCTTGAAATACTTCCACCTTTCATCAGTTTAGTCCTCTGCAATTGGCTCCGGATTCCTAAAAAAGTCTCCTTGCAATCTTAAAACCGCATTAAGTACCTTATGAAAATGCCTACTTATCGACTCCCCAAACCTTTCAAAGTTAAATTTGATAACCCTATTTTTTGAATGGTGTCCCAATATATACAAGAATATTGCAACTTGTTCAATTACATCCATGTGCTTAGTTGAACATAAGTAGCATTTCTTCTCGAACATGAAACAGAATTTGTGAAAAGTACTCATATTCATCCTAAGTTGTTCAATACAACCTATCAATGTAATGTGTTCTCCACAACTTATAAATGGTATATTGTTGCCTTAAAGCTTTCCGCCTAATCAAACCCATAATTTGAAAAAAACCAATTCACCAATGTAATCATGTACAACCACATTGTAAATAGTATAACAATCCTCTTCTTCGTGATACTTTTTCCTTGTAGCTAAATTAAATCAAGCCATTGATGCATTTGGAGAGCCAAAATAACTAATTATAACATAAGCTAACTTCCAGACACTAGTATATTATAAAGTCACATAAAAAAAAACACAAATATAGGAGCATGACATAAACTTATACATTAATTATTGTGACGTTGCATTCTGACTTATAAATGAAGAGATTACCATAAATGTGTTATAAAGCTCAAAGATCTGAAATCAACGGAAAAATAATCATCTCCGGATGGATAATAATAAGTACGCTTTGCCCATGAATTTGCAGAAAGAGAGATGAGTTTATGGTGAGCGAATAATGTATTATAACAAGAAAATTCCATCTTGACAAATGTTACCTGTAATGAATTGGTTTAATGTACTACTACTACTACATATATTCTTTATACGCAGCTTTGGGTTTGATCAGAGTTAATTAATTGTATCAAGAGCTGAAAGAATGTTGCTTAACCACTGGTCTCTCTTTGGTTTGTAACATTCAAAGGGTGTTTATAACTGCCTTTAATACTAAATTAATGAATGCACCTCTTTTCTATTGCGACTTTCTACTGGTTTTCTATTCATATACTAATATTTAAGAACATGAAACTATACAGGGACACAGACAATGCTACTGCTGAGACATCTCCGCAACTACATGACCAACTTTGACAATAAACTACTACATTGAGTCCCCAAAATTTTTGTACCAAAACTAAAGTATAAATAAATATCCCAAAACAGTTAATAGAGCCTTGCCAACTTTGAGGACTAACACAAACTTATGTCCTCACTTACTACATACAAGACTATTTATGGGTTATACGTATAAGCCTGAGGTTCAAAGAAAGGCAAAAGCTCTTAACACATACACATATATGTATACACACACAATGATGAAGAAAAATGGTAAAAAATCACAAATCATTCTACAAACTACAAAGTGGGATAACTGTTGATTAAAAATTGAAAAATAACATAATTCCGAAATTCACAACTTATACTATTTTTTGGATAAAAACAACCTATAGGACCGAAATATTATTATGAAACTTCTTCTATTCACATACACCATAATTTCAATTTCACTGATGGAAGTAATGAGTGTGTAATTCAGAGTTCATGAAGTGGAACACCCACTACTGCAACGCACTTGAGCATTTCCACAAACGGGTAGTGAGCATTATATAATCAGGGGCGAAACTAGCATAGGGCTGGAGGGGGCCACGGCCCCCCCAAGGTTTGAAAAATTTATAAGGTCCACCCCAAGGTTGGAAAAATTAAATTTATTATAATTTTAAGTTTGTATAATTGGAGCATAATATTGTATATGTGTTATTCCAATTGAATGATACATTTGTATCCATGTAACCAACTTAAACCCTTATTTAATTTTTTTTATTCTTTGTTTATTTTATGAAACTTGATATTTTACTTTTTAAAAGTTTAACGAGTGATTATATTCAATTTGTTTTCCGGTAACCAACTAAAACCTTACTTATTTGATTGTAAGTTTATGAAAATTTTATTATTAAAAAGTTCAATAAATGGTCCAATAATATTGATCAAGTCATTCTTGTAGTGTAGTTAATTGAATTTTTTATTTTTTGTTTAATTAGAATCATGGGAAAATCACATATTATTGATTCATTTTTCAAGAGAAAGCAATCAAATCATGTTGACATATCTATGCTTACCCCTGAGCCTAATGTTAAAACATCTCTGCCTACTTCTGAACAAGAACAACGTGAATTGAAGGTAAAGAATGAGATATTAATTATTTGGAACGTGATCCTAAAAAACGTATCAAAATATGGAAATGTTGTGGTGTGATTGAAGTTCTTTTTCTGAATATATATTATGTTGTTAAAAAAAATTTGCCCCCCCCCCCCCCAAAAAAAAACACATTTAATATAATACAATTTATTTTCAATAATCAAATGCAGATTAAGTTAATCACATTAATCATGATCAACCTATTATTAAATACCGAGCGATTACTGCCAGAAAAATCATACTGACCTGACTAAAATAAGCCGCTTTACTGTCTGTAGCATTGCTCTACATCTACATGAATGCATGTGAAAAGCCCCCAACAATATAACCAAAATCAGATTTGATTAAGCACAAATGGATGAACAAAGTGAACAAATTACAAAGAAATAAACTGAGATTAGATGTCTTAACGAATTAAAAGAGAAGGAAAAATTACCCTAGAAAATAAAAATCAATTTCAGATAATAGACATAGGAGATAGAGGGCAGAGGGGAGAGAAGAGGGACATGTACCTGTGAGGATTGATGACATGAGAGGCGAGCGAAGCTGGCGATGGATCGATCGATCGATCGATCGAATAAAGTCGGGTGAAAAATGAACGAAGCGGGAAGGGAATATGAAAACTAAGGATCCGATTACCATGTTAATTGACTAATATACCCGGTCTGTGTGTTGCTTTATTGACCAATTGATTGTTAACTAAGGTAAACATGGTACGATTTGGTGCGGTTTGAACTTCAAATCACATATAAAATTGTTTAGGTGCAATTTGAAAAATATAAAACATGAAATCATTTATGATTGGTGCAGTGCGGTTTTAAACCGTGCGGTTTGGTTTCATTTGGTACGGGTTCGATTTCAAAACCAATTGAAATAACAAATCCGTAAAATAGTTAGCAAAATTATTCACGCAAACGTATTACGCAGTGAACACAATCATGGAGCTAATTTAGCAAAATAGTTACAGGCATCAACAATTATATGGTTAATTAATATTATGTTATCATATTTGATTTAGAAAATATCAAGTCACTCTTGATTTGCAAACATAATTGATACTATTTATTCTTCATTCAACCGTGCAATATATGTCTTCTAAAATAAAATGAGGAGAATATTTTATAGTAGAGAAATTATATATACTTGTAGAAATTTTGAGAAAAGATGATGGTTATTTGGTGTGGTTTCGGTTTGATGCGTGCGATTTTGACTAATAACCAAATCGAAACAGTAAATTTGGTTTTTCAACCCACCTAAAATCGCCACATACGCCGGAACCGTTGGTGCGGTTTGGTACGGTTTCGGTTCCAATTTGTTTACTTACTTAACCCTATTGTTAACTTTATGTAGTACTCCCTCCGTCCATAATTATTTGACGTTTTAGAGCATTCACAACAGTTTTTTTATCTCTATTCTTACTCTGCAGTGCTATTGAGTCATTCTGTAAAATAGAGATTCAATTTTTTCACAATGTACCCAACAGGTTCCTTATTTTAATTCCTTAAATAATGAAATTTAAAAGTTAAAATTTGAAAGTTCCAACATTCAAAACATCAAATTAAAAATAATCTTTTAATTTATAAGAAAGAGTATAATTTATCAATTGTATTCCACTGTAAAATAATTTTTATTTTATTTTAAATTTTAAGTAATTTATGGAGTGGGTATTGAATGGATTGTAGCTGCAAATGTACATAAGATCAATATTAATTTTTAAAAAGTTAATTTGTAATATTTTAAATTTAAAATTAATATGATTCATTCAAATTTTGAAAATAATAAATTTTATAATTAATAATACTTTTATAATATTTATAATTATATTGACATAAATTAAATAAATTTATATCAATTTAAAATTTGAATACGTTTGAAATTAATTTTTTAAAAATAAGTCAATATTAATTTTATAATTTAAAAATGAAATAGTAAAAAAAATGTCAAGATGTGTATAATTGATGAGTTGTTCACTTAAATGAGGGTGTAAAATGTCATTTTGCATATATAGGGAACGATTTTTTGACTCCCTCACACTGGGGAGTAAAATCATATATATGAATTAAAATAGAGAGTCAAATAAGGATAAGAAAACTGTTGGATGATGATTTATTGATATATTCTTTAAAATTGGGAATGGAGAGTTAATTGGGAAAACTGTTGTGAATGCTCTAGAGGTGGACACAAGAATTAAGATAATGATTGGAAAACATTAAATATAATACTCAATTGTCTATAATACCCTTAAATCATCATTTATCATAGTTATTCATAATCTCTCTCACACATTTTTTCATAATTATCTCCTAAAAAAACTCGCTTACCTCATTTACTCATTGGTCTCTCTCCATCCATTCCCATAAAACCGTATCCAATTATTTAGAAATTATTTACTCTCTCTCTCTCTCTCTGATTAATATACATAAAAGAGTTTTGTTGGAATAAGGAGAGTTTTGTTGGGATAAAGAGAGAGAAAGAATTAAAAGTATTAAAAAATAGACAGAATAATGAGGGGTAATTTTGGAAAAATTGTCATTAATTCTCTTAGATTTAAACAAACATCAAATAATTAGGAACAAATGAAAAACTCTAAAATGTCAAATAATTAGGGACGAAGGGAGTACTAACCACTCCCGAAAAATAATATTCATATAGGGATGAATAACTAAAGGAATAAAATGCTCATTCCAACTCAGTAATTAAACATGTTTTTAATTCATTTCAAAAGAAATTGTCATTCCATTTCATTAACCAAACACAATATTAGTGTATTTGTAAGACCCCAACTTTTTATAAATAAAATCGAATTTCCTTTAATTATTATTGTGAATAATAAGGTGTTAATTTGATATAATACTTTGAATATGGGTAAAATGTGCAAATTTTGTAAAATAAGCAAGTGGTTATAAAATATTCATTGTTGTCGGGGAATATTCGTTTGGTCGTGGAATATTCTTGTTGTCGGAGAATATTCGTACGATGGCGCGATCATTTGTGGGCCCCATAACGAAAAACGGTCGGATGAAGAAAACGACAAGTTTGAGTTTTTATAAATAACGTCGTAATGGTTACCGTTAACACTGTTGGAATACCCGGTGGTTAAAATACGATGTACGCGTGGTTGCACAAAGATCCTGCGGTTTTTGCACAATATTTTTGAATTATTGATTCTTACATAAGAAGGCACTACTCAATAATTGTTACAGTAATTACTGTTCAATATTTTATTTTATTGATTCAATAATTGCTACGTTGATATGTTATATTATTGTTGTTTCAATAATTGTCAACGCACAAAGATTTTCCATTATCGGATCAATAATTCATATTATTTGAATAATATTATTAGATAGCATTATTGGCAATGTCTAAGGAAGTTCATGCTAGAAAAGGGTTTGGTCACCTAATTGCAAGCTACCAATAAGAAAAATCCTTATCGAAAAGCCCTTCTTTTCTCGAGAACGACACAGTTGTCATAATTGTGATTACAGAATATTATTTGTGAATAATTAATTATTGATTTATATGATAAGAAAATATTTATTTTATGTGGATGGATAGGGAAATATTTATTTTATGTGGATATAAATGAAGGAATAAATGCTGAGGTATTTTATCAGTATTTTGTCGGAATAGAGGTGTTGAAAATCGTCTGTATGTGAATTTCGGTCATTTTTCGTTTGGAATTTGGAAAAACTTATATTTACAAAGTTGTAGAGAATTTAATTTCCTATGGAATGGACATAAGATTCGTATTTTTCTGATAAAAAGGATATTTATTATGAATTATTGAAGTTTCAAAAATAAATATTTTTATTAAGAATATGGGTGGGCCCCACTTTTGTTTTTTATGAAAATCATGTGCTGAGAAATTTTCAAAGATGGCATGCTTAGCTTGTTCAAAAGGAGTGGGCGTAGAAGAGAAAATAATAATAATAATATTTTATTAATTTAGTCTGCTTTTGCGTTCTAGCATTTTTCTATAAATAGGATGCTTAGTTAGAATTGAAAATCACACCAGAAACAAGTTTTTTTTCTTCTCTCTCTCTATATATTATCGAGCGTATTTTATGAGTATTTAGATACTTTGAGAGTTGTTATTCAGTGCAAATTTCCTTCAACATTACATTCGATATTCCAGTCAGAAGTATTGTTCTTTTGAGGTAAGGGATGTTATTTTCTTCGTAAATAATGTTATTATCTCAATATCATTATACCAAAATATTGGTATGAATTTTATTGTGGAATTTTTACCTTTTTGTGTCGGGATTACTATTCACGTATACGGCACTATTCACGAATACGACACTATTTACAGAAAAATAAATTTTTCTTTCTTTGTCCAAGTTGTCTATTGTGGTTACTATCTTTGATTGTATCAATGTTTTGATCTTTATTTTTGAATTCTGATCCACAATTGATTATTATGGAGTATTTTTGAACTTGGATAAACTGTAGTACAAATCCCTAATATTTGTCATTTTGTCTCATTGGATTCGTTTTCTTTAAGATATTTTTCATTATCCTCAGTCCTAAATGATGATATAACTGTATATCTTTGGCCTGTAGTGCAAAGATGAATGATTACCTGATGAATATCTTTGGCTCGTAGTGCAAAGATGAACATGACCAACTAGTGATACAAATGAAGATCTTTGACCCGTAGTGCAAAAATAAATATTTGATGCAAGATGTATATTGATTGATGTTACATGGATAAAATATTGATGATGGACTTTTAAATTCATAGATGATAGTAGATTTCATTCTCTACTTAACTTTTCTAATGAATTGTTATTTCCGCTGCGAATATTGATCTAAAACTGGTTGTCCATTATATTTTATCTGATTTGTTGGAGGCTAACGATAATTTGTTGTTCATTATCTTAGTCATAATATTCTTTACTGTGCTAATTGAGCTCACTCTTTTCCTTTTTGTTCCATTTTCTTCTCAGGATGTGAGAATATAACAAGAACTAGCCGGGGTATGGAGTAATAGTTCTAGAAAGTTGTTTTAGCAGTCCTCACTATTTTTATAAAATAATGTATCAATAATTGTAATGAGGACTCCTTTTGAGTTTGAATATTGTCTATTAGATAATTTTTGTATTTAAACTCACAGTATATGTGTTGTCGTATTTTGCACGACAATTGTATTAATGAAGTTGTATTTATTTTTGTACCATATATTTGGCGACTCAGAATGGGTGATGTATACCTATTTTGGGGGTATCACAGTATTTATGAGTGATAGATTGTGGGTAAAGTGAGAACTTATTTTTTTTAGTTATATTAGACTGAAATTTAACATTCTAGCTTTTAACAAGAATAGATCCCAAGAACTCGTATACTCAAACCTTATGAGTAGTTTTTTCATCATTGAACTATCAGCGGCTTGATATGAGAACTTATTTTATATTCTCACCTCTCATTTGTTTTTCTTAAAGGGTTAATTGCAAATTACACCTCGAATTATACACTTTTTTACCATTCGTACTTCAATATTTAAACACTCTCATCCTGCTATCCAAAGTATCATTAAGTAACTACGATGGAGCCTATTTAGATTTTCGGTCAATTTTTTGCCGAAAAATGGCCATGTGTCACAATTTAATATTTAAATATAGTTGATCGTATAAATATCGTAGTTGACTTATTAAAATTGTAGAAATACATGTTAAATACACCTGGACCGTATATTAGTAGTTGTTGACTTATTTAAATAGCAACTAATTAATTAAATAATATAATAATAACCCAATTTAGAGAAATACATAAGAACTAAACAAAATTAAGTAATATAGCACCAAAATATTGCAGATCGAATAAAAAAAAATCAAAACCAATATCAGTACAATCCAATCCAACTTAGAATAATAAACTAAAAAAAAATAAAAAGGCTAAAACCCAATTTGGAGAAATACATAAAAACTAAACAAAATTAAGTAAATACAACACCAAAATATTGCAGAACAAATAAAAAAATAAAAAACCAAATCAAAACCAATATACAATCCAATCCAACTTAGAATAATAAACTAAAAAAAATAAAAAGTCTAAAATCCAATTTGGGGAAGACGAGGACTGAAAAGCAAAGTTACAGATTTTGACCAAATTGGATTTGAAGGGAACTGAATCCATTTCCTTCCCTGTAATTGCAGATCTGAATTTTGGGATTCATATAGATTCATATATGGAATCCATTTGAAACGTCCGTGGAAGATTCATACAGAATCACATCATCAAACTCCAAAACACAAGGCAAATATAGGCTCCATGATGAGGATATGGCATGCGTGGACTCAAACAAGACTAAAAGGACGTGGGGATCAAGCAAGGCTAGAACTAAGAGGTTCAAACAAGGTCTCAATGGATTGATCCAAGATGTTTGGGCTAAAGTTAACGCAAGGAAACCCAAAGAGGAGGCTAAAGAGCATGAGACACAAATTTGGGTCAATTTAATACAAGCCCAATTCTAATAGGAAATTAATTTTTTTTAAAATCAATTATAATTAGGATTTTTTTTAATTAGAATTTCTTTTCCAAATTGACTTCTATTTTCTTATAGAAATTAGGGTTATAGTTTATAAATTCCTATTAGGATTAAGATAATTTGTTCCTATTGTTATTAGGATTTGGATTGTTCCTATCGTTATTAGGATTTGGATTTGGATTGTTCCTATTGTTATTAGGATTTGGATTGTTTTGAGTAGTATAAATAGAGGTCCAAGTTGATGTAATCAGACACATTATTTATTATTCAATAAACTTGTGAGGTTATTCTCTACTTTTGGTTTTTTGAAGAATTCCTAAGTATTTTCTTAGTTATTTCTTTGAGATTCAATTTGACTTATCATACAACAATTCATAGTTGTGTGTGGCATCTTCTACCGCATCAATCGTCGATTGTACTGAGATTACCACTTTAATATAAGTGAGGGGTCAAGGTGTCATTAGTGTCCATTCAACGCAGATTTCTGAACACGAGCAATTATACCAAGATTACCGTCTACATATAGACGAGGGGTTAAGGTGTTGCAAGCAATTCACCCAATAACTATGCTAGAAACGATCCGGGTGACGACCACCTCACGCAAGCGTGCCATGAAGTCTATCATTTGGTATCAAAGCTAAGTCTTTCTAGCGAGTTACTTATCTTTAATTTTCTGTCGAAATATATATTGTAAGAAAAATAAAAAAATAAAAAAATCAGATTCTATTTCCAATGTACTAACCAAACTTGTAGCACACCATCAAATCATCAAATTCCAACCAAGAGTTCATACCGTTCCATCATCATCAATTCTGAAACGGAGCTACAATTTACAAATCTGAGGCATATAAGAGGAGTACAAGGCAATCGATTGGTGATTTTGTGGTATTCTGATAGTCACACCATCTATATTTTTGTTTCGTGATAAGTAATATTTGAATTGATTAATAAAACCAAGAATTTTGCTAAGGGAATTTAAGAAGAACCTGTTAGAGAGAATATTATGAGGTAAAAGGCTTAGTGGTGAGATTAATCGAGGGTAAAAGAAAATTTATTGAGAGTATACACGAGTGAACCATTGATTCGAGCGAAACACGTAAGGGAGTTGCTTTCATTTCAGATTCTCACATCTTCTAACTCGAAGGATAAAGGAACTTATGAGGAACAACCCTCGACAGCTGAACTAAAATTCCAGATGGAAGTTATGCATAAAGAATGGGATCGATGGTTGAGTAAGACTATGGAGCAAATACAAGAACAATTAGAAGAGATGAGGGTGTCTATAGTTGAGCTATCCCAAAACACTCATGGGATACATAACATAACGAGAGCACAACAAACTGACACAAAAAAGGAAGACCCTTGCGGTGAGAACAGTAGTGCATCGGAAGATCGTGAATCTAATTTCCTACATCAAAGACACGGAGGTGCTAGGGAAAGAGGAGGTCGGGACATAGAAGATGACAATTTGGATAACATAAAAATGAAAATTCCAGCTTTCCAAGGCACGAGTGATCTTGGCTTATTTAGATTGGGTAACCAAGATGGAGCGAATCTTTGACTTTCACAACTATTCAGACCTTAAGAAAGTCAAACTGGCTGTGATGCCCCCAGAATATGTCCACACAACCCATTCTGGGTTGCCAAATATACATTACAAAATTTAAAAATAAATTTCATTTATACAACTATTAATTGTCGTATAAAATACGACAACATATAAGCCGTGAGAAATTACAGTACTCACACTCAAAACCAATGATGCTTTACATAAAAGTACAGTCGATAACTATTTTAGGAATTAAAATCTTTGGAAAATGCTCAAGGAATCCTTTATACATGGGAGGCCATGCATCTAAGTTATAATAGATATCATAGGACTTGAGCATTAACCATGGTTGACCCAATAGACCCCAAAGAAGAACGAGAAGATTACTATTGTAAGACCCTAACTTTTATGAATAAAGATTAATTTTTCTCTAAATATTATTTTTGAATAATATGGTGTGGATTTGATATAATGTTATAGTTATGGGTAATATTTATAAATTTTGCAAAGTAAGCAAGTTATCATAAAATATTTGATTGGTCGGGGAATATTTATTTTATCAGGAAATATTCGTACGATGACACAATCATTGGTGGACCCCACAACAGAATTATTTTCGGAGTTAGAAAATGACAAAAATATCTTTTTTATAAAAATTACGGCGAAAATTTTATCGTTAACTGTTGAAATACCCGTTAATAAAAAAGTACAGTAATACGCGTGGTTGCACAGTATCACACGATATTGCACAGTATTTTTGGATTATTAATTCTTATGTAAGAAGCCCCTCAGTTTCATTCAATAATTACCATAATAATTGTTGCACAGTTTCTTATATTATTGATTCAATTATTGTCACATTTTCATCTGCACAATAATTTACATTATTAAATAAATAATTGACACGACACAATTATTCATATTATTAGTTAGCATTATTGACAATGTCTAGAAAATTCTATCGAGAAAAGGGGTTTGGTCATCTAATTGCGTGTCAATAAGGATAAATCCTTATCGGAAAGAATATTCCCCGACAGCAAGAATATTCCACGACCAAACGAATATTCCCCGACAACAATGAGTATTTTATAACCACTTGCTTATTTAAAAATATTTGCGCATTTTACCCATAACTAACCACATTAATCAATTCAACCCTTACTATTTCAAAATAATAAATAGAGGAAATTAAATCTTCATTTATAAAAAGTTGGGGCCTTACAACCTCCCCTCCTTATGAAATTTCGTCCTCGAAATTGACATGCGTAGGACATGCTCCTTCCAATCCAAGATCTTGACTGGTACCTCCTCGTACGTTAAATCTTCTGCTATCTCGTCTGGTTCTAACTCAATAATGTGGTTCGGGTAGTCCACATATTTACGTAACATCAATACGCGAAAAATGTTATGAACACGCGTCATACTTGGCGGTAAAACGAGTCTATAGGCCATAGTTCCTATTCGATCGAGGATTTAAAATGGACTAATAAATCGAAGGTTTGAGCTTTCCTCACATTGCCGATTCTCGCTTTTGGAATAACGACTTCTTGCATCTTCTTCTTCATATTCATCAACTCCAAGTCTGTAGCTTGAGCATCTTTAAATTTATCTATTAAAGTCGATTCTAATCGTATATTTACTATCTTCATGTAAGTTCGTATATTCGCACTTGTAAACGCATACGATCTTCTGCTCAACGCGTCAGCTACCACGTTCGCTTTTCCAGGATGGTATGGTCAGAACATGTGCCGAAATGAGTCTCCTCTTGAGTTCTTCGAAGCTCTTCCCACATTCCTTGCTCCATTCGAATTTTGTATCTCTACGAAATTCACCAAGTAATGGAATAGCGATTCGAGAATATCCTTCAACGAATCTCCGATAATAACCAACTAAGCCTAAAAAACTACGTATTTCGATTACTGACTTAGGTTGCTCTCAACTGTGACTCATATCCCAACCTTGGATAGCACGTCACAATGACACCTATTAGTTTACTATCGCACGAATATGGCGTCCCCTACAGAGAGTCTGGCTTTGGTGTATTCCACAAAGGAAGTCACCAGATAAAGGCTCGGGTACAAACTTCTACAGTTGAATTTTTAACTCTCAAGTTCAATAGAGCCATGAGATTTTAGAAATGGGTTTTGTACCGTGTTCAAAGTCGATACAAAATTCAATATCACACTTTGGGAGTACGCTAAGAAATTCTTCAAGAAATACATCAGAAATTTTTTTGAAATACGTCGAAAATTTACTAACAATGTAAATATCATTCAAATCGACGTATTTTTGTTCAAGTCCATAACATGGGCTAAGAAAACTTAACATCCGCTTTTCAATAAACGAATGACTTTTACTATTGATATAAAAGTGTTTGACTTCAATGGTTTGGTTGCTTGAATTGAATAACAAAGTTGCTTAGAATATGAAAACTAACAACCTTACGAAAGCAATCAATTTTGGCATGATGAGTAGTTAATCAATCAATCCCCAAAATCACATCAAAAGCAAGTATCTTTAAAGAAATAAGGTCAACAGGTAATGTGATGGTGCCAACTTGGATCAAACAAGATTTATAAACAGTGGATGTAACGAAAGTTTCTCATAACGGAGTTTCAACAGATAAGTCAAAGTCTAATTTTCTCCGGAGTCAAGTTTAAACGTTGAGTATAAGCAGAAGAGATAAATGAATGGGTAGAACCGATATCTAATAAGGTATAAACTTCGTAAGAATTTATAATTAACTAACCTGCTAACTTCGCTCGTTCCTCGATTCACCACGACCACGAAAAACGCTTTCTAGAACCGCTGACTTTGACTTTTCTCGGGACAAACTTTTGAGTCACCATCCCATTTGGATTGGGTTTCGCTACCGCATAATCTCGGCGATATGACCTTCTTTTTCCATAATTATAACATACCTTGGAAGATTGTGAACAGTTTGGACTTATGTGTCCCTCTTCTCCGCATCTGTAGCATCTAACTGGCGGTCTTTCTCCTCCTCTAAAATTCGTTGCTGGTGTTGGTGCCGACGTCTTCCCATCATTGTTGAATCTTCTCTTTTTGAAATTTCCACTTGAGTTATTTCTTCTATTATCTTGGCCATGATTACCACTGAAGTGGTTACCATTTCTGGCATGATAATTTCCTCCACGATGGTTATCATTGTTCCGATGACCGTCGCCACCGGTACGATTATCATCGAGTTGTTGGTCATTATTCTTCAGTTGAGCCAACTCATTATCGCGCTCCAATAACTGAGCCCTATTCACAACATCTGAATATAAAAAAAGTTTGTAAGAAATGAGGTATTGACGTATTTTGGGTTTCAAACCTCGTAGAAACATTTGCGTCATTCTCTCCTCATTATCAACCAAATGGGATGCAAATCAGGACAACTCGACAAACTTAGCTTCGTACTGCGACACGTTCATATTATTTTGCTCCAGCTTGATGAACTCTACCTCCTTCATGTGACGAATACTTTCGGGAAAGTACTTGTCGTTGAACAATTCTTGGAACTTCTCCCAAGACATCTTTAGTGTGATAAATGAGTACGCTTTTACTTAATTCCCACTAATAATCGCCTTTCCTCGCAAACATGAAAGTGGCGAAAGGAACCTTTTGCTCCTCTGAGCATCCCAAGACATCAAATATCTTAGTGATCTACTTTATCCACGTCTCTGCCAGTAAGTGGTTCTCGCTTTCCCAAAACTTCTATGGTCCTAACTCCTTGAATCGCTAGCGCGGTGACCATCCGTGAGTTGCCAGTGTTTCCACCTGCATTTTGAACAGTAGTCTTTCTCGTTTGGTTTTGCATGAATTCTAGAAAGTTCCTAAACATACCATCGTTCACCATCTGCTCAGTGGTGTTGTTCACAGGAGGAACATTGCCAGCCTGTTGCACGTTCTCCTAGTTGGTGAGTACATGTGTCTCCACGGTCTCATTTACTCCACTGTTAACATTCTCAGTTGCCATTCTTAAATACTGCCATAAAACAAGAGTTAACTTAACAGATTAACATATCACATAATACCCCTATATTATGACCGACCAACAAATAAGCTTAGGTAGGACACACTAGCGAAGGATTTACTCGTCTATCCCCTTCTAGTTCTATTCTCCGATCTCCGCCAGAGATCATATCCCTAAGCTCTGATACCAACTGTGACGCCCCCAAAATAGGTATACATCACCCATTCCGAGTTACCAAATACATGGTACAGAAACAACTACAACTTCATTAATACAATTGTCGTGCAAAATACGACAACACATAAACTGTGAGTTTAAATACAAATATTGTCTTCTAGACAATATCCACACTCAAATAAGTCCTCATTACAATTATTGATACACTATTTTACAAAATAGTGAGGACTACTAAAACAACTGTCTTGAACCATTACTCCATACCCCGACTAGTTTCCGCTATATTCTCGTCTCCTGAGAAGAAAAATGGAACATAAAGGAAAAGGATGAGCTCAACTAGCTCAGTAAAGAATATTATGACTAAGATAATGTACAACAAATTATCCTTAGTCTTCAACAGGGAAAAATCTGATAGAATACAATAGACAACAAGTTTTAGATCAACAACTGTAGCGAAAACAACAATTCATTGGAAGAGTTAAGTAGAGAATGAAATCTACTATCATCTATGAATTTAAAAATCCATCATCGATATTTTATCCCTGTAACATCAATCAATATACATCATAAATCAAATATTCATCTTTCCACTACAGCCAAAAGATATTCACCAATTGGTCATGTTCATCTAAACACTGCTCATCTTTTGCACTACGCCCAAAGATATTCATCATAAAATCATTCATCTTTTGCACTACGGGCCAAAGATATTCAGTTATATCATCATTTAGGACTGAGGATGATGAAAAATATTTTAAAGAAAACGAATCCAGTGAAACAAAAGAACAAATATAAATGATTCGTACTTTACACAATTCAAGTTCAAAAATACTTCATAAATTATCAGAGTAGAGTAAAATTCAAGAATGAAGACTAAAACATAGATCCAATCAAAGATAGAAATCATAACAGACAATCTTGGACACAGAAAAGAAAATTTAATTTTTTTGTGAATAGTGTCATATTCTTGAATAGTGCCGTATACGTGAATAGTAACTCCGACACTAAAAGATAGAAATTTCACAAAAAAAATCATCATGCTTCGTGAATAGTAACTCGTTAATAGTAACTCATGAATAGTAACTCATAAATAGTAACCCCGACATGAAAGTTCCAAATTTGATAAAAAGTTCCAACCAATATTTCGGCATAATGATATTAAAGAAATAATATCATTTTAAAAAAAAAATAATATCCCTTACCTCAGAAAGAATAGTACTTCCGATCGAATATCGGATATAGTCTTTGAAGAACTTGCAATCAGAGTATAGCAATACTCAAAGTACTAAAATACTCATAAAATACGCTCGATATTATAGAGAGAAAACTTTAGTTTCTGGTGTGATTTTCAATTCTAACCTAAGAACCCTATTTATAGGAAATTGCTTAGAACACAAAAGCAGAAAACTTAATATAATAATAATATATATATTAAATTTTCCTACGCACACCAGCTGAATTCAGACATCAACCACCCACTATAAAAAATAAGAAAAACGTTTTTCATAAATAAAATATTTAAACTTCCAAAAATCAATTATTTCGGAAATTCGGAACTTCAATAATTCATAATAAATAGCCCTTTTATTAGAAAATTCGAATCACGCGAATTTTTATAGGAAATTCAATTCTCTACAACTTTGCAAAAGAAAGTTTTTCCAAATTCCAAATAGAAATTGACCGAAATCCACATACGGACAATTTTATAGGCTATAATCAAATTTCAGTCAAGAAATGGGGTCCACCGACACACAAAACATGTGTTAATCATTTAATGCAAGAAAAATACTCTTTCTCCTCATATACTCATATATCCCACATTCATTGTAAAAATATCATCATTATTCTATTATAATAATATAATAAAATATTATTTTATCAGAAAAAATAAAATATCAATTTTTAACAATTGTCACTTTAAAAATTTTCTCCATCTATATCCACATAAAATCAATATTTTCCTCATCATATAAATCAATAATTAATTATTCACAAATAATATTACGAGATCACAAAGATCGGGCAACCGTGCCGCTCCTCAGAAAAGAGGGGCTTTCCAATAAGGATCTCTCCTTCTTGGTGCGCAATTAGGTGACCAAACCTCTTCTTAGATGTAATTTTCTAGACATTGCCAATAATGTTTTTAATAATATTATTCGAGATAATATGAATTATTGCTTCGATAATGGAAAATCTCAGATAGTAACAATTATTGAAACAACAAAGAATATAAAAATATCAACGCAACAATTATTGAAAAATAAAATACCGAACAAAGAATTCATCGTAATGAGCTTATTGAGTAGTGCCTTCTTACGTAAGAATCAATAATTGGTGCAATACCGCAAAGTGTCTACTTGTATGCAACGCCAGACATCGTGTTTTTAACCACCGGGTATTCCAACAAGATTAATGGTAACAACTACGCCAAGTATTTATAAACAACTTATACTTGTCGCTTTCTTCATCCAATCGCTTTCACATGGGGCCCACACAAGGTCAACAAGGCCGTCGCACAAATATTCCCCGACAAAGAAGAATATTCCACGACCAAACGAATATTCCCTAACAACAATGAGTATTTTATAACCACTTGCTTATTTAAAAATATTTATGATTTTACCCATAACTAACCACATTAATCAATTCAACCCTTACTATTTCAAAATAATAAATAGAGGAAATTAAATCTTCATTTATAAAAAGTTGGGGCCTTACACATGTGATTAAAGGGAGGAGGTTAGCAAATTGAGTTTGAGTTCTTCTTGCGACTGCTTTTTAATTCTCCTGCAAACCATCTTTGAAAATTTCTTCCAAGTGTGGGCCCTCAAAATGAGCAATTCATTTTTCAAACTCTTCCTGCAAAGCCATATTTCAAAGGGTGGCCCCCACCCATATGAAAAAATGAGAAAAGTTTGGCATGAAAGAAGTTAGGCAGGTTTCTTAATTCCTTCATCTGAATTTCATTATAAATAGGGGGTAACCCTCCTTCCTCAACACACCATTTCAAAAATTCTTATTCTATAGTATTGTGAGTATTTTTGTTGAGTATAAGGATACTTTGAGTGTAGCCTTTTCTGCAAGATTTTCTTAGAATAATATCCGATATTCAAGTCAAATCCAGTTTCTACTAAGGTAAAGGATATTATTTTATTTCAATACTCGTAAGAAATACTATTTTCTTTCATACTCCATAGTATGGAAGGGATATTATTTCATTTCATATTCCTAAATTTAAACTTACTATGGTAAGTATTGCTTCTATAATTCTTGAAATTAGTAGAATATCCTTGAAATTTGCGATTCACCTAGTATCGTTTCACAAAAATATTTTGCTGAACGTTCTTGTTAAATTTTAATCTTTTCATATCGGTGTACTATTCCCGGGGTACTATTCCTGAAGTACTATTCACGGGGTACTATTCACCCTGGGGTACTATTCATGATAAAAATTGATTTCTTTTCGGTCTAAATTATTTTTGATACAATATTATTCTTGAATTTTACTCCACAAAACAGTATCATGTTGACAATTTAGAAATTATTGAATTATGGATAAATTAAATTATAAATCTTTAAAATTTATCCTTTGCTTTCATTTAATTGAATTCTTATATCATTGTCATCATCCTCATGCTTATATTGTGATGAAAGTCATCTTTGGCCCATAGTGCATAGATGGACTGTTGATTGGTATGATTATGACCAGGAATTATTTGGTATAATCATGACCTGTAATGTTACAAATGATGTGGTAAAAGTTCTCATTGGCCCGTAGTGCATTGATGGACAGTTGTTGGCATGATCATGACCATTGGTGATAATAATGAATATCCTTGGCCCGTAGTGCGTGGATAATTCAGTGATGTGGATTATTTATTGAGCTGAGTCTCAGCGATAAAATTGGTGATAAACTTTTAAATCATAGAAGATAGTAGATATTATGCTCTACTTGACTCTTCTAATGGATTATTTATTCCGCTGCAGTTAAACTTGTTGTCTATTATATTCTATCAGTTTAACACTGTTGAAGGCTAACGATAATTTATTCTGCATTATCTTAGTCATAATATTGTTTATTAGGCTAGTTGAGTTTACCTTTTGCTTTCATTGTTCTCTTTAGGAAATGAGAATATAGCTAAGACTAGTCGGGGAACGGAGTAACGGTCTAGATGGTAGTTTTAGTAGTCCTCACTATTCTATGAAATAGTGTGATAATAATTGCAATAAGATTGAATTTGAGCTTGGATATTGTTTAGAAGACAATATTCGTGTTAAAACTCTCAGCATATGTTTTGTCGTATTACACAACAGTTGTATTAATTAAGTTGTATTTGAATTTTGTACCATGTATTTGGCGACTCAGAATGGGTGATGTATACCTATTTTGGGGGCGTCACAGTTGGTATCAAAGCTTAGGGATATGATCCCTGGCTGAGATGTGAGACTAGAACTAGGAGGGGAGAGACGGGTAAATCCTTCGCTAGTATGACCTACCTAAGTTTATTTGTTATTTAATTGGTCGGTCAGAATATAGGGATAATATGTGGCATGTCAATTAACCCTTGTTTTGTGGCAGTATTTAAAAATGGCATCTGAAAATGTTGAGATAAACAATGGAGCACGGGAGACCGTTGAGTTACCACATATCAATAACCAGGATAATGTGCATCAGGAAGGCAACAATCCTCATGTAAACTACAACACCGACCAAATAATGAACGACAGAATGTTCAGAGGCTTTCTACAATTCATGCAACATCAGGCGAGAGAGACTCCTATGCAAAATGCAGGTGAAAATACTGGCAACTCTCGAATGGTCACCGCTAAGCAGTTCAAGGAGCTGGGACCACCGGAGTTTTTGGGAGAGCCAAAACCACTTAAGGCAGAGACGTGGGTAAAGCAGATCACCAAGATATTTGATGTCTTGAGATGCCTCGAGGAGCAAAAGGTCCCTTTTGCCACCTTCATGTTGCGAGGAGAGGCATATTACTGGTGGGAATCTGTAAAGCGTACTCAACTTGCTGTACTGAAGATGTCTTGGGAGAAGTTCCAAGAACTGTTCAACGACAAGTACTTTTCCGAAAGTATTCGTCACATGAAGGAGGTAGAGTTTATCAAGCTGGAGCAAAACAATATGACCGTGTCACAGTACGAAGCTAAGTTTGTCGAGTTATCCCATTTTGCGTCCCACTTGGTTGATAATGAAGAGAGAATGACGCGAATGTTTCTAAGATATTAAAAACTTGAGATACGTCAATACCTAATTTCTCATAAACTGTAAGACCCCAAATAATTAATAAATAAAATTTAATTTCCTCTAATTATTATTTTGAAATAGTAAGGGTTGATGTGATTAATGTGGATAGTTATGGGTAAAATACGCAAATATTTCAAAATAAGCAAGTGGTTATAAAATATTCATTGTTGTTTGGGAATATTCGTTTGGTCGTGGAATATTCAATCGCTTGTGGAATATTCGCATTTAATGCGACAAGTAGCACCCATGTGTGGGCCCATAACTAAAGCGATTGAGGAAGAAAACAACAAATATAAGTTGTTTAAAAATAATCTACAGAGTTTTTACCGCTTTACACCGTTGGAATACCCGGTGGTTAAAACACAAGAATACGCGTTGTTGCAGACAAGAAGAGACAGTATTGCACCAATTATTGACTCTTTACGTGAAAGGTACTACTCAATAATGGTTACGATAATTATCGCTCGATGATTTTATTGGTTCAATAATTGTTGCGTTGATATTTTATATCCGCATTGTTTCAATAATTGTCATTACACAATATTTTTCATTATCGAAGCAATAATTCATATTATTTGAATAATATTATTAGATAACATTATTGGCAATGTCTAGAAAGTTCGTCTAAGGAGAGGTTTGGTCACCTAATCAAGCGCTACCAAGAAGGAGAAATTCTTATTGAAAGCCCCTCTTCCTGAACCGCACTCGGTTGTCAATAATGTGATTCTCAGAATATTATTTGTGAATAATTAATTATTGATTTATATGATGAGGAAAATATTAATTTTATGTGGATATAGATGGAGAAAATTTTAATGTGACAATTGTTGAAAATTAATATTTTATCTTTTTCTCGATAAAATAATTCATTTAAATATATTATTATATTTTAATAATATAATAATGGTGATATTTTTACAATGAATGTGGGATATATGAGTATACGAGGAGAAAGAGTATTTTTGTTGCAATAAATATTTAAAACATGTTAAACATGTCTCATTGGACCCCATTTATTGATCAAATTTGATTATAGCCTCTAAAATCACCCGTTTGTGGATTTCTTCCAATTTCGCTTGGAATTTGGAAAAACTTTCTTCCGCAAAGTTGTAGAGAATTGAATTTCCTATAAAAACTCGCTAGATTCAAATTTTCTGACAAAAGGGCTATTTATTGTGAATTATTGAAGTTCTGAAGTTCCGAAATAATTGATTTTTGGAAGTTTTAAATATTTATATTAACAAAAACGTTTTTTACATTTGTAAGCCTCATGAATCACATATTAAGTTGCTGAAATCAGAAGTCTAAGTGGGCATATGAAACTTTTAATATAAATTAATATTATATTAAATTTTCTGCTTTGGTGTTCTAAGCATTTTCCTATAAATAGGGTGCTTAGGTTAGAATTGAAAATCACACCGAAATCAAGTTTTCTCTCTATATTATCGAGCGTATTCTTGTGAGTATTTTGAGTATACTTTGAGTATTGCTATACTATGAAAGTTCAAGTTATAGCTTATATCCAAAGATTCTAGTTAGAAGTCTTGCCTTTCCGAGGTAAGGGATATTATTTTTTTTGTAATGATATTATTTCTTCAATATCATTATGTTTGAAATATTGATCCAAGTTTTTATCAAATTTGGAACTTTTGGTGTCGAGTTATTATTCACGATACGACACTATTCACGATACTCTGGTATTCACTTCACTTTATCTGACTATTCATCGAAAAATAAAAATTTTTCTTTTTGTCCAAAATATCTATTCTCGGATACTAGCTTTGATTGTATCCATGTTTTGATCATTCTTGAATTTTACACCACTATGATTATTTTTTGAGGTATTTTTTGACGTGGATAAAACAAAGTACTAATCCTTAATCCTTAATCCTTGTCATTTTGTTTCACCGGATTCGCTTTCTTTTTAAAAATATTTTTCATCATCCTCGCCTTAAATGATGATATTATTGAATATCTTTGGCCCAGTAGTGCAAAGATGAATGATTTCGATGAATATCTTTGGCCCGTAGTGCAAAGATGAACAGTGTTTAGATGAACATGACCAATCGGTGAATGTCCTTGGCCTCAGAGTGCAAGGATGAATATTTGATCCCGTATATATATTGATTGATGTTACAGGATAAAAAAAATAGACGATGAACTTTAAAATTCATACATAGAAGATAGTAGTTTGCATTCTCTACTTAACTCTTCTAATGAATTATTATTTCACTGCGAATATTGATTTAAAACTTGTTGTCTATTGTATTCTATTATATTTTTCCTCTTGAAGACTAATGATAATTTTGTTGTATATTATCTTAGTCATAATATTCTTTATGGGCTAGTCGAGCTCACCCCTTTCCTTTTGTTCCATTTTTCTTCTCGTGAGGCGAGAATATAAGAAAGTACGAGCCTGGGGTATGGAATGAAAGTTCTAGGGAGAGTTGTTTAGTAGTCCTCACCATTGTTGTAAAATAATGTATCAATAATTATGATGAGGATTTATTTGTATGTGATATTGTCTAGATGGCAATATCTCGTATTTAAACTCACAGCTTTACTATTGTAATAATAATGTTGTAGTTGTTTCTGTACCGTGTATTGACAACTCAAAATGGGTGATGTAGACCTATTTTGGGGGTGTCATATAAACTGTGTTTATATTCAGATGTTGTAAATAGGGCTCGGTTATTGGAGCGCGATAATGAGTCAACCCAACCAAGAGAGAGCAGTTGACAAATCGATAATACTAGTGGTAGCAGTCATCGAAGCGGTGACAACAAACGTGGAGGGAATCAACATGCCAGAAATGGTAACCACTTCGGTGGTAATCACGACCAAGATAATAGAAGTGGAAATTTTAAGAAGAGGAAATTCAATAATGATGGAAAGACGCCGTCGACCAAAGACCGTTGTTAAGGAAGGAGAATGACCGTCGGTCGTATGTTACAAATGCGGATGGGAGGGACACATCAGTCCAAACTGTACGCAACAGTCCAAAACATGTTATAATTATGGAAGAGAAGGTCACCTAGCCCAATTTTGTCATGCACCAAAGTCATGTCCAGCTGGGATGGAGGCATCAAAGGTCGTCCCAGAGAAGAAAAAGCCGGTAGTTAAAGGGAGAGCGTGTGACAACCCGATATTTTCTATAAAAATAATTAAGAAATTTTGCGTATAATTTTTTTTTTTAAATAATATATGAAGTGACAATTAGAATTTATATAATAAATATTTTATTATATAAATTGTTCAGAATATTTAAATCAAGTATTTTAACTTGATATGCGAAAGATAAGTCAGATATGGAATCCAAACCCTGAATTTGGGATTGTGATTAAGAGATGAGAATATCAATATTATATTGATAGTTGGTCAGTATATAAGGACATTATGTGATATATTGATTTGCTTAATTAACCCTTGTTTTATGACAGTATTTGAGAATGTCGACTGAGAATATTAATGGGAAATGAGACCGTGGAGACGCCTGTACTCACCAACGAGGAGAACGCGTGCAAAGTTAGCAATGTTCCTCCCGTGAACAACACCACCGAAAGCAGATGATGAACAAGGGATATTTAGAAGCTTTTGCGCTTCATGCAAAATCGATTTAGGAGACTCGTGTTCAAAACATAGGAGGAAATGATAGCAATTCACGGGTTGTCACAACAAGCGAGTCAAAGAGTTGGGACCACCGAATTTAAGGGAAAGCCCGATCCGATCATGGCGGAAACATGGGTCAAGCAAATTACCAAGATATTCGATGTCTTGGGATGCACGGAGAACAGAAGGTTCCATTCGCCACCTTTATGTTTTGTGGCGAGGCGATCACTCGGTGGGAATCAGAAGCGCATACCCATCCAAATTTCGGCCAAAGATGTCTTGGGAGACGTTTGAAACTATTTAATGACAAATACTTTCCGAAAGTGTTCGCTATATGAAGGAAGTGGATTTTATTAGACCGAGCAGAACAACATGACGGTGTCTCGAGTACGGTAGCGAAGTTTGCGAGTTATCCGTGTTTGCACCTCATTTGGTGGAGAATGAGGAACGATGACGTGGATGTTTCGAGAGGTTTGAAACCCAAGATACGTCGAAGATCTCATCTCTCATAAATTTTCTCTTTATTCGGATGTTGTTAATAGGGCTCAATTGTTAGAGCGAGATAACGAGTATGGTCAACCGAGGTACCACAATCGAGGATCATACCGGGAGATAGCGATCAACAAAACAACAATAACCAAAGGAGAAAAAAAAAGACGGACAAAATGGTAACCACTCTGGTGGTAATCATGGCCATGAAAATAGAAGAAGCGAGTCGGGAGGAGATTTTAAAAGAGGAGATTCAACAACGACCATGTGAAGACGACAAAGCGCAAGAAAGAATCGGTTCCAAGGGAGGAGAACGACCACCCATCATATGCTATAAATGCGGAAAGAGGGACATATCACCAAACCGCCCACAACAGCCTGGTGGTATGCTATAATTGTGGAAATGAAGGACATATCGCCGAGATTGCACTTCAGCGAAACCTAGTTCAATGAGAATGGTGACTCAAAAGATCATCCCCGTAAAAGTCAAAGTCAATCTGTTCCTCGGAAGAGCGTTTGTTGTGATCGGTCAAAATGCGAGGAACCCAAACGAGGTGATCACGGGTAAGCTATTTATAAATTCTTGTGAAGTTTATACTTTACTAGATACCGATGCTACCCATTCATTTATCTCTCCCGCTTGTGCTCAACGTTTAAATCGACCTAAAAATTAGACTTTGACCTATCTCGTGGAAACTCCGTTAGAGAAACTTTCATCACATCCACCGCTTATAAATCTTGTCTAATCCAAGTTGGCACCCTTATCTTACCTCGCTGACCTTATCTCTTTAAAGATACTTGCTTTTGATGTGATTTTAGGGATTGATTGGTTAATTACTCATCATGCCAAAATTGATTGTTTTCGTAAGGTTGTTAGTTTTCATATTCCTAATCAACCTGTTGTTCAATTCGTGCAACTAAACCATTAAAATCAATCACCGCCATATCTAATCATAAAGCGATTATCTTATTGAAAAATGGATGTCAAGCTTTCTTAGCCCATGTTATGGATTTGAATAAAGACACGCCAAATTTGAATAATATTCCCGTTGTTATTGACTTTCCGACGATTTCTGAAGAACTTCCTTGGCCTACCCCGTAACGTGAAGTTGAATTCTTTATTGACCTTGAACTGGCATACAAGCCCATTTCTAAAACCCCATATCGAATGACTCCTATTGAACTTCAGAGTTAAAGGTCCAACTACGAGAATTGTTGGACATCTGCTTCATTCGTCCCTAGTACATCTCCTTGGGGTGCTCTGCTTTATTCAGTAAAGAAGAAAGACGGAGTATCGCGACTTTTGTATTGACTATCGGGAATTGAACCATGTCACCATCAAGAATAGGTATCCTCTACCTCGTATTGATGACTTGTTTGACCAGTTGCAAGGAGCATAATTCTTTTCAAAAATCGATCTTCGTTCTGGATATCATCAGCTGAAGATTAGAACTGAGGATATTCCAGAGACTGCCTTTAGAACTCGGTATGGGCATTATGAATTCTTAGTCATGTCTTTCGGATTGACTAATGCTCCTGCGGCTTTCATGGATATGATGAATCGAGTATTCAAGGAATATTTGGATCAATTCGTTGTTGTCTTTATTGATGACATCCTCATATATTCCAAAAGCCGTGAAGATCATGAGCACCATTTGAAGCTGGTACTCCAAAGGCTTCGTGAAAACAAGCTTTATGCCAAGTTGAAGAAATGCGAGTTCTGGCTTGAGGAAGTAGCATTCTTTGGGCACGTGGTGTCGAAACATGGAGTATCTGTTGATCCGGCGAAGATTGAAGCAATACAAAGTTGGGAGCGAATCAAGTCTGGTGGATCAAGTACGAAGCTTTTCGGGCTTAAATGGTTATTATCGAGATTCGTGGAAGGGTTTTCTCGAATCGCTACTCCGTTAACTCAGTTAACTCGGAAGGATACAAAATTTGTTTGGAGTGAAGAATGCGAGAAGAGTTTCCAAGAGCTTCAGAGGAGACTTATTTTGGCACCTGTTCTAACAATACCATCTGGTTCGGATGGATTTGTTATCTATAGCGATGTTTCGGGCAAAGGGTTATGATGTGTTCTCATGCAACGTGGGAAAGTCATAGCCTATGCCTTGCGACAACTTAAAGAATATGAGAGGAATTATCCTACTCATGATCTAGAGTCATAGCGCGATGCTTTTGCACTAAAGATCTGGAGACACTATCTTTATGGGGAGAAAGTGGAGATATACTCAGACCATAAAAGCCTTAAATATTTCTTCACTCAAAAAGAACTTAACATGCGGCAGCGACGTTGGCTCGAGCTATTGAAAGACTACGACCACACTATTCAATACCATCCCGGAAAAAGCGAACGTGGTAGCTGACGCGTTGAGTAGAAGATCATATGCAGGAACGAGTGCGATGATGTCAAGTATATGCATAGAGCCAACTTTAATAGAAAAAGTTAAGGTTGCTCAAGCCACCGACCCGGAGCTGATGCATATGAAGAAGAAAGTACAAGAAGGTGCTATTCCGGAAGCGAGAATTGATGAAGAAGGAATACTTCGAGTCCACTCTAGACTTTGTGTTCCTAACGATTCTGATTTGAAGTACAAGATCATGATGGAGGCACACAATACACCATTTGCAATCCATCCTGGAAGTACCAAAATGTATCGTGATCTTCGACATACATTTTGGTGGAACAATATGAAGAGAGAGATTGCAAAGTTTATCTCAACGTGTTTAACTTGTCAACGTGTAAAGGCGGAGCATCAAGTGCCTAAGGGACCATTGAAACCACTTGAGATTCCGAAATGGAAGTGGGAACACATTACCATGGATTTCAAGCATGGGTCTTCCCACGGCTTCTCAAGGCATCAATGCCATTTGGGTTATTGTTGATAGATTAACCAAGTCTCGCTTATTTCTTGCCGACATCGGAGACTTATTCCCTTGAACGCCTTGCTCAAATGTATGTAAATGAGATTGTGAGATTGCATGGCATGCCAAGATCTATAGTTTTGGATCGTGACCCAAGATTCACTTCAAGATTTTGGGTTAGCATGCAAAAAGCTATGGGTACGAATTTACGATTCTGGCCTCGCATACCATCCTCAAACTGGACGGACAATCGAGAGGACTATTCAAACTCTTGAAGATTTATTAAGACTCGTGGTCCTAGACTTCAAGGGCGGTTGGATAAGTATTTACCATTGGTGGAATTCTCCTACAACAACAGTTATCAGGCAAGTATAGGTGTGGCTCCATTTGAAGCATTATATGGACGAAAGTGTCGCTTTCAAAGATGTTGGGACGAGGTGGGTGAAGCAACATTTTTGGGACCCGAAATTAGACGTATGACTACCGAAAAGATCCAAATGATTCGACAACGTATACAAACGGCACAAGATCGACAAAAGAGTTATGCGGATCTTCATCGAAAGGACGTGGAATTTAGTATAGGGGATCATGTATTATTGCGAGTTGCTCCATGGAAGGGAGTTACAAGATTTGGGAAGAGAGGAAAGCTCAATCCACGATTTATTGGTCCATTTCAAATTCTTGACCGAGTAGGAAATGTAGCCTATAGACTCGCGTTACCTCCAAGTATGTCTCGTGTTCATAATGTGTTTCACATATCTCAGATTTCAGAAATATGTGAAAGACCGTAACCACGTTATTGAGTTAGAACCGACGAGATAGCCAAGACTTAACGTATGAGGAAGTACTGTCAAGATCTTGGATAGGAAAGAGCATGTCCTACGCACGAAGGTCATACCACAAGTTAAAGTCTTGTGGAGGAACCATGCTATAGAGGAAATGACCTGGGAGTTGGAAACGGAAATGAAAGCGAGGTATCCTCACCTTTTCAAACACAGTATCGTATGTCAATTTCGAGGACGAAATTTCATAAGGAGGGAGGTTGTAACACCCAAATAATTAATAAATAAAATTTAATTTCCTCTAATTATTATTTTGAAATAGAAGGGTTGATGTGATTAATGTGGATAGTTATGGGTAAAATACGCAAATATTTCAAAATAAGCAAGTGGTTATAAAATATTCATTGTTGTTTGGAATATTCGTTTGGTCGTGGAATATTCGTCTTCGTCGGGGAATATTCGCATTTACGCAGCCAAGTAGCGACCATGTGTGGGCCCCATAACGGCGAAAGCGATGGAGGAAGAAAACGACAAATATAAGTTGTTTAAAAATAACAGGCGTAGTTATTACTGCTTACACCGTTGGAATACCCTTGTATGTTAAAACACAAGAATATCGTTGTTGCACAAGAAGACACCAGTATTGCACCAGTTATTGACTCTTACGTAAGAAGGCACTACTCAATAATGGTTACGATAAATTACCGCTCAAAGATTTTATTGGTTCAATAATTGTTGCGTTGATATTTTATATTCTTTGTTGTTTCAATAATTGTCATTACACAATTTTTCATTATCGAAAGCAATAATTCATATTATTTGAATAATATTATTAGATAACATTATTGGCAATGTCTAGAAAGTTCTCGTCTAAGGAGAGGTTTGGTCACCTAATTGCGCGCAAAGAAAGAGAAATTCTTATTGAAAGCCCCTCTTCCCTGAACCGCCTCGTTGTCAATAATGTGATTACATAATATTATTTGTGAATAATTAATTATTGATTTATATGATGAGGAAAATATTGATTTTATGTGGATATAGATGGAGAAAATTTTTAATGTGACAATTGTTGAAAATTAATATTTTATCTTTTTCGATAAAATAATTCATTTAAATATATTATTATATTTTAATAATATAATAATGGTGATATTTTTACAATGAATGTGGGATATATGAGTATACGAGGAGAAAGAGTATTTTTGTTGCAATAAATGTTTAAAACATGTTAAACATGTCAATTGGACCCCATTTATTAGACCGAAATTTGATTATAGCCTCTAAAATCACCCGCTTGTGGATTTCTTTTGTCAATTTACGCTTGGAATTTGGAAAAACTTTCTTCCGCAAAGTTGTAGAGAATTAAATTTCCTATAAAAACACGCGAGATTCAAATTTTCTGACAAAAGGGCTATTTATTGTGAATTATTGAAGTTCCGAAGTTCCGAAATAATTGATTTTTGGAAGTTTTAAATATTTATATTAACAAAAACGTTTTTTACATTTGTAAGCCTCATGAATCACATATTAAGTTGCTGAAATTAGAAGTCTATATGATGAAAATTTTAATATAAATTAATATTATATTAAATTTTACGCTTTGTGTTCTAAGCATTTTCCTATAAATAGGGTGCTTAGGTTAGAATTGAAAATCACACCGTAAACTCAAGTTTTCTCTCTATATTATCGAGCGTATTCTTGTGAGTATTTTGAGTATACTTTGAGTATTGCTATACGGTGAAAGTTCAAGTTATAGCCTATATCCGATATTCCAGCTTAAATCTTTTTTCCGAGGTAAGGGATATTATTTTTTTTGTAATGATATTATTTCTTCAATATCATTATGCTGAAATATTGATCTGAAGTTTTTATCAAATTTGGAACTTTTGGTGTCAGAGTTATTATTCACGTATACGACACTATTCACGTATACGGTACTATTCACGAATACGACACTATTCATCGAAAAATAAAAAAAATTTTTTGGTCCAAAATATCTATTCTGGATACTAGCTTTGATTGTATCCATGTTTTGATCATTCTTGAATTTTACACCACTATGATTATTTTTGAGGTATTTTTGGACGTGGATAAAACAAAGTACGAATCCTTAATCCTTAATCCTTGTCATTTTGTTTCACCGGATTCGCTTTAAAAAATATTTTTCATCATCCTCGGTCTTAAATGATGATATTATTGAATATCTTTGGCCCGTGATGCAAAGATGAATGATTTATGATGAATATCTTTGGCCCGTAGTGCAAAGATGAATGATTTATGATGAATATCTTTGGCCCGTAGTGCAAAGATGAATGATTTCTGATGAATATCTTTGGCCCGTAGTGCAAAGATGAACAGGTGTTTAGATGAACATGACCAACTGGTGAATGTCCTCGGCTCAGTAGTGCAAGGATGAATATTTGATCCCGATATATATTTTGATTGATGTTACAGGGATAAAAAAATAGACGATGAACTTTAAAATTCATACATAGAAGATAGTAGTTTGCATTCTCTACTTAACTCTTCTAATGAATTATTATTTCCGCTGCGAATATTGATTTAAAACTTGTTGTCTATTGTATTCTATTATATTTTTCCTTGTTGAAGACTAACGATAATTTTGTTGTATATTATCTTAGTCATAATATCGCGAGCTCACCCTTTTCCTTTTTGTTCCATTTTTCTTCTCAGGAGGCGAGAATATAGCGAGTACGAGTCGGGGTATGGAATGAAAGTTCTAGGGAGAGTTGTTTAGTAGTCCTCACCATTGTTGTAAAATAATGTATCAATAATTATGATGAGGATTTATTTGTATGTGGATATTGTCTAGATGGCAATATCTGTATTTAAACTCACAGTTTTACTATTGTAATAATAAAGTTGTAGTTGTTTCTGTACCGTGTATTGACAACTCAAAATGGGTGATGTAGACCTATTTTGGGGGTGTCATATAAACTGTGTTTGTATTCAGATGTTGTAAATAGGGCTCGGTTATTGGAGCGCGATAATGAGTCAACCCAACCAAGAGAGAGCAGTCGACAAATCGATAATACTAGTGGTAGCAGTCATCGAAGCGGTGACAACAAACGTGGAGGGAATCAACATGCCAGAAATGGTAACCACTTCGGTGGTAATCACGACCAAGATAATAGAAGTGGAAATTTTAAGAAGAGGAAATTCAATAATGATGGAAAGACGTCAGCACCAACACCTGTTGTTAAGGAAGGAGAATGACCGTCGGTCGTATGTTACAAATGCGGATGGGAGGGAATCATCAGTCCAAACTATACGCAACAGTCCAAAACATGTTATAATTATGGAAGAGAAGGTCACCTAGCCCAATTTTGTCATGCACCAAAGTCAAGTCCAGCTGGGATGGAGGCATCAAAGGTCGTCCCAGAGAAGAAAAAGTCGGTAGTTAAAGGGAGAACGTGTGACAACCCGATATTTTCTATAAAAATAATTAAGAAATTTTGCGTATAAATTTTTTTTTTTAAATAATATATGAAGTGACAATTAGAATTTATATAATAAATATTTTATTATATGAATTGTTCAGAATATTTAAATCAAGTATTTTAACTTGATATGCGAAAGATAAGTCAGATATGGAATCCAAACCCTGAATTTGGGATTGTGATTAAGAGATGAGAATAGCAATATTATATTATTTATATAATGATTTTACAGTACCATAAATATGTACTGTGTATGTGCGGACAGATAAAGTTGAGCAATTACGGTCAATTAGGTCATAACATAGTACTGTGCTGTGAAACCCTAATTATTAAACTCAGTTATGAGAGTAGTGACTGTGTTATATGAAGTTACTGTGTATAAGAATGTTAGAAGAAATCCTAATTACTGTTTTTACGCCGATAATTAGGACAAACCCTAATTATTATAACCTTAACCGGTTGAATTTAGAGACCGTAATGACTGTGTTAGTAACATACACTGATAATTAGAGAACCCTAATGGTCAATTAGAAACCCTAATTGATAACGTTAAGAAACCCTAATTTTCTATTAGAAACCCTAATTTTAATTTATTGTGTTTAATTAAAGATTTTATTGTACAATTATTTTAAATTGTCAAAACTTAGAAATTATTTGGGAAAGTGTAAGATATACAATCTAATGATTAAATCCTAGATTTAATTACCTTGGACAAGAATGCCCTTGAGGTTATAAGGAAAATTACCAAAATGCCCTTTTTGGTCTTATTAGTGTATTATTAGTTACATTGTTGCTAGAATCTTTGCAAGAGCTAGCCACCCACTTTATTCTAGAATCTACCATGGCACTATACCATTACCCATCAATAATCGCATTTCATTGATTGATTCAATCAATTATATAATTAAGGGAGAGAATTAAGCATTTTGTACACTAGAATTTTACAAACTCTCAAACCAAACTCTCTCAAGCTCTTAGCTCCGAAAATCTCTTGCTTATACACTCCTAAACACAGCCCCACGAACACAAACAACAAATCATAAGCCAAAATCAGAAAATCAAAGCTTAGAAAAGGTATAAACTCTAGCTTGATTTTTTCTCAAAATTTTTGGTGTTAGATGTTATGTTTAAATGTTAGAACATGTTGATTATAGTGTCTAAGGATGATCTGGGTTGCTTGATGTTGATTCCATAACATTTAGAAGCTCGGATTTGAAGATTCCAAAAATCTGGAAATTTTGTAAACTGTGATTTTTTGGCAAATGTCAAGCCTTATATCTCTGTGATCTTTAATGTGTTTTGTGTTCTAAAAGTTTTTATGTGTATCTTGTTATGTGGTATTTAATCTCCAAAAGGAATCAGGTCCATATCTATTGTGTATTAAAAGTTATTTAAGGTCAAAGTCCATTGATCGGCATTGACCGGACAATTTCTGGGCAGCCCAGAATTTTCTAAGTGTTGATTTTTCTGACAAGGTTTGACCATACTTTAGCTGCTTGATTTCTTATTTTTATGATAGTTTTAAGTGATATATCTGTAGTCCTACATGTCTTCTACAACCTGAAACTTATAGATCACAAAAACAAAGTTCATGTGTTGCGAGTTATGAAGATCACAAGTTGCCATCTTGAGCTGTTCTTCACCCAGAAAATGAAGAACAACCTCTGACAGCTACTTTAAAGGCTTAGATCTCGTTGGTATGATGTTTTTTTGCCATGTTTCTTGTTGTATCGTGTATTCTTACATTAGTATTACAAGATCCAAGTTATATCTTGCCCAGAAACTTCATAGATTAAGATTTATTCATGGTCAAAGTAACTTCTACTTCGCTCATCGACTATGAAAGATCTGAGCTTGAGGAAGAACAAATTATATATGCGACGCTTATGTCATATAGGCCCTAATGCGACAGTTTATTTATGAAATTAATTATTTTAATTAAATAATTACAAAAATTAGATTTAAATTATTAAAATACAAAATAAATTATTAAAAATTATTTTAAAGTCCAAAAAATAGTTTTTAATTATTTTAAGTATATTTCATAAATATTTAATATTTTTGGAATATAAAGGTATTTATTTATTTAATTATAATATTAAATAAATGATTTAAAAATAGTTTTAATTCATGAAAAATCATGAAAAATTATATTATGGTATAAGAAAATATTTGAAGTTATTTTCCATGACTTTTAATATTTTGTGATGAATTTCATTAATTAATTATATATTAATGATATTAAAGTTATTTATTGATTATATTAAATAATTAGTTTAAAAATGATTTTAATATTTTAAAAATTATTTTAAATGAAAATAAAGTGTTTAAAGATATTTTAAGTTATAAAATATAACTTTCAATATTTAGAAGATAATTTCATTAATAATTATATATTAATTATATTTAGTTAATGATTTGCGATATTTAGTTTATTTAATATTTATATTAAATAAATAGTTTAAAAATGGTTTTATTTATTTAAAAATCATTTAAAAAAGGATATTAAGGATTTAAAAATATCTTAAGTTATAATTAATGACTTTTAATATTTGGATAAATAATACAATATTATTAATAATAGTATTGTTTGATGTTTAAATCATTTAATTATGATTCCGATGTTTGAAAATGCATGATAAATTTTAATAAATGTTTTAAAAATATTTTAAGTCATTTAAAAATAAAATGACTGATATTTACAGATGTTGAGGTACAGGATAAGAATCTTAGACTCAGTATTTACCCGATAAAGCTGTCGGTACGCCGACAAATGTCAAAAATTTATCTGAACTTAGATATTTGATTGTATTAATGATCGTTTATGATATAATGACTGTTAGAGATGTGTGATAATGTGATTAGACTATGTGCTGACTGTAATAGATAGTACTATGTGTTATGATATATTGTTCTAATCGAACGAATGATCTGATTAATGATAGGTTGTGATATAAAGAGATAGAACCTAAGTTGAGATTTGTAATCTGCGAATCAGGCAAGTATCTTACCTTTGCATTTCCTTTATGCAATGGACATGAGTAAGAAGTTTCAGAATTATTCTATTCCTGTACAGATTATGTATGCTTTGATTATCAACATGTTAATTCAGATATATATATATTCTGTTCGTAAATTTCTAAATGGTTATACAAGTGTCCCCACTTGGATAATCATGGCATCTATTCACATGTTGATACACTTTTGTCAATTACCCATATATATATATATGTTGAATTACATATTATTGTTGAGCAAGATTAAAAACCTTCGGGTTTGGAACCAGACATGTATGAACATCCCTATATGGGAAAATTTTTGCGCTCAAGGCGGATAGAGTGAGCGATGAATTTCGTTCAAGTTATGTAGTATTGATCAATACAGGGTACAACGGGGCTGATCACCCTCCATGCCCGTAAGTTATGACAGTTTGCGGATGGATTTCTGCTAAACCTTTTCGAAAATGAAAAGAATGTTCATAGTATGTTTCTTAAACCCTATTCATGGGTAGAGCGAGCCAAATTTAAAGAATTTGAAAGAGAGTTGTTATGTGAATTTTTTATCAAGATGATTACTTCACAACTTTCAATTCGTTTGTAGAAGTGTTATGTAAAGAGAATACTTATATTCTTTCAGCTTATATATATAATTGCTATTACTTGCTGGGCACTCAAATGCTCATCCTTGCTTAAATTAAATGTTTTCAGTTATGTATGAGCAACCTGAAGGCTCAGGCACGAGCAAGGGGAAAGAAAAGTTGTTCGAATGAGTTTATATTATGAGTTAATGGTTATAGTTGTATTGGTATCTATTCAAGTATTGTAAGGAATGTATTTGAAGGTCACGTACCTGGGGAAGTAAACTTTGATGTATGTAAATTAAGTTCGAATGTATTATTATTTAGTATTATTCAGCTTATAGAAATGGTATCGTGAAGCACCGAGTTCGGGTTTCAAGTACTCGGATTTGGGGGCGTTACAGAGCGTTTGTCGTAACCTCCCAAAAAGTGAGGAATCCAAACGAGGTGATCACGGGTAAGCTAATCATAAACTCTAGCGAAGTCTATACCTTATTTGATACCGGTTCTACCCATTCTTTTAATTCTCCTACTTGCGCTCAACGTTTAAATTTAACTCCGGAGAAATTAGACTTTGATTTATCTGTTGAAACTCCGTTGGGAGAAACCTTCATTACATCTGTGACGCCCCAAAAATAGGTATACATCACCCATTCTGAGTCACCAAATACATGGTACATAAATAAAAAACAAACTTCTTTTATACAATACGACAACAACGTATCTTAGAGTTTTTACACGAATATTATTTCATAGACAGTATTCAAACTCAAATGAAGTCCTCATTACATTTATTATCACACTATTTTATAAAATAGTGAGGACTACTGTAGCCACCATCTCGGACCGTTACTCTGTTCCCCGACTAGTCCCAGCTACGTTCTCATTTCCTGAAGAGAACAATGAAAGCAAAAGGGTGAGCTCAACTAGCCCAGTAAGAAATATTATGACTAAGATAATGCAGAATAAATTATCATTAGCCTTCAACAGTGTTAAACTGATAAAATACAATAAACATCATGTTTAACTGCAGCGGAACAAGCAATCCATTAGAAGAGTCAAGTAGAGCATGATATCTACTATCTTCTATGATTTAAAAAGTTTTTCATCAACTTTATCGTCGAGACTCATCTTAATAAATAAACCACATCATCAAATCATCCCTGCACTACGGGCCAAGGATATTCATGTAATCATCAATGGTCATGATCATACCAATAACTGTCCATCAATGCACTATGGGCCAATGAGGACTTTTACCACATCATTTGTAACATTACGGTCATGATTATACCGAATAATTCCTGGTCATAATCATACCAATCAATAGTACATCTATGCACGTAAGCTACATATGACTTTTATCACAATATAAGCATGAGGATGATGACAATGATATACGAATTCAATTAAAAGAAAGCAAAGGATAATTTTTTAAAGATTTATAATTTAATTTATTCAGAATTCAATAATGTCCAAATTGTCAACATGATACTGCTTTGTGGAGTAAAATTCAAGAATAATATTGTATCAAAAATGATTTGGACATCAAAGAAATCAATTTTTTGTCATGAATAATTCTCCGGGTGAATCGTACTCGAGTGAATAGTACCCCATGAATAGTACTTCGAGAATAGTACCCCGTGAATAGTACTTTGTGAATAGTACTCGTGAATAGTACTTTGTGAATAGTACTTTATGAATAGTACCTGTGAATAGTACTTTGTGAATAGTATCTCGTGAATAGTACTTTGTGAATAGTACCGTATAAATGAATACTACTCATGGACAGTACTGCGACATGAAAAGCTTAAAATAACAAGAATGTGTAGAAAATATGTAATAACCGTAAAATTTAAGTCACTATATATGTATGTACATTATGGATTTTTTTTTAACCTTGTGTTACATAAGGATTTAAAATGTGACTACACATGTGAAGTGGTGCATGGGTTAATTAACATATATATTATAGTTATGGATACATACATTTATAGACTTCATTAAAAGTGAAAGCCTTGTGACCTAATTATATATTAGGTAAGACTATTAAATAACCTAAGGGTTATGGTAATACGAAAAAGTTAGTATTTTATATGTATACTAACTTAAGTGGGGAAACTTTGTATTTTAAGTGACTAATAATTCTAAACCTAATTCTTGTAAATCTAATTAGGTTATGAGATAAAAATCATATGTGTAAGTAATTAAACTTCATATGATTGGAAATGAAAGCCCTAAATTATCAAATTGGGTAACATTATTAAAATTGCTAGACTATGTTTATTATCTAGCCCAAATCAATTAAAAGAAAAGCCCAAAGGAAATAAAATACAATCCAATATTTAGCCCACTTGATTAGGGGTATTCTAGACATTTGATTAATCAAAATTGGGCATTTAAAATAAAAGCTAAATGGAGGATATTATGAGGATCCTAAGTGGAATAATTAAGCTAACTTGTCCATTAGTAGACATTATTAAACATAAGGACAATGTTGTTAAGCTCTCATTGGTTGCCACTCCATTATGCACATTTAATCATGTTTAACCTAATGGAAGTAATAATACAAAGTTTTTACGTAATGGGCAACAAAATAATTGTGGGAGGGTTATTAGTGAATCACCCACTTCATTTTGTTTTCATTCTTCCAACATCTCATTCTCTCTTCATCTTTTTCTTCTATCTTTTGCTCCCAAGCTAGCTAACTTCAAAGAGAGAAAAGAGTGAGAGGATTCGGCCATAGGAAGAAAAAAATATAGGAGTGCTAGTTGTTTATGCCCCCTAAGTTTATTAGTTACTTTGGAAAATCAAGAAGGGTAGCAACTAAGTCAAGGTATAATGTACCTTCATCTTCTTCTTTTACTTTGTTTTGCTAGCTTGAGTTTTGATGGGGTTGTGTACAACTACTCAAGATACACTAGTTCTACATATCATCATGCATGAAATTAAGTATCTTGAGTGTTAGATCAAAGACTTAGAGGAAGAAAATGAGCATATGTTCTCCAAGGGTGAAAACTCTTGTTTTTCTTCCACTAAATCTTGTGTAACTCAAGTTGTACAACTTGGAATTGTGATCCGTCAAGAGGGGGGTGCTAGATACATGAGTTATGTAGTAAACCCAAGTGGTAGATCACAAATCTAGCAAGTTTTGAAACCTTTGAGATTTTTTTTCCAAAATAGTCCACTTTATATGCTAAAGCTTTGAAACTCTAAATCAGCTACTGACTTGTTTTTCATGAGGCTGTTTCGGTCAGTTCTTTGTCTTGTAAAAATCTGGAAAAATATTACAGAGGTACCTTATGAAGTTATCTACGCGTAGGAAAAATAACGGACACGTTTCGAGTTATATATTGTGCGTAATGACTATTTCCGTAAAGGACTCCATAAAAATTATCCTACGAATATCTCACTGTGTATACACTGGAAAATTCCAAAATTTTTACAGTAGCTTCATATATGTTAAGAGAGAATACCCTGAAAATTTCAGATTTTTCTGAGTAAAACTCAATTTATGAAAAATAGAGCAAGATCCGAGTGTTTTGGACACTTTAAAAATAGTAAATCATTTTCTAAAATTCTAGAAAAATTAGAGGATCATTGTTGGTTCATATTCTGTTAAAATTCAGAAGCTAAAAATTTTTGGAATCAGTTTGCTATTTTTCCTAAAAATGATTAGGTTGTGAATAAAAGGAAATAAATAGTTAAATGATGTCTTTAATGAGAAAAATATGATTTTTATGCTTGAATGCTCATAATATATTATATCATGACTATCTTAGGGAATTTTGATAATTTATAATAATAAATATTATTTATGACCTTTTATGGATATTAAATAAGAGGTTAATAAAGGATGAACAATTAGAATAAATTGTTTGTTAATTTAATAAATCATTGGAATATTATTATAATATTAATAATATTATAATATGATGTTGTTATGTAAATAAAATATTAGATTAGAGTATTATTATTAAATAATAATATTCGAGATTAAATAAAATATTATTAAATGATTAATAATATTAGTAAAGGGATAAAATATTATTAAATGATTAATAATATTAGTAAGTGAATAAAATGTTAGTAAATAATTTAAAGTATTATTAGTGAACCAATAATACTAGAAGGTGAATTAATATTATCTAAGTTAATAATATTATGTGAATTAAAGGTAGTCGTTAATTAATAATAACACTATCTAGGCATGATAATGTTTATAAGAACTTATTGTAATTTTTAATATCTATGTGGTTACATAATCTGATGTTATGCATTGACTAATTGAAAGACTAATTATAGGTCTCTCAAAGGAAGATAATTTAAGCTGCATAGTGGATAGAAATTAATTTCGTAGAATGTAACTCTACGATCGAGGCAAGTTTCCTAACTCAACTTGAGTTATTATTTTCAAAAGCATGTTAGTGAATAATTATTGATGATTATTCACGTCTTTATTGATTATTGAAATTAGCACTTTGTGCAATCGAATTCGCTTCTACCGCCATTGAATCGTGAATTAAATTAAAGTTCTTCATTTATGAACTGTTTATGGGATAGATCTATGCTAATTGTATCAGCTAGATCAAGCATGTCTAAATTTGTTAAATTAAATGGGTTTTAAATAACTGTTCTTATTAATTGATATGGTAAGAACTCTTGACTGAGAAATGGACAAATTTGATTAAGGCATGATATCAATGTCGGATTATTAAGTGTTTATGCATAAATCACGGGGTATGAAAGGCTGATCCCCTTGAATACCAAAACTTATTAAAAGGTCCAGTTTAAATCACTGAGCACCTTGGAAAATGTTCATGGTTATTCAAAACCACTCAGTTCATGTTATTCAATTATCGAATATTCAATTGTTGATTATTAATTCATGTTCCTCCACAATCTTATATTATTGTTGAACATTGAAGGAAATATTTCTTTCTAAGTCATGATATATATCCTTTGTCTTTATAAACTTGTGAAGCAAATTAGTTGCTTACTCTTGCTATATCATGACCTCTATTTTCAGCTAAGCCCGAAGGATCTAACGTGAAGGACAAGGGCAAGGGCAAGATCCAGGAGTAATTTTAGAATGAATGTTAAATTAGTTATTATCTAATGGAATTTCTTAAGTAAACTATTTGTATTATAAATGGTGTATTTAAAGTTAAGGTTATGGAGACCTTGGGACCATATTATGAGACCTTATTATAATGAACAATGTATGTTTATTATTTCAAAATAGTTATAGAATTCTTATGATGATGATAGGATCGTGAGCACTGAATCTGAGGTTAGAGAACCTGGATTTGGGGGCGTCACAAAATATCCTTGTGAAACGATACTAGATGAAGCGCAAATTTCAAGGATATTATACTAATTTCACGGAGTATAAGAAGCAATACTTTAACAAATTGAGGGTATAATAAGGAATACGAGACAAAATAATATTACTCACATACTACAGATTATGAAAGAAAATATTATTCCTATGAATACTGAACAAAAATAATATCCCTTACCTCAGAAGAAGACTTGATACTTGAATAGTGAAGTAACAGACTTCTCTTCTTCTTTCTCTCTATAGCTTCTCTCTCTATAATTGCTCTTGTGAGTCTTAGTGAATTGGTGAGAATGAAAGAAGAATGAGCTTCTATTTATAGGAAAACATAGTTTCGATAATTGCACGTTTTGGGGCTCAAAATATTATAGTATAATACCTTCATCTTTTCTTTCATTTTTAATTTAGTCCTACAAGTATTATCAAACTTGCACCACCTCCCCTAATAGTACATCATGTGAATCAATAGTACATTCATGTGAATAAATAGTTCTTTACTTGTGAAAAAAATAATTACAGTATAGTACCTTCATCTATAACTCCATTTTAAATTTAGTCATGCAAGTATTATCAATCTTGCGCCACCTCCCCTAATAGTACATGCATATGAATCAATACTACACACATGTGAACAAATAGTTATAAGCATGTGAATTAATAGCAATTAATTACTCATTTATCCGATTAATTACCCGATTAGTCAATATAACCTCCAGACATCAATTATCATCAGAATAGATGTCGATTTCCACTAATACTAATAATCTCCACACAAACATGAACTTATTCATCATTAATATTATAACTCACAATATTTAACAACCAGATCATTCCCAGGAAAGAGGGGGCTTTCCGATAAAGATTTCTCCCTATTGGCGAGCAATTAAGTGACCAAACCTCTCCTTAACAGAACTTTCTAGACATTGTCAATATTGCAAATAATAATATGAATAACTTTGTCGTCTCAATTATTGATTTAATAATAATAAATATTATGCAGATGATACTGTGACAATAATTGAATCAATAATATGAGAGATATTATGCAATTCTTTATCGTAGCAATAATTGAGTATAATTGAGTGACTTCTCACATAAACATCAATAATCAATACCGTAATACTATGCAACCACACGTACATCGTTCTTTTACCACCTGTTAGTTCAATGCTTTAACGGTAAAACTTTCACCGTTATTTTTATAAAAGATAATTCGTCATGCTTTTCTAACTACGACAATACTTACATTATGGGGTCCACTAATGATTTGTCTTAGTCAATGCGAATATTCCCTGTTAAAATGAATATTCCCCGACCAATCGAATATTATATAACCACTTGTTTACTTTACAAAATTTTTAAATATTACCCACAACTATAACATTATATCAAATCCACACCATAATATTCAAAAATATATTTCAAGAAAAATTATTCTTTATTCATAAAAGTTGGGGTCTTACAACATCCACTATTTATAAGTCTTGTTTGATTCAAATCGGTAATCGCACGTTACCTGTCGATATTATCTCTTTGAAAATACTTGCATTTGATGTGATTTTAGGGATTGATTGGTTAACTACTCATCATGCTAAAGTCGATTGTTTTCGTAAGGTTGTTAGCTTTCATATTCCTAAACAACCTATTATGCGAATTCAAGCAACCAAACCACTAAAGTCAATCACTGTCATATCAAGCCATAAAGTTATTCGTTTATTGAAAAACGGATGCCAAACTTTCTTAGCCCATACGAGGAAGAAGTTTAAATGTATAAGTTTCTCGCATCGGTAAGAAATGAGCAGACTTGGTCAATCTATCAACAATGACCCAAATCACATCTATGCCTTGAGAAACCTTGGGAAGACCAGTAACGAAATCAATGATAATTGATAAGTGGGTTTTATACCTACTTATAGAGTACCAATTCATGCGAACTATGCCCATCTCAAGTATATTTTAGTATGTTTTAGCTGCATTTCATGTTAGTTTGCATTGCATATACTTAAAACTCCTTTTGGTGAATAAGTACAGGAATCAGCCTAATTTGGTGGTATTATAGGGCACGAGGCTAATGGACGTATGAGGCGAGGCAAAAGCTGGGATATGCTTGGATGAGGATTGAGAGGAGTATGGATGGACAAGCATGGATGGACATAGGACATTTCAGTAGCAGTAGCAACAATGCAGAACCAAACTCAGGAGCAACACAAGAATGCATCAACTGCAAGCGGTCGTCCAATCCTGACTTAACACCTGTTCAGGATAACATAAACGGGAGAGGTTGGAAAGCGAGTGTTCGTAGAAATTTACAAGCACTGTTAGAAAGTACGACATCTAATATGGAAGCCGAGGTACAAGGAGAAGAGCAAAGAGAGGAGCATAGGGCTCTGAAGGAATATTCCATACCCAATATTAATGGACTACAGTCCAGCATCGTCAGACCAGCGATAGCAGCCAATACATTCGAGATAAAAATAGGCACTATTTAGATGGTACAGAATTCGGTGCAATTTGGGGGTGCCGCTACAGATGATCCGAATGAACACCTGTTGAGTTTCATCGAAATCTGTGATACATTCAGATACAACGGTGTGATGGAGGATGCTATCAGACTTAGACTATTCCCATTCTCATTGAGGGATAAAGCAAGAAGTTGGCTTCATTCTTTGTCGGTAGGATCTATTACTACATGGGAGGATTTAGCATAGAAGTTCTTAGCTAAGTTCTTCCCGATGGCTAAGACTGCAAAGATGAGGACATCGATCTCTCAGTTTGAGCAACAACAGGGTGAGTCCTTATATGAAGCATGGGAGAGATATAAAGAAATGCTGAGGAAGTGTCCACATCACGGTATGCCAGGTTGGATGGTGATCAACACGTTCTATAATGGATTGGGATGACAATCGAGACCGATTGTAGATGCAGCCGCTGGAGGGGCATTATGGGCAAAAAGCTATGAAGAAGCCTATAACCTTATCGAGACAATGGCATCGAACGATTTTCAGAATCCTACATCTCGGATGCCACAACCCAAAGTTGCAGGTGTGTTGGAGGTAGATGCTATTACTCAGTTGTCAGCACAGATGGCAGCCATGGAAAAAAAGATAGATACGTTGGTAGAAGGTAAAACAAAGACGGTTGCCTTCGTATGTGAGATTTGTGTGGGGTCACACTCGACGGATCAATGTGCTATCAGCTCAGAATCAGTGTAGTATGTGAACAACTACAGAAAAGACCAAGGTCAGTTTCAGAACACATACCACCCCAACAACCGAAATCATCCAAACTATAGTTGGTCAAATAACCAAGGGACTCAGCAGAATCAGTTTCAATCAAATAATCAGTTTCAATCATAACCAGCGCAGCCGCAGTTTAATCCTAGACCACCTTTTCCGCCGGGATTTTCTCAACAACAACAACAACATCATACTCCAGCTACACCTCAGCAAGAAAAGAAATCAGAAATGGAGGAGATGATGATGAAATACATGGAAAATACAGAGGTCTTTATCAAAAGCCAAGCAGTGGCTATTAAGAATCTAGAAACTCAAATGGGGCAGATGGCGAACATGCTTACCAACAGGGCCCAGGGTTCATTGCCAAGCAATACAGAGACAAATCCAAGAAGAGACGGGAAGGAACAATGTCAAGCTATCACATTGAGATCTGGGAAAGATTTATCAGGTACTGCAAGTCACGCACCCGCGCGAGATTGCACTAAGGAGGCCACGCGGTCGCTCAAGGTAGAGGAGCCAGCTACTGAGAAAGAAAATTTAGAAAAAGCTGAGGGTCAGCAGGAAGAGAAAGATAGAGCAGATCCAGAGGAGATGTTTAAGAGTTCAATACCACCAATGCATACTCAAGTTCCGTATCCGTAGAGATTAAATAAGAAAAGGGAAGATAAACAGTTCAGTAAATTCTTGGAGGTAATCAAAAAGCTGCAGATCAACATACCGTTCTCCAAGGCATTGGAACAAATACCAAGCTATGCAAAGTTTATGAAGGGTATACTATCAAGGAAAAGAAGATTAGAGGAATTTGAGACAGTAGCCTTGACAGAAGAATGCGGTCAAGATTTCAAAGAAGGTTACCTCCGAAGTTGAAAGATCCGGCGGTTTCACAATCCACGTACAATCGGAAGATGAATTTTGAAAAATGTTTGTGTGATCTTGGTGCGAGCATAAATTTGATGCCATTATCATTGTTCAATCAATTGGGATTGCCGGCTCCAAAGCCGACAAACATTGCATTACAGTTAGCTGATAGATCCATCACGTATCCACGGGGACTTGTTGAAGATGTTTTGGTAAAGGTGGACAAATTTATCTTTCCGGCTGACTTCATCATTTTGGATTACACGAAAGATAAAAGTAGACCAATTATACTGGGGAGACCATTCTTAGCCACAGGCAGGACTTCGATAGATGTGCAAAAAAGGGAACTCACGATGCGTGTACATGATCAGGAGGTGACCTTTAATGTCTTTAAGGCAATGAAGTTCCTAACAGATGAAGAAGAATGCTTCCGGGTTGATGTGGTGAATTGGGTTCTAAATGATGAAGTGCAGAGTATAGTGGATTGTGAACCACTACGTAGCATCATTGCTGAAAATTCAGATGTGAGTGATGCAGAATTAGATAAATTCGTTCAATATCTGGATACAACTCCACAGTATGGAACCAGTGCAGTAGTTGATAAGTTTCCGGATAAGCATCTTAAGGTGAACGATACGAGATTGACGAGTGATTCTGATGGTGAGGTGGATAGAAAGATAATCACCTCGATTCTATCTGCGACATGAAACTTAGAGATAGTCAAACTAATTGACTATAACTTAGCGCTGGATGGGAGGCAACCCATTATTTCTATCTCCATTGATTTTTTTTTCTAGTTATTCATTTTGGATTATTTAGTAGTTATATCGAATTCATCTTTAATAGGATATTAGATTTTCATGTTTAAGTGTGTAACAAGAATTGCTTTGCAAATATTTGCAAAATGTAAGCATTATGTGGCCACTAATTAATGCCTTAAAAAGGTGAATTAATGTCTAAGCAGGAACCATCATTAGACAGCATTACTAATAGGCAGAGTGGAAGTGAACTTTAGCATTGCGAGATATCGTGGATCGCATGTGCACATGCTGACCTATGTAGTACAAACTCATCGCGCCGTAGCGTCAAGTCAATTAGGACAACAGTACATTCTGCAAGTCTCGCGCTCGCGCGCCCATCCCAGTACAAACGCGTGCGGCCGCTTGCGACACCGGACTAAGACAAACTCAAATGTTTTAAAAACGTGTTGGAGCTAAGTGGGACTCTCATTTGAAATCAAAACAGATGCACGATCCTCTCAATCTCCACAACTCACGTCTCTATCTCTCTATCAGTTACAAATTTAAGCCGTACATCTCTCAATTACTTAGCCACGATTCTCTCCATGTTCAAAGTCCATATCTCCTCAACTTCTCCAAGTGTAATATAAAGCTAGGGTTCTTGATTTGGGTTGCAGAAACGAGTATTGGGGGTTATCAATTCTTCAGCTTTTCTTCATTCTCCATCATATAATCTGTGCAATCTCTATCAACTACAAATGGGGCCTAAGCGAGCACGTTCTATTGCGTCGTCTTCTTCATCCTCTTCGGGCAGCCTAGGGGCGGATATTGTTGACCACACCAAGTTTCTCAACTTGGAGGCTCAGTAGGTGTATTACCGAATCGTGGCAAAGACTTTCGTCAAAGAGCGCGGTTTCAAGCCGGAAGGGTAGGACGGTCAGTTGTGCGCAATGATTCTAGAGAGAGGCTGGGGTGGATTGACTGCTACTCCGACGCCCATTCCAATGGGCATAGTCCGGGAGTTTTATGCCAACGCTAAGGTCACCATGAGCGGTATATCTTTGGTTTGCAGTGTCGAGACCCCGTGCAATCCGTACCATTTTTGGCATTACCGATACACCGCCAACGGGGGCTGCTAATTGGGTCACCGGTGCACATTCGGAGACGGACATGGAATTGGTTATTGTTGAATTGTGCGTGCCTGACACGAAATGGACTTATAAAGTCGGCACGAATCAACCTCGCATATTCCCAGCCGTTTCCCTAAACCGATATGCAAAGGCATGGAATCTGTTCGTATGTGCCAAGCTAGTGCCTTCCTCCCATCAGCACGAAATAACAGCGGAGAGGGCACTTATTCTGTGGGGCATAATCACCGGGAAGTACATTGACATTGGTCATCTCATTCATGAGAATATGTTGCGCTATCTGCGGGGAGGCACCATTGGAAGCATTCCACACGCATTAGTGGTTGCTATGCTATGTGCTGATCAAGGATGCAACTGGGGAAACGAACAAATGCAATACCCAAGCCAGGACATAACCCATGCCACAATTGAAAATATTGAAGATTGGGCATGAGGTGTACCACACCTACGCGGACTAGGATTCATCCTTTAGCCCACTTTTCCAGAGCCACCACAATGACCTCTGCGGCAGCGGATGAGGCCGCCCGATCCACGCGTCGACGCGCTTGACGTGCCACCCATGGCGATCGCCAGCTCCGAAGGTTGGAGCGAAAAGTCGATGCCATATACGATAATTTGGGCACATTTGCGATGGGACTCACAAGGGCCTTGGCTGAAGCTTTTGTGCAACAAGGAACAACACTAGAATGGCCTCAGTTCGGAACCGCATCACCATATCCACCACCAGATTCACCACCCGAGGAGGGTGGCACCACTGATAATTAGGGGAGTTTTTCGTACCCTTTACCTTCATTCAATGGGGCATTGAATATTATAAGTTTGGGGGTATTGGGGAGTTGTGTAGTTGCATGTAGATGATTAGTTAATTTTTTTTAGTTCTTACATATTTAGTTAAATTGTTGCATCATATAGTTTATTTTTGCATATATATTTGCATGTCATGTTTAGTTTGCATATCTCACAGTTCTTGCCATATAGAAATTTTTGTCTAGCTAATGATGATAGTGAATTTTTTTAAATGACTCTTGAGTATTTTGGATAATATGAGCTGAGATATAATGTTTTACACAATGCAATTCATAATGCTGTTTAAATGTTTTCGGTTTGCACAAATGTGTTCACATCACTTGTAGGTATAAAAAGCATGTGTTGCAGTGCTCGATAGAAAAATGAAGTTTTAAAAAGGGAAATATATGAAAAGTGAGTATAGACTGTATAAAACATTGATCTTTAAACTTTGGGAAAACATGGGTATCTGTGTATAAAAAAAAAGGAAAAAGAATAGTAGCAATAACGTGGCTAGTCTTATTTCGGGGCCCTGGCTACTTGAGTAAGTATGCCCCAGGGGATTGTCTCTACACCTAACGCTCTAACGTCTTTCATGGTCTAGGAGTCGTTGGTCGAAAGCTCGCTAAGGGGTAGCAGCGTGCCTAATGGAGTAAGACATTGCACAATCATGTAAAAAAAAAGAGAAAAGAAAAAGAAAAGAAAAATAGCAATAAACAATGCGGGAAAGTGCGAAAGTCGCCCTCGTGAGTAGAAATAAAGTAGTTAAGCCCATTGTTGAACCTTAGTTTATTTTAAGATGTTGGAATAGTATTGGTTGCATATATATACATAAGGCTTGATTTAAGCTATAATTTTTTGTTTTGAGCAATATAGCATGAGTATTCTGTGCCTAAATCAAGTTTTGGCGAACACAACACACACACACAGCATCTCTATAGCATTTGTGAATTATCTGAGTGTATGACATTATGCCTACAGTTTGGTTTGAATCTGTATTCTTGAATCTAGAAAAATTCGCTGAGGTATTTTGGACTGAATTTCTATGATAGTTGGGACAATGTGAGATTAATTGCATCATAATTTAGTTGCATAGTAATCTAGCTGCATTTTCATTGTTCATTAGTATGCATTACTTGAGGGCAAGCAACAGTTCAAGTTTGGGGGTATTTGATAAGTGGGTTTTATACCTACTTATGGAGTACCAATTCATGCGAACTATGCCCATCTCAAGTACATTTTAGTATGTTTTAGCTGCATTTGGTGTTAGTTTGCATTGCATATACTTAAAACTCCTTTTGGTGAATAAGTGTAGGAATCAGCCTAATTTGGTGGCACGAGGCTAATGGACGCATGAGGCGAGGCAAAAGCTGGGATATGCATGGATGAGGATTGAGAGGAGCATGGATGGACAAACATGGATGAACGTAGGACATTTTAGTAGCAGCAGCAACAATGCAGAACCAAACTCAGGAGCAACACAAGAATGCATCAACTGCAAAGTCGCCATGCAGCAGAAGAGCTTGAGAGCCCACGCCAGCGACCCAACCGCATAAATGGTACCTACTACAAGTTCATGTGCTAGATGAGCATGACAAGCCTAGGGAACGCGCGCCCACGTACGAGCTCGACTGGACATCTTAACTTCATCGCAAGTCTCGCACCATGAAGAGAAAGTTTCAGTGGTGTGCCGAGGCCGCACGCGAGGCTGAAGTCATTGATTTGTTTTATTTTATTTTCCAATTAAAATGGTTGTAATTGATTTAAAAACGATATCTGACTGGTGTCAGACATATCTTTGATATCTTTAGTCGTATTTTACACATTGAAATTAGGGTTTACTCTCTGGGAGAGATTCCAACGGAAACGGATTTTAATATGTAGTTTGATTGCATGTTTGAATGCTGGATTGTTTTACATATCATATGGGATGTCTATCATGATTGTTTTGCATGTATGAATGCTTGATCACCATTCGTTTCAGTACTTGTATGGAATTGACAATGAACATGCAAGTATGGATTGTAATCATGATAGTATACATATATGGGGCTATTTTATATGGCTTGTGTATTTCGTGAACCAGATAAACATATACTGTTTCACCGTATAAGTTAGAATAAGGGCTTGAGCTTAAATTCAATATAGTTACAATTTCACATAGATATATAGTGATTTTGGTTATATTGATGATTACATAGAGTCTATCATCTGTGGATGCTGTGTAAGTAGGTCTTAGTGCATTGAAAAATGACTATAACTCTTTTAGTGCTCTTGGCTACTTTCTTGTGATATGTGAACAAGTCATGCATGATAGTGGCGATTGAATGAAATATTAAATAAAGTTAGGATCTCATTATTTCCAGATTTGATTTATTCCGTCATTATTATTGTTTTAGTTGTTATTTGCAATTCGAGAACAAAACAATTTTAGTCATTAGTTTGAGCATATAAATATAGTGATTTAAATTAAACAACTTTCTCTGTGGGATCGATACTTTACTTGCTGTATATTGCTTGTTGACACATGTATGCTTGCATGAGTTAGAGCTCTTTTGTTAAGACTTAAGACTAAAAAAGAGGCAACAGTAATGTGTTCCCACTTCCATTCTGGAATTTCAAGTGGTTGCAATGGACCTTTTGGCACTTGATGCTCTGCCTTGACTCGTTGACAAGTTAGACACCTTGAGATAAACTCTGCTATCTCTCTCTTCATATTGCTCCACCAAAATGTATGTCGAAGATCACGATACATTTTGGTACTCCCATGATGGATTACAAACGGTGTGTTGTGCGCCTCCATTATGATTTTATACTTCAAGTCAGAATCGTTAGGAACACAAAGTCTAGAGTTGACTCAAAGTATTCCTTATTCATCGATTCTTGCTTCTGGAATAGCACCTTCTTGCACTTTCTTCCTCATACGCATGAGCTCCGTGTCCGCAGCTTTGAGCGACTTTAACTTTATCGATTAAAGTCGGTTTCTACTCAGATATTCGCCATCATCACATGGGTCCTGAGTCTTTAACTCTATCTCCATCCTTTGTAAGTCATACAAAATGGGCCTTTATGCGTTGACAATATCGCACTCATACCAGCATATGATCTTCTACTCAATGCGTCAGCTACTACGTTCGCTTTTCCAGATGGTATTGAATGGTATGATCGTAATCTTTCAATAGCTCAAGCCATCGTCGTTGCCGCATATTGAGTTCCTTTTGAGTGAAGAAATATTTGAGGCTTTTATGATCCATATAGATCTCCACCTTATCTCCATACAGGTAATGCCTCTAAATCTTAAGCGCAAAAACGATAGCTGCCAACTCTAGATCATGAGTAGGATAATTCCTCTCATATTTTTTGAGTTGTCGTGAGGCATAGGCTATGTCTTTCCCATGTTGCATGAGAACATATCTTAACCCTTTGCCTGAAGCATCACTGTATATGACAAATCCCTCCGAACCAGCTGGTATTGTCAGAACAGGTGCTGAAATGAGCCTCCTCTTGAGTTCTTAAAAAATTTTCTCACATTCCTCGCTCCAACCGAATTTTGTATCTTTTTGAGTTAGCTGAGTTAATGGAGTAGCGATTCGAGAAAATCCTTCCACGAACCTCCGATAATAACCAGCTAAGCCCAAAACACTACGTACTTCGGTCACTGACTTAGGTTGCTCCCAGCTTTGATTTGCTTCAATCTTTGCCGGGTCAACAGATATTCTGTGATTTGATATCACATGCCCAAGGAATGCTACTTCCTCAAGCCAGAACTCGCATTTCTTCAACTTGGCATATAACTTGTTTTCACGAAGCTTTTGGAGTATCAGCCTCAAGTGTTGCTTATGATCTTCACGGCTTTTGGAGTAAATGAGGATGTCATCAATAAAGACGACCACAAAGTGATCCAAATATTCCTTGAATACTCGGTTCATCATATCCATGAAGGCAGCAGGAGCATTAGTCAATCCAAAAGACATAACTAGGAATTCGTAATGCCCATACCGAGTTCTGAAAGCAGTCTTTGGAATGTCATCAATTTTAATCTTCAACTGATGATATCCAAAATGAAAATCGATCTTTGAAAAGAATTTGGCGCCTTGCAACTGGTCAAACAGGTCATCAATGCGAGGAAACCTATTTTTGACGATGACATGATTCAACTCCCGATAATCAATACAAAGTCGCATACTTCCATTGTGACACCCCCAAATCCGGGTACTTCAATTCCACGGGATTTGGTGTTCACTGTACAAATATCATCTATCTATCTACCCATAAAAATGCAAGCCATGCAATAGATAGAATAAAAATCTTCCCCTTAAGGGTTATAACATCTAAATAATAATAATACAATCCCAGGTTAAACTAACCTTAAACATCTGTGCGGAATCATAAACAAATAAGTCTTAACAACATCATTAACTCAAGTCTTAAATATGAATACATCATCTAATAAAATAACAAGTCTTCATCACTTGCTAACTTTGCCCATGCCCTTACTAGTGGAAGGTTCATCAGTTCTTTCGTTCTTAACTACAATGTTATTATTAAGCAAGAGTGAGCACTATTACCCACAAGTATAATAATGAAATAACAGTATAATAACATGCGAATAAATCAAAGACATCTGAATGAAAGCTCAACTTTTGAATCAAGAATTAATAACAAGAATCAAAAGAATTCTGAGGGTCCTAAGACCTTGAACTATGTCCTAGGTTATCAAGGGTTATACTTGAAACCTTTAACAGTCATAAGACTATGGACCTTTTACTCGTACTTAGGGGGATCAAATTTCTTAGTACCATCATCGCACAATATCTTAACGCTAACGTATAAGTAAATCCCTTTGCGGGGTTGTTCATCTCGGGTTTGACATTCGAGTCCGCACCAAAGGAAGTTTGGTTTGGATAATTTTAATAAGGTTCTAAAATTTAGAACGTTCATCAACTAAGGACTAGTTGAATCAATAAAGTTCACTAGTCTAATAAGGATCAACAATAATGATATTCAATTTGAATAATAATCTCAAGAAGTATACAATAGGACAATTATTGTATAACTGAATCATGCTTTGAAAAAATAATCAATCTTTAATATAACAATTGAACTTGAATAGTAGTAATGATAATTTACTCGAGGTAAATAATAAACTTGAACAATAATGACAAGTAGGGTTAGGAAACTTGCCTCGTGCGTAGATTACACTTTAACTAAGCACGTTCTTTGAATTTAATCCTACATACCATTCACATTCACAATACAAGTTAATTATAACTTAACTAATCATCAATGATCATTCTTTTGTCTAAACTTTGGTTATGACTATACTTAGTCAAATTATCACATTTATTATCATATAATATCATCTCATGAATAATAAATTAATTACGTATTTAATAATTCAATCCACATGTAATTATGTTATTTACATGTTAAACATCTATTTTATCTTCACATTATACTTCTAACATGTTTACATGTTCATTAAATTAATTTACTAACACATTGTTAGACTTAAACATTTAAAAAAATCTCATTCTGAACATTCTGGAGAGTGGCGTTAAATTGCGCCACTGTTACTGTTACACTCGTTCTCAACATTTGCTGTGGCGATGGCTGGCGTACAAGGCTATGTAGTTAGTTAGGCCATGCAGTGCGGTGGCTACTATGACGCGAATCTCAAGGCTTCGAGTTTCGGTGACTATGGCGCGAGGCTCAGCTTTCGCCTGCAATTATAAAAATTGCGTAATATGGCCAAGAACTCCAATAAAATTATTACTACTCGAATTTAACCATACCCACATGATATAATTCATGTATAATCATAACCCAACATTTATATACTGACATTAACCAATTTAAACACTTAATAACAGATTTAAAGCATGTAAATTTCACTAACTTTGATGTTCTTGGAGGTTTTGAAAATAAAACATGAAAATTGTCACTACGGATTCGTTATAACACCGAATCCGTTCATTTAAACTTTGGTCTCTTCGTATCAACATGCATAACAACATACAAGTGTAAAATTTAGGGATAATACACGATTAATATATAAAATATCACGTATAAGGCCATAAGGCCAAAACCCATACTCTGTAATTTTGTAGAAATCATATACGACATGTTTTCATGAATTTGATGATATGGTTTACATAATATATATAATTAAACATGATTTGATATTTCATAACACACATACAACCCATAATCATTACTCCTAACCCAATTACAGAGGTTAAACCAAAAACTTTAAAAGCCATTTTCATGAAAACTAAAATACGTAAAGTAGAAATTGGGAAGGAGGAGATTACTCAAAGCGTAGTGTGGATTTTAATAAGAGATGAATATCAATTTCTCTCTGACTTCTCAACTAATACTTTGTATCTCTCTCTGTGAAAGCTCTCTAGACTTAGCAATAATGAAGAAAGAAAAGAAGACGTCTGATATATTAAAGGAACTGACGCACTGAGTGGTCAGTTAACCCAGTCATGGGCAACTGCTAGTAACTCCCATTAAGGCCATGTTTGGCTAGCAAGAGTAGATTATAAAACCACTTAATTTAATAAAGCTTTATCATATAGTTTGAAAATGTCACACTCCTTATAAAATAAATCCAATATTTTATTTAATTTATTTTAAATAAAATATAATAATTTCTCATAAATTCACATAGTCACATAATTAAATTTCTCATTAATAAATAATTATCAAATTATTAACTCTCTAATTAATAATTAAATTAATTAAATAACATCATGCTTGATTAAATAATTCATTTAATTTAATATGCTCACATAATTACATACTTGAATAATAATTATTCTCTACATTAATTTAATAAATATAACACATATAATTAAATTAATCTACCACAATTGCATCAATTAATTATTTAATTCAATAATTAAATCATCAAAAAATATTATTTAATTCAATAAATATTAAAAAATAAATTTACAAAAATCTCGTTCGTCACATCCTTCCCCCCTTAAAAGGATTCTGTCCCCAGAATCACGACTCAATAAATTCGACCATTTACATTCTCCCCCCCTTACAAAGATTCTGTCCTCAGAATCGCTTACACATAATTAAGTAAATAAATGAGGGTAATTCTTCATCATATTCTCTTCGAGTTCCCACGTAGCCTCTTCAGCGTTGTGGTTCCTCCAAATTACCTTAACAGAAGGTATAACTTTATTTCTGAGAACTTGTTCTTTTCGGTCGAAAATTTGGACAGGAATTTCTTCGTAAGATAAATCTTTCTCAAAATGCAGGGGTTTGTATTCAATTACATGCTTGTAATCGTCTTTGTATGGTCGTAATACAGAAACATGGAAGACGTTGTGGACATTCTCGAGTGCTGGAGGTAAGGCTACCTCGTACGCAACTTCTCTGATTCTTCTCAGTACTTCAAATGGTCCAATGAATCTTGGGCTCAATTTCTCTTTCTTTCCGAACCTGATCTTTCCCTTCCAGGGAGAGACCTTTAAGAACACATAACTACCCGCCTCAAACTCAATATTTTTACGATGTGGATCAACGTATTTCTTCTATCTATCTTGAGCTACTACCAGTCGTGCTCGGATCACTTTGACTATTTCTGCCGTCTGTTGTACCAATTCTGGCCCAAGCAATTGTCTTTCACCAACTTCATCCCAGTAAAGCTGAGTTCTGCACTTTCTTCGTAGATAACGCTTCGTAAGGCTAAGATGCCAATACTAGCGTGGTAACCACTTGTTGTTTGTGGCGAACTCTACTAACGGTAGGTGATCATCCCAATTTCCTTTGAAGTCCATCACACAGGCTCTTATCATATCTTCTAACGTTTGAATTGTTCATTCGCTCTGTTCGTCTGTTTGAGGGTGATAAGCTGTACTCATTCGCAATTGCGTACCCATGCATTCCTGAAGACGTTTCTAGAAATTCGATGTAAAGCGCGGATCTCTATCAGAAACAATTGACACTGGCACTCCGTGCCTCGAAACAATCTCTTTCACATATAACATTGCCAACCGATCTAAGTTGAATCTGATTTTGATTGGAAGGAAGTGTGCGGATTTCGTCAGTCGGTCAACGATAACCCATACTGCGTCGTAGCCTTTCTGAGTCATTGGAAGGCCAACCACGAAGTCCATTGTAATATGTTCCCATTTCCATTCTAGGATCTTTAACGGTTGTAGCAATCCACTCGGTCTCTGATGTTTCGCTTTCACTTTCTGAAAGGTCAGACACTTGGCAACACATTCTGCAACATCACGTTTCAAATTCGGCCACCAAAAATGTTGTCGAAGATCTTGATACATCTTGGTACTACCAGGGTGAATCGAATATCGTGAATTATGAGCCTCGCTCAAAATGTCTTCCTTAATTTCTTGTACTGGTGGTACCCAAATTCTACTCTCAAATCTCAGTATTCCTTCCTTATCCATCTTAAATCTCGGTTCAGTTCCTTCAGATATCTTCTTTGTCACCTTTTTATATTCTTCGTCCTGAAGCTGAGCCTCCTTAACTTTATCCAGTAGGGTTGTACCAGATTGCATCTAAAATATTTTCTCATCAATCTCCTAGGATACTTCACTTCCAATTCCAGTTTCTCCATTTCTGCAATTAGCTCATCCTGAGCAGTCAACATCATTAACTTCTCCTGACCCTTTCTACTTAAGGCATCGACAACGACATTCGCCTTACCCGGATGGTATAAAATCTCATAGTCGTAGTCCTTAATTAACTCCAACCACCTTCTTTGACACATTTTCAAGTCCTTCTGTGTGAAAATATATTTCAGACTCTTGTGGTCCGTATATATTTCATACTTCTCCCCGTAGAGGTAGTGCCTTCAAATCTTCAAAGCAAAAACAACTGCAGCTAATTCCAAGTCATGGGTCGGATACCCCTTCTCGTAATCCTTCAATTGTCGTGATGCATATGCAATGACTTTGCCATTTTGCATCAGCACATAGCCCAGTCCTTTATCCGATGCATCACTATAAACAACAAAATTTCCTGTATCATTCGGGAGAGATAACACAGGTGCCGTACTCAACCTCTTCTTCAATTCTTGAAAGCTTTCCTCACACTTATCCGTCCAAACAAATTTCACAGCTTTCCGAGTTAAATTCGTTAGCGGAGTTGCGATTTTGGAAAAGTCTTGAATGAATCTTCTATAATATCCTGCTAATCCAAGAAAATTTCTTACTTTCGACGGCGTTCTCGGCTGATCCCAGTTAATCACGGCTTCAACTTTGGATGGATCTACCAAAATTCCATTTTTATCGATCACGTGCCCAAGAAATTTCACTCGTTCAATCCAAAATTCGCATGTCGAAAACTTGGCATACAACTTTTCCCTTCTCAATACTTCCAGTGTTAATCTCAAATGCTCTTCATGTTCTTCCTGGGTTTTTGAATAGACCAAAATGTCATCTATAAATACCACTACGAACTTATCCAAAAACGGCTTGAACACACCATTCATTAGTCTCATAAATGCTGCAGGAGTATTCGTAAGACCAAATGACATTACTAAAAATTCGTAGTGACCATATCGCATTCTGAACGCTGTCTTCGGTACATCCTCTGGCCTCACCTTTAGTTGATGATAACCGCTTCTCAAGTCTATCTTGGAAAAATATCTCGCTCCCTTCAATTGATCAAACAGGTCATCGATCCTCGGTAATGGATATCTGTTCTTAATCGTGACCTTATTCAGTTCTCTGTAGTCAATGCAGAGCCGCATCGATCCGTCCTTCTTTTTCACAAACAACACCGGCGCTCCCCACGACGATATGCTCGGTTGAATGTACTTCTTGCCAACAATTCTTGTAGTTGTACCATTAATCCCTTCATCTCTACTGGTGCCATTCGATATGGTGCCTTCGATATTAGAAGCGCTTCAGGGTGCCAAATTGATCACGAAATCTACTTCTATCCGTGGAAGTCCCGGTAAATCATCCGAAATACGTCGTGAAGTCCCTCACACCCAGATATCTCTTCTACCTTCGGATTTTCTTTTCGATCGTCGCCTATGTAAGCTAAGTATCCTACACAAATTGCTTGTCTTAATAACTTCGCTGCATCATCATCGAGACAACTCGCTTGTCTAGGCGACTTCTTACCATAAAATACAATATTTGATTTGAGTCATATGGTTAAAAACGCTTCTTTTGGCAATCAATTCTGACCCGTAATTGAATAACCATCCATTCCCAAAATAACATCAAATTCCCAAGTCGAATAGGGATAAGATCTACGTTCATGATATTACCCTTAATATCCACTCTACGCTTCTTATGTACATACTTAATGAGGATTATTTCTCTATTCGCAATTTCTATGTTCATGGGGTAATCCAATTCATTCTTAGGCAAATCTAAATTCTTGGCAAAATCATCGGATATAAAGGAACAAGTAGCACCCGAATCAAATAAAACATAAACATTAATTTTATTGATCGGAATGATACATGACTCCACATCACGGGATTGAATCGCATCTTGTACTGCCATCATGTTGAAAGTCCCAAGCGGTTGGTCGATTTATCATGGTTGGTCCGTGATGGTTAAGGAATTTCCACTGTTATTTTCCCGGTTTCCTCCTGATCCTGAACCTCCCGATCCCTTCTTGGGACAATCTCTTGCTAGATGGTCCTTCGAACCACAAGTAAAACAAGCACCCTTCTTTGGGTTTGGACAGTTTGGTGCTATGTGGCCTTCCTGACCACAATTGTAGCACACTCTTTTTCCTTTCATACAAACCCCCAGATGGGCTTTCCCGCAAGTCGGGCATGCTTCGATTCTTTTCTTCTGATTACCTTGCTGATTCCCCATTGATGAGTTATCGTTCCACCTTTTCTTCTGATTGAAATTTCCACCTCCTGTGCCCCTTCCACTGGCCTTGTTATTAATTTCACCTTCACTCTTCTTCTTCTTCTGATCTTGATTGTACTTGGTCACCGCATCGCTTCCTCCTTCAGCGAGGATGACTTTTTCCAATACTCCGACAAATGTGTTTATCTGAAACATTGATACTTTACTGTAAACCCAAGGCTTTAGTCCTTGTTCAAATCTTTTGGCCTTTCTCTTGTCAGTGTGTACTTGGTACGGGGCGAACCTTGCCAACTCGTTGAATTTAGCCGCGTAGTCAGGTACACTCATGTTTCCCTGCTTCAGTTCCAGAAATTGAACTTCTATCTGATTCTGCGAACTAGTTGGGAAGTACATCTCGAAGAACATCTCTTTAAATCTTTTCCACGTAATTACACCTTCACCTCCTCGCACTTTATTTGCTTGCCACCAGTAGCTAGCCTCAGACTTCAGCATAAATGTTGCAAAAACGGTCTTCTGGTCTTCTCTAACCCTAGCAACGTCAAAAACCTTCTCCATTTCCATAACCCACGTTTGAGCCTCGATTGGGTTCATGGAACCTTTGAACTCTGGCGGTCCCACCGCCTTGAAGTCTTTAAACGTTGTGTTTGGTGGAGCTTGCGGTTGATTATTCATGGCTCCAGTCAGTAAGTTAACCAACTGCTGCACGGGATTAGCGTTGACATTATTGTTATTATTGGTTGACTCTTCCTGAGCCGGTTGATGTTGTTGTCTTCTCCTTGGCTGCATTTTTCTGTTAAATAAACACTTATTAGAACTTTATTTATTTCTCTAAATAGTTAAGGAATTACTCAACAATTTAACATATCACTTAACACATTATCTCAAATAACTTAATATATATTCATTCAAATCAAAGTTTTAACATCAAACTATAGCATCACTGCTATTTACATCAACTATCCTGGAATAAAGAATCCACAGGATTTAAAACATTAAAATATTTCTTCGTTCATAAATACGTCAGAATTTACATCTAAAAAAAAAAAACTAATTGAGTTCTTCACATAACTAAACAAATCATATCACTGTCGATCAAGGTACTGATTAGCCTTGCTACGCTCCTCTTCTAAGATGCGATGCATCGTCCTGCGATCCATCATGTACAATGGTAGTCCCTCGAACTGGATTGGGTACCTCAAAAATCGATCTTGGGTCTCATTCATTGCCTTGTTAAGTGTAGAGTACGTTTCCCCAATCTTTGTTTTCTTTGCACGACTATCATCCTCTGCATGATCAGCTCGACCCGATTCTCTTACCCAACCTTCCTCTGCTATGTTCAGCCTTTCGGAGGTTTCCTTCAGTTCCTTCTTCAGTTTCTCTATCTCCTCGGTCTTATCTTCAGTTTGACCCTTCTCATGGCCAAATCCCATTCTACATTTCCCAGTCGTGAGTGAAGAGTCGAAATCTCCCTCTCCTTCACCTCTAGAGTAATCTGCTGAATAACTACTCGCTCAGTCAAATCCTGGACCTCGTCTCGTAACTCTACGTTACGGTCGTATAACGTGTTATACATCTCAGCATCGACGGTGTACCGTGGTAACTCCTCCTCTTCTTTCTTCCTCCTCAACAAATTCCTCCTCGGGATCCTCCTCAGATCGGTCTAGACTCATGCTCCCGACCAACAATCGGTGATCAATGGAGATGACTCCCTCTGTACAAATTGTTCCCTAACGACATGAATATCTCGGGGTTCCTCCTCCGCTTGTACTATATAGGTACTCGGGGTTCTTCCTCTCCACTTGACTAGCTTCTCCAACATTCGACATCCTGACAACAAAATTTTTAGTTTTAGTTACTAAGTCGCACCATCTAACGCATACTTTAACACATAAACACATAATGTATTTTATTATCTTCAATGAATTACAAAAATTCATTTCTTATAACTGGATAAGAGTTTTCCATCACTATCTTCTTTCTATAAGGCTACTACCTAAGGTTGTTCCCCCACCTAAGGTTCATAACCTACAGCTCTGATACCAACTTGTGATACCCCCAAATCTGGGTACTTCAATTCCACGGGATTTGGTGTTCATTTATACAAATATCATCTATCTATCTACCCATAAAAATGCAAGCCATGCAATAGATAGAATAAAATCTTCCCCTTAAGGGTTACAACATCCTAATAATAATAATACAATCCCAGGGTTAAACTAACCTTAAACATCATGTATGGAATCATAAACAAATAAGTCTTAACAACATCATTAACTCAAGTCTTAAACATGAATACATCATCTAATAAAATAACAAGTCTTCATCACTTGCTAACTTTGCCCTTGCCCATACTAGTGGAAGGTTCATCAGTTCTTTCGTTCTTAACTGGAATGTTATTATTAAGCAAGAGTGAGCACTATTTCCCACAAGTATAATAATGAAATAACAGTATAATAACATGCGAATAAATCAAAGACATCTGAATAAAAGCTCAACTTTTGAATCTAGAATGAATAACAATAATCAAAAGAATTCTGAGGGTCCTAAGACCTTGAACTATGTCCTAGGCTATCAAGGGTTATACTTGAAACCTTTAATGATCATAAGACTATGGACCTTTCTACTCAGTACTTAGGGGATCAAATACTTAGTACCATACATCGTACACAATATCTTAACGCTAACGCATAAGTAAATCCCTTTGCAGGGTTGTTCATCTCAGTTTGACATTCAAGTCCGCACCAAAGGAAGTTTGGTTTGGATAATTCAATAAGGTTCTGAAATTTAGAACGTTCATCAACTAAGGACTAGTTGAATCAATAAAGTTCACTAGTCTAATAAGGATCAACAATAATGATATTCAATTTGAATAATAATCTCAAGAAGTATACAATAGGACAATTATTGTATAACTGAATCATGCTTTGAAAAGATAATCAATCTTTAATATAACAATTGAACTTGAATAATAGTAATGATAATTTACTCGAGGTAAATAATAAACTTGAACAATAATGACAAGTAGGGTTAGGAAACTTGCCTCGTGCGTAGATTACACTTTAACTAAGCACGTTCTTTGAATTTAATCCTACATACCATTCACATTCACAATACCAGTTAATTATAACTTAACTAATCATCAATGATCATTCTTTTGTCTAAACTTTGGTTATGACTATACTTAGTCAAATTATCACATTTATTATCATATAATATCATCTCATGAATAATAAATTAATTTTGTATTCAATAATTCAATCCACATGTAATTATGTTATTTACATGTTAAACATCTATTTTATCTTCACATTATACTTCTAACATGTTTACATGTTCATTAAATTAATTTAGTAACACATTGTTAGACTTGAACATTTTAAAAAATCTCATTTTGAACATTCTAGAGAGGCATCATGCTGGGCGCGATAATGCTAAGCTTATGTAGTTGGCTTATGCCATGCATGGCCTGAGTCTCAAGGCACGAGTTTGTCAGCCACTGCCATGAGGCTCGATTTCAATTCTGCAATTCGCAAAAATTACAGAACATGGCCAAGGAACTCCAATAAAATTATTACTACTCGAATTTAATCATACCCACATGATATAATTCATGTATAATCATAACCCAACATTTATATACTAACATTAACCAATTTAAACACTTAATAACAGATTTAAAGCATGTGAATTTCACTGACTTTGATGTTCTTGGAGGTTTTGAAAATAAAACATGAAAATTGTCACTACGGATTCGTTATAACACTGAATCCGTTTATTTAAACTTTGGTCTCTTCGTATCAACATGCATAACAACATACAAGTGTAAAATTTAGGGATAATACACGATTAATACATAAAATATCACGTATAAGGCCATAAGGCCAAAACCCATACTCTGTAATTTTGTAGAAATCATATACGACATGTTTTCATGAATTTGATGATATGGTTTACATAATATATAATTAAACACGATTTGATATGTCATAACACACATACAACCCATAATCATTACTCCTAACCCAATTATAGAGGTTAAACCAAAAACTTTAAAAGCCATTTTCATGAAAACTAAAATACGTAAAGTAGAAATTGTGAAGGAGGAGATTACCCAAAGCGTAGTGTGGATTTTAATAAGAGATGAATATCAATTTCTCTCTGACTTCTCAACTAATACTCTGTATCTCTCTCTGTGAAAGCTCTCTAGACTTAACAATAATGAAGAAAGAAAAGAAGACGTCTGATATATTAAAGGAACTGACGTACTGAGTGGTCAGTTAACCCAGTCATGGGCAACTGCTAGTAACTCCCATTAAGGCCATGTTTGGCTAGCAAGAGTAGATTATAAAACCACTTAATTTAATAAAGCTTTATCATATAGTTTGAAAATGTCACACTCCTTATAAAATAAATCCAATATTTTATTTAATCTATTTTAAATAAAATATAATAATTTCTCATAAATTCACATAGTCACATAATTAAATTTCTCATTAATAAATAATTATCAAATTATTAACTCTCTAATTAATAATTAAATTAATTAAATAACATCATGCTTGATTAAATAATTCATTTAATTCAATAAGCTCACATAATTACATACTTGAATAATAATTATTCTCTACATTAATTTAATAAATGTAACACATATAATTAAATTAATCTACCACAATTGCATCAATTAATTATTTAATTCAATAATTAAATCATCGAAAAATATTTATTTAATTCAATAAATATTAAAAAATAAATTTACAAAAATCTCGTTCGTCACATCTTTTCCCCCTTAAAAGGATTCTGTCCCTAGAATCATGACTCAATAAATTCGACCCGTTACATCTATCTTTCTTCTTTATGAATAGAACAGGAGCACCCTAAGGAGACGTACTAGGTCGAATGAAACCGATGTCTAACAATTCCTGCAGTTGGGTTTTTAACTTCTGAAGTTCAATAGGAGCCATTCGATATGGGACTTTGGAAATGGGTTTTGTACCGGGTTCAAGGTCAATACAAAATTCAATTTCACGCTCTGGGGGGTAGGCCATGAAGTTCTTCAGGGAATACGTCAGGAAATTTATTAACAATAGAAATATCATTCAAATTTGACGTATTTTTATTTAAATACGTGACATGGGCTAAGAAAGATTGACATCTATTTTTCAATAAACGAATAGCTTTATGGCTTGATATGACAGTGATTGACTTTAGTGGTTTGGTTGCTTGAATTCTCATAATAGGTTGGTTAGGAATATGAAAACTAACAACCTTACAAAAACAATCAATTTTTGCATGATGAGTAGTTAATTAATCAATCCCTAAAATCACATCAAATGCAAGTATTTTCAAAGAGATAAGATCGACAGGTAACGTGCGGTTACCAATTTGAATCAAACAAGACTTATGAATAGTGGATGTAATGAAGGTTTCTCCCAACGGAGTTTCAACAGATAAGTCAAAGTCTAATTTCTTCGGAATCAAATTTAAACATTGAGCATAAGTAGGAGATAAAAGAATGGGTAGAACCGGTATCAAATAAGGTATAGACTTCGCTAGAGTTTATGATTAGCTTACCCGTGATCACCTCGTTCAGATTCCTCGCTTTTTGGGAGGTTACGACAAACGCTCTCCCTTGAACTACCGGTTTTGTCTTGTCTGGGACGGCCTTTGATGCCTCCATCCCAGCTGGACTTGACTTTGGTGCACGACAAAATCGGGCTAGGTGACCTTCTCTTCCACAATTATAACATGTTTTGGATTCTTTGATATAGTTTGACCGATGTGTCCTCACCTCCTTGATTTGTAACATACGACCGTCGAATCGTTCTCCTTCCTTAACAACAAAAAGTGGTCGACGTCCTTCCATCATTATTGAATCTCCTCTTCTTGAAATTCCCACTTTTATTGTCTTGGCCATGATTACCACCGAAGTGGTTACCATTTCTCGCATGTTGACTTCCACCACGTTTGTTGTCACCGATTCGATGACCGCTACCACCGGTATTATCATTTTACCTACCGCTTCTCTCTTGGTTGGGTTGACTCGTTATCGCGCTCCAATAACTGAGCCCTATTTACAACATCTTAATACAAACACAGTTTGTGAGAAATTAGGTATTGACGTATCTCAGGTTTCAAACCTCTTAGAAACATCCGCGTCATTCTTTCTCATTGTCAACCAAGTGGGACGCAAACCGGGACAACTCGGCAAACTTAGCTTCGAACTATAACACGGTTATATTGTTTTGCTCCAGCTTGATGAACTCTACCTCCTTCATGTGACGAATACTTTCGGGAAAGTACTTGTCGTTGAACAGTACTTGGAAATTCTCCCAAGACATCTTCATCGGCGGGCAGTTGAGTACGCTTTTACAGCATTCCCCACCAAGAATATGCCTATCCTCGCAACATGAAGGTGGCAAGGGAACCTTTTGCTCCTCTGAGCATCCCAAGACATCAAATATCTTGGTGATCTCGCTTTATCCGTGTCTCTTTTAAGTGGTTTTGGCTCCCCGATAAACTCGGTGGTCTCAGCTCCTTGAATCTGCTTAGCGGTGACCCGAGAGTTTCAGTGTGTTTCTACCGCATTTTGAATGTGAGCCGCTCTACTTTGATGTTGCATAAATTGCATAAATCCTCTGAACATCCCATCCTTCATCATTTGATTGGTGTTATTGTTTACCTGAGGATTATTGTCTTCCTGTTGCACATTATCCTGGGTATTGATCGTTGGTGACTCAACGGTCTCATGTGCTTCATTGCTTATCTCAACATTTTCGGATGCCATTTTCAAATACTGCCACAAAACAAGGGTTAATTGACATGTCACATATTATCCCAATACTCTGACCGACCAAATAAATACCAAATAAACTTAGGTAGGTTATACTAGCGAAGGAATTTCCCGTCTCTCCCCTTCTAGTTCTAGTCTCACATCTCAGCCAGGGATCATATCCCTAAGCTTTGATACCAACTGTGACGCCCCCAAAATAGGTATACATCACCCATTCTGAGTTGCCAAATATATGGTACATAAATCAAATACAAACTTCTTTTATACAATACGACAACAACGTAGCTTAGAGATTTTACATGAATATTGTCTCATAGACAGTATTCAAACTCAAATGAAGTACTCATTACATTTATTATCACACTATTTCATAAAATAGTGAGGACTACTATAGCCACCATCTCGACCCGTTACTACTCTGCTCCCGACTAGTCCCAAATTTACGTTCTCATTTCCTCGAAGAGAACAATGAAAGAAAAAAAGGGTGAGCTCAACTAGCCCAAGAAGAAATATTATGACTAAGATAATGCGTATAAATTATCGTTAGCCTTCAACAAAGGTTAAACCGATAAAATACAATAAACATCATGTTTTCTTCATGCGGAATAAGCAATCCATTAGAAGAGTCAAGTAGAGCATGATATCTACTATCTTCTATGATTTAAAAAGTTTTTCATCAACTTTATCATTTGAGACTCGACAATAAATAAACCACATCATCGAATCATCCTTGCACTACGGGCCAAGGATATTCATGTAATCATCAATGGTCATGATCATACCAACAACTGTCTATCAATGCACTACGGGCCAATGAGGACTTTTACCACATCATTTGTAACATTACGGTTATGATTATACCGAATAATCTCTGGTCATAATCATACCAATCAATAGTACATCTATGCACGTAAGCCACATATGATTTTTATCACAATATAAACATGAGGATGATGACAATGATATACGAATTTAATTAAAAGAAAACAAAGGATAAATTTTTAAAGATTTATAATTTAATTTATCCAGAATTCAATAATGTCCAAATTGTCAACATGATACTGCTTTGTGGAGTAAAATTCAAGAATAATATTGTATAAAAAATGATTTGGACAACAAAGAAATCAATTTTTTGTCATGAACAATTCCCCAGGTGAATAATACTCAAGTGAATAGTACCCTGTGAATAGTACTTCGAGAATAGTATCCCATGAATAGTACTTTGTGAATAGTACTCGTGAATAGTACTTTATGAATAGTACTCGTGAATAGTACTTTGTGAATAGTACACGTGAATAGTACTTTATAAATAGTACCGTATAAATGAATACTACACATGGACAGTACTCCGGCATGAAAAGCTTAAAATTTAACAAGAATGTGTAGAAAATATCCTTATGAAATGATACTAGATGAAGCGCATATTTCAAGGATATTCTACTAATTTCACGGAGTATAGAACTAATACTTTAACAAATTGAGGGTATAATCAGGAATACGAGACGAAATAATATTACTCACATACTACAGAGTATGGAAGAAAATATTATTCCTATGAATACTGAACAAAAATAATATCCCTTACCTCAGAAGAAGACTGGATACTGGAATTGTGAAGTAGCAGACTTCTCTTCTTCTTTCTCTCTATAGCTTCTCTCTCTATAATTGCTCTTGTGAGTCTTAGTGAATTGGTGAGAATGAAAGAAGAATGAGCTTCTATTTATAGGAAAACATAGTTTTGATAATTGCACGTTTTGGGGCTCGAAATATTACAGTATAATACCTTCATCTTTTCCTTCATTTTTAATTTAGTCCTTCAAGTATTATCAAACTTGCACCACCTCCCCTAATAGTATATCATGTGAATCAATAGTTATATACTTGTGAAAAAAATAATTACAGTATAGTACCTTCATCTATACCTCCATTTTAAATTTAGTTATGCAAGTATTATCAATCTTGCACCACCTCCCCTAATAGTACATGCATGTGAATCAATAGTACACACATGTGAACAAATAGTTATAAGCATGTGAATTAATAGCAATTAATTGCTCATTTATCCGATTAATTACCCAATTGGTCAATATAACCTCCAAACATCAATTATTATCGGAATAGATGTCGATTTACACCAACACTAATAATCCCCACACAATGGAAATATCAATTTCATTTTTAATCAACACGAACTTATTCATCATTAATATTATAACTCACAATATTTAACAACCAGATCATTCCCAGGAAAGAGGGGGCTTTTCGATAAGGATTTCTCCCTATTGGCGCGCAATTAGGTGACCAAACATCTCCTTAAAAGAACTTTTTAGACATTGTTAATATTGCAAATAATAATATGAATAACTTTGTCGTCTCAATTATTAATTTAATAATAATAAATATTATACAGATGATACTGTGACAATAATTGAATCAATAATATGAGAGATATTATGCAAAGAATTATCGTAGCAATAATTGAGTATAACCGAGTGACTTCTCACGTAAGCATCAATAATCAATACCGCAGTATCTTCTACTATGCAACCACATATTACATCGTTCTTTTACTACCGGTAGTTCAACAGTTTTAACTAAACACTTTCGCCGTTATTTTTATAAAAAGACAATTACGTCATTTTCTAACTACGATAATACTTCCATTGTGGGGTCTACCAATGATTGTGCCGTCGTAGGAATATTCCCTGTTAAAACGAATATTCCCCGACCAATCGAATATTATATAACCACTTGCTTACTTTGCAAAATTTATAAATATTACCCACAACTATAACATTATATCAAATCCACACCATAATATTCAAAAATATTTTTTGAGAAAATTATTCTTTATTCATAAAAGTTGGGGTCTTACAACCTCCCCTTCTTATAAAATTTCATCCTCAAAATTAGGGTACATACCTGGTATATCGAATAGATGAGGATACCTTGACTTCATCTCAGATTCTAACTCCCAAGTCATTTCCTCCACATCGTGGTTTCTCCACAAAACTTTGACTTGAGGTATAACCTTGGAACGTAGAACATGATCCTTCTTATCCAAGATTTTAACATGTAACTCTTCATACGTTAAATCTTCCTCTATCTCATCTGGTTCTAACTCAATAATGTGGTTCGGGTCTTTCAAATATTTACGTAACATAGATATGTGAAAAACGTTATGAACACAAGACATACTTGGCGGTAAGGCGAGTCTATAGGCCACAGTTCCTACTCGCTCGAGAATTAAAAATGGGCCAATGAATTGAGGATTGAACTTTTCTCTATTTCCAAATCTCGTAACTCCTTTCCATGGAGAAACACGTAACAACACATGATCTCCAATATCGAATTCTACGTCCTTTCGATGAAGATCAACATAACTCTTTTGTCGATCTTGTGAAGTTTTTATACGTTGTCGGATCGTTTGAATCTTTTCTGTAGTCATACGTACCAACTCCGGTCCCAACAATGTTGCTTTACCCACCTCATCCCAGCATACTGGAGAATGACACTTTCTCACATACAACGCCTCAAATGGAGCCATGCCAATACTTGCTTGATAACTGTTATTGTAGGAAAATTCCACCAACGGTAAGAAATTGTCCCAACTTCCTTTGAAGTCAAGGACACAAAGTCTTAATAGATCTTCAAGAGTTTGAATAGTCCTCTCTGACTGCCCGTCCGTCTGAGGATGATATGCCGAGCTAAATCAGAAAATCCGCGCTCATAGCTTTCTTTAAACTAACCCAAAATCGTGAAGTGAATCTTGGGTCTCGATCAGAAACTATGGATACTGGCATACCATACAGTCTTATAATCTCATTTATGTACATACAAGCAAGACGTTCAAGTGTATAAGTTTCTCGTATAGGTAAGAAGTGAGCAGACTTGGTCAATCTATCAACAATGACCCAAATTGCATCTATTCCTTGAGAAACCTTGGGAAGACCAGTAACGAAATCCATGGTAATGTGCTCCCACTTCCATTCTGGAATTTCAAGTGGTTGGAATGGACCTTTTGGTACTTGATGCTCCGCCTTGACTGGTTGACAAGTTAAACACCTTTATATAAACTCCGCTATCTCTCTCTTCATATTGCTCCACCAAAATGTATGTCAAGATCATGGTACATTTTGGTACTCCTGAGATGGATTACAAAACGGTGTGTTGTAGCGCCCATCATGATTTTATACTTTAAATCGTGGTTGTTTGGAACACAAAAGTCCGGAGTTGACTCGAAGTATTCCTTCTTCATTGATTCTTGCTTCCGAAATAGCACCTTCTTGCACTTTCTTCCTCATACGTATCAGCTCCAGGTCTGTAGCTTGAGCAACTTTAACTTTATCGATTAAAGTCGGTTCTACTCATATATTCGCCATCATCACATGGGTCCCTAGAGTCTTTAACTCTATCTTCATCCTTTGTAAGTCATACAAAATGGGCCTTTGTGTTGATAATATTGCACTCGTACCCGCATATGATCTTCTACTCAATGCGTCAGCTACTACGTTAGCTTTACCAGGATGGTATTGAATGGTATGATCATAATCTTTGAACAGTTCAAGCCAACGTTGTTGTCGCATGTTGAGTTCCTTTTGGGTGAAGAAATATTTGAGGCATTTATGATCCGTATAGATCTCCACCTTCTCTCCATACAGGTAATGCCTCCAAATCTTAAGTGCGAAGACAACAGCTGCCAACTCTAGATCATGAGAAGGATAAATCCTCTCATATTCTTTGAGTTGCCGAGAGGCATATGCTATGACTTTCCCATGTTGCATGAGAACACATCCCAACCCTTTGCCCCAAGCATCACCAGAGATGACAAATCCTTTGAGCGGATGGTATTGTCGAGCAGTCTTTGAAATGAGTCTTCCCTTGAGTTCTTGAAAACTCTTCTCATATTCCTCACTCTAACCGAACTTTGTATCTTTTTGAGTCAGCTGAGTTAATGGAGTAGCGATTCGAGAAAATCCTTCCACAAATCTCCGATAATAACCAAACCTAAGCCGAAAAGCTACGTTTTGATCATCGACTTTGGTTGCTCCCAGCTTTTGAATTGCTTCAATCTTCGCTGGGTCAACAGATATTCCATGATTTGATATCACATGCCCAAGGAATGCAACTTCCTCAAGCTAGAACTCACATTTCTTCAACTTGGCATAAAGCTTGTTTTCACGAAGCTTTTGGAGTATTAGCCTCAAGTGTTGCTCATGATCTTCACGACTTTTGGAATATATGAGAATGTCATAAATAAAGACAACCACAAAGTGATCCAAATATTCCTTGAATACTCGGTTCATCATATCCATGAAGGCAGCAGGAGCATTAGTCAATCCAAAAGACATGACCAAGAATTCATAATGCCCGTACCGAGTTCTGAAGGCAGTCTTTGGAATATCCTCAGTTTTAACCTTCAGCTGATGATATCCAGAACGAAGATCGATCTTTTAAAAGAATTATGCTCCTTCCAACTGGTCAAATAGGTCATCAATGCGAGGTAACGGATACGAATGTTCCATGTTAAAACGAATATTCTCCGACCAATCGAATATTATATAACCATTTGCTTACTTTGCAAAATTTATAAATATTACCCACAACTATAACATTATATTAAATCCACACCATAATATTAAAAAACATTTTTCGAGAAAATTATTCTTTTTTCATAAAAGTTGGGGTCTTACAACCTCCCCTTCTTATGAAATTTCGTCCTCGAAATTAGGGTACATACCTGATATGTCGAAGAGATGAGGATACCTTGACTTCATCTCAGATTCTAACTCCCAAGTCATTTCCTCCACATCGTGGTTTCTCCACAAAACTTTGACTTGAGGTATAACCTTGGAGCGTAGAACATGATCCTTCTTATCCAAGATTTTAACAGGTAACTCTTCATACGTTAAATCTTCCTCTATCTCATCTGGTTCTAACTCAATAATGTGGTTCGGGTCTTTCAAATATTTACGTAACATAGATATGTGAAAAACGTTATGAACACGAGACGTACTTGGCGGTAAGGCGAGTCTATAGGCCACAGTTCCTACTCGTTCGAGAATTAAAAATGGGCCAATGAATCGAGGATTGAGCTTTTCTCTATTTCCAAATCTCGTAACTCCTTTCCATAGAACAACACGTAACAACACATGATCTCCAATATCGAATTCTACGTCCTTTCGATGAAGATCATCATAACTCTTTTGTCGATCTTGTGAAGTTTTTATACGTTGTCGGATCGCTTGAATCTTTTCTGTAGTCATACGTATCAACTCCGGTCCCAACAACGTTGCTTCACCCACCTTATCCCAGCATACTCGAGAACGACACTTTCTCCCATACAACGCCTCAAATGGAGCCATACCAATACTTGCTTGATAACTATTGTTGTAGGAAAACTCCACCAACGGTAAGAACTTGTCCCAACTTCCTTTGAAGTCAAGGACATAGAGTCTTAATAGATCTTCAAGAGTTTGAATAGTCCTCTCTGACTGCCCGTCCGTCTGAGGATGATATGCCGAGCTAAATCAGAATCTGTGCCCATAGCTTTTAGCTAAACTAACCCAAAATAGTGAAGTGAATCTTGGGTCTCGATCAGAAACTATGGATACTGGCATACCATACAGTCTTACAATCTCATTTATGTACATACGAGTAAGACGTTCAAGTGTATAAGTTTCCCGTATAGGTAAGAAGTGAGCAGAATTGGTCAATCTATCAACAATGACCCAAATTGCATCTATGCCTTGAGAAACCTTGGGAAGACCAGTAACGAAATCCATGGTAATGTGCTCCCACTTCTATTCTGGAATTTTAAGTGGTTGCAATGGACCTTTTGGTACTTGATGCTCCGCCTTGACTCGTTGATGATTTAAAAACCTTGAGATAAACTCCGCTATCTCTCTCTTCATATTGCTCCACCAAAATGTATGTCAAAGATCATGATACATTTTGGTACTCCCAGGATGGATTACGGTGTGTTTTGCGCCTCCATCATGATTTTATACTTTAAATCAGGGTCGTTAGGAACACAAAGTCTGGAGTTGACTTGAAGTATTCCTTCTTCATCGATTCTTGCTTCTGGAATAGGACCTTCTTGCACTTTCTTCCTCATACGTATCAGCTCCAAGTCTATAGCTTGAGCAGCTTTAACTTTATTGATTAAAGTCAGTTCTACTCGTATATTCACCATCATCACATGGGTCCCTGGAGTCTTTAACTCAATCTTCATCCTTTGTAAGTCATAAAAAATGGGCCTTTGTGTTGATAATATTGCACTCGTACCCGCATATGATCTTCTACTCAATGCGTTAGCTACTACGTTCGCTTTACCAGGATGGTATTGAATGATATGATCATAATCTTTCAATAGTTCAAGCCAACATCGTTGCTACACGTTGAGTTCCTTTTGGGTGAAGAAATATTTGAGGCTTTTATGATCCGTATAGATCTCCACCTTCTCTCCATACAGATAATGCCTCCAAATCATGAGCGCGAAGACAACAGCTGCTAACTCTAGATCATGAGTAGGATAATTCCTCTCATATTCTTTGAGTTGTCGAGAGGCATATGCTATGACTTTCCCATGTTGTATGAGAACACATCCTAGCCCTTTGCCTGAAGCATCACTGTAGATGACAAATCCCTCTGAGCCAGATGGTATTGTCAAAACAGGTGCTGAAATGAGTCTTCCCTTGAGTTCTTGAAAACTATTCTCACATTCCTCGCTCCAACTGAACTTTGTATCTTTTCGAGTTAGCTGAGTTAATGGAGTAGCGATTCGAGAAAATCCTTCCACAAATCTCCAATAATAACCAGCTAAGCCGAGAAAGCTACGTACTTCGGTCACTGACTTTGGTTGCTCCTAGCTTTGAATTGCTTCAATCTTCGCTGGGTCAACAAATATTCCATGATTTGATATCACATGCCCAAGGAATGCAACTTCCTCAAGCCAGAACTCATATTTCTTCATCTTGGCATAAAGCTTGTTTTCATGAAGCTTTTGGAGTATCAGCCTCAAGTGTTTCTCATGATCTTCACTGCTTTTGGAATATATGAGAATGTCATCAATAAAGACAACCAAAAAGTGATCCAAATATTCCTTGAATACTCGGTTCATCATATCCATGTAGGCAGCAGGAGCATTAGTCAATCCAAAATACATGACCAAGAATTCATAATGCCCGTACCGAGTTCTGAAGCCAGTCTTTGGAATATCCTCAGTTTTGACCTTTAGCTGATGATATCCAGAACGAAGATCGATCTTTGAAAAGAATTGTGCTCCTTGCAACTGGTCAAACAGGTCATTAATGCGAGGTAACAGATACCTATTCTTGATGGTGACATGGTTCAATTCTCGGTAGTCAATAAAAAGTCCCATACTTCCATCTTTATTCTTCATGAATAGAATAGGAGCACCCCAAGGAGACGTACTAGGATGAATGAAACCAATGTCTAACAAATCCTGTAATTGGGTATTTAATTTCTGAAGTTTAATAGGAGCCATTTGATATGGGGCTTTGGAAATGGGTTTTGTACCAGGTTCAAGATTGATACAAAATTAAATTTCACGCTCTGGGGGTAGGCCAGGAAGTTCTTCAGGGAATACATCAGGAAATTTATTAACAATAGAAATATCATTCAAAACTGACGTATTTTTGTTTAAATCTATGACATGAGCTAAGAAAGCTTGACATCCGTTTTTCAATAAACGAATAGCTTTATGGCTTGAAATGACCGTGATTGATTTTAATGGTTTGGTCGCTTGAATTCGCATAATAGGTTGATTAGGAATATGAAAACTAACAACCTTACGAAAACAATCAATTTTTGCATAATGAGTAGTTAACCAATCAATCCCTAGTATTACGTCTAACGTAAGTATTTTTAAAGAAATAAGATAGACAGGTAATGTGCGGTTACCGATTTGAATCAAACAAAACTTATAAACCGTGGATGTAATGAAGGTTTCTCCTAACGGAGTTTCAACCGATAAGTTAAAGTCCAATTTCTCCGGAGTCAAATTTAAACGTTGAGCGCAAGTAGGAGAAATAAAAGAATGGGTAGAGCCGGTATCAAATAAGGTATATACTTCACTAGAGTTTATGATAAGCTTACCCGTGATGACCTCGTTCGGGTTCTTTGCTTTTTGGGAGGTTACAACAAACGCTCTCCCTTGAAGTACCGATTTTGTCTTGTCTGGGACGGACTTTGATGCCTCCATCCCAGCTGAACTTGACTTCGGTGCACGATAAAATCGGGCTAGGTGATCTTCTCTTCCACAATTGTAACATGCTTTGGACTGCTGCGTACAGTTTGGACTGATGTGTCCCTCCCTTCCACATTTGTAACATACGACCGGCGGTCGTTCTCCTTCCTTAACAACAGGTGCTGGTGCTAACGTCCTTCCATCATTATTAAATATTCTCTTCTTAAAACTCCCACCTTTATTGTCTTGGCCATGATTACCATCGAAGTGGTTACCATTTCTGGCATGTTGATTCCTTCCACGTTTGTTGTCACCGTTTCGATGACTGTTACCACTGGTATTTTCATTCTGCTGACTGCTTTCTCTTGGTTGCGTTGACCCGTTAATGCACTCCAATAACTGAGCCCTATTTACAACATCTGAATACAAACACAGTTTATGAGAAATAAGATATTGACGTATCTCCGGTTTCAAACCTCTTAAAAACATTCGCGTCATTCGCTCCTCATTATCAACCAAAAGGGATGCAAACCGGGATAACTCCGCAAATTTAGCCTCGTATTGCGACACGGTCATATTGTTTTGCTCCAACTTGATAAACTCCACCTCCTTCATGTGACGAATACTTTCGGGAAAGTACTTGTCGTTGAACAGCTCTTGGAACTTCTCCCAAGACATCTTCAATTTGTCAAGCTGGGTACGTTTTATAGATTCCCACCAGTAATCTGCCTCCCCTCGCAACATAAAGGTGGCAAAAGGAACCTTTTGCTCCTCGGAGCATCCCAAGACATCAAATATCTTGGTGATCTGCTTTATCCATGCATCCGCCTTAAGTGGTTTTGGCTCTCCAATAAACTCCGGTGGTCCCAGCTCCTTGAACTGTTTAGCGGTGACCGTCCGAGAGTTTCCAGTGTTTCCACCTACATTTTGGACAGGAGTTTCTCTTGCCTGATGTTGTACGAATTGCAGAAAGCTCCTAAACATTCTGTCGTTCGCCATTTGGTCGGTGTTGTTGTTCACCTGAGGATTATTGTCTTCCTGTTGCACATTATCCTGGTATTAATCTGTGGCGACTCCACGATCTCATGTGCTTCATTGCTTATCTCAACATTTTTGGATGCCATTTTCCAATCATCCACAAAAACAGGGTTAATTAATATATTACATATTATCCCTATATTACGAATGAGCAGCTTAAATACCAAATAAACTTAGGTAGGTCATACTAGCGAATGAATTTCCCATCTCTCCCCTCCTAGTTCTTGTCTCACATCTCAGCCAGGGATCATATCCCCAAGCTTTGATACCAACTGTGACGCCCCCAAAATAGGTATACATCACCCATCTTGGGTCGCCAGATACAAGGTACTGAATTCAAATACAACTTAATAATACAACTGTCGTGTACAATACGACAAAACATAAACTGTGAGTTTGAATACAAATATTGTCTACTAGAGAGTATAAAAACTCAAAAGGAGTCCTCATTACAATTATTATCACACTATTTCATAGAATAGTGAGGACTACTAATGCAAACATCTGGACCGTTACTCTGTTCCCCGACTAGTCCCAGCTACGTTCTCATTTCCAGAAGAGAACATTGAAAGAAAGGGTGAGCTCAACTAGCCCAGTAAGAAATATTATGACTAAGATAATGTAGAATAAATTGTCCTTAGCCTTCAACAGTATAACAACTGATAGAATATAATATACAACAAGTTTTAGATCAACAACTGCAGCGGAATAAACAATCCATTAGAAGAGTCAAGTACATTATAAAATCTACTATCTTCTATGATTTAAAAAGTTTTTCATCAACTTTATCGCTGAGACTCAGCTTAATAAATAAAATCGAACCATCTCTGCTCCACGGCCAAGGATATTCATGTAATCATCAATGGTCATGACTATACCGAATATTCCCTGGTCATAATCATACCAACAACTATCCACCACCCGAACTACGTGCCAATGAGGACTTTTACCACATCATTCGTCACATTACGCTCATGATTATCTGAATAATCCTCGGTCATAATCATACCAAGTCCATCTATGCATGTAAGCCAAAGATGACTTTCAACATAATATAAGCATGAGGATGATGACAATTCAATAAAACAAGTTCAAGAATAAATTTTAAAGATTTATAAGTGAATTTATCCTGAACTCAATAACGTCCAAATTGTCAACATGATATTGCTTTGTGGAGTAAAATTCAAGAATACTCAGAAGAATATTTCCATGAAAAGATACTAGATGAAGCGCAAATATCAAGGATATTCCACTAATTTCATGGATTATAGAAGCTAAAGCTTTAACCAATTGAGTATAATAGAATATATGAAACCGCAAATGGATTTTCGCCCGCCATGCGGTTATCCACGTAGACAGATTATTTCCACAATTTAATAAGGAATGAATACAAAGGATCATTCACCATGCATGTGGTAATCCACATAGACAAAGTTATTCCAATGTAATAATAAAGAATGGAATAATGAAGGATTCACCATGCGCTCAATTGATCCACGCATGACAAGTTATTCCCAATGAATAATAAATAATGGAACTAGGTCCCACGTAACGCACGAGACGTGATATTACGGCGAATAATAAATAATGGAACCAGTCCCAAGCATAAACGCATGCATACATGATATTCCGGCGTAATAATAAATAATGGAACCGGTCCTGTAAACGCACGCCGCATACGATATGATATTCCGACAAAATAATAAAGAACGGAATATTAGAAGAATTTCACCATGTATGCGGTACTTCGCATAAACAGGTTATTCCAACGGAATAATAAGAATGGAATAATAGAAGTTTTCTTCATGAATACGAAAGAAATAATACCCCTTACGAGTACAATAAATAATATCCCCTACGGGTACAACAAATAATATCCCTTACCTTAGAAGAAATTGGATATTGGAAAAGTGAAGTAGCAGAATACTTTTCTTCTTTCTCTTTATAGTTTCTCTCTCTATAGTTTCAGTGAATTCGTAAGAAATAATGAAGGAATGAGCTTCTATTTATAGAAGAACTGAAAGTGGCTCTTGGTCTTAACGATGGGTCAAAATGACTCTTGGTAATATTGAAGAGACAAATAACTCTTGAAAAACTGAAGGGAAAAGTTATTATTAAAACTTTAAATCAACGATCCATATTGATTTACTATTATAATTTCAACCAACGGTCTAAAAAATTAGCACATCTCCTCATGGAATAATATTGTACCCTAAAATAATTTGGACCAAAAAGAAATATATTTTACGGGTGAATAGTACCCCGTGAATAGTAACTCATGAATAGTAACTCGTGAATAGTAACTCGTGAATAGTAACTTATGAATAGTAACTCGTGAATACTAACTCGTGAATAGTAACTCATGAATAGTAACTTGTGAATAGTACTCCGACACGAAAAGTGCCTTAATACCCGATTGAACAATATAACCTCCAGACATCAATTATTATCGAAACAAATGTCGATTTCCACTAACACAAATAATTCTAACACAATGGAACTATAAAATTCATCTTTAATCAACACGAACTTATTCATCATTAATATTATAATTCACAATATTTAACAACCAAATGTCGTTCCAGGAAGAGGGGCTTTTCAGATAAGGATTTCTCCTTATTGGCGCGTAATTAGGTGACCAAAAACCTCTCATTGACAGAACTTGTAGACATTGTCAATATTGCAAATAATAATATGAATAACTTTGCCGTCTCAATTATTGATTTAATAATATATCATATTATGCAGATGATACTGTAACAATAATTGAATCAATAATATGAGAGGTATGATGCAGCAATTACTGTAGCAATAATTGAGTATAACTGAGTGACATCTCACGTAAGCATCAATAATCAATACTGTGTGCTATTATGCAACCATGGGTATTACTGTACTTTTACTACCGGGTAGTTCAACAGTTTTAACGGTAACACCTCCGCCGTTATTTTTATAGAAAGATAATTTTGTCGCTTTTCTAACTACGACATACTTCCGTTATAAGGCGTCCACTTAATGATTACTGTTTGTCGTGCATTTAATATTCTTTGTTAAAACAAATATTCTCCGACCAATAAAATATTATATAACCACTTGCTTACTTTGCAAAATTTATAAATATTACCCACAACTATAACATTATATCAAATTCACACCATAATATTAAAAAATATTTTTCGAGAAAATTATTCTTTATTCATAAAAGTTGGGGTCTTACAGATATGATGAACCGAGTATTCAAAGAATATTTGGATCATTTTGTTGTTGTCTTTATTGATGACATCCTCATATACTCCAAAAGCCGTGAAGATCATGAACAACACTTGAGGCTGATACTACAAAATCTTCGTGAAAACAAGCTATATGCCAAGTTGAAGAAATGAGAGTTCTGACTTGACGAAGTAGCATTCCTTGGGCACGTGATACCAAATCACTAATATCTCATTGACGACCACGACGAAGATTGCAAAGAATACAAAGTCGAGAGCAACCGAAGTCGATGAATCAAGTACGTAGCTTTTGGGCTTAAATTGGTTATTATCGGAGATTCGTGGAAGGATTTTTTGGAATCACTACTCCATTAACTCAGCTGACTCGAAAAGATACAAAATTCGGTTGGAGCGAGGAATATGAGAAGAGTTTTTAAGAACTCAAGAGGAGACTCATTTCAGTACCTGTTCTGACGATACCATCTGGTTTGGAGGGATTTGTCATATACAGCGACGCTTCAGGCAAATGTTTAGGATGTGTTCTCATGCAGCGTGGTAAAGTCATAGCCTATGCCTCATGACAACTCAAAGAATGTGAGAGGAATTATCCTACTCATGATCTAGAGTTGGCAGCAGTCATTTTTGCTCTAAAGATCTGGAGGCATTACCTGTATGGGGAGAAAGTGGAGATATATACGGATCATAAAAGCATCAAATATTTCTTCACCCAAAAGGAACTCAACATGCGGAAATGACATTGGCTCAATCTGTTTAAAGATTATGATCATACCATTCAATAACATCCTGGAAAAATGAACGTGGTAGCTGACGCATTGAGTAGAAGATCATATGCAGGTACGAGTGCGATATTATCAACTCAAAGGCCCATTTTGTATGACTTGAAAAGGATGGAGATAGAGATAAAGACTCCAGGGACCCACGTGATGATGGCAAATATACGAGTAAAACCGACTTTAATCGATAAAGTTAAAGCTGCTCAAGCTACAGACCTGGAGCAGATGCGTATGAAGAAGAAAGTGCAAGAAGGTGTTATTTCGGAAGCAAGAATCGATGAAGAAGGAATACTTTGAGTCAATTCCAGACTTTGTGTTCCTAACGACCCTGATTTAAAGTATAAAATCTTGGTAGAGGCGCACAACACACCATTTACAATCCATCCTAGGAGTACCAAAATGTATCATGATCTTCGACATATATTTTGGTGGAGTAATATAAAGAGAGAGATAGCGGAGTTTATCTCAAGGTGTCTAACTTGTCAACGAGTCAAGGCAGAGCATCAAGTGCCAAAAGGTCTATTACAACCACTTGTAATTCCAAAATGGAAGTGGGAGCACATTACCATGGATTTCGTTACTGGTCTTCATATGGTTTCTTAAGGCATAGATGCAATTTGGGTAATTGTTGATAGATTGACCAAGTCTGCTCATTTCTTACCTATACGAGAAACTTATACACTTGAACGTCTTACTCGTATGTACATAAATGAGATTGTAGACTGCATGGTATGCCAGTATCCATAGTTTCTGATCGAGACCCAAGATTCACTTCACGGTTTTGGGTTAGTTTGAAAAAAGCTATGGGCACATATTTACGATTTAGTTCGGCATATCATCCTCAAACGGACGGGCAGTCGGAGAGGAATATTCAAACTCTTGAAGATCTATTAAGACTCTGTGTCCTTGACTTCAAAGGAAGTTGGGACAAGTTCTGTGACACCCCCAAATCCGGGTACTTCATTCCCACAAGACTTGGTGTTCACTTTCCATACATTCATACTAATTACCCAAATATAATAGAATTTAAACCATAAGTCCTCCCATTAAAAAGTGTTACATCATTAAGTTCAATAAAAATCTCCCAGGTTATCTAATCTTTAACATAAATCAAGTGATGAAATAAAATAACTACATCACATCATTTAAATAAAGTCTATCAACATAAAAGCCAATAAATTACAAGTCTTCATCACTTGTACATTTTTTCTTTTCCTTTGTTTGTGGTAGGTTCATCGACCTTCTCAACTTTATCTGCAATAATTAAATTTATGCAAGAGTGAGCAAAACAAATGCTCACTAGATATTGGAATGAACAACGATAGCATAATAACCGTCAATGAATATGCTCATTAGAACTGAATAATACCCTGTAAATGATAACCAAAAACTGAAATCAAAATATGAAATATCTGAAGGTCATAAGACCACGAACTATGTCCATGGTTACAAGTAATATTTCAACTTTAACCTAAACAGTTATACTGTAGGGACTTCACGTACTTAGGGGGATCAGCCCTTCATACCATGTATTGTGCACAAACATTTAAACGCTTACGCGTAAGTAATCCCCTATATTAGGGTTGTTCATCTCAGTTTTAATATACGAGTCCGCACCAAAGGAAGTTTGATTTGGATAAGCTTCAAGGTAATTTAGAGTTCAACGAACATCAACTAAGGATTAGTTGAATCAATATAGTTTAAGGGTTAAATCTACTTTTTCCCACTCTACTCGACCTCAGTTTACAAATGCATCACTAAAATTTTTTACGGTCAACTCATTGAACTGTATTTTTTTACAAAATTTTTAAAAACCGTCTATTCCGTTAAAAATTCAACAAAAAATCTACATGACACCAATTACGTGGAATATAATATCCACCTTAGAAAAAATATATATATTAATAATAAGATCCACTTTAGAAAGTCTACATGGCACCAATTCTGTTTTCAAGCTTAGACTCTTCTCTTTTTTTAATAAAAAATAATTAAATAAATTTATAATAAAATATATTATTTAAATAAATTAAAAATAAAATAAATTAATGTATATTTTTTACAAATGTATTTATATAAAATTAATGAATTCATTTTTTTATAAATATATTAAGTTCACTTTTAAAATATAAAAGTATCTAATATTTTGAAATTAAAGGATTATTATTATTATTATTATTATTATTATTATTATTATTATTATTATTATTATTATTATTATTATTATTATCTCTGTTTTTTTCTTGAAAATCCTAAATATCATCAAGAAGAAATATTTAAAAAGTCATGAAGATATTTTTTAAAAATATTTGTTAATTTTTTTTTTTTATAAAATATCTTTTTAATCTTTTGTAAAGTTATAACTAATAATATTTACATAATTAAACCTAATTATCTAAAATCTAATCTCCTCCTCTTCTTTTTCTTTTTTATTTTGGTTTTTTTTTTAATTTCACCTACTTATCTGGGTTTATTTTTTTAGATCTACTGTGTATAATATTTCCTCCATCACTATCTTCCCCTCCGATGAATCCTTCTTCTCCTGTTCACATCAAACCCCCTCGCCACCGGCACGTTCCCCGATGAACCCCCTTCCGAACTCCCTACATCAACCCAGAAAAAAAATAATCTATATAATATTACGAGAGAGTACCATTATTAGAGGACCAAGGTAAGGATTGTTGATGGGAAAAAGATAAACGATGACCAGGAGCAAAGGGAATAAGAGATTGCTAGAGAGTTTTTTTAGATTTTTTTTTTCAGATCTTCGTGAAGAATAAGAGATTGATGGTCATCAATTTAATGGAGCAATAAAAGGAGATGCTCATCAATCAGCGAGCTCTTCGTGAAGAATAGAAGGATATCCTCATCAATTTAGTGGAGCAATAGGAGATTGATGGTTGGAGGTTGAAGATGGACAAATGTTTGAAATAGTAGGTTTTGATTACAGATTCCCAATAAACAAAAATGTTCTTGGCTTCTTATGATTTGATATGAACATATTTTGGATTTTGGGTTTGATGGGAATGAATTTTGGATTTGATTTGATCTGTGCAAATTTTGAGTTCTGAGTTTTGATTCTTGATATGGACGAATTTGGGTTGCCTCAGATATAGAAGAATTTGGGTTATTTTTCTTTTTTCATATCTAATGATTTGGGATTTTTTTTTTTAAAATATTGATATTTGAAATATTTTGAATATTTCTTTCTTTTATATTTAAGCTTAAATTTAATAATTTCATAATATAAATAACAATTATATTAATTTTTAAAAATAAAAATAATAATTAATTTTCAAAATTTTAGTTATATTTTTTAAGTTTGAATTTATTTTTATGAATTTTAATTTTTAATTTATACTTATTATTAAACCCATTTACTTTCAATGTGGCAACAACTAGAATAATATCACATGAAACAACTGACATGAATTTTTATTTTAAAAGTGACGTGGATTTTCCGTTAAAAGTCAACTCATTTAACGGATTTTGTAACGATTTGAAAATAATTTGTAGTTTAATGAGTCGATTGTAAAAAATTTCAGTTCAGTGATGGATTTGTAAACCGAGGTCGAGTAGAGTGAGGAAAAGTAGATTTAACCCTATAGTTTAATATCACTTCAAGTGCTCGATAATAATATGATATAAAATAGTCATGAATTATAAGTGAATCAACATTATACATCGAAAACATGATTTAGAAATGGACTAGAAAGCATAGGCATTGAATATTATACCAAACCTTGCTTGAACAATAATAAGCTAAGGCTATTAATTTTACTCAATAAAAGAAGTGAGTTAATGAACGTGCATGATTAATAACAAGTTGAGGAATAAAACTTGCTCAACATAAGAATAACAAAATTTAGGGACTTGCATAATTAGAACAACATTAAAGATATGAACCCTTCTCAAAGTAAGAGTTAGGTTGAAGAGTTTGCATGAACATAATCAAGTTAGAATAGATATATAAGTAGGTTTAGGAACTTTCTCAATGCATCAATAAGGTTTAAGCACTTGCACAATCGTAAAAGTAGAGTTAGAGAACTTGCCTTGTGTGTAGGTTAAACAATCACTACTCACGTTCACCACAAGTCCTACACATACCATATGTATTGACAATACACATTAGTTACACTAATATTAGCTTCATGAGTTCCTTTCCCACTTTTAGTATAGCTCACTAACTAAGTTTAAGTTTAAACAACATCACATCTTTTCATGAGCATCACATTTTAGCTTTATTACTACTACTTAAGTGATCATGTCATTGCACCATATACACATTAACAACTTGATTTAACATCTTATTACATGTCTAACATGTTATCATTCTCTTTAGATTAGGTTATACTAACACACAAAGGACTGCATTTGCATTCGTGCATCCCGACGCCCTCTGATGGCCTCCAAATGCATAACAGTCCTACAAATAGCCATTTTGACCCCTAATAACGACATCAAATTGAAATACTTGATGAATAAAAGTTATAGGTCTACTCGTCCTCGTTCTGTATCATCTTGAATCGCATCAATCGGAGTTCGTATGAAAAGGTTATGCTCATTTTAGTAAAACATGTCCGATCAATTTTTTTTCCAAAATTTGGCTAGACAGACTACCCCCCATCGGGGAGGGGATTTTTGCTCTAGGATAGCCCTTCGGGGCGGGGGTCCCTTCTATGTTTTCGCGACTTATCATCTAGAACACTACAAAAAGCCAAATTAGGCCTACAAACTCCTTTCTAACAACCATACCAACCTACCCAAGGTGTAATATGTTTACAGAAACATAAAATAATATTTCCAACACGTTTCTAACAACCTAAACAACATAAACACCAAGATTACAACCTTTAATTTTCACTATTTCTCTTAATTCCTCTTCTTTTAACATTCATAGCGAAATTCTTCACTATGAATTCGTTTTACAACCAAAATAGTTAGTTTCAATTACTTTGCTTTCGTTTCTTCATATATTTTTACAATCAATAAACAATTTACACTTATACTATGAATTGAGTACCAATTTTAATTTTAATTTAAGCCATATTCAACACATGTCAATGTAAACTTACGGTAATATGATTTCCTCCATAATAAAATATATTACATGAATCAATTTACTCTAAATCATCTATAAACCACATGAAAACAATTTATATCAACAATTATCATACAAAATCACATAATAAATAATTAATCCTTCACACCAATTTTATAGAGAACTTTTGAATAGGATAAAACTAAAACTTTAAAAAGTAGAAAGGTAGGGTTATACCTTCGCTAGAAGATGATTACAACAACTTCTTCTTCTAAATTCTCAATTCACAGAGAACTTTCCCTTCTCCCTTCTCTCTTTTCTTTCTTTCTTTCTTTCTTTCTTTCTTTCTTTCTTTCTTTCTTTCTTTCTTTTCTCTTCTTTTTCTTCTTCTCTGTTCTTTCTCCTTTCTCTAACTTACGTACTTAGAAACATATAACGTATAATATAATAGATATTATTTATATAACATAAATATATATGTAACTAATATCAGTTACATCTTTTTTTGAAAATCAAAAGCCCTAAGGCTTGTTTGACTAAACCATTTTAAAACTTAATAACTTAAAATCCTTATGCCTTGTTTGGTAAAACCTATTTAAATTAAAGACTTAACATTCATTAACCCTCACTTGGCAAAACTGAATTAAACTCCTTTAATTTATTTTAATAATTCATTTATAGCATAGTTTATTTTCACACTTTTATTACCAAATTAAACTAAAAACATTATAATAATCTATTTAATCCTTATCAACTCTCTAACTTAATTATTAAATTAAATTAGAATATTATCTGTGACACCCCCAAAATAAGTATACATCACCCATCTTGAGTCGCCAAATACATGGTACAGAAATCAAATACAAACTTCTTTTATACAATACGACAAAACGTAGCTGAGAGTTTTTACACGAATATTATCTTCTAGACAGTATTCAAACTCAAAAAGGAGTCCTCATTATAATTATTATCACACTATTTCATAGAATAGTGAGGACTACTATAGCCACCATCTCGGACCATCAATTTGTTCCCCGACTAGTCTCGGCTACGTTCTCATTTCCTGAATAGAATAATGAAAGCAAAAGGGTGAGCTTAACTAGCCCAGTAAGAAATATTATGACTAAGATAATGCAGAATAAATTATCCTTAGCCTTCAACAGTATAACAACTGATAGAATATAATAGACAACAAGTTTTAGATTAACAACTGCAGCGGAACAAGCAATCCATTAGAAGAGTCAAGTAGAGCATGATATCTACTATCTTCTATGATTTAAAAAGTTTTTCATCAACTTTATCGCTGAGACTCAGCTTAATAAATAAACCACATCATCGAATCATCCCTGCACTACGGGCCAAGGATATTCATGTAATCATCAATGGTCATGATTATACCAAATAATCCTTGGTCATAATCATACCAACAATTGTCCATCAATACACTACGGGCCAATGAGGACTTTTACCATATTATTTGTAACATTAAGGTCATGATTATACCGAATAATTCTTGGTCATAATCATACCAATCAATAGTCCATCTATGCACGCAAGCCACATATGACTTTTATCACAATATAAGCATGAGGATGATGATAATGATATAAACATTAATCAAACGAAATCAAGGATAAATATTAAAGACTTTAAATTTACCCAGAGTTTAAAAATATCCAAATTGTCAATATGATACTGCTTTGTGGAGTAAAATTCAAGAATAATATTGTATCAAAAATGATTTGGACAACAAAGAAATCAATTTTTGTCATGAATAATTCCCCGGGTGAATAGTACCCGGGTGGATAGTACTTCAGGAATAGTACCCTGTGAATAGTACTTTGTGAATATTACCTATGAATAGTACTTTGTGAATAGTACTCCGTGAATAGTATCCTGTGAATAGTACTTTGTGAATAGTACCGTAAAAATGAATACTACTCATGGACAGTACTCCGGCATGAAAAACTTAAAATTTAACATGAATGTGTAGAAAATATTCTTGTGAAACGATACTATATGAAACACAAATTTCAAGGATATTCTACTAATTTCACGGGGTATAGAAGAAATACTGTAACAAAATGAGAGTATAATTAGGAATACGAGATGAAATAATATTACTCACATACTACAGAGTATGGAAGAAAATATTATTCCTTATGAATACTGAAAAAAATAATATCCCTTACCTCCGAAGAAGACTGGATACTGGAATAGTGAGGTAGCAGACTTCTCTTCTTCTTTCTCTCTATAGCTTCTCTCTCTATAATTGCTCTTATGAGTCTTAATGAATTGGTGAGAATGAAAGAAGAATGAGCTTCTATTTATAGAAAAACATAGTTTCGATAATTGCACGTTTTGGGGCTCGAAATATTACAGTATAATACCTTAATCTTTTCCTTCATTTTTAATTTAGTCCTACAATTATTATCAAACTTGCACCACCTCCCCTAATAGTATATCATGTGAATCAATAGTACAATCATGTGACTCAATAGTTCTATACATGTGAAAAAAATAATTACAATATAGTATCTTCATCTATACCTCCATTTTTAATTTAGTCATGCAAGTATTATCAATCTTGCACCACATCCCGTAATAGTATATGTATGTGAATCAATAGTACACACATGTGAACAAATAGTTATAAGCATGTGAATTAATAGCAGTTAATTGCTTATTTATCCGATTAATTACCCGATTGGTCAATATAACCTCCAGACATCCATTATTATCAAAATATATGTAGATTTCCACTAACACTAATAATCCAACACAATGGAAATATCAATTTCATCTTTAATCAACACGAACTTATTCATCATTAATATTATAACTCATAATATTTAACAACCAGATCATTCTCAGGAAAAAGGGGGCTTTCCGATAAGGATTTATCCTTATTGGCGCGCAATTAGGCTACCAAACCTCTCCTCGATAGAACTTTCTAGACATCGTCAATATTGCAAATAATAATATGAATAACTTTGTCGTCTCAATTATTGATTTAATAATAAAACTATTATGCAGATGATACTGTGACATTAATTGAATCATAATATGAGAGATATTATGCAAAGAATTCTCGTAATAATAATAATTGAGTATAACTGAGTGACTTCTCACGTAAGCATCAATAATCAATACCGTGTGTTACTATGCAACCACGCGTATTACTGTACTTTTACCACTAGGTAATTCAACAGTTTAACGGTAACACTTTCGCCGTTATTTTAAAAAATATTTCAGTCATTTTCTAACTATGACAGTACCTCCGTTATGGGGTCCACCAATGATTGTGTCGTCGTATAAATATTCCCTGTTAAAATGAATATTCCCCGACCAATTGAATATTCCCCGACACAACGAATATTTATATCAACTTGCTTACTTTTCAAAATTTTCAAATGTCACCCTTAACTTTAACCTTTATCAATTTAACTATTTACTAAATAAAATAATAATTATAAGAAAATTGAATACTTTCATTTCATAAAATTTGGGGTCTTACAATCTCCCCTCCTTATGGAATTTTGCCCTCGAAATTTACGTACGTACCTGATATATCGAAGAGATGATGATACCTCGTCAGATTCTAACTCTTGAGGTATAACCTTTGAGCGTAGAATATATTCATTCTTATCCAACATTTTAACATGTATCTCCACATACGTTAATTTTTTTGCTATCTCGTCTAGTTATAATAATGTGGTTCGGGTCGTCCACATATTTACGTAACATCGATACGTGAAAAATGTTATGAACACGAGACATACTTGGCGGTAAAGCGAGTTTATAGACCACAGTTCCTACTCAATCGAGTATTTTGAATGGCCCAATTAAATTGAGGGTTGAGATTTACTCTCTTTGTCGATTCTTGCTTCTAGAATAATGCCCTCTTGAACCTTCTTCTTCAAATTCATCAGCTCCGGGTGTGTAGCTTGAGCGGCTTTAACTTTATCGATTAACGTCGATTCTACTCGTATTATTTAACATCATCACGTGGGTCCCTAGAGTCTTTAACTATATATCTATCATTTGTAAGTCATTCGAAATGGGTTTTTGATTTAACAATATCACACTCGTAAACGCATACAATCTTCTACTCAATGCGTCAGCTACCATGTTCACTTTTTTAGGATGGTATTGAATCGTATTATCGTAATCTTCAATAGCTCGAGCCAACGTCTTTGGCGCATGATATATTCGTTTTGGGTGAAGAAATATTTGAGGGTTTTGTACCGGGTTCAAGGTCAATACAAAATTTAATTTCACGCTCTGGGGTAGGCTAGGAAGTTCTTCAGGGAATACGTCAGGAAATTTATTAACAATAGAAATATCATTCAAATCTGACGTATTTTTGTTTAAATCAGTGACATGGACTAAGAAAGCTTGACATCCGTTTTTCAATAAACGAATAGCTTTATGACTTGATATGACAGTGATTGACTTTAGTGGTTTGGTTGCTTGAATTTGCATAATAGGTTAGTTAGGAATATGAAAGCTAAAAACCTTACGAAAATAATCAATTATAGCATGATGAGTAGTTAACCAATCAATCACTAAAATCACATCAAATACAAGTATTTTCAAAGAGATAAGATCGACAGGTAACGTGCGGTTACCGATTTGAATCAAACAAGACTTATAAACAATGGATGTAATGAAGGTTTCTCCCAACGGAGTTCCAACAGATAAGTCAAACTCTAATTTCTCTGGAGTCAAATTTAAACGTTGAGCGCAAGTAGGAGAAATAAAAGAATGGGTAGAACCGGTATTTAATAAGGTATAAACTTCGTAAGAATTTATAATTAACTAACCCGTGCTAACTTCGTTCGGGTTACTCGCTTTTTGAGAAGTCACAAAAAACGCTCTTCCTGAAACCACCGACTTTGTTTTGTCCGTATTCGCCTTTGGTGCCACCGTCCCAGTTGGATTTGATTTCACTACAGGACAAAATCGAGCTATGTGATCATCTTTTTCACAACTAAAATATACTTTGGAAGGCTATGAATAGTTTGGACTTATGTGTCCCTCCTCTCCACATCTTTAGCATCTAACTGGCGGTCGTTCTCCTCCCTAGAATTTTTTGCTGGTGCTGGTGTTGCTGCAGACGTCTTCCCATCATCGTTAAATCTTCTCTTTTTGAATTTCCCACTTGAATCATTTCTTCTATTATCTTGGCCATGATTACCACAGAAGTGGTTACCATTTCTAGCATGATAATTTCCTCCACGATCGTTATCATTATTCCGATTACCGTTGCCACCGGTACGATTATTATCGTGTTGTTGCTCGTTATCTTTTGGTTGGGCTGACTCATTATCGCGCTCCAATAACTGAGCCATATTAACTACATCCGAATATAAACAAAGTTTGTGAGAAATGAGGTATTGACTTATCTCAGGTTTCAAACCTCTTAGAAACATTCGTGTCATTCGCTCCTCATTATCAACCAAGTGGGATGAAAACCGGGAAAACTCGGCAAACTTAGCTTCGTACTGCGACAAGGTCATATTGTTTTACTCCAGATTGATGAACTCTACCTCCTTCATGTAACGAATACTTTCGAGAAAGTACTTATCGTTGAACAGTTCTTGGAACTTCTACCAAGACATCTTCAGTGCAGTAGGCTGAGTACGTTTTACTGATTCCCACCAGTAATATGCCTCTCCTCTGAGCATCCCAATACATCAAATATCTTGGTGATCTGCTTTATCCACGTCTTTGCCGTAAGTGGTTCTTGCTTTCCCAAAAACTTCGGTGGTCCCAGTTCCTTGAACTATTTAGCGATGACCGTCCGATACCGCCGTGTTTCCACTGTATTTTGAATGCAATGACCGCTCTACTTTGATGTTGCATGAATTTCATAAAGCCTCTGAACATCCCATCGTTCATCATTTGATCTGTGTTATTGTTTACTTGAGGATTATTGTCTTCCTGTTGCACAATATCCTGGGTATTGATCGTTGGTGACTTAATGGTCTCATGTGCTTCATTGCTGATCTCAACATTTTCAGATGTCATTTTCAAACACTGCCACAAAATAAGGGTTAATTGACATGTCATATATTATCCTTATACTTTGACCGACCAATTAAATACCAAATAAACTTAGGTAGGTCATACTAGCGAAGGAATTCCCCGTTTCTCCTCTCCTAGATCTTGTTTCATATCTCAGCCAGGGATCATATCCCTAAACTTTGATACCAACTGTGATGCCCCCAAAATAGGTATACATCACCCATCTTGAGTCGCCAAATACATGGTACAAAAATCAAATACAAACTTCTTTTATACAATTCGACAAAATGTAGCTGAGAGTTTTTACACGAATATTGTCTTCTAGACAGTATTTAAACTCAAAAGGAGTCCTCATTACAATTATTATCACACTATTTCATAGAATAGTGAGGACTACTATAGCCACCATCTCAGACCGTCACTCTGTTTCCCGACTAGTCCCGGCTACATTCTCATTTCCTGAAGAGAACAATGAAAGCAAAATTGTGAGCTCAACTAGCCCAGTAAGAAATATTATGACTATGATAATGCAAAATAAATTATCATGAGCCTTCAAAAGTATAACAACTGATAGAATATAATAGACAATAAGTTTTAGATCAACAACTGCAGCGGAACAAGCAATCCATTAAAAGAGTAAAGTAGAGCATGATGTAAGACCCCGAATTTTATGAAATGAAAGTATTCAATTTTCTTATAATTATTATTTCGTAAATGGTAAAATTGATAAAAGGTTAAAGTTAAGGGTGATATGTGAAATTTTTTACAAAGTATGCAAGTTGTTATAAAATATTCGTTTGGTCGAGTAATATTCTTTTTGTCGGGGAATATCCGTACGACGGCACAATCATTGGTGGTCCCCACAACGGAAGTATTGTCGTAGTTAAAAAATGACAGAATTATCTTTTTATAAAAATAACTACGAAAGTGTTACCGTTAAAACTATTGAACTACCCTAAGAGTAAAAGTACGATGAATAATGCTGTGGTTGCATAAGTAGACGCCAGGTATTGATTATTGATGCTTACGTAAGAAGTCACTCAGTTATACTCAATTATTGCTATAGTAATTGTTGAATCATATCTCTCATATTATTGATTTAATAATTGTCACAGTATCATCTGTATAATTGTTATATTATTAAATCAATAATTGAGAGGACAAAGTTATTCATATTATTATTTGCAATATTGACAATGTCTATAAGTTCATCAAGGAGAGGTTAGATAATCTAATCATGCCAATGATAGGGAGAAATCCTTATCGGAAAGCCCCCTCTTTCCTGAGAACGACATGGTTGTTAAATATTGTGAGTTATAATATTACTGATGAATAAGTTTGTGTTGATTAAAGATGAAATTGATAGTTCCATTGTGTTGGGATTATTAATGTTAGTGGAAATCGACATTTATTTCGATAATAATTGATGTCTGGAAGTTATATTGACCAATCGTGTAATTAATCGGGTAAATGAGCAATTAATTGCTATTAATTCACATGCTTATAACTATGTGTTCACATGTGTGTATAATTGATTCACATGATTTACTATTAGGGGAGTTGGTGCAAGATTGATAATACTTGCATGACTAAATTAAAAATGGAGGTATAGTTGAAGGTACTATACTGTAATTAAGTTTTTTCACATGATTATACTATTAAGTCACATAAATGAACTATTAATTCACATTATTTACTATTAGGGAGGTGGTGTAAGTTTGATAATACTTGCAGGACTAAATTAAAAATGAAGAAAAAGAGGAAGGTATTATACTGTAATATTTTGAGCCCCAAAACGTGCAATTAATGAAACTATATTTTCCTATAAATAGAAGCGCATTCTTCTTTCATTCTCACCAATTCACTAAGTCTCACAAGCGCAATTATTATAGAGAGAAATTATAGAGAGAAAGAAGAAGAGAAGTCTGCTACCTCACTATTCCAGTATCCAGTTTCTTCTAAAGTAAAGGGTATTATTTCTTTCGTATTCATGAAGAGAGTTATTTTCTTTCAATACTCGTAAGAGTTGTTATTCTATTCTTTATTATTCTGTTGGGATAACCTTTCTGTGCGGTCTATCGCATGCCTTCTGTTATTCCATTCTCTATTATTCGGTTGGAATAACCTGTCTGTGCGGTCTATCGCATGTCTGGTGAATTATTCTGTTATTCCATTCTTTATTATTCTCGCTTGAATAACTCGCTTACGCTGCTACCGCATGCATGGTGAATTCTTCATTATTCCATTCTTTATTATTCTTTGGAATAACCTGTCTATGTGGACTACCGCATGCATGGTGAATGATCCTTCGTATTCATTCCTTATTAAATTATGGAAATGATCTGTCTACGTGGATTACCGCAAGGCGGGCAAAAATCCCTTTGTAGTTTCATATATTCTATTATACTCAGTTGGTTAAAGCTTTGGCTTCTATACTCCATGAAATTAGTGGAATATCCTGGATATTTGCGTTTCATCCAGTATCTTTTCATGAAATTATTCTTCTGAGCATTCTTGAATTTTACTCCACAAAGCAGTATCATGTTGACAATTTGGACGTTATTGATTTCTGGATAAATTAAATTAGAAATCTTTAAAATTTATCTTGAACTTGTTTTATTTAATTATTATGTCATTGTCATCATCCTCATGCTTATATTGTGATGAAAGTCATCTTTGGCTTACGTGCATAGATGGACTTGGTATGATTATGACCAAGGATTATTCGGTATAATCATGACCGTAATGTGACGAATGATGTCGTGAAAGTCGTCATTGGCCTGTAGTTCATTGATGGACAGTTGTTGGTATGATTATGACCAGGGATTATTCGGTATAATATGACCACTGATGATTACATGAATATCCTTGGTCGTGATGCAGGGATGATTCGATTTTATTTATTAAGCTGAGTCTCAGCGATAAAGTTGATGAAAAAATTTTAAATAATAGAAGATAGTAGATTTTATGCTCTACTTGACTCTTCTAATGGATTGTTTATTCCGCTGCAGTTGTTGATCTAAAACTTGTTGTCTATTATATTCTATCAGTTGTTATACTGTTGAAGGCTAAGGATAATTTATTCTGCATTATGTTAGTCATAATATTTCTTACTGGGCTAGTTGAGTTCACCCTTTTGCTTTCATTGTTCTCTTCAGGAAATGAGAATATAGCTGGGATGAGTCAGGGAACGGATTGATGGTCCAAATGGTTGTTTTAGTATTCCTCACTATTCTATTAAATAGTGTGATAATAATTGTAATGAGGACTCCATTGAGAGTGAATATTTTCTAGAAGGCAATATTCTTGTTTAAACTCTCAGTTATGTTTTGTCGTATTTTACACGACAGTTGTATAAAAGAAGTTTATAGTTGTATTATGTACCATGTATTTGGTGACTCAAGATGGGTGATGTATACCTATTTTGGGGGCGTCATAGTTGGTATCAAAGCTTAGGGATATGATCCCTAGCTGAGATGTGAGACAAGAACTAGGATGGGAGAGACAGGGAATTCCTTCGCTAGTATGACCTACCTAAGTTTATTTGGTATTTAATTGGTCAGTCAGAGTATAGGGATAATATGTTGCATGCAATTAACCCTTGTTTTGTGACAGTGTTTGAAAATGGCATCTGAATATGTTGAGATCAGCAATGAAGCACATGAGACCGTTGAGTCACCAACGATCAATACCCAGGATAATGTGCAACAGGAAGACAATAATCCTCAGATAAACAACAACACCAATTAGATGATGAACGATGTGATGATCAGAGGCTTTATGCAATTCATGCAACATCAGGCGAGAGAGACTCCTGTTCAAAATGCAGGTGGAAACAATGGCAACTCTCGGATGGTCACCGCTAAGCAGTTCAAGGAGTTGGGACGGCCAGAGTTTTTGGGAAAGCCAGAACCACTTAAGGCGGAGACGTGGTTAAAGCAGATCACCAAGATATTTGATGTCTTGGGATGCTCCGAGGAGCAAAAGTTTCCCTTTGCCACCTTTATGTTACGTGAAGAGGCAGATTACTGGTGGGAATCTGTAAAACATACCTAGCCTGACGCACTCAAGTTGTCTTGAGAGAAGTTCAAAGAGGTGTTCAACGACAAGTACTTTCCCGAAAGTATTCGTCACATGAAGGAGGTGGAGTTATCAAGTTGGAGCAAAACAATATGACCGTGTCGTAATATGAGGCTAAATTTGCAGAGTTATACCGGTTTGCATCCCATTTGGTCGATAATGAAGAGCGAATGACGCGAATGTTTCTAAGAGGTTTAAAACCCGATATACGTCAATACCTCATTTCTCACAAATTTTGTTTATATTCAGATGTAGTAAATAGGACTCAGTTATTGGAGCGCGATAATGAGCCAGCCCAACCAAAGGATAATAATCGTACCGGTGGCAAAGGCCATCGGAACAATGATAATCATCGTGGGGGAAATTATCATGCCAAGAATGGTAACCACTTCGGTGGTAATCATGGCCAAGATAATAGAAGTAGAAATTTCAAGAAGTGAAGGTTCAACAACGATGGAAAGACATCAGCACCAACACCCGTTTTCAAGGAAGGAGAACGACCACCAATTGTATGCTTCAAATGCGGAGGGGAGGGACATATCAGTCCAAACTGCGTGATGCAGTCCAAAGCATGTTATAATTGTGGAAAAGAAGGTCACCTAGCCCGATTTTGTCGTGCACCAAAGTCAAGTCCAGCTGGGACGGTGGCACCAATGGCGGACGGACAAAACAAAGTCGGTGGTTTCAGGAAGAGCATTTTTGTGACTTCTCAAAAAGCAAGTAACCCAAACGAAGTTAGCACGGGTTAGTTAATTATAAATTCTTGCAAAGTCTATACCTTATTAGATACACTGGGATTCTACCCATTCTTTTATCTCTCTTGCTTGTGCTTAACGTTTAAATTTGACTTCGGAGAAATTAAATTGTAAGACCCCGAATTTTATGAAATGAAAGTATTCAATTTTCTTATAATTATTATTTCGTAAATGGTTAAATTGATAAAAGGTTAAAGTTAAGGGTGATATGTGAAAATTTTTGCAAAGTATACAAGTTGTTATAAAATATTCGTTTATTCGATGAATATTCTTTTTTACGGGGAATATCCGTACGACGATAAAATCATTGGTGGACCCCACAACGGAAGTATTGTCGTAGTTAGAAAATGACAGAATTATCTTTTTATAAAAATAACGGCGAAAATGTTACCGTTAAAACTGTTGAACTACCCGGTAGTAAAAGTACAGTAATACGCGTGGTTGTATAGTAAAATACAATATTGATTATTAATTCTTACATAAGAAGTCACTCAGTTATACTCAATTATTGCTACAGTAATTGTTGCATCATATCTCTCATATTATTGATTCAATTATTGTCACAGTATCATCTGTATAATTGTTATATTATTAAATCAATAATTGAGATGACAAAGTTATTCATATTATTATTTGCAATATTGACAATGTCTAGAAGTTCTGTCAAGGAGAGGTTAGATAATCTAATTGCGCGTCAATAGGGAGAAATTCTTATCGGAAAGCCTCCTCTTTCCTGAGAACGACATGGTTGTTAAATATTGTGAGTTATAATATTAATGATGAATAAGTTTGTATTGATTAAAGATGAAATTGATAGTTCCATTGTGTTGGGATTATTAGTTTTAGTGGAAATCGATATTTATTTCGATAGTAATTGATGTTTGGAAGTTATATTGACCAATCGGGTAATTAATCGGGTAAATGAGCAATTAATTGCTATTAATTCACATGCTTATAACTATGTGTTCACATGTGTGTACTATTGATTCACATAATTTACTACTAGGGGAGTTGGTACAAGATTGATAATACTTGCATGACTAAATTAAAAATGAAGGTATAGTTGAAGGTACTATACTGTAATTAGTTTTTTCACATGATTATACTATTAAGTCACATGAATGACCTATTAATTCACATTATTTACTATTAGGGGAGGTGGTGCAAGTTTGATAATACTTGTAGGACTAAATTAAAAATAAAGAAAAAGAGGAAGGTATTATACTGTAATATTTCGAGCCCCAAAATGTGCAATTATCGAAACTATATTTTCCTATAAATAGAAGCTCATTCTTCCTTCATTTCTCACCAATTCACTAAGTCTCACAAGAGCAATTATTATAAAGAGAAATTATAGAGAAAAAGAAGAAGAGAAGTCTGCTACCTCACTATTTCAGTATCCAGTTTCTTCTAAGGTAAGGAGTATTATTTCTTTCGTATTCATGAAGAGAGTTATTTTCTTTCAATACTCGTAAGGGTTGTTATTCTATTATTTATTATTCTGTTGGAATAACCTGTCTGTGCGGTCTATCGCATGCATGGTGAATTCTTCTGTTATTCCATTTTTTATTATTCTGTTGGGATAACATGTCTGTGCGGTCTATCGCATGCCTGGTGAATTCTTCTCATTATTCCATTCTTTATTATTACATTGGGATAACTCATCTCATCTTGCCTATCGCATACCGGTGAATTCTTCTCATTATTCCATTCTTTATTATTCTTTGAATAACTCATCCTACATCGTTTATCGCATCGCTGATGAATTCTTTTGTTATTCCATTCTTTATTATTATGTTGGAATTACCTGTCTACGCGGGCTACCGCATGCATGGTAAATTCTTCTGTTATTCCATTCTTTATTATTCTGTTGGAATAACCTGTCTATGTCGACTACCGCATGCATGGTGAATGATCCTTCGTATTCATTCCTTATTAAATTGTGGAAATGATCTGTCTACGTGGATTACCGCTTGGCGGACAAAAATCCATTCGCAGTTTCATATATTTTATTATGCTCAGTTGGTTAAAGTTTTGGCTTCTATACTCCATGAAATTAGTGGAATATCCTGGATATTTGCGCTTCATCCAATATCTTTTCATGGAAATATTCTTCTGAGCATTCTTGAATTTTACTCCACAAAGCAGTATCATGTTGACAATTTGGACGTTATTGATTTCTGGATAAATTAAATTATAAATCTTTAAAATTTATCTTGAACTTGTTTTATTAAATTATTATGTCATTGTCATCATCCTCATGCTTATATTGTGATGAAAGTCATCTTTGTTAATCTAAAACTTGTTATCTATTATATTCTATCAGTTGTTATACTGTTGAAGGCTAAGGATAATTTATTCTGCATTATCTTAGTCATAATATTTCTTACTGGGCTAGTTGAGCTCACCCTTTTGCTTTTATTGTTCTCTTCAGGAAATGAGAATATAGCTGGGACGAGTTGGGGAACGGATTGACGGTCCAGATGGTTGTTTTAGTATTTCTCACTATTCTATAAAATAGTGTGATAATAATTGTAATGAGGACTCCATTGAGAGTGAATATTGTCTAGAAGGCAATATTCGTGTTTAAAACTCTCAGCTATGTTTTGTCGTATTTTACACGATAGTTGTATAAAAGAAGTTTATAGTTGTATTATGTACCATGTATTTGGCGACTCAAGATGGGTGATGTATACCTATTTTGGGGGCGTCACACATGATATCTACTACCTTCTATGATTTAAAAAGTTTTTCATCAACTTTATCGCTGAAACTCAGCTTAATAAATAAACCACATCATCGAATCATCCATGCACTACGGGCCAAGGATATTCATGTAATCATCAATGGTCATGATTATACCGAATAATCCCTGGTCATAATCATACCAACAATTGTCCATCAATGCACTACGGGCCAATGGGGACTTTTACCACATCATTTGTAACATTACGGTCATGATTATACCGAATAATCCCTGGTCATAATCATACCGATCAATAGTCCATCTATGCACGCAAGCCACATATGACTTTCATCACAAAATAAGTATGAGGATGATGACAATGATATAAGCATTAATCAAACGAAATCAAGGATAAATATTAAAGACTTTAAATTTATCTAGAGTTTAAAAATATCCAAATTGTCAACATGATACTGCTTTGTAGAGTAAAATCAAGAATAATATTGTATCAAAAATGATTTGGACAACAAAGAAATTAATTTTTGTCATGAATAATTCCCCGGGTGAATAGTACCCGGGTGAATAGTACCCCGTGAATAGTACCCTATGAATAGTACTTTGTGAATAGTACTTTGTGAATAGTATCTATGAATAGTACTTTATGAATAATACCCCATGAATAGTATCCTGTGAATAGTACCCAGTGAATAGTACTTTGTGAATAGTACCGTAAAAATGAATACTACTCATGGACAGTACTCCGGCATGAAAAACTTAAAATTTAACAAGAATGTGCAAAAAATATCCTTGTGAAACGATACTAGATGAAACACAAATTTCAAGGATATTCTACTAATTTCACGGAGTATAGAAGAAATACTTTAACAAAATGAGAGTATAATCAGGAATACGAGACGAAATAATATTACTCACATACTATAGAGTATTGAAGAAAATATTATTCCTTATGAATACTGAAAAAAAATAATATCCCTTACCTCCGAAGAAGACTGGATACTGGAATAGTGAGGTAGCAGACTTCTCTTCTTCTTTCTCTCTATAGTTTCTCTCTCTATAATTGCTCTTGTGAGTCTTAGTGAATTGGTGAGAATGAAGAAGAATGAGCTTCTATTTATAGAAAATCATAGTTTTGATAATTGCACGTTTTGGGGCTCAAAATATTACAGTATAATACCTTCATCTTTTCCTTCATTTTTAATTTAGTCCTGCAAGTATTATCAAACTTGCACCACCTCCCCTAATACTATATCATGTGAATCAATAGTACAATCATGTGAGTCAATAGTTCTATACATGTGAAAAAAAATAATTATAATATAGTACCTTCATCTATACCTCCATTTTTAATTTAGTCATGCAAGTATTATCAATCTTGCACCACCTCTCCTAATAGTACATGTATGTGAATCAATAGTACACACATTTGAATAAATAGTTATAAACATGTGAATTAATAGCAATTAATTGATCATTTATCCGATTAATTACCCGATTGGTCAATATAACCTCCAGACATCCATTATTATCGAAATAGATGTTGATTTCCACTAACACTAATAATCCCAACACAATAGAAATATCAATTTCATCTTTAGTCAACACGAACTTATTAATCATTAATATTATAACTCACAATATTTAACAACCAGATCATTCCCAGGAAAAAGGGGCTTTCCGATAAGGATTTCTCCTTATTGGCGTGCAATTAGGTGACCAAACCTCTCCTCGACAGAACTTTCTAGACATCGTCAATATTGCAAATAATAATATGAATAACTTTGTCGTCTCAACTATTGATTTAATAATAAAAATATTATGCAGATGATACTGTGACAATAATTGAATCAATAATATGAGAGATATTATGCAGCAATTACTGTAGTAATAATTGAGTATAACTGAGTGACTTCTCACGTAAGCATCAATAATCAATACTGTGTGCTACTATGCAACCACACATATTACTGTACTTTTACCATCGGGTATTTCAACAGTTTAACGGTAACACTTTCGCCGTTATTTTTAAAATATTTCAGTCGTTTTTTAACTGCGATAGTACCTCCGTTGTGGGGTCCACCAATGATTGTGTCGTCGTACGAATATTCCCCGACCAATCGAATATTTATATCAACTTGCTTACTTTGCAAAATTTTCAAATGTCATCCTTAACTTTAACCTTTATCAATTTAACCATTTACTAAATAAAATAATAATTATAAAAAAATTGAATACTTTCATTTCATAAAATTCGGAGTCTTACATTACCTCATAATAATTAATTTCCTTAACTCATTAATTATTTATTTAACAAATAAATAATCAAATCAAATTAAACAAATATTTATTCTACAATAAACACATCAATTAAAATATTTATATAATTCAATAAATATTTAAAATTATAATTTAAAATTATGGATTGTTACATCCTTCCCTTCTTACAATGATTCTGTCCCCAGAATCACAACTCAAACAATACATCCGTCACAAGTTCTTGCCATTAGTGGAATTCTCCTACAACAACAGTTATCAAGCAAGTATCGGAATGACTCCATTTGAGGCATTGTATGGAAGCAAGTGTCGTTCTCCAGTATGCTGGGACGAGGTGGGTGAAGCAACGTTGTTGGGAGCGGAATTAGTACGTATGACTACGGAAAAGATTCAAATGATCCGACAACGTATAAAGACCTCACAAGATCGACAAAAGAGTTATGATGATCTTCATCGAAAGGACGTGGAATTCAATATTGGAGAACATGTGGTTTTACGTGTTGCTCCATGGAAAGTAGTTACAAGATTTGAAAAGAGAGGAAAGCTCAATCCTCGATTTATTGGCCTATTTGAAATCCTCGATCGAGTAGGAACTGTGGTTTATAGACTCGCCTTACTGCCAAGTATATCTCGTGTTCATAACGTTTTTCACATATCCATGTTACGTAAATATGTGGAAGACCCGAACCACATTATTGAGTTAGAACCAGACGAGATAGCGGAAGATTTAACGTATGAAGAGGTACCTGTTAAAATCTTGGATAAGAAGGAACACATTCTACGCTCCAAGGTTATACCCCAAGTTAAAGTTTTGTGGAGAAACCACGATTTTGAAGAAATGACCTGGGAGTTAGAATCTGAAATGAAATCAAGGTATCCTCATCTCTTCGACATACCAGGTACGTACACCAATTTCGAGGACGAAATTTCATAAGAAGGGGAGGTTGTAAGACCCCAACTTTTATGAATAAAGATTTATTTTTCTCTAAATATTATATTTGAATAATATGGTGTGGATTTGATATAATGTTATAGTTATGAGTAATATTTACAAATTTTGCAAAGTAAGCAAGTTGTCATAAAATATTCGATTGGTCATGTGACGCCCCCAAATTCAGGTACTTAAAACCCGAACTCGGTGCTTCACGATACCATTTCTATGAGCGGAATAATACTAATAATAATAACAATAATATAAATAACAAACTTAGTTTACATATATCAGAGTCTACTCCCAAGTACGCAACCTTTACTATAATTCTTTACATGATAGATAATATATATCATTGCCTTAATACAGTCTAACTATTACAAAAGATACCATTAATCATATTCTGTTTGCTTTCCTTTTCACTTGTTCTTGTCTGAACCTTCAAGTTGATTACGCTTAGCTGAAAACATTTAAATTAAGTAAGGATGAGCATTTTAGTGCCCAATAAGTAATAACAATTAGAAATATAATTAGCTAAAAGAAATAAATGTTTTCTTTGTGCATCACTTCTACAACGAATTTATAGTTGTGAAGTAAACTGAACCGATAATAATAACATAACAATTCTATCTCAAATTTTTGAAACTACGTATTGACTTTATATATAGGTATTAGTTGACAGGCTATGAACATTATTTTTAGTTTTCGCTAAGGTTTAGCAGAACTTCATTTGCAAACCGTCATAACTTACATACGCATTTAGGGTGATCTCATTTAATGTGCCCAAAGATTGATTAATACTACATTACAAGAACGATATTATCGTTTCACTCATCCTCCTTTCATGATAAAAGTTTTCCCTTAATCGGGATGTTCATACTTAGTCTGGAATCTGAACAAAAAACAATTTGATTGGATACAAAAAGGTTTTTATCATATTCAATGACATTTCGAAATTTGTGTCTAGCTGATCAAATAGCTTAGACGGCTTATATATATATATATATATATATATATATATATATATATATCAACATGTGATTAAATACAATGACTATCCAAGTGGGGACACTTGTATAACCATATATAGAAATTAACGAACAGAATATATATCTGAATTACCATATACTAACATGTTGATAAACAATGATCGGATATAGAATATATCACAATAGGGTTAATAATATAGTATAATAATAATATAATTACTCAAACATCTTACTCATGTCCATCAGATAAAGGAAATGCAAAGGTAAGATACTTTGCATTGATGCTATCACATAGCTCATAACTTAGTTCTATCTTTATATAACACCTATTAGTAATAAGATCATTTGATCGATTAGAATAACATATCGTAACACATAATACTGCTTATTACAGTGAGCACATAACCTAATCACATTGTTACATATGTTTAACAGTCATTGAATCACAAATAAACACATATCTAATCAAATTATCTAAGTCCATATCAATTTCTGAAACATGTCTCGTAAAATGCAAGCGACTTTTATCGGCTAATTATCGAGTCTAAGACTCATCCGTAACTTAGTATCACTATATTATTTTTAAATGACTTATAATAATTTTAAACATTTATTATAATTTATCATGAATTTTCAAACATCTAATCATTATTGAATGATGTAAATATTAAATAATTCTATTATCATTAATATTTAATTAATATTAAACTATTAATGAGACCATTGCCAAAATTTTAAAGTTATTGATATTAACTTAGAATATTTTTAAAGTATTTATATTACCCTTAAATGATTTTTAAAACATTTAAAATCATTTTTAAATAATTATCATTAATATTAAAGTATTAATATTATATTTATAAAATATTAAAAGTCATTAAGTATAACTTAATAATATTTTCAATTCATTTATATCCTTTTTAAATGATTTTAAATTAATAAAACCATTTTAAAACTATTTATTTAATATAATTATTAAATAAATTTAATATCATTAATATCATTAATATTAAATTATTAATGAAATTATCCTTTAAATATTAAAAGTTATATTTTATAACTTAAAATATCTTTAAACACTTTATTTTTATTTTAAATGATCATTATAATATTAAAATCATTTTAAACTAATTTATTTTCTTATATCATAATATAATTTCTAAATGATTTTCAAGTATTAAAATCATTTTTTTAACTAATTTATTTAATATTATAATTAAATAAATTAAATACCAATAATATTTTAAAAATATTAAATATTTATGAAATATACTTAAAATAAATAAAAACTAATTTTTAGAATTTAAAATAATTTTTAATAATTTATTTGGTATTTTTAATAATTAAAAACTATTTTTTTCTATTTATTTAATTAAAATAATTAATTTTCAGAAATTAAATTAATTAAAATGCACTGTCTGTCGCTAAAGACCACCTATAGTGACATAACTGTCGCTATAGGTGTTTTTCATGTTCTTCATGAAACCTAGAACATGCGTGTCAGTTATCAAGTTGCCTACTTTGACCACGATTTCTGATCGGATGATGATGTTTCTGGACTATCTATTGCTCACAGATTAAAGAAATAATGTAGTACTACATGATACAACAACAATCATAATCATACAATACATAACAAAGAATATCTGATCGCCTAAAGTGGTCGCTAGAAGTCGTTTCTTCATTTCGGGTTACCTGAAATGAAGAACAATCGACCGCTTCATATTTGAGCTTCCACAACTTGCAACTCAAGCATCGATTATGTGATTTAATACTTTCAAAGTTATAGACCGGATGTAGGACTACTGATTTATCACAAAACACCATCATAACAATAACAAATCAGTAGATACGATCCTAAGAATTACCATGTCGACGACATGGTCAAGCGCTTTTCAAGGTTACCCGAAAAATGCCTTCCATGATCGTCTGGCCTAGTTTGACCATTCATAACAATCATCCAGTTTGATACTTAGAAGATTTGAAGGCATAATAATATAGTATAAACTACGTACTACAAAATTGTTACAACAAAAGAAACCAAACAACTAACAACAGGAAGATCTAGACGCGAGAGGATCTTATAAGGCCTTTCTGGGCAATTTTTGGGTTACCCAGAATTGTCCAGTCATGGCCGGTCAACGGTCTTTGACCACAAATAAACTAAAATCTGAACATTTGATGGCTGTGATTCCAATTCCAACATTTAAACATACAAAACATAAACAGAATGAGATCTAGGAGGTCTGACATTCGTTGTTAGACATCAAAATAAATTTTTTCCAGAATTTGAAGAATATCAAATCCGAGCCTCTAGATGTTATGGATCTAACATCTAGCAACCCAGATCATCATTATAGACTATAAATAACATATTCTAACATTCAAACCTAACATCTAACACAAGATCGATGATTAGATTCATAGCTAGGGTTTATACCTCTTTTGAGAAATTTCTTGATTCTGGGCTTTTGATTTGATATGGTTTATAGTAGGGCTTGGTTTGTGACTGATTTATGAAGGAGACTTCATAGGTTTTAGAGAGAGAGGGTGTGACGCCCCCAAAATAGGTCCAATCCAACCAACCTATTCTGAGTCGCCAAATACATGGTACAGAAACAATTACAACTTCATTAATACAATTGTCGTGCAAAATACGACAACACATAAACTCTGAGTTTAAATACAAATATTGTCTTCTAGACAATATCCACACTCAAATAAGTCCTCATTACAATTATTGATACACTATTTTACAAAATAGTGAGGACTAATAAAACAACTGTCTTGAACCATCACTCCACACCCCGACTAGTTCCCGCTATATTCTAGTCTCCTGAGAAGAAAAATGGAACAAAAAGGAAAAGGGTGAGCTCAACTAGCCCAGTAAAGAATATTATGACTAAGATAATGTACAACAAATTATCCTTGGTCTTCAACAGGGAAAAATCTGATAGAATACAATAGACAACAAGTTTTAGATCAACAACTGCATCGGAAACAACAATTCATTAAAAGAGTTAAGTAGAGAATGAAATCTACTATCATCTATGAATTTAAAAGTCCATCACCGATATTTTATCCCTGTAACATCAATCAATATACATCTTGAATCAAATAGTCATCTTTGCACTACAGGCCAAAGATATTCATCAGTTGGTCATGTTCATCTCAACACCTGTTCATCTTTGCACTACGAGCCAAAGATATTCATCAAGAAATCATTCATCTTTGCACTACAGACCAAAGATATTCATTTATATCATCATTTAGGATTGAGGACGATGAAAAATATTTTAAAGAAAACGAATCCAGTGAAACAAAAGAACAAGTATTAAGGATTCATACTTTAAATAACCCAAGTTCGAAAATATTTCATAAATAACCAGAGTGGAGTAAAATTTAAGAATGAAGACCAAAACATAGATCCAATCAACGATAGGAATTATAACAGACAATCTTGGACACAGAAAAGAAAATTTAATTTTTCTGTGAATAGTGTTGTATTCGTGAATAGTGCCGTATACGTGAATAGTGTTGTATACGTGAATAGTAACTCCGACACCAAAAGATAGAAATTTCACAAAAAATATCATCATGCTTCGTGAATAGTACTCGTGAATAGTAACTCGTGAATAGTAACCCCGACATGAAAAGTTCCAAATTTGATAAAAATTCAGACCAATATTTTGGCATAATGATATTGAAGAAATAATATCATTTACGAAGAAAATAACATCCCTTACCTCAGAAAGAATAGTACTTCGATCGAAATCTTGGATATATAAGGTTTGAAGAACTTGCACCGTATAGAAATACTCAAAGTACTAAAATACTCACAAATACGCTCGATATTATAGAGAGAGAAAGAGAGAGAAATCTGTAGTTTCTGGTGTGATTTTCAATTCTAACCTAAGCACCCTATTTATAGAAAAATGCTTAGAACACCAAAGCAGAAAATTTAATATAATAATAAAAATTTTCCTTAGCCCACCTTTTGGTCAAAAACACCAGCCACACATGTTAATGATGTCCAAAAAAAATACAAAAAACGTTTTTCTAACAAAAAAAATTTAAACTCCAAAAATCAATTCACACCCGATATACCAAAACTTCAATAATTCACAATAAATAGTCCTTTTATCAGAAAATTCGAATCTCGCGACTTTTGATAGGAAATTCAATTCTCTACAACTTTGCAGAAGAAAGTGTTTCTAAATTCCAAACATAAATTGACCGAAATCCATAAACGGGCGATTTTACAGGTTATAATCAAATTTCAGTCAAGAAATGGGTCCACCAACATGTTTAACATGTTTTTAGTATTTATTGCAACAAAAATACTCCTCCTCCTCATTTACTCATATATCCCACATTCATTGTAAAAAAAATATCATTATTATTTTATTATAATAATATAATAAAATATTATTTTATCAGAAAAGATAAAATATCGATTTTTTTAACAATTGTCACTTTAAAAATTTTCTCCATCTATATCCACATAAAATCAATATTTTCCTCATCATATAAATCAATAATTAATTATTCATAAATAATATTACGTAATCACAAGATCTTGCAACCAGTGCCGCTCCTAGGAAAGAGGGGCTTTCCAATAAGAATTTCTCCTCATCTTGGCGCCGCAATTAGGGTGACCAAATCTCTCCTTGTATGAACTTTCTAGACATTGCCAATAATGTTATCTAATAATATTATTCAGATAATATGAATTATTGCTTCGATAATGGAAAATACCGTAGTAGTGACAATTATTGAAACAACAGTAATATAAAATATCAACGCAACAATTATTGAATCAATAAAATAAAATACTGAACAATAACTACTGTAACAATTATTGAGTAGTGCATTCTTATGTAAGAATCAATAATTGGTGCAATACCGTGTGCTACTGTGCAACAACGCGTATTACTGTGTTTTAACCACCGGGTATTCCAACAATATTAATGGTAACAACTACGCCGTTATTTATAAACAACTCATACTTGTCTTTTTCTTCATCCAATCGCTTTCCGTTATGGGGACCACAAAAAACCGCCTCCGTGCATTTAATATTCCCCGAAGCAAAGAAGAATATTCCACGACCAAACGAATATTCCCCGACAACAATGAATATTTTATAACCACTTGCTTAATTTAAAATATTCACAAGATTTTACTCATAACTAACCACATTAATCAATTCAACCCTTACTATTTCAAAATAATAAATAGAGGAAATTCCATTTTATTAAAAAAAAAATTTCGAGTCTTACAGAGGGTCAAGTATGAGTATAGTGAATAAATGAGCAATTATGTACACTTTTCTCTCTCTTTAATCTATATATACTTGATAGATACAATGTATGGGCTGATTGAGTGGATGAGTGTTGAGATTTTAAGTCAACGGAGTTGTTACATTAAGTCACCAACTCCCCCTATTGTCAAAACCTACTTGTTAGACTCCAATTATGCACAAAAGGGCAAAATGGTCAATTGGCTTTCCAATTTAATGGCATTCTTGTCATTTGGCAAACCCTTAGGGTTTAACCCTAAGGTTTAGCACAAAACATTTGTAATATCCAGCAATTAGGGTTTGCACAAAATAAAATAAAATAAAAATTAAATTAGTTCTTAAAAATAGAAAATTAGGGTTTGTTAATTAGATTAGCTTTCTAATTACATTATACAGGGACATTATGGTTTAAAATCACTAATTATAATTAATCTTGCTAAATTAGCAATTAGGGTTTATACTTTTGGTAATTAGGGTTACCAAATTATAATTAGGGTTTCCAATTACTAAATTAGGGTTTAAAAATTTAGGGTTTCCATAATTAATAATTGTAATTCTAATACTTGTTAATTAACCACATTAACACAATTACCAATTAATCTTGAACTTTAATTTAAGTTTCAAATTAGGGTTTAACATTTAAAATTAGGGTTTTTAATAACCTAGGGTTTTCTATAAATTATTTAGGGTTTCTAAATTTTTAATTAGGGTTTTCCTAATTAATCATTTAATACACAACATAAAACATATAACACATATAACAGTCTTAAATTTCCCATTTGAATTACAAAATAGGGTTAAACAAATTAATGCTAGGGTTTAGTCATAATATATTAAAACTGTTCTACACATTAACATTACACATACAGTACACAACTATAACACTGACAAATAATAATATAATATTATTATTCTCATTCTTTGATAAAAATCCAAAATCAGGGTTTGGATTCCATATCTGATTTATTATTCATATTTAACATTATTAATTAAGTTAAAATAATTAACTTAATTAAACTAGCATAAATTCATATATTAAAATAGATTAATTATTATAATAATTCTAAAAATCATTTCATATATTATTTAAATAATATATAATTATAATTTCATGGAAAATAATTAATAAAAACATTTCTACTATAAAACTAATAATTATAAGAATATATTTTATAATAATCAATAATTCTAAAATAAAATTATTTGTAATCATTCATGTAATAAATATATTTTATATTCATCACAGCAGTACATACACATTACCTTGCACGCGTTCTCATCCTTAAAATAAAAAAAAATTTATACGCAAAATTTCCTGATTTAATTATATAGAAAATATCGGGTTATTACATTCACCCTCCCTTATAAAGATTCCGTCCCCGGAATCACCGTTTTAAAACCTATACATACCAAGGTACATAGCATACACAATCATTGCGAGTAGATCTCGATCAAAATTGATCGAACTGATCTTTAACTATTCAGCATAAAGCTTATCTATCTGCTTATACGGAAAATTGATTTATAATAGAACTCAATTTCCTCCTTCAAAATAATTTATAAAATAATTTGCTATATATAAGAAAATAATATATAAGAAATAAAATTGGTTTGAGTAATACCCGGAGTTGCATCGATCCCCGGCTGCTACAGTTTCTTAAACGGTCATGTTGAAGACGCTTGTAGTTGATTTCGTTTGTTTGATTGTTGATGTTGGTCCCGTTATCGCCAATGTCTTGGTGTTTTTTCCCGTATTCACATTCCTTGCCTCCCTTCTCCTTCTTGAACGGTCTTCCACCTTATACTCCATTGATTCACACTTAAAACACACAGACTTGCCCTTTATCTCCTTTCCTTTTATCGTATAGGTGACAAAACTATATTTTGCCCCTTCGTTACCCTAGCTATCACAAACGCGTCTACATGGTCAGTTGATCCTCTAAATCCTGGCAATACGAGTGCCTTGAAGTCTTTGACATTCGTCGATCGATTATCTAGCTGATTTTCCCGCGACTGGTATTCTATTCTGCATAGCTTGATCGTCTATATTCGCCCAAATTCTGTATCGGGTCTGGTGGTCTTCCAATTTTGTTGATAGGTTCTTCTATCCGTGAATTTTATTTTCGTCTTGGCGGCATTATCATAAATTATTTTTTATTAACTTACATTCTAAGCCCTATCGTATACGCTTAACATATAACGCAAAATTTTCTATTCAAATAGTCATGTACTCAAAATATTAGATTTTGAAATTTTGGTTTTCTGCATTAACCAGTACTCATATAATTAACTACTATCTTTATACCAACTTATTTCATTAATCCCATATAAATTCATATTGTGAGATCCCAGATTTTATGAATAAATATTTAATTTTCTCGAAATAATTTTTTATTTTTTTATATTATGGAGTGGATTTGATATAATGTTATAGTTGTGGGTAATATTTATAAATTTTGCAAAGTACGCATGTGACAACCCCAAAATAGGTCCATTCCATCCAACCCATTCTGAGTCGCCAAATACATGGTACAGAAAACTACTACAACTTTATTAATATAATTGTCGTGCAAGATACGACAACACTTAAACTGTGAGTTTAAATACAAATATATACCAACTGTGACTCATGTCCTAACCGTGGACAACACCTCATAATGACACTTTACATAAAGGTATAGTCGAAAACTATTTTAGAAATTAGAACCTTTGGGAAGTGCTCAAGGAAACCTTCGTACATGGGAGGCCATGCGTCTAGGTTATGATAGATATCATATGCCCACAAAATTATCCTTGGTTGACCCAATAGACCCAAAAGAAAAATGAGAAGATTACTATTATATTCTTCCCAATGGTGTGTCTTCTCTTGACATATCATTATCTCCACCATCTCTAATTGAGAATTATACTTCAACCAAACTCCAAGATTATATAGGTAGTGCTCGTAGATATACTCAGCAAGTGGATGAGCACAACCTTGTATTATGATGACACGAGGTTGTATGTCATTAGACATCTTGTATGATAGTGGCTTCCAAAGTTGGGTTCGCCTCACCTATTTAGGGAGAACCTCAACAGCTATAAACCACCGTTCTATTCCCCTGTAATTCCCGCTCGACCCCGCTACACTCTTATTACCTGAAAGAAATTGTGAAGCAAAAGGGTGAGCACAACTAGCTCAGTAAAGAATATTATGACTAAAGATAAATAAATTATCAATAGTCTTCATCAGTAATAAATCAGAGATTTAGAACATATGGTAGATGATAAAACTTTTCAACCATAGTTGCAGCGGAATGAGCAATCCATTAGAAGAGTCAAATAGACTATAAAGTCTATTATCTTCTCCATGTTAAAAGTCCACCAACAATGTTTTATCCCTCTAATATCAATCAACAATTCCTGTCCACAATCACATGTATAACTCATAATCGTAATTGTTGTTCTAAATTCCTTTTCTCATCCAGGACAAAGTTAATTTTTATCACCTGAAACATCAAAGATCATGGTTATACCAAATCACAGTTCATGTTCATAATCATACTAATAAATTCATCTTTGCACTACGGGCCAAGATATTCATCAACAGACCATCTTTGCACTACATGCCAAAGATATTCATCAGAAATCATTCATCTTTGCATTACGGGCCAAAGATATTCATTAATAAGTCATCTTTGTACTATGGGCCAAAGATATTCATATCTCAAAGAAATACATAATCATTTCAGAATTTATATAAACCATAATTATAACCATGTTGATCAATTCACCTTTGCACTTAATCTAAAGATATTCAACTATAAATTCAATGGTCATGATCATACCAAATACAATTCAACTTTTCACTAAAACCAAAGAGAACCCTAGTCATGATCATACCAATAATCTACCCATCTTTACACTCCAGTGGAAAGAGAATTTCAACATCAGGGTTATAAAATATTATATATGATAATAAAATCAATATAATCAATACATAGTTTTAATCTCCAGAGTAATATTCATAAATCAACTATAATTTGGTTAGAAAAAGAAACCAATTTTGTAGTGAATAGTACCCGTGAATAGTAACTCGTGAATAGTAACTCATGAATAGTAACTCATGAATAGTAACTCGTTTTGAATAGTAACTCGTGAATAGTAAATCATGAATAGTAACTCGTGAATAGTAACTCGTGAATAGTAACTCGTGAATAGTAAACCCGACATGAAAAAGTTCCAAATTTGATAAAAATTTCCAACCAATATTTTGGCATAATGATATTGAAGAGAATATCATTTTAAGAAGAATATAACACCCCTTACTATCCCTTACAATCCCTTACTATCCCTTACCTCAAAAGAGCAAAGATTTCCGATCCGAATAACGCCGAATCTAACTTGCACCGTATAGCAACACTCAAGATATCAAAATACTCACAAGAATACACTCGATAATATAGAGAGAGAAGTAGAGAGAAAACTTCAGTTTCTGGTGTGATTTTCAATTCTAACCTAAGCACCCTATTTATAGGAAAATGCTTAGAACACCAAAGCAGAAAATTTAATTTAATATTAATATAATTTTCTTAAACATCCTACGCCCACTTCTTTGGCAAAAACATCAGCCACACATGTGCCAAAACAACAAAAACGTTTTTCTTAAATAAAACAATTAAAACTTCCAAAAATCAATTATTCAGGAATTTCGAAACTTCAATAATTCATAATAAATAGCCCTTTTATCAGAAAATTTGAATCTTGCGTCTTTTTATAGGAAATTCAATTCTCTACAACTTTGCAAAAGAAAGTTTTTCCAAATTCCAAACAGAAACTGACCGAAATCCACAAACGGGCAATTTACAGGCTATAATCAAATTTCAGTCAAGAAATGGGTCCACCAACATGTTTAACATGTTTTGAACAAGTTTTGTAACAAAAATACTCTTCATCCTCATATACTCATATATCCCACATTCATTGTAAAAATATCATCATTATTATATAATATAATAAAATATTATTTTATCAGAAAAGATAAAATATTGATTTTCAACAATTGTCACTTAAAAAATTTTCTCCATCTATAACCACATAAAATCAATATTTTTCTCATCATATAAATCAATAATTAATTATATACAAATAATATTACAGAATCACAAGATCTTGCAACCGTGCCGCTCCTCAGAAAGAGGGGCTTTCCAATAAGGAATTCTCCTTACTGGCGCGCAATTAGGTGACCAAACCTCTCCTTAGACAGAACTTTCTAGACATTGCCAATAATGTTTTCTAATAATATTATTCAGATAATATGAATTATTTCTTCGATAATGGAAAATACTGTGTAGTGACAATTATTGAAACAAAAGTAATATAAAATATCAATGCAACAATTATTGAATCAATAAAATAAAATACTGAATAGTAACTACTGTAACAATTATTGAGTAGTGCCTTCTTATGTAAAAATCAATAATTGATGCAATACCGCAAATCATCTTTATGCAACAATGCGTACATCAGTATTTTAACCACCGGTATTCCAACAAAGTTAATTGGTAACAATTACGCCATTATTTATAAAACTCAAATTTGTCGCTTTTCTTCATCCGATGCTTATTCTTACATTATGGGGCCACAAATGGTCATACTGTCCGCATTTAATATTCCCTACGCAAAAGAATATTCCATGACCAAACGAATATTCCCCCGATAGAAATGAGTATTTTATAACCACTTGCTTATTGAAAATAATTACATATATCACCCTTCACTTTAACCTTTTATCAATTTAACCATTTACTAAATAGTAATTATAAGAACAATTGAATACTTTTATTTCATAAAATTCGGGGTCTTACAATATCCCCTCCTTATGAAATTTCGTCCTCTAAATTTACGTACCTGGTATTTTAAAGAGTTGAGAATACCTTACTTTCATTTAAAATTTCCATCTTTCCTGTCATCATGATTTCTCCATTGCTCATCTCCTGTATTTCAGATATCATTTTAGAATACAGCTTCAAAATAAGGGTTAATTGAACAAATTAACATATCACATAATATCCCGATATTATGACTGACCAACAAATAAGCTTAGGTAGGACACACTAGCGAAGGATTTACTCGTCTCTCCCCTCCTAGTTCTATTCCCTGATCTCCGCCAGAGATCATATCCCTAAGCTCTGATACCAACTGTGACAACCCCAAAATAGGTCCATTCCATCCAACCCATTATGAGTCGCCAAATACATGGTACAGAAAACGACTACAACTTTATTAATACAATTGTCGTGCAAGATACGACAACACTTTAACTGTGAGTTTAAATACAAATATATACCAACTGTGACTCATGTCCCAACCGTGGACAACACCTCATAATGACAGCTTACATAAAGGTATAGTCGAAAACTATTTTAGAAATTAGAACATTTGAAAAGTGCTCAAGGAAACCTTCATACATGGGAGGCCATGCGTCTAGGTTATGATAGATATCATATGCCCACAAAATTATCCTTGGTTGACCCAATAGACCCCAAAGAAAAACGAGAAGATTACTATCATATTCTTCCCAATGGTGTGTCTTCTCTTGACATATCATTATCTCCACCGTCTCTAATTGAGAATTATACTTCAACCAAACTCCAAGATTATATAGGTAGTGCTCGTAGATATACTCAGCAAGTGGATGAGCACAACCTTTTCTTATGATGACACGAGGTTGTATGTCATTAGACATCTTGTATGATAGTGGTAAAACACCCTTCCAAAGTTGGGTTCGCCTCACCTATTTAGGGTGAACCTCAACAGCTATAGACCACCGTTCTATTCCCCTGTTATTCCCGCTCGACCCAGCTACACTCTTATTACTTGAAAGGAATTGTGAAACAAAAGGGTAAACACAACTAGCTCAGTAAAGAATATTATGACTAAAGATAAATAAATTATCAATAGTCTTCATTCGTAATAAATCAGAGATTTAGAACATATGGTAGATGATAAAACTTTTCAACCATAGTTGAAGCGGAATGAGCAATCCATTGGAAGAGTAAAATAGACTATAAAGTCTATTATCTTCTCCATGTTAAAAGTCCACCAACAATGTTTTATCCCTGTAACATCAATCAACAATTCCTGTCCACAATCACATGTATAACTCATAATCGTAATTGTTGTTCTAAATTTCTTTTCTCATCCAGGACAAAGTTAATTTTCATCACCTGAAACATCAAAGATCATGGTTATACCAAATCACAGTTCATGTTCATAATCATACTAATAAATTCATCTTTGCACTACGGGCCAAAGATATTCATCAACAGACCATCTTTGCACTACATGCCAAAGATATTCATCAGAAATCATTCATCTTTGCATTACGAGCCAAAGATATTCATCAATAAGTCATCTTTGTACTATGGGCCAAAGATATTCATATCTCAAAGAAATACATAATCATTTCAGAATTTATATAAACCATAATTATAACCATGTTGATCAATTCACTTTTGCACTTAAGCTAAAGATATTCAATTATAAATTCAATGGTCATGATCATACCAGTCACAATTCAACTTTTCACTAGTGGCCAAAGAGAACCCTAGTCATGATCATGCCAATAATCTACCCATCTTTACACTCTAGTGAAAGAGAATTTCAACATCAGGGTTATAAAAATATTATATATGATAATAAAATCTATATAATCAATACACAGTTTTAATCTCTAGAGTAATATTCATAAATCAACTATAATTTAGTTAGAAAAAGAAACCAATTTTGTAGTGAATAGTACCCATGAATAGTAACTTGTGAATAGTAACACATGAATAGTAACCCGTCGTGAATAGTAACTCGTGAATAGTAACTCATGAATAGTAACCCCGACATGAAAAAGTTCCAAATTTTATAAAATTTCCAACCAATATTTTGGCATAATGATATTGAAGAGAATATCATTTTAAGAAGAATATAACACCCTTACTATCCCTTACAATCCCTTACTATCCCTTACCTCAAAAGAGCGAAGATTGAATGGAATAATTTGAACGAACTTGCAATCGTATAGCAACACTCAAGATATCAAAATACTCACAAGAATACACTTGATAATATAGAGAGAAGTAGAGAGAAAACTTCGGTTTACGTGTGATTTTCAATTCTAACCTAAGCACCCTATTTATAGGAAAATGCTTAGAACACCAAAGCAGAAAATTTAATTTAATATTAATATAAATTTCTTAAACATCCTATGCCCACTTCTTTGGCAAAAACATCACCACACATGTGCCAAAACAACAAAAAAACGTTTTTTAAAAAATAAAACAATTAAAACTTCCAAAAATCAATTATTCAGGAATTTCGGAACTTCAATAATTCATAATAAATAGCCCTTTTATCAGAAAATTCGAATCTTGTGTCTTTGTATAGGAAATTCAATTCTCTACAACTTTGCAGAAGAAAGTTTTTCTAAATTCCAAGTAGTAAACCGACCAAAAATCCACAAACCAAGCGATTTACAAAGCTATAATCAAATTTCAGTCAAGAAATGGGTCCACCAACATGTTTAACATGTTTTAAACAACTTTTGTAACAAAAATACTCTTCCTCCTCATATATTTATATATCCCACATTCATTGTAAAAATATCATCATTATTATATAATATAATAAAATATTATTTTATCAGAAAAGATAAAATATCGATTTTCAACAATTGTCACTTTAAAAATTTTTCTCTATCTATAACCACATAAAATCAATATTTTCCTCATCATATAAATCAATAATTAATTATTCACAAATAATATTACAGAATCACAATCTTGGTAACTGTGCCGCCCTGTGAAAGAGGGGCTTTCCAATAAGGATTTCTCATTACTAAAGCAATTAGGTGACCAAACCTCTCCTTGTAGATGTAACTTTCTAGACATTGCCAATAATGTTTTCTAATAATATTATTCAGATAATATGAATTATTACTTCGATAATGGAAAATATTGTAGTAGTGACAATTATCAAACAAAAGTAATATAAAATATCAACGCAACAATTATTGAATCAATAAAATAAAATATCGAATAAGAATTCACCGTAATAATTATCGAGTAGTGCCTTCTTACGTAAGAATCAATAATTGGTGCAATACCGTGTGCTATCTTGTGCAACAACGCCAGACATCTTGTATTTTAATTATCGGGTATTCCAACAATGTTAATCAGTAATAATTATTATTTATTATTTATAAAAACTCAAATTTGTCATTTTCTTCATCCGATAGTTATTCTTATATGGGCCCACAAATGGTCATTTGTGTCGCATTTAATATTCCCTACGTAAAGAATATTCCACGACCAAACGAATATTCCCCGATAGAAATGAGTATTTTATAACCACTTGCTTATTTAAAATAATTACATATATCACCCTTCACGTTAACCTTTTATCAATTTAACCATTTACTGAATAGTAATTATAAAAACAATTGAATACTTTTATTTCATAAAATTCGGGGTCTTACAATCTCCCCTCCTTATGAAATTTTGTCCCCGAAATTTACGTACCTGGTATTTTAAAGAGTTGAGAATACCTTGCTTTCATTTCAGATTCCATCTTACATGTCATCATGATTTCTCCATTGCTCATCTCCTGTATTTCAGATATCATTTTAGAATACAGCTTCAAATCAAGGGTTAATTGAACAAATTAACATATCACATAATATCCCGATATTATGACTGACCAACAAATAAGCTTAGGTAGGACACACTAGCGAAGGATTTACTCGTCTCTCCCCTCCTAGGTCTATTCCCTGATCTCCGCCAGAGATCATATCCCTAAGCTCTGATACCAACTGTGACAACCCCAAAATAGGTCCATTCCATCCAACCCATTCTGAGTCGCCAAATACATGGTACAGTAAACAACTACAACTTTATTAATACAATTGTCGTGCAAGATACGACAACACTTCAACTATGAGTTTAAATACAAATATATACCAACTGTGACTCATGTCCCAACAGTGGACAACACCTCATAATAACACCTTACATAAAGGTATAGTCGAAAACTGTTTTAGAAATTAGAACCTTTGGGAAGTGCTCAAGGAAACCTTCGTACATGGGAGGCCATGTGTCTAGGTTATGATAGATATCATATACCCACAAAATTATCCTTGGTTGACCCAATAGACCCCAAAGAAAAACGAGAAGATTACTATCATATTCTTCCCAATGGTGTGTCTTCTCTTGACATATCATTATCTCCACCGTCTCTAATTGAGAATTATACTTCAACCAAACTCCAAGATTATATTGGTAGTGCTCGTAGATATACTCAGCAAGTGGATGAGAACAACCTTGTCTTATGATGACACGAGGTTGTATGTCATTAGACATCTTGTATGATAGTGGCTTCCAAAGTTGGGTTCGCCTCACCTATTTAGGGAGAACCTCAACAGCTATAGACCACCGTTCTATTCCCCTGTTATTCCCGCTCGACCCAGCTACACTCTTATTACTTGAAAGGAATGGTGAAGCAAAAGGGTGAACACAACTAGCTCAGTAAAGAATATTATGACTAAAGATAAATAAATTATCAATAGTCTTCATTAGTAATAAATCAGAGATTTAGAACATATGGTAGATGATAAAACTTTTCAACCATAGTTGCAGCAGAATGAGCAATCCATTAGAAGAGTCAAATAGACTATAAAGTCTATTATCTTCTCCATGTTAAAAGTCCACCAACAATGTTTTATGCCTGTAATATCAATCAACAATTCCTGTCCACAATCACATGTATAACTCATAATCGTAATTGTTGTTCTAAATTCCTTTTCTCATCCAGGACAAAGTTAATTTTCGTCACCTGAAACATCAAAGATCATGGTTATACCAAATCACAGTTCATGTTCATAATCATACTAATAAATTCATCTTTGCACTACGGGCCAAAGATATTCATCAACAGACCATCTTTGCACTACATGCCAAAGATATTCATCAGAAATCATTCATCTTTGCATTACGGGCCAAAGATATTCATTAATAAGTCATCTTTGTACTATGGGCCAAAGATATTCATATCTCAAAGAAATACATAATTATTTCAAAATTTATATAAACCATAATTATAACCATGTTGATCAATTCACCTTTGCACTTAAGCTAAAGATATTCAACTATAAATTCAATGGTCATGATCATACCAGTCACAATTCAACTTTTCACTACTGGCCAAAGAGAACCCTAGTCATGATCATACCAATAATCTACCCATCTTTACACTCCAGTGAAAGAGAATTTCAACATTAGGGTTATAAAAATATTATATATGATAATAAAATCAATATAATCAATACATAGTTTTAATCTCCAGAGTAATATTCATAAATCAACTATAATTTGGTTAGAAAAAGAAACCAATTTTGTAGTGAATAGTACCCGTGAATAGTAACTCGTGAATAGTAACTCATGAATAGTAACTCGTCATGAATAGTAACTCGTGAATAGTAAATTATTAATAGTAACTCAAGAATAGTAACTCGTGAATAGTAACTCGTGAATAGTAAACCCGACATGAAAAAGTTCCAAATTTGATAAAAATTTCCAACCAATATTTTGGCATAATGATATTGAAGAGAATATCATTTTAAGAAGAATATAACACCCCTTACTATCCCTTACAATCCCTTACTATCCCTTACCTCAAAAGAGCAGTACTTCTGACTGGAATAACACTGAACGAACTTGCACCATATAGCAACACTCAAGATATCAAAATACTCAAAAGAATACACTCGATAATATAGAGAGAGAAGTAGAGAGAAAACTTCAGTTTCTTGTGTGATTTTCAATTCTAACCTAAGCACCCTATTTATAGGAAAATGCTTAGAACACCAAAGCAGAAAATTTAATTTAATATTAATATAAATTTCTTAAACATCCTACGCCCACTTCTTTGGCAAAAACATCAGCCACACATGTGCCAAAACAACAAAAACGTTTTTCTTAAATAAAACAATTAAAACTTCCAAAAATCAATTATTCAGGAATTTCGAAAACTTCAATAATTCATAATAAATAGCCATTTTATCAGAAAATTCGAATCTTGCGTCTTTTTATAGGAAATTCAATTCTCTACAACTTTGCAGAAGAAAGTTTTCCAAATTCCAAACAGAAACTGGCCGAAATCCACAAACAGGCGATTTTACAGGCTATAATCAAATTTCAGTCAAGAAATGGGTCCACCAACATGTTTAACATGTTTTAAACAACTTTTGCAACAAAAATACTCTTCCTCCTCATATACTCATATATCCCACATTCATTGTAAAATATCATCATTATTATATAATTATAATAAAATATTATTTTATCAGAAAAGATAAAATATCAATTTTCAACAATTGTCACTTTAAAATTTTTCTCCATCTATAACCACATAAAATCAATATTTTCTCATCATATAAATCAATAATTAATTATTCACAAATACTATTACAGAATCAAAGATCGCAACCGTGCCGTTCCTGTGAAAGAGGGGTTTTCCATAAGGATTTCTCATTCTTGGCGCAAATTAGGTGACCAAACCTCTCCTTAGAGAACTTTCTAGACATTGCCAATAATGTTTTCTAATAATATTATTCAGATAATATGAATTATTGCTTCGATAATGGAAAATACTGTGTAGTGACAATTATTAAAACAAAAGTAATATAAAATATCAACGCAATAATTATTGAATCAATAAAATAAAATATCTTTAAAGAATTCATCGTAATAATTATTGAGTAGTGCCTTCTTAAGTAAGAATCAATAATTGGTGCAATACGATTAGGTTATCAGGCAACAACACGTATTCATGTGTTTTAACCACCGTATTCCAACGATGTTAATTAATTCTGTTTATTATTTATAAAAACTCAAATTTGTCGTTTTCTTCATCCGACAGTTATTCTGTTATGGGGCCCACAAATGGTTTCACCGTCGTACGAATATTCCCCGACAGAAAGAATATTCCACGACCAAACGAATATTCTCCGATAGAAATGAGTATTTTATAACCACTTGCTTATTAAAATAATTACATATATCGCCCTTCAGTTTAACCTTTTATCAATTTAACCATTTACTGAATAGTAATTATAAGAACAATTGAATACTTTTATTTCATAAAATTCGGGGTCTTACTACGCAAGTTGTTATATAATATTTGATTGGTCGGGGAATATTCGTACAACGACACAATCATTGGTGGACCCCCATAACGGAATTATTGTCTGATTGAGAAAACGACATAAATACTTTATGAAAATAATGGCGGAAGTTTTACCGTTAACTGTTGAAACACCCGGTGTTAAAAGTACAGTAATACGCGTGGTTGCATAGTAGCACACGGTATTAATTATTGATGCTTACGTGAGAAATCACTCAGTTATACTCAATTATTGCTACAGTAATTGCTGCATCATATCTCTCCATATTATTGATTCAATTATTGTCACAGTATCATTTGCATAATATATTATATTATTAAATCAATAATTGAGATGACAAAGTTATTCATATTATTATTTGCAATATTGACAATGTCTAGAAGTTCTGTCAAGGAGAGGTTTGGTCACCTAATTGTGCGCTACGCTAATAAGGAGAAATCCTTATCGAAAGCCCCTCTTTCCGGGAGCGACACGATTGTTAAATATTGTGAGTTATAATATTAATGATGAATAAGTTGTGTTGATTAAAAATGAATTTTGATAGTTCTATTGTGTTGGGATTATTAGTGTTAGTGGAAATCGATATCTATTCCGATGATAATTGATGTCTAGGGGTTATATTGATAAATCGGGTAATTTATCGGATAAATGAGCAATTAATTTCTACTAATTCACATGCTTATATAATTATTTTGTTCATATGTGTGTACTATTGAATCACATTATTTACTATTAGGGGAGTTGGTGCAAGATTGATAATACTTGTATGACTAAGTTAAAAATGGAGGTATAGATGGAGGTACTATACTGTAATTCGTATTTTTCACATGATTATACTATTGATTCACATGATTGAACTATTGATTCACATTATTTACTATTAGGGGAGGTGGTGCAAGTTTGATAATACTTGCAGGACTAAGTTAAAAATGAAAGAAAAGTTAGAGGCATTGTACTGTAATTTTTCGAGGCCCAAAACGTGCAATTATCGAAACTATATTTTCCTATAAATAGAAGCTCATTCTTCCTTCATTTCTCACCAATTCACAAAAGCTTTACAACGATTATTATAGAGAGAAATTATAGAGAGAAAGAAAAAGAGAAGTCTGTTACCTCACTATTCCAGTATCCAGTTTTTCCAAGGTAGGGAATATTATTTGTTGTACTCGTAGGGAGTATTATTTCTTTCTTATCCATGAAGAGAACTTCTGTTATTCCATTCTTTATTATTCTGTTGGAATAACCTGTATACGCGGGCTACCCTATACTTGGTGAAATTCTTCTATTATTTCGTCTTTATTATTCTGTTAGAATATCCTGTCTGTGCAATTTATGTCGGACCTGGTTCCGTCTTTACTATTCTGTCGGAATATCCTGTCTGTGCATTTACGCCGGACCTAGTTCTATTATTTATTATTCTATTGAGAATAACCTTTCTGTGCAGTCTATCGCACGCATGGTGAATCCTCCTGTTATTCCATTCTTTATTATTCTGTTGGAATAACCTGTCTATGTGGATTACCACATGCATGGTGAACGATCCTGTGTATTCATTCCTTATTAAATTGTGGAAATGATCTGTATACATGATGTCCTCATATGTTTTGAGTATTAGTAAGTGTTATGATGAGTTATGTTGGTTATTATGTGAAAACATGAAAGTTTCTTAGAAATCACAAAGAGTTGAAAATCAGATTTTGGTGAAAACGGAACATAAAATTCAATTGACCATATCTCCTATTATATTTTGAATTTTTGAGTGAGGTCAAGTTCTAGAGTTAGATCTATGAGTTTTGTAACTTATCCAAGTGGAATCACTATAAAAGGTGTTGTAGAGTTTCGTGTGGACTGACTTTAGCAAAGGAGTCTAATGCTGCAAAAGAGAAAAATGCTAATGCCCAGAAATTTAAAAGGGTTGTTTCGGCCACTTAATTTGTGAGAAAAATTCTAGCCTTTTGGGACATGAAATTATATGGTATAAAGTACCTCCTGTCCAACACTGAGCTCATTCCGACTTAAAATGAGCAAGTTATGACCATTTCAATATTTAGGTTTGTTCGACGAAAAATGCTATAACCAGAGTTCTATAACTCCGATGACCATGAAATTTAAACTGGAAGCTCATGTTAACATGTGTAAGATCCTGCTAAGATTTGGGAATTTTTGGAGTTAAACTTAAGGTAGCTAATTTCTTAAGGAATTAATTAGAAATTGATTTTTGAAAAATAGTAAATGAATTTTAAAAATTCCAAGAAAAATATATGTTCAATATGGGACTATATTATGCTTAATCCCAGAAAAGAATAATTTACGGGGATGATTTCGTATTTTTATAAAAATAATCTAATTCTGAATAAATGAGACGTTATTAGTTCTTGGTTAAATTAATTCTTGAACTTGTTTTATTGAATTCTTATATCATTGTCATCATCCTCATATTTATATTTTGTTGAAAGTCATCTGTGGCCTGTAGTGCATAGATGGACTTAGTATGATTATGACCAGGGATTATTCGGTATAATCATGACCATAATGTTACAAATGACGTGGTAAAAGTCCTCATTGGCCCGTAGTGCATTGATGGACAGTTTTTGGTATGATTATGGCTATGGATTCTCTTCGGCCAAGGGTGCAAAGATGAATTGTTTTATAGCATGATCAGGACCGTTGATAAAAACACGATTATCTTTGGCCCGTAGTGCATGGATAATTCGTGGTCGTGATACTAAAGAATATCCTTGGCCTGTAGTGCAGGGATGATTTGATGATGTGGATTAATTATTGAGCTTAGTCTCAGCAATGAAATATTAATTCATGGATGTGATAATAATGAATTTCCTTAGCCGTAGTGCATGGATAATTCATGGATGTGATATTAACGAATATCCTTGGCCGTAGCGCATGGGTGATTCGATGATGTGGATTATTTGTTAAGCTGAGTCTCAGCATTATTGGTTTTATAGTTGTATATCTTTGGCCTGTAGTGCAAAGATGAATTTATTAGTATGATTATGAGTAGAAATTGTGATTTGGTATAACCATGATTTGTGATATTTCAGGTGAAGATAGGTGATGAGAATCATCTTCGTCCTGGGTGCGAAAAGGGAATTCAGAATCACAATTATGATTATGAGTTATTCATATGATTGTGGACAAGAATTGTTGATTGATGTTACAGGGATAAAACATTATTGGTGGACTTTTAACATGTAGAAGATAATAGACCTGATGGTCTATTTGACTCTTCTAATGGATTTCTCGTTCCGTTATAACTATGGTTGAAAAGTTTTATCATCTACCATATGTTCTAAATCTCTGATTTATTATTGATGAAAGCTATTGATAATTTAATTATCTTTAGTCATGATATTCTTTACTGGGCTAGTTGTGCTCACCCTTTCCGCTTCACAATTCCTTTCAGGTAATAAGAGTGTTCTTGTTGAGCGGGGATAACGAGGAATAGAGCGATTGGTCTCTAGTCGTGGAGGTTCTCCTAAACAAGATATAGAAAAGTGTGTTGTATTCTATACATCATTTAGTAGTTATATTTGGTGAATCAAATAGGGTGAGGCGAACCCAACTTTGGAAGGGTGTTTTGCCACTATCACACAAGATGTCTAATGACATACAACCTCGTGTTATCATAAGACGTGGTTTATGCGCATCCACTTCTTTGAGTATATCTACTAGGCGTTACTATATGATCTTGGAGTTTATTTGAAATATAATATTCACTTGGAGACAGTGGAGATAGTTATGTGTCAAGAGAAGACTCGCCATTGGAAAGAAGATGATAGTAATCTTCTCGTTTTTCTTTGGGGTCTATTGGGTCAACCAAGGATAATTCTATGGTCATATGATATCTATTATAACCTCGACGCATGGCCTCCCATGTACGAAGGTTTCCTTGAGCACTTCCTTAAGATTTTAATTTCTAAAACAGTCTTTGACTATACTTTTATGTAAAGTACCATTGTAAGGTTGTGGTCGAGGCACCATGAGAGTTACATACATTTGTATTAAAACTCACAGTTAACTGTGGTCGTATTCTATATCTGACATTTCAACAACGATTGTATAAATGAAGTTGTATCTGAATTTTGTACTATGTATCTGGCGACTCAGAATGGGTGATGTATACCTAATTTTGGGGGCGTCACACATACTCATATCACTTGACATACCATTGCACATATTGCTTTAATCATCCGTTATCCCTTTGTGACTCAGAAGTCGGGAATCGCTGCCATAACTTATACAAATTTTGAAAAATATTACCTTATACAAACATACCTATCATATACATAACATAGAATCATATATATTCAAGTAATACTAGTACTAATTATTTCATACGCCTCCACTAAGGATCAATTTCTTAGTAATCTGTCTATTCTCATTATCCTCAATAATCCATTTACACCTAATTATACTTAGTTCGTCCAACTTACAACACATTATGAGTTTAGGAACTCACCACAAATATATGAGTTTAAGAACTCGACATTGACCACATATTCTTTAACTATACTCTACCTATAAGTTATACTATCGTTTCAGGGTCCAGTACTATACTTTCCAAAATAACCTCCTCATTGAGGTAGCTTTCAATGTGAGCCTCTATTTTAGCTATTGGCTTTGATATTGGCTCGATTATGGAGGTTGACTTCTTCTTTATGATTTAAGGGTATCCTAATCCTTTTCTATCTGATATCTACACACAAACTATCTTGATTATCACTTAATATATAAAGACAACAATTAATAGTTTTATATAAGTTATCTTTTATTTGATTTGGCGATGAACTTATTCAATTCATCTCCCTTTTAAACTCTATATGAGTCATTTATATTTTTAACGTTTCCCTCTGTTCTAAGGTTATAGCCTAAGGTCTAACCCACCTAAGGTTTCAAACCATAAGCTCTGATACCATTCTGTGACGCCCCCAAATTCAGGTACTTGAAACCCGAACTCGGTGCTTCACGATACCATTTCTATGAGCGGAAGAATACTAATAATAAAAACAATAATATAAATAACAAACTTAGTTTACATATATCAGAGTCTACTCCCAAGTACGCAACCTTTACTATAATTCTTTACATGATAGATAATATATATCATTGCCTTAACAAAGTCTAACTATTACAAAAGATACCATTAATCATATTCTATTTGCTTTCCTTTTCACTTGTTCTTGTCTGAACCTTCAAGTTGATTACGCTTAGCTGAAAACATTTAAATTAAGCAAGGATGAGCATTTGAGTGCCCAGCAAGTAATAACAATTAGAAATATAATTAGCTGAAAGAAGTAAATGTTTTCATTGTGCATCACTTCTACAACGAATTTATAGTTGTGAAGTAAACTGAACTGATAATAACAACATAACAATTCTAACTCAAATTTTTGAAACTACGTATTGACTTTATATATAGGTATTAGTTGACAGGCTATGAACATTGTTTTTAGTTTTCGCTAAGGTTTAGCAGAACTTCATCTGCAAACCGTTATAACTTACAGGCACGAGGGTGATCTGCCCAATGTGCCCTGTATTGATCAATACTACATTACAAGAACGATATTATCGTTCACTCTGTCCGCTTTGGGCGCATAAAAGTTTTCTCTTAATCGGGATGTTCATACTTAGTCTGGAATCCGAACAAAAATAATTTGATTGGATACAAAAAGGTTTTTATCATATTCAATGACATTTCGAAATTTGTGTCTAGCTGATCAAATAGCTTAGACGGCTTACTTTATATATATATATATATATATATATATATATAAATATATACAACATGTGATTAAATACAATGATTATCCAAGTGGGGACACTTGTATAACCATATATAGAAATTAACGAACATAATATATATCTGAATTACCATATACTAACATGTTGATAAACAATGATCAGATATAGAATATATCACAATAGGGTTAATAATATAGTATAATAATAATATAATTCTGAAACTTCTTATTCATGTCCATTGCATAAAGGAAATGCAAAGGTAAGATACTTTTTGATCATGCTACCGCTATGATTCAGTAACTTAGTTCTATCTTTATATAACACCTATCAGTAATAAGATCATTTGATCGATTAGAATAACATATCGTAACACATAATACTGCTTATTGCAGTCAGCACAAAACCTAATCACATTGTCACATATGTTTAACAGCCATTGAATCACAAATAAACACATATCTAATCAAATTATCTAAGTCCAGATCAATTTCTGAAACATGTCGGTGTACCGACGGCTTTATCGTGTAATTATCGAGTCTAAGACTTTGTCCCGTAACTTAGTATCAGTCATATTATTTTTAAATGACTTATAATAATTTTTAAACATTTATTATAATTTATCATGAATTTTCAAACATCGGAATCATTATTAAATGATGTAAATATTAAACAATTCTATTATCATTAATATTAAACTATTAATGAGACCATTGCCAAAATTTTAAAGTTATTGATAATAACTTAGAATATTTTTAAAGTATTTATATTACCCTTAAATGATTTTTAAAACATTTAAAATTATTTTTAAATAATTATCATTAATATTAAAGTATTAATATTTTATTTATCAAAATATTAAAAGTCATTAAGTATAACTTAATAATATTTTCAATTCATTTATATCATTTTTAAATGATTTTTAAATTAATAAAACCATTTTAAAACTATTTATTTAATATAATTATTAAATAAATTTAATATCATTAATATTAAATTAATATCATTAATATTAAATTATTAATGAAATTATCCTTTAAATATTAAAAGTTATATTTTATAAGTTAAAATATCTTTAAACACTTTATTTTTATTTAAAATGATCATTATAATATTAAAATCATTTTAAAACTAATTTATTTAATATAATCATTAAATAACTTTAATATCATTAATAATAATTAATTAATAAAATTTACCTTTAAATATTAAAAGTTATATTTTATAACGTAAAATACTTTTAAATACCTTATTATTATTTAAAATGATTTTAATATAATAAAATCATTTTTAATTAATTTATTTAATTCATTTAGTAAATAACTTAATTATCATTAATATTAATTTATTAATGAAATTTATCACAAAATATTAAAAGTCATTAAAAAACTTAAAATATTTTCTTATATCATAATATAATTTTTAAATGATTTTCAAGTATTAAAATTATTTTTAACTAATTTATTTAATATTATAATTAAATAAATTAAATACCAATAATATTTCAAAAATATTAAATATTTATGAAATATACTTAAAATAAATAAAAACTAATTTTCGTAATTTAAAATAATTTTTAATAATTTATTTGGTATTTTTAATAATTAAAACTATTTTTCTATTTATTTAATTAAAATAATTAATTTTAAGAAATTAAATTAATTAAAATGCACTGTCTGTCACTAAAGACCACTTATAGTGACATGACTGTCGCTATAGGTGTTCTTCATGAAACCCAGAACATGCATGTCAGTTATCAAGTTGCCTACTTTGACCACGATTTTTGATCGGATGATGATGTTTCTGGACTATCTATTGCTCACAGATTAAAGAAATAATGTAGTACTACATGATACAACAACAATCATAATCATACAATACATAACAAAGAATATCTGATTGCCTAAAGTGGCTGTCAGAGCTGTTCTTCATTTCTAGGTTACCTAGAAATGAAGAACAATTCGACTGCTCATATTTGGGCTTCCACAACTTGCAATCCTGTTACTGATTATGTGATTTAAAACTTTCAGGTTATAGACCAAATGTAGGACTACAGATTTATCACAAAACACCATCATAACAACAACAAATCAGGCAGATACGATCCGGTCAAACCATGTCAGACGACATGGTCAAGCGTTTTCTGGGTTACCCAGAAAACAGCTTCCATGATCGTCTGGCCTAGTTTGACCATTCATAACAATCATCTAGTTTGATACTTAGGATATTTTAAGGCATAATAATATAGTATAACCTACATACTACAAAATTGTTACAACAAAAGAAACCAAACAACTAACAACAGGAAGATCTAGACGCGAGAGGATCTTGTCAGGTCTTTCTGGGCAATTTCTGGGTTACCCAGAATTGTCCAGTCATGGCCGGTCAACGGCCTTTGACCACGAATAAACTGAAATCTGAACATTTGATGGCTGTGATTCCAATTCCAAAGCACAAACCTTACAACATACTACCAATAACAACATTTAAACATACAAAAACATAAACAGAATGAGATCTAGGAGGTCTGACATTCGTTGTCAGGCATCAAAATAAAATATTTCCAGAATTTGAAGAATATCAAATCTGAGCCTCTAGATGTTATGGATCTAACATCTAGCAACCCAGATCATCATTATAGACTACAAATAACATATTCTAACATTCAAACCTAACATCTAACACAAGATCAATGGTCAGATTCATAGCTAGGGTTTATACCTCTTTTGAGAAATTTCTTGATTCTGGGCTTTTGATTTGATATGGTTTATAGTAGGGCTTGGTTTGTGACTGATTTATGAAGGAGACTTCGTAGGTTTTAGAGAGAAAGGGTCAAGTATGAGTATAGTGAACAAATGAGCAATTATGTACACTTTTCTCTCTCTTTAATCTATATATACTTGATAGATACAATGTATGGGCTGATTGAGTGGCTGAGTGCTGAGATTTTAAGTCAATGGAGTTGTTACATTAGGTCACCAACTCCCCCTATTGTCAAAACCTACTTGCTAGACTCCAATTATACACAAAAGGTCAAAATGGTCAATTGGCTTTCCAATTTAATGGCATTCTTGTCATTTGGCAAACCCTTAGGGTTTGACCCTTAGGGTTTAACCCTAAGGTTTAGCACAAAGCATTTATAATATCTAGCAATTAGGGTTTGCACAAAATAAAATAAAATAAAAATTAAATCAGTTCTTAAAAATAGAAAATTAGGGTTTGTTAATTAGATTAGCTTTCTAATTACATTATACAGGAACATTAGGATTTAAAATCACTAATTATAATTAACCTTGCTAAATTTGCAATTAGGGTTTATACTTTTGGTAATTAGGGTTACCAAATTAGAATTAGGGTTTCCAATTACTAAATTAGGGTTTAAAAATTTAGGGTTTCCATAATTAACAATTGTAATTCTAATACTTGTTAATTAATCACATTAACACAATTACCAATCAATCTTGAACTCTAATTTGAGTTTCAAATTAGGGTTTAACATTTAAAATTAGGGTTTTTAATAACCTAGGGTTTTCTATAAATTATTTAGGGTTTCTAAATTTTTAATTAGGGTTTTCCTATATAATCATTTAATACACAACATAAAACATATAACACAGTTATATGACATTCTTAAATTTTCCATTTGAATTACAAAATAGGGTTAAACAAATTAATGCTAGGGTTTATCCATAATACATTAAAATTGTTCCACACATTAACATTACACACATACAGTACACAACTATAACACTGACAAATAATAATATAATATTATTATTCTCATTCCTTGATAAAAATCCAAAATTAGGGTTTGGATTCTATATCTGATTTATTATTCATATTTAACATTATTAATTAAGTTAAAATAATTAAACTAATTAAACTAGCATAAATTCATATATTGAAATAGATTAATTATTATAATAATTCTAATAATCATTTCATATATTATTTAAATAATATATAATTATAATTTCATGGAAAATAATTAATAAAAACATTTCTACTATAAAACTAATTATTATAAGAATATATTTTATAATAATCAATAATTCTAAAATAAAATTATTTGTAATCATTCATGTAATAAATATATTTTATATTCATCACAACAGAATACATACACATTACCTTGCACGCATGCATTCTCATCCTTAAAATAAAAAAAAATTTATACGCAAAATTTCCTGATTTAATTGTATTGAAAATATCGGGTTATTACAGGTCAGGGGATATTCGTTCTATCAGAAAATATTCGTACGACGACACAATCATTGGTGGACCCCACAACGAAATTATTGTCGGAGCTAGAAAAAGACAGAAATATCTTTTTATAAAAATAACGGCGAAAGTTTTACCATTAACTATTGAAATACCCGTTGATAAAAAAGTACAGTAATACGCGTGATTGCACAGTAACACATGGTATTTGTGACACCCCCAAAACAGGTATACAACACCCATTCTGAGTCGCCAAATACATGGTACATAAATCAAATACAAACTTCTTTTATACAATACGACAACAACGTAGCTTAGAGTTTTTACACGAATATTGTCTTCTAGACAGTATTCAAACTCAAATGAAGTCTTAATTACATTTATTATCATACTATTTCATAAAATAGTGAGGACTACTATAGCCACCATCTCGAACCGTCACTCCATTCCCCGACTCGTCCCATCTATATTCTCATTTCCTGAAGAGAACAATGAAAACAAAAGGGTGAGCTCAACTAGTCCAGTAAAAAATATTATGACTAAGATAATGCAGAATAAATTATCCTTAGCCTTCAACAGTATGACAACTGATAGAATACATTAGACAACAAGTTTTAGATCAACAACTGCAGCGGAACAAGCAACCCATTAGAAGAGTCAAGTAGAGCATGATATCTACTATCTTCTATGATTTAAAAAGTTTTTCATCAACTTTATCGCTGAGACTCAGCTTAATAAATAAACCACATCATAGAATCATCCATGCACTACGGGCCAATGATATTCATGTAATCATCAATGGTCATGATTATACCGAATAATCCCTAGTCATAATCATACCAATAACTGTCCATCAATGCAGTACGAGACAATGATGACTTTTTCCACATCATTTATAACATTACGGGTCATGATTATACCGAATGATCCCTGGTCAGAATCATACCAATAAACAGTCTATCTGTGCACGTAAGCCAAAGATGACTTTCATCACAATATAAACATGAAGATGATGACAATGATATAAGAATTCAATTAAAAGAAGAAAATGATAAATTTTTAAAGATTTATAATTTAATTTATCCAAAATTCAATAATGATCAAATTGCCAACATGATACTGCTTTGTGGAGTAAAATTCAAGAATGATATTGTATCAACAATGGTTTGGACCGAAAAGAAATCAATTTTTGTCATGAATAGTACTCCGGGTGAATAGTACCCCGTGAATAGTACTTTGAGAATAGTACCCCGTGAATAGTAATTCATGAATAGTACTCATGAATAGTACTTCGTGAATAGTACTCATAAAAGGAAAATACAAAAAAAAATGATATTCCATAACGATTACAACAGAAAGGATATCTCATACGAGTATAATAGAATATACGAAACTGCAAATGGATTTTTATCGGCAATGCGGTAATCCACGTAGACAGATCATTTTTATAATTTAATAAAGAATGAATATGAAGGGTCATTCACCATGCATTCGGTAGTCCGCGTAGACAGGTTATTCTAATAGAATAATAAAGAATGGAATAATAACCCTTACGAGTATTGAAAGAAAATAACTCTCTTCATGAATACGAAAGAAATAATACCCCTTACTAATACAACAAATAATATACCTTACGAATACAACAAATAATATCCCTTACAACTGTTGAACGAAAATAATATTCCTACAAATATTGAACGAAGATGATATTCCTTACGAATATTGAACGAAAATAATATTCATATGAATACGAAAAATAATATCTCTTCAGAATATGAAATAAATAATACCCCTTACCTCATAAGAAGACTAGATACTGGAATAGTGAAGCAGCAGACTTCTCTTCTTATTTCTCTCTATAGCTTCTCTCTCTATAATTGCTCTTGTGAGTCTTAGTGAATTGGTGAAAATGAAGGAAGAATGAGCTTCTATTTATAGGAAAATATAGTTTTGATAATTGTACGTTTTGGGGCTCGAAATATTACAGTATAATACCTTCATCTTTTTCTTTATTTTTAATTTTGTCCTGCAAGTATTATTAAACTTGTACCACCTCCCCTAATAGTACATCATGTGAATCAATAGTACAATCATGTGACTCAATAGTTTTATACATGTGAAAAAAATAATTACTGTATAGTACTTTCATCTATACCTCCATTTTTAATTTAGTCATGCAAGTATTATCAATCTTGCACCACCTCCCCTAATAGTACATGCATGTGAATCAATAGTACACACATGTGAACAAATAGTTATAAGCATGTGAATTAATAGCAATTAATTGCTCATTTATCCTATTAATTACCCGATTTATCAATATAACCTCCAGACATCAATTATTATCGGAATAGATGTCGATTTTAACTAACACTAATAATCCCAACACAATGGAAATATCAATTTCATCTTTAATCAACACGAACTTATTCATCATTAATATTATAACTCACAATATTTAACAACGAGATCATTCCCGGAAAGAGGGGCTTTTCAGATAAGGATTTCTCCTATCGACGCCATGAATTAGGTGACCAAACCTCTCCTCGACGTAACTTTCTGAACATCGCCAATCGATATTACAAATAATAATATGAATAACTTTGTCGTCTCAATTATTGATTTAATAATATAAAATATTATGCGAGATGATCTTTGTGACAATAATTGAATCAATAATATGAGAGATATTATGCAGCAATTACTGTAGTAATAATCGAGTATAACTGAGTGACTTCTCACGTAAGCATCAATAATCAATATAGTATGCTACTATACAATCACGCGTATTACTGTACTTTTACCACCGGGTAGTTCAACAGCTTAATGGTAAAACTTTCGCCGTTATTTTTATAAAAAGATAATTCTGTCGTTTTCTAACTCCGACATTTATTCTATTGTGAGGTCCACCAATGATGGTGTCGTCGTAAAAATATTCTCCGATCAAACGAATATTTCCCAACACAACGAATATTTTATAACAACTTGCTTACTTTGAAAAATTTTCAAATATCATCCTTAACTTTAAAATTTTATCAATTTAACTATTTACCAAAATAAAAAAATTGAATACTTTAATTTCATAAAATTCGGGGTCTTACAGTATTGCACAATATTTTTGGATTATTGATTCTTACGTAAGAAGCCACTCAGTTTCATCCAATAATTGCCATAGTAGTTGTTGCACAGTTTCTTATATTATTGATTCAATTATTGTCACATTTTCATCTGCACAATATTTTACATTATTAAATAAATAATTGACGCGACACAATTATTCATATTATTAGTTAGCATTATTGACAATGTCTAGAAAATTCTGTCGAGGAAAGGGGTTTGTTCATCTAATTGCGCGCCAATAAGGATAAATCCTTATCGGAAAGTCCCATCTTTCCTGGGAATGATCTAGTTGTTGATATTGTGAGCTTATAATATTAATTATTATGTGGTGGATATTGGTTTAATTTTTATTTAAATGAAGGAATTTTTAGCATGAAATAATTGTTGAAAGTTTGGCATATTTTCTGTGGAATTATAATTATTTCTCCGATAAAACATTTATTCAAATATATTATTATAATATTTTATAATCGTTTAAATAATAATATTATTTTATATATGAGCATGTGATTAAAGGGAGGCGGTTAGCAAATTGAGTTTGTGTTCTTCTTGCACCTGTTTTTCAATTCTATTGAAAACCATCTTTGCAAATTTCTTCCAAGTGTGGGCCCTCAAAATGAGCAATTCAATTTTCAAACTCTTCCTGCAAAGCCATATTTCAAAGGGTGGCCCCCACCCATATGGAAAAATGAGAAAAGTTTGGCAGGAAAGAAGTTAGGCATGTTTCTTATTTCCTTCGTCCGAATTTCATTATAAATAGGGGGGTAACCCTCCTTGCTCAACACACCATTTCAGAAATTCTTATTCTATAGTATTGTGAGTATTTTTCTTGAGTATAGTGATACTTTGAGTGTAGCTTTTTCTACAAGATTTTCTCAGAATAATATCCGATATTCAGTCAAATCTAGTTTCTACTAAGGTAAAGGATATTATTTTATTTCAATACTCGTAAGAAATATTATTTTCTTTCATACTCCATAGTATTAAAGGGATATTATTTCATTTCATATTCCTAAATTCAAACTTACTATGGTAAGTATTGCTTCTATAATTCCTAAAATTAGTAGAATATCCTTGAAATTTGCGCTTCACCTAGTATATTTTCACAAAAATATTTTTCTGAACGTTCTTGTTAAATTTTAATCTTTTCATGCCGGGGTACTATTCCCGGAGTACTATTTATGGGATACTATTCACTCGGGTACTATTCACACAGGGTACTATTCATGATAAAAATTGATTTCTTTTCGGTCTAAATCATTTTTGATACAATATTATTCTTGAATTTTAATCCACAAAATAGTATCATGTTGAAAATTTGGACATTATTGAATTCTGGATAAATTGAATTATAAATCTTTAAAATTTATCCTTTGCTTTCATTTAATTGAATTATTATATCATTATCATCATCCTCATGCTTATATTGTGAATAGTACCCTGGCATGAAAAGATTAAAATTTAACAAGAACGTTCAGAAAAATATTTTTTGATGAAAGTCATCAGTGTTCAACAGTATAAAAATTAAACAAGAACGTTCACAAAGGATAATGTAGAATAAATTATCCTTAGTGTTCAACAGTATAAAAATTGATAGAATAAAATAGAAAATAAGTTTAACTGCAGTGGAACAAGCAATCCATTAGAAGAGTCAAGTAGAGTATGATGTCTACTATCTTCTATGATTTAAAAATTTATCATCAATATTTTATCTCTGTAACTTATCTCAATAAATAATCCACATCATCGAATTATTCATGCACTACGGGCCAATGATATTCGTTAGTATCACATCCATGAATTATTCATGCACTATGGGCCAAGGATATTCGTTATTATCACCAGTGGTCATGATCATGTCAAACAACTGTCCATCAATGCACTACGAGCCAATGAGCACTTTCACTACATCATATGTAACATTACAGGTCATGATTATACCGATACATAATTCTTGGTTATAATCATACCAATCAATAGTCCATCTATGCACTACGGGCCAAAGATGACTTTCACCACAATATAAGCATGATGATGACGATAATGATATAAGAAATCAATCAAGTGAGATTAAGGATAAATATTAAATATTTATAATTCAATTTATCCAGAGTTTAAGAATGTCCAAATTGTCAACATGATAACTACTTTGTGGTGTAAAATTCAAGAATAATATTCATGTATCAAAAATAATTTGGAAAAAAAATATTTAATTTTTTTGTCGTGAATAATACCCCGTGAATAGTACCTCGTGAAAAGTACTGTATGCATGAATAGTACCGTATGTATGAATAGTGCCGTATTTATGAATAATTCTCATGAATAGTACTCCGGCATGAAAAGCTTAAAATTTAAAAAGAAAGTTCAGAAAAATATTTTCGTGAAATGATACTAGTGAAGCGCAAAATTCAAGGATATTCTACTAATTTCAAGGAGTATAGAAGCAATACTTATCAAAATAAGTATAGATTTAGGAATATGAAATGAAATAATATTACTTACATACTATAGAGTATGGAAGAAAATAATATTTCTTACGAATATTGAAAGAAAATAATATCCCTTACGAATTTTGAACAAAAATAATATTCCTTACGAATATTGAACGAAAATAATATTTATTACGAATACGAAAAATAATATTTCTTATGAATATGAAATAAATAATACCCTTTACCTTAAAAGGAGAGTAATTCTGACTGATATAGCGGAGATATTCTTGAAGAAAACTTGCACTATTTGCTACACTCAAAGTTTCCTTAAACTCAAAAGAAATACACTTAATATTATAGAAGAAGAATTCTCTGATTCTGGTGTGATTTTCATTTCTAAACTAAGCATCCTATTTATATGAGAATGGCAGGGTACTATTTAGGAAAATAATCACGGACACACAATAACTTTTTTCACAGACGCAGAATCAACGGAAAATTTGATTTTACTATGCAGCACTATGTAAAAAAATATTCTAATAAAATGAAAACTTTATATAAAATATAATATATTCTATTTATAATCTAATAAAAAGAATAACTTTATGTATAATATAAAAAGTATTCTGTTTTATATAAAAAGTTTTCTGTTTCTTTACTATTATAATAATAATAAAACAAAAACTGAGTAACTATATACGGTGATTTTGAAAAATGAGTAAATGAGAGTCCATATAATAAGCCAAACTTATAATAAATATTTTATAAAAACCCATCTATTTATTACAAATCCCTTGACTTCACTAAACACATTTTTAATCATTCATCATTAATATTATAACTCACAATATTAACAACCAGATCATTCCCAAGAAAGAGGGGGCTTTCCGATAAGGACTTCTCCTTATTGTCGCACAATTAGATGACCTAACCCCTTTCTTCGACAGAACTTTCTAGACATTGTCAATAATGCAAATAATAATATGAATAATTGTGTCGTCTCAATTATTAATTTAATAATATAAAATATTGTGCAAATGATACTTTGACAATAATTGAATCAACAATATGAGATATTATGCAGCAACTATTGTGGCAATTATTGAATAAAACTGAGTGACTTCTTAAGTAAGCATCAATAACAAAGATATTGTACAATACCGTGTACTATTGTGCAACCACACATATTACTGTACTTTTATCATCGGGTATTTCAACAGTTAGCGGTAAACGTTTTGCCGTTATTTTATAAAAAAGGTTATTTCTGTCGCTTTCTATATTCGACAGTCATTCAGTCATGCAGATGATACTGTGACAATAATTGAATCAATAATATGAAAGATATTATGCAGCAATTACTATAGCAATAATTGAGTATAACTGAGTGACTTATAACGTAAGCATCAATAATCAATACCGTGTGCTACTATGCAACCACGCGTATGACTGTACTTTTATCACCGGGTAGTTCAATAGTTTAACGGTAAAACTTTCACCGTTATTTTTATAAAAAGATAATTCTGTCATTTTCTAACTACGACAATACTTTCGTTGTGGGGTCCACCAATGATTGGGTTGTCGTACGAATATTCCCTGATAAAACGAATATTTCCTGACCAAACGAATATTTTACAATAACTTGCTTACTTTACAAAATTTGTAAATATTATCCACAACTATATATCAAATCCACACCTTATTATTCAGAATAATATTTAGAGAAAATTAAATCTTTATTCATAAAAAGTTTGGGTCTTACAGTCCATCTATGCACTACGGGCCAAAGAAGACTTTCACCACATCATTTGTCTGTAACATTACAGGTTATGATTATACCAATACACAATCCCTAGTCATAATCATACCAATCAACATTCCATCTATGCACTACGGGCCAAAGATGACTTTCACCATATCATTTGTCTGTAACATTACAGGTCATGATTATACCAATACACAATTCATAGTCATAATCATACCAATCAACAGTCCATCTATGCACTACGGATTAAAGATGATTTTCACCACAATATAAGCATGGGGATGATGACAATGATATAAAGAATCAATCAAGTGAGATCAAGGGTAAATATTAGAGATTTATAATTCAATTTATCCAGAGTTCAAGAATGTCCAAATTGTCAACATGATAATTAATTGTGGAGTAAAATTCAAGAATGATATTCATGTATCAAAAATAATTTGGACAGAAAAAAACCAATTTTTGTCGTGAATAGTACCTCATGAGTAGTACCCCGAGTGAATAGTACCCCGTGAATAATGGTCAACACGATGATTAAAACGTGGATTCAAATTTAAGAATAAGATTCATATATCAAAGATAATTTGGACAGAAAAGAAATTAATTTTGTCGTGAATAGTACCTCGTGAATAGTACCCTGAATGAATAGTACCTAAATGAATAGTATCCCGGATAAATAGTAATCTGGTATGAATAGTACCCATAAATGGAGAATACGAAAGAAAACGATATTCCTTGATGAGTACAAAAGAAATGATATCTTATACGAGTATAAAAGAATATACGAAACTGCAAATGGATTTTCACCCGCCATGCGGTAATCCACGTAGACAGATCATTTTCATAATTTAATAAAGAATGAATACGAAGAGTTATTTACCATGCATGTGGTAATCTACGTAGATAGGTTACTCCCATAGATTAGTAAAGAATGAAATGACAACCCTTATGAGTATGAAGAAAATAAAATCCTTTACGAAGACGAAAGAAATAATATCCCTTATTAGTAGACGATTGGATACTGCAATAGTGTAGTAGCAGAATACTCTTCTTCTTTCTCTCTTGTTCTCTCTATAATTTCTCTCTCTAGAGTTTTAGTGAATTGGTGAAGAACTAATGAACTTAGCTCTCTATTTATAGAAAAACATAGTTTCGATATTTGCACGTTAGGGGCTCGACTTATTACAATTTAGTACCTCATTAATTGCACCTTAGTCCAGGTGACATCATTATGACATCATGATGATGACATCATCTTTGTGTTTATTTAAGGATGATGTCATGCTTACATCATGCTTGCATCATCTCTTCTCTGATTGGTTGATTCAAGTTCACATGGATTGGTTAACTTATTACACTTTGGTACCTCTAAATTTTTTCAAGTTTGCATTATTCCCCTTTAACTTTTGTAATTCAATTATCTTCAATAAACACATTTTTAATATTTTAACAATTATTCATTATTAATATTATAACTCACAATATTGACAACCAGATCATTTCCAGGAAAGAGAGGGTTTTCCGATAAGGATTTCTCCTTATTGGAGCGCAATTAAATAATCTAACTCCTTTCCTCAACAGATTTTTATAGAATTATCAATAATACAAATAATAATATGAATAACTGTGTTATCTCAATTATTGATTTAATATTATAAAATATTATGTAGATGATACTGTGACAATAATGGAATCAATAATATGAGATACTATGCAGCAACTACTGTGACAATTATTGAATAAAACTGAGTGACTTCTTACGTAAGCATCAATAATTTGAGATATTGTGCAATACCATGTGCTACTGTGCAACAACGCGTATTATTGTACTTTTATTACCGGATATTTCAACAGTTTAACGGTAAAAGTTTTGCCGTTATTTTTATAAAAAGGTTATTTATGTCGCTTTCTATATCCGACAGTTATTCCGTTGTGGGGTCCACTAATGATTGTGTCGTCGTACGAATATTCCCCGATAAAAAGAAAATTCCCCGACCAAACGAATATTTTATGATAACTTGCTTACTTTGTAAAATTTGCACATATTACTCTTAACTTTAACCTTTTATCAATTTAACCATTTACTGAATAGAATAATAATTATAAGAAAAATTGAATACTTTTATTTCATAAAGTTCGGGGTCTTACTTTGGCCGTTACGGAGTTTTCTGGATATGCATTGATATGGTGGGATCAGTTGACAACTAATCAGAGAAGGTGTGGAGAGCGGTCGATTACAACTTGGGTGGAGATGAAAGCTATCATGAAAAAGAAGTTTGTACCAACATACTATCAATGGGAGATCATTCGTAGTTTGAAAACTCTTAAACAAGGAATTCGGAGTGTGGATGAATATTATAGGGAGATGGAAATGTTGAAGGATCGGGCTAATTTGATTGAGGATAATGAAACATCGATGGCTAGGTTCTCGACAGAATTGAACTGGGAGATTGCGGACTTGGTTGAACAACAACATTATTTGGAGTTAGAAGAATTGGTACATATGGCTACTAAGATAGAGAAACAAATCAAGAGGCGAGGAGGACAACAAGGACAATCTACTGCTAGTTCATCATGGAGACCTAATTTGGCAAAAAGAGGTAAAAAAATAGCTTCGATCAAATCAAAGGTGGAACCTAAGCAAGGATTGACTAGTCGAGAGATACAAGGTAAAAATGAAAAACCTTCTTTTGGGAGTAATCGGGATATTGTATTCTTCGAGTGTCAAGGCAGGGGACATATTTCTAGCCAATGTCCAAATCAGAGGAAAATGTTGTTGCTTGATAATAGAGAGGTGCAAACCGAGGAGGAAGAGAGCGAAACTGATTTTATGCCACCGTTAGAGGATATAGGTGAGGATGTGATACATGGTGAAATTCTGGTTACAAGAAGAGCACTTAGTACGCAGGTTAAGGAGGAGCGCAATGAACAGCGGGAAAATCTATTTCATACTCGATGTCTTGTGAATGGGAAAATCTGTTGTGCAGTCATAGATGGAGACAGTTGTACAAATGTGGCAATCACTACGATGGTGGAGAAATTGGGGTTACCTACCACCAAACATCCATAGCCGTATTGTTTGCAGTGGCTCAATGATAATGCAGACATTAAAGTAACCAAACAGGTGTTAGTTCCATTTACTATTGGTCGGTATATTGATGAGATATTTTGTGATGTGGTGCCTATACTGGTAGGGCATATGTTATTGGGTAGACCATGGCAGTTTGATAGGAGGATTTAACATGATGGGTTTACCAATGTATATTCCTTTATTTACGACAAGAAGAAAATCTCTTTGCATCCTTTGTCACCACAACAAGTACATGAGGATCAAATTCATTTGCAGAAAGATCATATACAAAGAAAAGAGAGTGAAGAAAAGAAAATTCAAGAAGATAAAAAGAGAGAAAAAGAAATAGAGAAAAAGAAAGATGAGAGAAAAACAAATATACTAGCAAAAAAAAGTGATGTGAGAAGAGCTTTGATTTCTAAACAGCCTATGATTTTACTTCGGTATAAAAAGGTATTTTTGAATACTAACGCTAATGAATCTTTGCCTAGTTTTGTTTCATCTCTCTTATAGGAATTCAAAGATATATTTCCCGAGGAGCTTCTTCATGGACTACCACCTATTCGGGGAATTGAGCATCAAACCATTCCAAACCGTCCGGCTTATAGAGTAATCCCAAGGTGACGAAGGAGTTACAAAGGCAAGTTGACGAGCTGATGGGGAAAAGATTCGTGAGAGAAAGTATGAGTCCATGTGCAGTTCCGGTGATCCCAGTGCCGAAAAAGGATGGAAAATGGAGGATGTGCATCGATTGTCGTGCGATAAATAACATTATGATAAAATATCGACATCCCATTCCTCGTTTAGATGACATGTTATATGAATTACATGGGTCTTGCATATTTTCAAAAAATTATTTAAAAAGTGGTTATCATCAAATTAGAATGCAAGAGGGTGATGAATGGAAAATAACGTTTAAAACTAAATATGGTCTTTATGAGTGGTTAGTGTTACCTTTTGGTTTAACTAATGCACCCAACACTTTCATGAGATTAATGAACCATGTTTTGCGTCCATTCATTGGAAAATTTGTTGTAGTTTATTTTGATGATATCTTGATTTATAGCAAAATGCATTACATTTAAAATCTTTTTTAGATGTACTTATGAAAGAAAAGTTATTTGCTAACATGAAAAAATGCACGTTTTGTTTGGATAAAATTGTTTTTCTTGGCTTCGTTGTGAGTTCACAAGGAGTCCAAGTTGATGATGAGAAAATACGTGCAATCTGGGATTTGCCGAGTCCAACCAATGTAAGTCAAGTACGAAGCTTTCATGGACTCGCAAGTTTCTACCAACGCTTTGTTCGGAATTTCAGTGATATTACAGCACCATTGACCGAGGTCATCAAGAAAAGTGTGGGCTTTAAGTGGGGTGATGAACATGAAAAAGCATTTAACTTGATAAAGGATAAATTAACAAATGCTCCTTTACTTATTTTGCCTAACTTTACTAAAACTTTTGAGATTGAGTGTGATGCTTCGGGTTTAGGGATTGGAGCTATGTTGATGCAAGAAGCGAAACCAGTGGCGTATTTCAGCGAAAAGTTGAGTGGGGAAGCTTTGAACTATCCTACATATGACAAAGAGATGTACGCTTTGGTTAGAGCTTCGGAGACATGGCAACATTACTTGTGGCCTAAGGAGTTTGTGATCCACACTGATCATGAATCATTGAAATATTTGAAGGCTCAACACAAGTTGAACAAAAGGCATGCACGATGGATCGAATTTATTGAGACATTTCCATATATTATTCGATATAAGCAAGGTACGAAGAACGTCGTTGCAAATGCTTTGTCTCGCAGGTATGTTTTGTTAAATACTCTTGATACGAAATTGCTTGGGTTTGAACGAATCAAAGAGTTATATGCTAATGACCTTGATTTCGGTGAAGAGTTTAAAACTTGTGAAAAGAATGTTGTTGGTAAATACTTTAAAATTGATGGATGTTTCATGAAAATAAACTATGTATACTTGCATGTTCTTTACATGAGTTATTGGTTAGGGAATCACATGGGGGTGGTTTAATGGGACATTTTGGTGTTGACAAAACTTTTGCTATTTTGAAAGAACATTTTTATTAGCGTCATATGAAACGAGATGTGGAAAGAATATGTTATAGATGTTTAGTTGTCACCAAACTAAATCTCGTGTTCAATCCCATGGATTGTATACACCATTGCCTATTCCTAATGAACCTTGGATTGATTTGTCTATAGACATTGTGTTTGGTTTACCTAGGTCTAAGCATGGTCATGATTCGATATTTGTGGTCGTAGATATATTTTCAAAAATGGCACATTTTATTCCATGTCACAAAACTGATGATGCATCTCATGTTGCTGATTTGTTCTTTAGGGAGATTGTGCGTTTGCATGATATGCCTAAAACTATTATTTCTGATAGAGATACAAAGTTCTTAAGTTACTTTTAGAAGACTTTTGGTGTAAATTGGGTACTAAACTGTTATTTTTAACTACTTGTCATCCACAAACTGACGGTCAAACTGAAGAAGTAAATAGGACTTTGTCGGCATTGTTACGGGCTATCATTAAAAAGGATATCAAGTAATGGGAAGAATGTTTACCACATGTTGAGTTTGCATATAACTGTTCTGTTCATTCTGCTACTAATTTTTCTCCATTTGAAATTGTATATGGTTTTAATCCATTGACACCATTGGATTTATCACCATTACCTATTTCTGAATATACTAACATGAATGGAAAGAAAAAGGCTAATCTTGTTAAACAGATTCATGAAAAAGCCAGACTAAACATTGAACGGAGGACGAAATAGTACATTAAGCACGCGAACAAGGGACAACATCAAGTGATCTTTGAGCCCATAGATTGGGTGTGATTACATATGCGAAAAGAAAGATTCCTAGTTCAAAGACGTTTGAAATTACTTCCGAGGGGAGATGGTCCATTTCAAGTTCTCGAGCGTATCAATAACAATGCCTATAAATTGGATTTGCCAGGTGAGTATAATGTTTGTGCCACATTTAACATTACTGATCTAAGTCCGTTTGATGTAGGTGATGATTTGAGGACAAATCCTTTTCAAGAGGTGAGGAATGATGAGGACATGGCCTCGGTGGACTCAAACAAGACTAAAGGGACGTGGGGATCAAGCAAGGCTAGAACTAAGAGGTTCAAATAAGGTCTCAATGTGTTGACTTGTTAATATTCTAACCTTATTGTTTTGATGATGACTTAATATTTTGGACTAATTTGTTTATTATGAAATTTCAGGAAGTTGATGAAAGGATTATTGTCTAAAGACTTTGAAGATTTGAGTCCTGAGAAAATTATGTAAGGACATTACAAATACTTAATTTTTCAATACAAGGCTCTAGGACATTTTATGTGTGCATTAAAATGAGATTAATATTTTGTGCATGCCTGAGAAATTTATATATTGCTAACTGTTATTACATGACTGATTTTAGATGGTTAATATTTATATATGCTTGCGTAAAATTATTGTCCGGATTAATTGAATTTGCCATGTGTTATGAAATTTTAAGAGTTCTGATTTTATAAAATTTGTATAACACGTGTGTAAGAATTCATATGAATCAGACTTGTTGGAAACTTAATAGTTGTTGGGACTATGGCGGTAGAGATATGATTACTTTCGAATAGTGGGTTAATTGCATATATCTTGGAAATATAAGATAATCATTATCTTGAAAAGTTGGTTCATATTACACTCCTATATTAATGCTATGATATTTCTTGCTTTGGTTTTAATATAAGTGGCGACAGATTTTATGAATAATAATTGCTACAGGTATTGGAAAAGTCTAAGCCAATTGAGTTATCTATCTGACTTGGTCTCTTTCTAGATTATCTTTGATAGAGTCCAGCATATATTTAGCAACCGAAGATAATAGAATTTGTTGTTGTTTTTCAAATATCATTGGAACGTTCACAAGGTTTATCTGTTGGCAACGTAAATAATATATACAATGGTTCTTAATGATCAAACGATAATAAATTGGGCTATAAAAAGAAAACTGATTTCAGTGATATACACACAACACTCGAATCAATTATTGCACTCATATACTTGAAAAGATACTTCATTATTCTTGGTGCAAAATTTTCAGCTACTGTGCAATTTATATTCAGATCATTCTAGCTGATTTTCGTGAGCTTTATAATTGGTGACATCTCTTTAACTATTTGATCATTGCATCTATTAGTTGAGCTTTGCATTGTTAAATTGCTTATTTATTTTGATCATTAAACCTCTATATTTGTAATCTTATATTTTTAGACTAAGTGTTGTATAAAAGAATTTAATCCAGGTGGATTAAGGTTTGTTTACAAACAGGTTCAAGGAAGCATAGGTGCTTAAGGGGTGCATTGGTGCACAGGGAGCAAGTGTGCTCAAGTGAATTATTGTAATTCAATTTGTTAGAATTTGTTTTGTAACAAGGGTCATTTTAAAGAAATAAAAGTGAGTCTCCAATACTAGTTGGTATTGGACGTGGACTAGACTATTATTATAGAGGATAATAGATGAACCACGTAAAATTTTTTGGTGTTGATCTTATTACTTGCTTTACTTTATTTACTCACTAAAGCTAGTTAATTATTTTAATTATCTAAATTTGAATATCTAAATTATTTTGTGATAATTCTTTAACACCAAGTATTTTCCTTAAGTTATAAAAACAAACAGTCAATTCAGTAGGCCATATTAATACAGCAAGCTGCATTCATTAATATAGTAGGTTGAATTTAGTAGTTTGATTTAAAGTTAAAAAAATTGGTCATAGATTGCTTCCACACTTATTCAACCCCCCTTCTAAGTGTGCCTTATCTGAATTTCACAATGGATTGATCCAAGATATTTGGGATGAAGCTAAAGTAAGGAAACCCAAAGAGGAGGCTAAAGAGCATGAGACACAAATTTGGGTCAATTTAATACAAGTCCAATTCTAATAGGAAATTAAAATTTTAAAAATTATATTATAATTAGGATTTTTTTTAATTAGAATATCTTTTCCAAATTGACTTCTATTTCCTTATAGAAATTAGGGTTATAGTTTATAAATTCATATTAGGATTAGGATAATTTGTTCCTATTGTTATTAGGATTTGGATTGTTCCTATCGTTATTAGGATTTGGATTGTTCCTATTGTTATTAGGATTTGGATTATTTTGAGTAGTATAAATAGAGGTCCAAGTTGATGTAATCAAACATATTATTCATTATTCAATAAACTTGTGAGGTTATTCTCTACTTTTGGTTTTTTAAAGAATTCATAAGTATTTTCTTAGTTATTTATTTGAGATTCAATTTGACTTATCATACAACAATTCATAGTTGTGTGTGGCGACTTCTACCACATCAATGGTCGATTGTACCGAGATTACTGCTTCAACATAAGCGAGGGGTCAATGTGTCGTTGGTGTCCATTCAACGCAGATTTTTGAACACGAGCAATTGTACCAAGATTACCGTTTACATATAGACGAGGGGTTAAAGTATTACAAACATTTCACCCAACAACTGTGCTAGAAACGATCCGGGTGACGACCACCTCACGCAAGCGTGTTGTAGAGTCTATCACTCCAGCACCGCCCAACCTCCGACGCTCATTTCCCATGGCAAATCTGAATTTGGGATGAAGATGAAGATTTGGGTTTGGGATTTTGGTTCTTCCTTTGCTCATGAGATTTCTAAAATTCTGGGTCTGGGTTTGGGTTTTTGATTCTTCCTCTTTGAGAGAGAAAATGAAGTGAGTTTTAGATTGGACAAACTTTTGAAGATGATAAACGAATTGGGGTTTTTAGTTTGAGATTTTTGAGCTTCATGAATGGTTACAAGGGAAGAGGATGAATGATTTGGATATTTTGAATTTTGAAATTTTTTGTGAGTTTCATGGTAATGGGGAAGATGATGAAAATGGAAAAGAAGAGGTAAGATAAAACAAAATTAGGTTTGTAAATTTGTAATTTATTATCTTAGTAAATATAAATATATTACTTAATCTAATTAATCAAGTTTTCAAACGTTTTATCAGGAAATCAACTTAGATATTAAGGTTTTATATAGGTAACTGTATAAAAATATGGTCTAATCCGTATCATACATAGATCACCGGAACACGTGGCAATTTCGGTCATTTTTTTGGCCGGAAATTACAAAAAGTCTCTTATGCTTACTTATGTGTACTTTAAATAACGGGATGGAAGCGTTTAAATATCAAAATACAAATAGTAAAAAGTGTATATTTCGAAATTTAATTTGTAATTAACCCTTTCTTAATTTATGTGTACTTAACACATATTTTATAGGTGGAGGGAGTACTATTGTACCATTTTTCTTTTTCAAGACTAAGAGGATCAAAGTTTTATTTTATTACAACTTGATCCTGGAAGTTTAATAATAAACTCTATATTATACTATTTATTTTGTAAACTTTTGTCGGGGTCTACTGCCTCTTGGCCCTGTCAACAAAAGATCACCCCATCTTATCTTAATTGATTTGCTTTTTTTGTTAACTACTCTCTAGATTTACTGGATTATTATTATTACTCTTACATGTAAACATTTCAAGTGGTACCCTTGTAGGTGGCGTACATGAAACATGCACTTGTGATAATATAAATTACTGGCACCTATTTTTCCCCCTCTTTTATTTCTGTCTTCTACTTTTTGAGTTAAAAATTACTAGCTTCTCAGTGTGTTTATCATTTAAATTCGTGGCAGGATCTGCTTTATTTACTCTTTTCCATGTACACTTTAGTATTTTGTTTGGGTAACGCAACTAAAGCATCATTATCGCTACTTGTTAGACCACATATATTGTCCATCGAATACCCACGTCCAAAACCTTAAAAAAAACATATGTATAGTATATAAAGATTTGAACCAACTCTTTTAATTGTCAATTAATTTTAAGTTAAAAATTTTGAGTTAAGTAGTTTGATGGGAGATAAATCAACTTTTGGTGTATGTATTGAGACTGACATACAAGTTAGTACCTCAACTGAAAAAAGTAACAAATTGGTGCTTGTACTATAAAAAAATTACAAGCTTGAAGTCTTAGGTTGTGTTTGATAAAATTAGTTGTTAAGATTTGAATAGTTTAGACATGTGAATAATATAGAGTATCTAAATAGAATTTTACCTGAATGAAAAAATGTTATTTAATAATTACTTTTTTCAAAATGTCTGAATAACACGTTTTTACTATTTTAACCCTCGAAAATAAAATAAAAACACAACCTTATTCTTCTCCCTCTTCCCCACCCCACCCCCCACCCCACCCCACCCCACCCCACCCCCCTCCTCCTCCCTCCCTCTCCTCCCTCCTCCCTCGCCCCACACCTCCTCCTCCTTCCCTACCAATTATTCAAATTGGTGCTTGTACTATAAAAAAATTACAAGTTTGAAGTCTTAGGTTGTGTTTGATAAAATTAGTTGTTAAGATTTGAATAGTTTAGACATCTGAATAATATAGAGTATCTAAATAGAATTGTACCTGAATGAAAAAATGTTATTTAATAATTACTTTTTTCAAAATGTCTGAAAAACATGTTTTTACTATTTTAACCCTCGAAAATAAAATAAAAACACAACCTTATTCTTCTCCCTCTTCCCCACCCCCACCCCCCCCCCCCCCTCTCCTCCTCCTCTCTCCTCCTCCCCCACACCCTCCTCCCTTCCTCACCCCACCCTCCTCCCCTCCCCTACCCCCACCCTCCTCCCCTTCCCCCCCTTTCCCACCTCTTCCTTCCTCCTCACCTTCCCACCCCCCTGCCTTGCCCCCTCCTCCTCCCCAGTCAGAGTCGATCCTGGATTTTCTAAGGCGCAGGGTAAATTTTTTTAAGTGTGCCTCTTTATACAAATTAAATTAAAAAATAAATAAATTAACAACTAATTATTTTTATTAAAATTATAAGAATTTACAAAAGATAAGGAAGAACACTTTAAAATGTCATCGAAGCAAATAATCATCACATATACCTACAAAATAAAAATATCAATAAAATCAGTAAAACTAATGAAATACACACTGTAGTTGGCAAGTTTTACTGATTACACAATTGAACTTTTAATTTTTCAAATTACCCCACTAAACTAATTATTATTTTAAAATTGGGTTATTCCGTTAAAAATAAAATAATCAGACGTTAATTTTTTTATCTACAAAACTAATGAATTACCCACTGTAGTTGGCATGTTTTACTGATTACACCATTAAACTTTTAATTTTTCAAATTACCCCCATTAAACTAATTAAAAAGTGATTATTTTAATATTTTTAAAATTATTATTATTTTTAGTAAAAAATATTAGAAACTTTAAAAAAAAATCCATAAAATGAGTAAAGTTTCATAAAATATAAATTTTAAAAAATTAAAGTTTTATGAAACGTTCTTGATTTAAAAAAAAAATCTCTTTTTTCCTTTTGAAAATAAAGTTTATTTTTTTGAATCTATATTTTATAAAATTTTATTCATTTTTTAAAATATGAAGAATTTTCTAATTTTTTCTTGAAAATAATATTTATTTATAAAAATTATTAATTTATTTTTTGAAAAAATTGAATCAATTTTTTATTTATCATTTACTATTTTTTTATTTTAATTTTATTTTTAATTTTTTTAAAAAAATTCTAATATTAAGAATGGGTCATTCTGTTAAAAAATTAAGTAGACATTAATTTAATTTAAAATCACTTTAATTTGTTTGAATCTATATTTTATGAAACTCTACTCATTTTATGAAAGAAAAAAGGTTTCTAATATTTTTGACTTAAAATAATAATTATTTTTAAAAATATTTAAAATAATTATTTTTTATTAATTTGATGGGATAATTTGAAAAATTAAAAGTTCAATGTATAATCAGTAAAATGTGCCAACTAGAGTGGGTAATTCATTAGTTTTGTAGATAAAAAATTAACGTCTGTTTATTTTTTTTAACGAAATTATCCAATTTCAAATTAATAATTAGTTTAGTGGTGTAATTTGAAAAATTAAAAGTTCAATGATATAATCAGTAAAACCTACCAACTACAATGAGTATTTCTTTAGTTTTGCCCAAAGAAATCTAAACCACAAAACATCATTTAAAATGTCTTCTTGTTGCACTTTTAGATGCAAAATCATCAATTATACTATCATATTTAATGTTTTCTAACATATCATTTTTAATGCATAATATCGTTAATCTTTTTATTATTTTTTTATACACATAAATACATAAGTTTATAAAAGAATTTGGGCCCCCTCAACTGTGGGCCTGGGGGGTTGCCCTGGTGGCCCTTGCCCAGGGCCTACTCTGCCCCCGCCTCCCCCTCCCCTCCTCCCCCCGCAGATCTGGTGGTCTGGTGGTGGTTGAACAAATTAGATCAACAAATTCAAAGAACTATTGGTTGAAGAGAAGAGGAAATCCGGGCAAATCTGGTGGCGCTGGAGGTCGCGAGGCGGTGGTGGCGCCGGTGGGTGGCAGTGGTTGGCATGGATACACAAGAAAATTGATAATATTGAAGAGGGTATTTGTGTCTAAAAAATAGCAAAGTTCATTAAGAGGCATGTCTGAATAATTTAGATTTCTCAACCATTTAGAGGCATTCAGAGGTAACAAAAAAAACAATATGTACCCTCTTAGCGAAAAAGAGGTGGTCTATTAAGACCTGTTCAGAGGTAAACAAACAACACCTTAGTAGGTTAACAAATCTTATGTAGCAAACTAGTACTTGTACTAGAAAAAAATTACAAACTGATGATTGTACTTGAATATTTATGCCAAACCGTTAAATTTGAATAACATACATGACTGAAAAGTCTTAGTAGGCTAACAGAACTTAAGGGACCCATCAAAGGTCAAAAATGGAGGGAAATCTCCCTCCTAGTTACTGCATGTAACTCACGTGAGAATGAAGGAGGCAAAAAGGGGAAGGGATCAAAATTAGAACGTTAAACACTACAAGAAAAATGTTTAATTTCGAGAGAATATTGCGTCGAAAATAAGCTTATTCCTTTGAAATAAAAAATTTCTAACGAAATATTCCGTCGATAATTTCGTCGTATTAACGTTGGTCGGGGATAAGTCCGTCGAAAGTTTAATTAAAATTAATTATAGGGTCCTTAACACTAATATACAACAATTAAAAAGTAATTACAAAAATAAAACATACACAACATAATTACAAAAATAAGACATACACAATAATACGTGCTAAAATCACGTGTCATTAACTCCTACACGTCAGTTACCGACTTTTATATTTGTAATTAACCGTACCTAAAATCATGCAACTTTGAAATCGGAACAACAGATCAACGACAAATCTATCATAGAAGACAAAAACTTATGTCGCGACTCTGAGATCGGAGAAGACGAAACATTTTGTCACGACGCAACTCTGAAATTAGAAATAGCATACATCATCAACAACTTCTTCATGTTCAGTAACCGAAAACTTATGACCACTGAGTGATTGTTGATTACAAGATCAACACCCCATTCGATACAAATTTGAATATTGAGGTGTGTGAATTTAAAAGTTATATGCATATAGTTACCTATGGATACTACAAATTCCTATATTGGTTACCTTTCTTATGTTTTTTGCACTAAAAAATGGTCACAACGTAAGAATACGGAATGATTTAATTGAGTTCTACTGATTTTTTTTATTTTAATTGTTACTCATCAAATACATTGGTTACCTTCCTGCAATATGATGGTTACTGTCTAATGATGTCTTGGTTATTGTGTAGCATTATGCTATCTTGGTTACTGCATAATATTATTGTCTAACGCTGACTTGGTTACTGACTAATGCTGAATTGGTTACTTCGTAAAATTATATTGGTTACTATCTAACGCTGACTTGGTTACTTTCTAATGCTATCTTGGTTACTACATAATGGTACTTACTAATGCTGACTTATTTACTGACTAATAATAACATGGTTACTGTGTAACATTATATTGGTTACTGACTAATGTTGACTTTGTTACTGTGTAACATTATAATGGTTACTGACTTGGTTGCTGTTTAAAATTATAATGGTAACCAAAGAAATATTACTGACTAATGCAAACTTGGTCATTGAAAAATGCTGACTTGGTTACTGACTAATGATGACTTGGTTACTATTTAACATTATATTGGTTACTGACTAATAATGACTAGGTTACTATGTAAAATTATAATGGTTACTCATCAAATACATTGGTTACCTTCCTGCACCATGCTGGTTACTGTCTAATGCTGTCTTGGTTATTGTGTAGCATTATGCTGTCTTGGTTAATGCATAATATTACTGACTAATGATGACTTGGTTATTGACTAATGCTGAATTGGTTACTACGTAACATTATATTGGTTACTATCTAACGCTGACTTGGTTACTGTCTAATGCTGGCTTGGTTACTGCATAATCATAATTACTAATGCTGACTTGGTTACTAACTAATAATAACATGCTGCATGAAGGTAACCAATGTAAATTGGTTACTGCTTAATGATGTCTTGGTTACCTTCATGCAACATGCTGGTTACTTGGTTACTATCTAATAATATTATTACGATTAACTTGACGTATTTGCGGGAAGGTAACCAATGTATATTTATATTAATGGTTACTCATCAAATACATTGGTTACCTTCCTGTAACATGCTGGTTACTGTCTAATGATGTCTTGGTTACTGTCTAATGTTGTCTTGGTTACTGACTAATGGTGTTTTGGTTACTTGTTTATGTTATTTTGGTTACTGCATAATATTACTGATTAATGCTGACCTAGTATCAAATTACTCATCAAATACATTAGTTACCTTCATGCAACATGCTAGTTACTATCTAATGCATTGGTTACCAAGCATGTGGTTACCAAGCATTAATCATAAATATTATGCAGTAACCAAAACATCATTAGTCAGTAACCAATTAAGCATTATAAAGTAACCAATATAATGTTACACAGTAACCAATACATCATTAGAAAGTAACCAATACAGCATTAGACAATAACCAAAATAACATTAGACAGTATAATGTTACCCAGTAACCAATACAGCATACCAAAATCTAACACCAATACATTTGATTGTTTCAAATTTTTAATTGAGTTCTACTGATTTTTTTTATATTAATGGTTACTCATCAAATACATTGGTTACCTTCCTGCAACATGCTGGTTACTGTCTAATGTTGTCTTGGTTATTGTGTATCATTATGTTATCTTGGTTGATGCATAATATTACTGACAAATGATTACTTGGTTACTGACTAATGTTAAATTGGTTACTTTCTAATGCTGGCTTGGTTACTGCATAATGGTACTGACTAATGCTGACTTGGTTACTGACTAATAATATATACTATTTATTTCCATTGTAAGATGAATGTACAAATGTGTTTTCTATTTTGGTTACTAAAATTATGTAGTTTGATTACCGGCTAACATTGATTTGGTTACTTTCCAATACTTATTCTGTCAACAGACAATGGAGATGATTCCAGTTGTACTTTATTTCAACGGCACATGGGCTGATAGTAACCAATACACCAAATTTGAAGTGCACATGGGCTGATAGTAACCAATACACCAAATTTGAAGTTACCGGCATACTAGTTCCATCAACTAGTTCGTTCAAAGAAATGTAAAACAAAATATGCAGTGCATTACGGCTAGACACAAATGCAACAACATTGTCAATCAAATTTTAGATTAGAAGCGACATTCCACCGATCAGTATATCAGATGAAGCAACATTAAAATTCTTTCTTGAAATGAGTAGAAAATCTGATGAACAAGGTAAATTCCCACTGATTATAGATATTGAACACAGAATGGGACGCACAACAATCTTGCATAACTTGACAAATGTAGAAGAATCTACAATTCACGATGTAACGCCAATCAGATCAACACAAGGGAATTCAGCACTAGTTCCACTAGCAAGACAATATTTATATTCTTTCAGCACTAGTTCCTACATGGTTCCTGCACATATCATATACTGAAAAATATAAAAAACAGATTCAAAAAGAAAGGAGAAGAAGTTAAACAAGCTTACAACGGGGCTTGTAGAGCTTACACTGTTGAACAATTCAACAAACACATGGCTGAACTTGATGACATTGATCCTCGAATAAGGACATATTTGGAGGAAGAGGTCAAGTCGGATAGGTGCACTAGGCTCCATGGGACTGTAAGCAGGTACTCAACAATGACTTCATACACCGCCGAATCTATTAACAATGCAATCAAGTTTATCAGGGATCTTCCAGTTGCGTCAATGATTGAATGCCTACGTTGTTTGGTTCAAAGATGGTATTTCACAAACAAACAAGCAGCCGTATCAACATTCAGAACACTTTCAACAACAGCTGAGAGAAGGTTGTAATCTAATATCGTTAAATCAAAGATACTTAAGGTAATTAATACAAATTTTAAATTATTGCATCCTAAGTTGCATTTTCATTTTACGGAGACCTATTTGTTCCCTATTGGTTACCTGTATATGATGATAATTTTAACAACATTAAAAATAACTGCAATTATTACTGACTAGTACTAACTTGGTTACTGACTAATGCTAACTTAGTTACTATGCAACATTATATTGGTTACTGACTAATACTGAATTGATTATTGTGTAACAATATAATGGTTACTGATTAATGCTGATTTGGTTACTGTGTAACATTATACCGGTTACTGATTAATACTGACTTAGTTACTCTATAAAATTATAATGTTATTGTGTTTTATAATTATTTCTTTTATATTGGTGGTTACTGATAAGTGGATTTCATATACACGAATCGATGTTCATTTCAAGCTTAAATTCGTTGTTATTTTCTCGTTTTGTGTTCGTTTTCACTTGTTTCATGTTCTTTTATGTGTAGGGTGGTCATGGAGGCAAGTGGTGAAGAAAGGCGGTCTTTTAGAACAAAGTTGGAAAATGCATGAAATAGAAAAATTTCTTTAGTAGCGGACATGCCCGCCGGGGTGGGCTATATTGGCCTTGTACCCCCCGCCGGGGCGGGGGTGTCGAATCCTGTAGTCTCCTGCTGCCTTTTGAACACTGTTGGGACATGGATTTTAGACTTTTGTTAGGCGCATGGACTCTAATAAGGGGGGACTTCGGCTAGAACAGAGGGGGATATATATATTACGTTGCAAACAACAAATGGAGGATCACGCTAAACATAATATAGAGATTAATTCCAGGATTTGAGTGAAAGCTTTGGAGGAGTAATTTGGAGAGATTTTCGCGATGATTACAATTCTAGGCTACGTGAAGGGTGTTCATCATTATTCTTCTCTTTAGTCTTTTATTTGTAATTGCAAGGATGTTTTCATTAGATTATTCAATTTTTACTTCATTCGTTATGAACTAATTCACTTATTAGGCTTATGATGGATCTTTGGGTGAAACAATGATTTTATAATTTTGATTTCCAATTCAATAAGATATTTTCAGTTTATCTATGTTAATTTGAGCATGAATTTATGAATTGCTTGATCAACAGTTCTTTGTGGATTTGTATGGAATCGAGAGAGGATATTCAAATCTAGACTTAGTTAATATAGCGTGTGTCATGAATTTTGTGAATAGCAGATTCTTGATTATTGTTAAGGTAGAGATATGCTTGACATCACATGTAATCGGGAAGAGAACTTAAGCTTAAACCTTCTTTAATTTCAGTTCACATAAGGATATAGTGAGTTGGTTGATTTAGGTGTTTAACTTGTTTCTATCTAAATTGTGGGTTTAAGTTCATACGGTATTAGTGCATCGAGAGGTGGCTAGTACTACATTCGTGTTCTTGATTAATAAACTGAGATATTGAGTTGAATTGGAATAAAGGTTTGAAAATCAGAGTGAAGCTTAGGGTGAAATCATAAGTCTAATTCTCCATTAATTGTTTGAAATTTCGGATTTTGATATTTGTGATTGTTTTGTGATAATTTACTTATTTATTAATTTAGTTTCTATAATTTTGAACCATTGAATTGAACAGTTTAATAGAATTAGGATTAATAGAAAATTGATAATTGTGAAGTTAATGTTCTTGTTAATTTGTCCTCGTGGGAACGATACTTTATTCACTACTATATTACTTGTCCTCGTAGTGAATAAAGTAATTTGTCGTTCGCATATTTCCAGAAAACTGATTAAATGCCCATTATACTTTATTCACTACTATACTACGAACGAGCATTTAATTAGTTTTCTGGAAATATGCGACACTTTCAAGTATAATGGGGTGTTGGATGAGGCAGTGAGACTTCGCTTGTTCCCGTTCACTTTACAGGACAAGGCGAAGAGTTGGTTACATTTTCTCCCACTGGGATCGATAACTACGTGGGAAGACTTGGCTCAGAAATTTCTTGCCAAATTTTTCCCTCCGGCAAAAACTGCTAAAATGAGGAATGACATAACAATGTTTGAGCAGCAAAATGGGGAGTCGCTATATGAGGCATGTGAGAGATACAAAGAGTTACTTAGAAAGTGCCCACATCATGGATTGCCCAAGTGGCTGCAAATGAACACCTTTTATAACGGACTACATGGGAATGTCAAAACCTGTATTAACGCAGCGTCGGGCGGTGCATTCATGGCTAAGAGTTACGAGGAAGCCTACAATTTGATTGAAACCATGGCGGCCAATAACTACCAGTGGCCTACAATAAGAATGACACAGGCAAAGGCGGCTGGGGTTTTGGAAGTAGATGGGGTGACAGCTATACAAGTACAGATTTCTGCGCTGTCCAAGAAGTTGGATGCTATGACAGGGGCTCAAGTACAACAGGTTGCGGTAGTATGCAAATTGTGTGCGGGTGATCATCCTACAGATCAGTGCGCAATTAATCCAGCATCCGTCCAGTTCATAGGTAGCTATAACAGAATTCCACAGAATACATACCAAAACACCTACAACCAGGGGAATAGGAACCACCCAAATTTCTCGTGGAGCAATAACTAGCAAAATCAAGCTCCACGACCATCATATACCCCAGGTTTTCAGAGTCACCAACAACCGGTTCAACATCAGGAAAGGAAATCAGATTTCGAGGAAATGGTGTCGAAGTACATAACTAGCAATGAGGCAACAATGAAAAATCAAGCAATGGCAATGAAATCGCAAGAGATGGCTATCAAGAATTTAGAAAATCAGATAGGACAGATGACATTAGCATTAAATAATAGACCACAAGGAACGTTACCCAGCGTCACTGAGAGAAATCCGAAGGGTAGCCATGAGCAATGTCAAGCAGTTATGTTGAGAAGTGGAAAACATCTCGGGGGTAATAATGCAGAAAATTCAGCGACACCGGAGGAAAAAGTCGATGACAATAACGTAGTTGAAGGTAACAAGGGTGAGGATAAGCAATGTGAGGACATAAAATTAAACAACAAGCCAATTGCTTATCCTCTACCACCGTTTCAGCAGAGGGTTCAAAAACAGAAATCAGATAAGTAGTTCGTAAAGTTCTTAGAAGTGTTCAAGAAACTCCAGATTAACATCCCATTCGCAGAAGCCCCTAGAGCAAATGTCGAGTTATGCGAAGTTCATGAAAGGAATTTTGTCGAGGAAAAAGAAATGGGAAGATTTTGAAACAGTGACACTAACAGAGGAGTGTAGTGCGGTGTTACAACAGAAGCTACCACCAAAAATTAAGGATCTGGGGAGCTTTACTATCTCATGCACGATCAGAAAATGTCATCTAACAAATGTTTATGTGATTTGGGGGCGAGTGTGAACCTTATGCCATTGTCAAGATATACACGAATCTGGGTTTGCCCTTTTAAAAGCCTACGAATATTTCATTGCAGTTGGCGGATAGGTCAATCACATACCCGAGAGGCATAGTAGAGGACATTTTGGTTAAAGTGGATAAGTTTATATTCCCAGCGGACTTTATTATTCTAGATTTCGAGGAGGATAAGAACATCCCGATTATCTTAGGGAGACCTTTCTTGGCCACGGGAAGGACACTCATAGACGTGCGAAAAGGAGAACTTACAATGAGAGTCCAAGATCAAGAAATTAAATTTAATGTGTTCAAGGCGATGAAATTCCCTACGGATGAGGAAGAATGTTTTCGGATGGATTTAATCGAGCAAATCATCGGTGAAGATGTGAGCAAGAGTTTGGTCAATGATTCATTAAAAACAACCTTATTGGGGGATAAAGAAAATGACGACCCGGAATTTATGGACTACTTACAGATGTTAGACTCATTGCCACGAGTTAGCCGTTTCAGAGCATCGTTTGAACCTTTGCACATTGAGGAGATAGCTGCAGAAAAACTTAAACCGTCATTGGAGGAGCCACCAACATTGGAACTTAAACCACTCCCTAAACATCTCAGGTATGCGTACTTAGGCAATTCAAATTCTTTACCCAGTAATTATTTACTACCAGCACTTAACTAATTGCGGGAAGAAAAGTTCTTTGAGGTGCTCTCGGGAACACAAATCAGCGATTGGGTGGACGATTGTGGATATAAAGGGAATTAGCCCGTCATTTTACATGCACAAGATTTTGATGGAAGATGATGCAAGACCAACGGTGGAGCATCAACGTCGACTTAACCCTATTATAAAGGAAGTGGTAAAGAAGGAAATTCTAAAATTATTGGATGCCAATATTATCTATCCGATTTCTGACAGTAAGTGGGTTAGTCCGGTTCATTGTGTGCCAAAAAAAGGGGGAATAACTGTGGTACAGAATGAGGATAACGAGTTAATTCCAACAAAACGATGGATGAGTTGGAGGTGTGCATCGATTATAGGAGGTTGAATAAGGCAACCCAAAAAGATCACTTCCCGCTATCCTTTATTGATCAAATGTTAGATAGATTAGTGGGACATGATTACTACTATTTATTGGATGGATACTCAGGATATAACCAGATCGCCGTCGTTCTTGACGATCAAGAAAAGACAACATTTACGTGCCCTTACGACACATTTGCATTCAGGAGGATGTCATTCGGGTTATGCAATGCACCTGCAACCTTCCAATGGTGTATGATGGCCATTTTTTTAGATATGGTGGAGAAAAATGTTGAAGTCTTCATGGACGATTTTTTGGTCTATGGAGACAACTTTGATACTTGCCTAGGGAATCTGGTCATGGTATTGCAGTGATGTAAGGATACAAACCTCATACTCAATTGGGAAAAATGCCACTTCATGGTGGAAGAATGCATAATTTTGGGCCATAAGGTGTTGGCTCAAGGATTGGAGGTGGACAAAGCAAAGCTGGAAACAATCGAGAAACTGCCTCCACCGAGCTCAGTTAAGGGTATTAGAAGTTTTCTGGGGCATGATGGGTTCTACAGGAGGTTCATAAAGGATTTTTCTAAAACTGCAAAACCTCTTTGTAGTCTTTTAGAGAAAGATGCTACTTTCAGTTTTACTGCAGAATGCAAGTCAGCGTTTGAATTATTGAAGAAATTAACTACAGCCCCCGTGATAGTCGCACCGGATTGGAATATGCCATTCGAACTAATGTGTGATGCGAGCGACTATGCGGTAGGGGCTGTTTTGGGCCAATGCAGAGACAAGGTGTCTCACACCATATACTATACAAGAAAAACACTCACAGAGACTCAAATGAATTATACAACCATAGAAAAGGAATTGTTTGCAGTGCTGTATACGTTTGACAAATTCCGGGCATACTTGATCGGGACTAAGGTGATAGTCTACACAGAACATTCGGCGATTCGGTACCTAATAACGAAAAAAGATGTTAAGCCACGCCTTATCTGATGGATTCTCCTTCTTCAAGAATTCGATTTGGAAATAAAAGATAGGAAGGGTACGGAGAATCAAGTTGCCGACCATTTATCAAAATTTGGAAAATCGGGATAAAAGGAAGAAGATAGATGTGCAATCAATGAGTCATTCTGGATGAGCAACTATTTGGGTTAAATGCGAAATTTCCATGGTATCACGGATTTTGCGAATTATCTGGTGAGTAACATGCTTCCCCGATCGATCTTACGACAACGAAAAAATAAGTTTCTTCATGACGTCAAGTGGTACATGTGGGATGAGCCTTATTTATTCAAACAGTACGTCGACAAGATGATTAGAAGGTGTATCCCCTACAGTGAAGTACACAACATACTGCAAGAATGCCACTCATCGGCATATGGGGGACATTATGGGAGTGAGCGCACGAAGGCTAAAGTGCTTCAAGCCAGGTTTTATTGGTCGACATTGTTCAAAGACGCCCACCAATTTGTGAAAACATGTGATATATGTCAAAGGGTGGAAAACATCTCTAAACGGAATGAGATGCCCCTACAAACAATTCTTGAAGTGCAAATCTTTGATGTATGGGGCATCAATTTCATGGGGCCATTCCCTTCGTCTTTGAACAATCAGTATATTCTACTCGCAGCGGATTACGTTTTGAAGTGGGTTGAAGCTGCAGCACTACCATTCAACGATGCCAAGGTGGTCCTCAAATTCCTACAGAAAAATATTTTCACGAGGTTTGTACCAAAGAGCAATAATCGATGATGAAGGTAGTCACTTACGCAATAAGTCTTTTCTGACTCTTTTTTGCTAAGTATGGGGTTAACCACAAGGTGGCTCTGATATCATCACCCTTAAACAAGTGGACAGGCTGAGGTATCAAACAAAGAAGTTAAGAAGATATTGGAAAAAGTCATAAATCTGAGTCAGAAAGATTGGTCACTTCGGTTGGATGATGCATTATGGGCATACCGGACTGCATACAAAACACCAATCGGGATGTCACCATATAACCTCCTGTATGGGAAAGCATGTCACTTACTGGTGGAGCTACAGCACAAGGCCTATTCGGCAATTCAGAAATTGAACTTTGATCAAGCTGCTATAGGAGAAAAGAGGCTACTCCAACTAAATGAGCTCGATGAATTCCGACTTCATGCATATGAGAACGCCAAATTATACAAAGAAAAGGTAAAAAGATAGCACGACCAGAAATTTGTGCATCGACCATTCGAGCCGGGTCAATTAGTCCACTTGTTCAACTCACGACTGCGATTGTTCCCAGGAAAGCTTAAGTCGAGATGGTCGGGACCATTCACTATAAAGCGGGTATTTCCTCATGGCGCCGTTGAACTCTACAGTCGTAATCCATTAGAGACGTTCAAGGTCAACGGTCAACGGATAAAGCATTACTGGGGTGGCGATTCAAACTGGGATGTCGCCAACATCACCCTCACCGATACACAGTGAAACAGGGAGTAGTAAGGCTGAACGACTTAAAATCAAGCGCTAATTGGGAGGAAACCCAATATTTCGTTATTTTTCGTAGTTTCATTTATAATTTTTAGAATGTAGTTTTTATTACGTATTAGGTAGGTATTATAGAGTAAAAGTTTTGTTGAATCTCTTAATCATACTCCAAATCATCAATAATCTAACATCTTGCATGTTTATGGTTGCAGGAGGAGTCAAAAGTGAGTAATAGCAATAACAGGCAAGAAAAGAAGAAAAAAAGGCAAATTTTGATCTGCACAATTTGGAGCCACAAATCAGGAGTCAGGGGGCATGCCTACCGGAAATGGCTATATATATTAACTTTATACCCCATGAAGCTGGGTTCTGGAACTAGGGCACATCAAAAAAAAAATCTACAGTTACATATATAGACTCCACAACTCCTATAACTTCTCCCTCAATTCAGACTCCTAATAACCACTGCCCACCACCCTCTACCCCTAAGAATTCCAATGCTCCACTACCTCTCCCCACCTCTTCAATCCACCAATAAACACTCTCACACCACCTCTATATATTATCACATCTCAACCCATATACATCACACCACTCTTCAATTAAATTTATCCAATTTTGAATTAGGGACTTCATAGAGGTTAGTTTTAACCATTTGAGAGGCAAGCATATCACTATTCTCAAGTCATCAAGTTTCATTCACCATAGTGGAGAGCCAAATTCATAAGTGTGGGAGATAACCATTTGTGCACACCAAGTGTTCGTCACTGTGTTTCAACCAAGTTTGGGGGAGTGCTAAGGCAAGTTGAGCAATAGAGAGAAACCATGGTGTCACAACCAACATCTAAACGACAAAGGGGAGAGAGTTCAAGATTCGCACAACCGACACGAACCTATGATCGCCGAAAATTTGTGAGTGTCGTCGCCGCCGACCGGTATGAGTACATGCTAACCAAAGCCCTTACACCGGAGCGGGGATTGGCCGCTGAGGAAAATGATGGGGAGATGATGCCTCAAATCTATCAAAAGGGGTGGATCAAATTCACCAAAAATCCAGAACCCGCTGTGGTTAACATTGTCAAGGAATTTTACGCCAACGCTCAGGACAAAGCCCCATTCAACGCGTATGTGCGGGGTCGCTTGGTTCCGTTTAGTGCCAATGCAATAAAAAATTATTATCAGCTGCGGGTACCTCGCCAATGCCAATACGCTCAGCTACGTGATTTTGATATGGACTTTGATGAAGTAATCACAGGGATGACAAAGCCGGGAACATCTTGGATAAAAGGTTGGAAGGGAGGCATAGTTTTCCATAGCAAGGACCTTAGCCTGTATGGAAAAATATGGTACGCCTTCTTATGCGCTAAATTGCTTTCGTCCCAACACACTTCGGACGTCACCAAAGAGAAGGCGTTGCTGTTGTACACAATTGTGCAAGATTTCATTATCGACGTCGGGGCTATTATCTGTTTCTCCATCTGCCGGTGTTTACGTAGAAATTTTTCGGGCGGCTTGCCACACCCATCACTCGTATGTGGGTTGTGCCGCAATGCATGGGTGAGATGGTCCGATGATGAGCCCACACAAATGCCGCTCGCTTTGCTTGATTCTAGAATGATAGCGCGGTATTCTGTATGGGCAGGAGATGAGTGACATCCACGAGGTCTGGGATTTATTTTTCCATCGGCTTCAAAAGATGAAGTTAACGCAGAAGATACCTCGGAGGATGAGGATGAGGCTATGGGAGATCACGAACCGAAAGGTGTACATGAGGCCGAGGCACTATCCGATCCCTCGGTTCCTTGAGTTCCAAAATCGGATGATGCGCTAGACAAAAAGCGAAGACGTCGAAATGCGGCGATTGGCAATGCGACAAGATCACATGTTTGATGCTATGAACGCATCTTTTGCCTCACTCAACACAACCCTTCAAAGTTTCAACCCGGCGGCTCAATTTCCATATCAGCAACCCGGACCACTGCCGACATTTCCACCAAGTGATTCTGATGAAGAAGAGTTACAACCACCTCCCCAGACTTAGGCGATTGTAGGGAAGTCCTCATGCACTTAATTTTGATTTTTATCCAATGAGGGCAACGTGTTACTTAAGTTTGGGGGATTCAATTTCTTTCTTGCATGCATATGTTATTTTTGTTTACATTCTAGTTTACATAGTAGCTTAGGTTTTTGCATAGTAGTCTAGGTTATTTTTTATATTGCATTGTTTTCATTTCTATTATTATCATATTTAAAAAAAATTAGTTAAATATTGTGTTTGCATATGTCCAATAGTGCTGCAGTTTATGTTATTTGTGGGCCAGTGATGAGATTGTGAACAAGTTAACTAATACAGTATTGATTATTAAAACTGTGATATAATTTCTGTTATGAATCGAATCTTGCACTTGTTTGAAACTGTTATAAAAAGGTTAGCACGTTAATAACATCTTTGTTGAACGGTCAGTTCCAATTGATACATAAATAGTTTCTAAAGGATAATGCTAGGGTAAATGAGAAAATGACAAGGATAGGCAGTAAAGGCTAAAATTAGGCAAGAACCTAAGTTTGGGGGAGTATATGTGGCGTACATAAGTAAAAAAAAGGGTATACATTGTGGCTAGTATTGTTTCGGGGCCTTTGTTACTTGAGCAAGTACGCCCGAGGGGATTGTCTTTACACCTAGCGCCCTAAGGTCTTTTTATGGTCCAGGAGTCGTTGGTGAAAGCTCACTAAGGGTATGCTGATCATAGCCTAATGGGATAAGGCATTGCACAGTCATTTATGTATATTAAAAAAAAGGGGGATAATAACGGGAAAGGAGAAAAAAGCCCCCGTGAAAAAAAAATAAAATAAAATAAGTATCAGTACCCTGCATGAACCCTTGTATTTGGTATTGCGTAGTTTTAGTTTTAGTTGGAATGTGCCTATTCTTGACATTTTAAGTTTGCAATGTATGATTCTTTCTACGAAATTACTTATGTATTGAATTGGAGTCCGTATCAGTTATCATAGATGTTGAACACACACGCACACTATACCAGTGATAATTGTTTAAGATTTGAGAATTAATATGAAATCGTGGATTGGTTTTGGTAATTCATATTGTAGAGTTGCTTGTTTTCTCTGAGGCCGATGGGATAATGTTGATTCTGCAATATTGTTGGATTCGTAAGCATGTAGATTATATTTATTTCATATCATTGCATTGCATTGCTTAGCATGTAGTTTGTTTTGCGCTCGAGGACTAGCACGGTTTAAGTTTGGGGGATTTTGATAAGTGGACTTCATATACACGAATCGATGTTCATTTCAAGCTTAAATTCGTTGTTATTTTCTCGTTTTGTGTTCGTTTTCACTTGTTTCATGTTCTTTTATGCGTAGGGTGTTCATGGAGGTAAGTGGTGAAGATAGATGGTCTTTTGGAGCAAAGTTGAAAAAATGCATGAAATAGAAAAATTTCTTTAGCAGTGGACATGCCCGCCGGGGCGGCCTATATTGGCCTTGTATGTGAAACCCCAGATTTTATGAATAAAGAATTAATTTGCTGGAAATAATTTTTTTTATATTATGGTGTGAATTTGAGATAATGTTATAGTTGTGGGTAATATTTATAAATTTTGCAAAGTATGTAAGTTGTCATATTATATTCGATTGGTCGGGGAATATTCGTTTTAAGCAGAAATATTAAATGACGGCAGCACAATCATTAGTGGACCCCTGTACGAATTATTATCGGATTGAGAAAACAAAAAAAATATTTTATTGAAAATAACGGCGGAAGTTTTACCATTGATACTGTTGAACTACTCGGTAGTAAAAGTACAATAATACACGTTGTTGCATAGTAGCACACAGTATTGATTATTGATATTTATGTGAGAAGTCACTCAGTTTTGTTCAATTATTGCTACAATAGTTGCTGCATAGTATCTCACATTATTTGATTCAATTATTGTTTATTTAGAAGTTTTGTTTTATTTGTATTATTAACGTAATAAAATAGAAACATCTTTTTATATAAAATAGAATACTTTATTAAAGTTATTCTATAAATAGAATATATTATATTCTATTATGCATAATGTTTTGCATAGTAAAATCTTTTTATATAAAATAGAATACTTTATTAAAGTTATTCTATAAATAGAATATATTATATTTTATTATGCATAGTGTTTGCATAGTGCCCGCATAGTGTTTACATAGTAAAAATCTTTTTATATAAATAGAATATATTATATTTTATTTAAAATGATTTTCTTTAAATATGGACCGTCAGTTAAAATAAATCAATCTGACCGCTTCATGGATTAGTTATTATGCATTCCATTTTCCTATAAATAGAAGCCCATACCTTCATTATTTTCTTACGAATTCACTGAACTCTAGAGAGAGAAACTATAGAGAGAGACTATAGAGATAGAAGAAAAGTTTTTGCTACTTCACTACTCTTATATCAAGTATTATTTTACTAGGTGAGGATATTATTCTTTTGTATTCAAGAAGAGAACTTACATTATTCCATTTCTTTATTATTCTATTGGAATAACTCAGTATCTGCTGAGCTACCCTATACTTGGTGACATTCTTCTATTATTACATCTTTATTATTACGTTTTTAATATCCAGTATGTGTTATACACCTGGACTGGTTCTATTTTTATTATTCGATGTAATCATGACCGTAATGTTACAAATGATGTGGTAAAAGTCCTCATTGGTCAGTAGTGCATTGATGGATGATTGTTGGCATGATCATGACCATTAATGAATACACAAATATTCTTGGCCCGTAGTGCATGGATAATTGTGGTCGTGATACTAAAGAATATCATTGGTAGTAGTGAGGGGTGATTCGATGATGTGGAATATTTATTGTCGAGTCTCAAATGATAATAGTGATGAAAACCTTTTTAATCATAAAAGATAGTAGATTTTATTTTCTACTTGACTCTTTTAATGGATTGCTTGTTCTACCGCAGATTAAACTTGATGTCTATTATATTTTATCGGTTTAACATTGTTGGAGACTAATGATAATTTATTCGCATTATCTTAGTCATAATATTTCTTCTTTGGGCTAGTTGAGCTCACCCTTTCTTTCACTTTATTCTCTTCGTGAAATGAGAATATAGTTGGGACGAGTCGGGGAGCGGAGTGATGGTCCGGAGGATAAGATTAGTAGTCCTCACTATTACGTGAAATAGTGTGATAATAATTGTAATGAGGACTCCTTTTGAGTTTGTATAATCTCTAGTAGATAATATTTGTATTCAAACTCACAGTTTATGTTTTGTCGTATTGTACACCACAGTTGTATTAGTAAGTTGTATTTGAATTCTATACCATGTATTTGGCGACCCAAGATGGGTGATGTATACCTAATTTTGGGGGCGTCACAGTTGGTATCAAAGCTTAGGGATATGATCCCTGGCTAAGATGTGAGATAAGAACTAGGAGGGGAGAGACGGGGAATTCCTTCGCTAGTATGACCTACCTAAGTTTATTTGGTATTTAATTGGTCGGTCAAAGTATAGGGATAATATATGATATGTTAATTAACCCTTGTTTTATTGCAGTGTTTAAAAATGGCATTCGAGAGTGTTGAGATTATCAATGGAGCACAGGAGACCATTGAGTCTCCACAGATCAATAATCAGGATAATGTGCAACCAGAGGACAATACTCCTCATGAAAACAATAACACCGATGAAAAGGTGAATGATGGGATGGTCAGAGGCTTTATGCAATTCATGCAACAACAGGCAAAGGCAGCTCCTGTCCAAAATGCAGGTAGAAATACTGATAACTCTCGGACGGTCACCGCTAAGAAGTTTAAGGAGCAATTCATGCAACAACGGGCAAGGCGCCTCATCCATAATGCAGTGGAAACACCGGTAACTCCATTTGTCACCGCTTAGCGATTCAAGGAGCCGGGACCACCGGAGTTTTTGGGAAAGCCAGAACCACTTAAGGCGGAGACATGGATAAAGTAGATTATCAAGATATTTGATGTCTTGGAATGCTCAGAGGAGCAAAAGGTTCCATTCGCCACCTTTATGTTACGTGAAGAAGGAGATCATTGGTGGAAATCTGTAAAACATACCCAGCCTGACGCACTCAAGATGTCTTGGGAGAAGTTCCGAGAATTATTCAACGACAAGTACTTTCCTGAAAGTATTCGTCACATGAAGGAGGTAGAATTCATCAAGCTGGAGCAAAACAATATGACCGTGTCACAGTACGAGGCTAAGTTTGCGGAGTTATCCCGGTTTGCATCCCATTTGGTCGATAATAAGGAGCGAATGATGCGAATGTTTTGACGAGGTTTGAAACCCAATATACGTCAATACCTCATTTCTCACAAACGTTGTTTATATTCAGATGTTTTGGATAGGGCTCGATTATTGGAGCGTGATAATGAGTCAAAGCCAACCAAAAGGCAACGACCAACAACACAATAATAATCATCTGGTAACGGCAATATCTAACAACGATAACCATCGTGGGGATATTATCATGCCAAGAATGGTAACCATTTCGGTGGTAATCATGGCCAAGATAATAAGAATGAACATTTTAAGAAGAGAAGGTTCAACAATGACGTGAAGACGTTGGCACCAGCACCCATTTCAAAGGAAGAAGAAAGCCCATCGGTCGTATGTTTCAAATGCGGATAAGAGGGACACATCCGTCCAAACGGTACGTAACAATCCAAAGCGTGTTTTAATCACGGAAGAGAAGGTCACGTAGCTCAATTTTGTCATATGGTGAAGTCAAGTCCAACTGGGATAGTGATGCCAAAGGATGTCCCAGACAAGCCAAAGCCGGTAGTTTAAGAGAGATCGTTTTTTTTTCTCGTGACGAGGAACATGAATAAAATTATCACGGGTAAGTTAATCATAAGCTCTTACGAAGTCTATACCGTGTTAGATACCGGTTCTACTCACTCTTTTATTTCACCTAGTTGTGTTCAATGTTTGTACTTAACTCCTAGAAGTTAAACTTTGATTTATCAATTGAAACTCCATTGGGAGAAACCTTCGTTACCTCCACATTTTATAAATCTTGTTTGATTCAAATCGACACTTTCACGTTACTTCGTCGATCTTATCTCTTTGAAAATACTTGCCTTTGATGTGGTTTTTTTTGAAACGATTGGTTAACTACTCATCATGTTTTTCGTAAGGTTGTTAGCTTTCATATTCCTAACCAACCTATTATGCGAATTCAAACAACCAAACCACAAAATTCAATCATTGTCATATCAAGCCATAAGTAAAGAGCCCCGATCCTTTTGTTGATGACTTCCTGGTGTGGAATGCACCGAAGCCAGGCTTTCTGTAGGCGACGTCGTGAATGAAGATGGCAAGTTGATAGGTATCATTGTGAGGTGCTATCTAGGTTAAGGGATAGAAGTCACAGTTGGTATTAATGTGACGTACTATCCAAGTCTTGGATGAGAGTGACAGTTTTGAATGATATTTCTATCATTAATAAATTTCTTGGCGTATTCTTGAAGACTTCCTAGCCTACCCTAGAGCATGAAATCGAATTTTGTATTGATACCAGTACAAAACCCATTTCTTAAACCCTCAAATATTTCTTTAACCAAAACGAACGTATAATGCGCCAAAGACGTTGACTCGAGCTATTGAAGATTACGATCGTACCATTCAATATCATCGTGGAAGAGCGGACGTGGTAGCTGACGTGTTGAGTAGAAGATCGTATGCGTTTACAAGTGCGATGTTGTTAACAAAAAGACTCATTTCGTATAACTTGCAAATGATGAAGATAGAGTTAAAGACTCTAGGGACCCACGTGAAGATAACGAATATACGAGTAAAATCGACTTTAATCGATAAAGTTAAAGACGCTCAAGCTACATACCCGAATATGATGAATATGAAGAAGAAGGTTCAAGAGGGCGTTATTCTAGAAGCAAGAGTTGCTGAAGAGAGGAAATCTCAACCCTCGATTTAATTGGTCCATTTCAAATCCTCGATTGAGTAGGAACTGTGGCTTATAGACTCGTTTTACCGCCAAGTATGTTGCGTGCTCATAACGTTTTTAACGTATCAATGTTACGTAAATATGTGGATGACCCGAACCACATTATTAATTTAGAGTCGGACGAGATAGCGGATGATTTAACGTATGAGATCTCGTGTTAAAATCTTGGATAAGAAGAATCGTATCCAACACTCAAGGGTTATACCTCAAGAGTTAGAATCTAAAATGAAGTCAAGGTATCCTCACCGCTCGCATACCAGTAATGCGTCACGTAAATTTCGAGGGCGAAATTCCATAAGGAGGGGAGATTATAAACCCCGATTTTATGAATAAAGAATTAATTTTCTCGAAATAATTTTTTTTATATTATGGTGTGAATTTGAGATAATGTTATAGTTGTGGGTAATATTTATAAATTTTGCAAAGTATGCAAGTTGTCATATTATACTCGATTGGTCGGGGAATATTCGTTTTAAACAGGAAATATTCGTACGACGGTACAATCATTGGTGGACCCCACAACGGAATTATTATCGGATTGAGAAAACGACAAAAATATTTTATTAAAAATAACGGCGGAAGTTTTACCATTGATAATGTTGAACTACTCGGTAATAAAAGTACAGTAATACGCGTTGTTGCATAGTAGCACACGGTATTGATTATTGATATTTATGTGAGAAGTCACTCAGTTTTGTTCAATTATTGGTACAATAGTTGCTGCATAGTATCTCACATTATTTGATTCAATTATTGTTGATTTAGAAGTTTTGTTTTATTCAGTATTATTAACGTAATAAAATAGAAACATCTTTTATATAAAATGAATACTTTATTAAAGTTATTCTATAAATAGAATATATTATATTGTATTATGCATAGTGTTTTGCATAGTAAAATCTTTTTATATAAAATAGAATATTTATTAAAGTTATTCTATAAATAGAATATATTATATTTTATTATGCATAGTATTTGCATAGTGCTCGCATAGTGTTTGTATAGTAAAAATCTTTTTATATAAATAGAATATATTATATTTTATTTAAAAGGATTTTCTTTAAATATGGACCGTCAGATTAAAGTAAATCAATCTGGATCGTTCATGGATTAGTTACTATGCATTCCATTTTCCTATAAATAGAAGCTCATTCCTTCATTATTTTCTTACGAATTCACTGAACTCTAGAGAGAGAAACTATAGAGAGAGACTATAGAGAGATAGAAGAAAAGTTTTCTACTACTTCACTACTCTTATATCAAGTATTATTTTACGGTAAGGGATATTATTCTTTTGTATTCAAGAAGAGAACTTCTGTTATTCCATTTCTTTATTGTTCTGTTAGAATAACTTTTGATATCGCTGGGCTACCCTATACTTGGTGATATTCTTCTATTATTCTCATCTTTATTATTCTCGTTTTAATATCCCGTCTGTCTTATACTGTAGGACTCGGTTCCATTTTTATTATTCGTCTTTATTATTATTCGTTTAATATATCACATCACATGCGTTTACGGACTGAATTCCGCCTTTATTATTATTCTATTGGAATATCTTATGCATGCGTTTTTGTGGGACTGATTCCGCCCTTATTAGTATTCTATTGGAATAACATGTCTGCTGAAGCACCGCATGCATGGTGATTTCTGTTGTTATTCCATTCTTTATTATTCATTGGAACATCCTCGCTTGGTGCAATTTACTTTGACTCGTTTCGTTATTTAGTATTCTGTTGGAATAACTCGCCTCATGCAAGTGCAATCCGCATGCATGGTGATTTCTTTTGTTATTCCATTCTTTATTATACTCAGTTTGGTTAAAGTTTTGACTTCACATCTCCATGAAATTAGTAGAATATCCTTGATATTTGTGCTTCATCCAAAGATCTTTTCATGGAAATATTCTTCTAATCATTCTTGAATTTTACTCTACAAAGCAGTATCAAGTTGACAATTTGGACATTAGTAGTTCTTGGACAAATTAATTCTTGAACTTGTTTTATTGAATTCTTATATCATTGTCATCATCCTCATGTTTATATTATGTTGAAAGTCATCTCGTGGTCCATGGTGCATAGATGGACTTGGTATGATTATGACCAGGGATTATTCGGTGTAATCATGACCGTAATGTTACAAATGATGTGGTAAAAGTCTTCATTGGCTGTAGTGCATTGATGGACAGTTGTTGGCATGATCATGACTATTAATGAATACACAAATATTCTTGGCCCGTAGTGCATAGATAATTGTGATCGTGATACTAAAGAATATCCTTGGCCGTAGTGCAGGGGTGATTCGATGATGTGGAATATTTATTAAAATTTGAGTCTCGGCGATAATAATGATGAAAAACCTTTTAATCATAAAAGATAGTAGATTTTATTTTCTACTTGACTCTTTTAACGGATTGCTTGTTCATCATGCAGAGTTAAACTTGATGTCTATTATATTTTATCAGTTTAACATTATTGGAGACTAATGATAATTTATTCTGCATTATCTTAGTCATAATATTTCTTACTGGGCTAGTTGAGCTCACCCTTTCTTTCACTGTTCTCTTCAAGAAATGAGAACGTAGCTGGGACTAGTCGGGGAACAGAGTGATGGTCCAGAGAATAGGATTAGTAGTCCTCATTATTCTATGAAATAGTGTGATAATAATTGTAATGAGGACTCCTTTTGAGTTTGTATAATCTCTAGTAGATAATATTTGTATTCAAACTCACAGTTTATGTTTTGTCGTATTGTACATGACAGTTGTATTAGTAAGTTGTATTTGAATTCTGTACCATGTATCTGGTGACCCAAGATGGGTGATGTATACCTAATTTTGGGGGTGTCACATTGTACCCCCCGCCGGGGCGGGGGTGCCGAATCCTGTAGTCTCCTGTTGCATTTTGAACACTGTTGGGACATGGATTTTAGACTTTTGTTAGGCGCATGGACTCCAATAAGGGGGGACTTTGGCTAGAACAGAAGGGGATATATATATTACGTTGCAAACAACAAATGGAGGATCACGCGAAACATAATATAGAGATTAATTCCAGGATTTGAGTGAAAGCTTTGGAGGAGTAATTTGGAGAGATTTTCGCGATGATTGCAATTCTAGGCTACGTGAAGGGTGTTCATCATTATTCTTCTCTTTAGTCTTTTATTTGTAATTGCAAGGATGTTTTCATTAGATTATTCAATTTTTACTTCATTCGTTATGAACTAATTCACTTATTAGGCTTATGATGAATCTTTGGGTGAAACGATGATTTTATAATTTCGATTTCCAGTTCAATAAGATATTTTCAGTTTATCTATGTTAATTTGAGCGTGAATTTATGAATTGCTTGATCAACAGTTCTTTGTGGATTTGTATGGAATCGAGAGAGGATATTCAAATCTAGACTTAGTTAATATAGCGTGTGTCATGAATTTTGTGAATAGCAGATTCTTGATTATTGTTAAGGTAGAGATATGCTTGACATCACATTTAATCGGGGAGAGAACTTAAGCTTAAACCTTCATTAATTTCAGTTCACATAGAGATATAGTGAGTTGGTTGATTTAGGTGTTTAACTTGTTTCTATCTAAATTGTGGATTTAAGTTAATACGGTATTAGTGCATCGAGAGGTGGCTAGTACTACATTCGTGTTCTTGATTAATAAACTGAGATATTGAATTGAACTGGAATAAAGGTTTGAAAATCAGAGTGAAGCTTAGGGTGAAATCATAAGTCTAATTCTCCATTAATTGTTTGAAATTTCGGATTTTTATATTTGTGATTGTTTTGTGATAATTTACTTATTTATTAATTTAGTTTCTATAATTTTGAACCATTGAATTGAACAATTTAATAGAATTAGGATTAATAGAAAATTGATAATTGTGAAGTTAATGTTCTTGTTAATTTGTCCTCGTGGGAACGATACTTTATTCACTACTATATTACTTGTTGACCACATATACTTGTGTGATTTGCGTATATAGATTTTACCCAACAAGTTTTTGGCACCGTTGCCGGGGATAATTTAGCCTAGATTTTAATATTTTTACAATATCAGTTTAATTAGTCCAATTTTACTTAAACATTTTTGTTTTGTTTTATTGTTCTTCCTATTTCAGGTTTTTGACATTGGTTTATGCAAACACGATCCAAAAAACCATACTTGCTTCCTTTTGAGGACGACATTGAAAGAAGATTTCAGAGGTTGAGTAAGTGGATCAGGGAAATAAGGAACGAATTCAAAAATTCTGATAAGGAAGAAGCAATGGCTGCCAAAGACCAGAAAGCGTTGAGGGATTTTGCAACACCTAAGGTGACTGATCTGCAGTCGAGCATCACTAGGCCTGCAATAGATGCGAATACTTTTGAAATCAAGCCTGGAACCATTCAGATGATGCAGAATTTAGTTCAGTTTGGGGGAATGGCAAATGATGATCCGAACGAGCATTTAATCAGTTTTCTGGAAATGTGCGACACTTTCAAGTATAATGGGGTGTCGGATGAGGCAATGAGACTTCGCTTGTTCCCGTTCACTTTATGGGACAAGGCGAAGAGTTGGTTACATTCTCTGCCGCCGAGATCAATAACTAAGTGGGAAGAATTGGCTCAGAAATTTCTTGCCAAATTTTTCCCATCGGCGAAAACTGCTAAAATAAGGAATGACAGAACAATGTTTGAGCAGCAAAATGGGGAGTCGCTATATGAGGCATGTGAGAGATACAAAGAGTTACTTAGAAAGTGCCCACATCATGGATTTCCCAAGTGGCTGCAAATGAACACCTTTTATAACGGACTACATGGGAATGTTAGAACCAAGATGTGACGCAGTCATTTCAAGCGGTGCATTCATGGCTAAGAGTTACGAGGAAGCCTACAATTTGATTGAAACCATGGCGGCCAATAACTACCAGTGGCCCACAACAAGAATGACACAGGCAAAGGCGGCTGGGGTTTTGGAAGTAGATGGGGTGTCAGCTATACAAGCACAGATTTCTGCACTGTCCAAGAAGTTGGATGCTATGACAGGGGCTCAAGTACAGCAGGTTGCGGTAGTATGCGAATTGTGTGTGGGTGATCATCCTACAGATCAGTGCGCAATTAATCCCCCGATTTTAAGACCCAAAAAAAAGGGTCTGATATAGTGCAGTTAAATTAAGAGTGTAAATACATGAATGTATAATTGTTTACTTTGAGTAACCATTAACCACTTTGTTGGTAACATTTTTGATTTTGTACAGTAACCAAAATTGTTATTCATTAATATTTTGATTTCTGATTTTATTATGAGATGCCAATATAAAGAAAACATATCAGTAATTACATAACAGTTTTTAATGGTAAGCATGTATAATAAACATCCATCTTAGGAAAGCATGTATAATAAACAAATAATTACATAACAGTTACCATAACAGTAACCACATAATTACATAACAGTAACCATACCAATTTTTAATGGTAACCAAAACATAAACAACCTGTATATCCAGCAACATGTAATGAAAATGATATTAAAGTTTAGGCAACCCATGTATACTCACACATGTATATTTAATAATTGATATATGTCCTAATACAAGCTTGTAACTTTCTGGTTACTATCAAAACATTATCTGGTTACTATCAGTCTCATATCCGTCCAACAGTTTTAATGGTAATCATGTATAATAAGCATCCATCTTAGGCAAACATGTATAATAAACAAATAATTACATAACAGTAACCATAACAATTTTTAATGGTAACCAAATAATTACATAACAGTAACCATAACAGTTTTTAATGGTAACCAAATAATTACATAACAGTAACCATCACATTAACCACCTAATTACATAACAGTAACCATACCAGTTTTTAATGGTAACCAAAACATAAACAACAAGTATATGCAGCAAACTGTAATTAAAATGATATTGTTTGTTTAGGCAACCCATGTATACTCACACATGTACATTTAACAATTGATATATGTCCTGATACAAGCTTTTAACTTTCTGGTTACTATCAAAACATTATCTGGTTACTATCAGTCTCATATCCCTCCAACTGTTTTTAATGGTAAACATGTATAATAAGCATCCATCTTAGGCAAACATGTATAATAAACAAATAATTACATAACAGTAATCATAACAGTTTTTAATGGTAACCAAATAATTACATAACAGTAACCATCACAGTTTTTAATGGTAACCAAATAATTACATAATAGTAACCATCACAGTAACCACCTAATTTTATAACAGTAACCATACCAGTTTTTAATGGTAACCAAAACATAAACAACCTGTGTATCCAGCAACCTGTAATGAAAATGATATTGAAGTTTATGCAACCCATGTATACTCACACATGTACATTTAACAGATGATATATGTCCTGATACAAGCTTGTAACTCTCTGGTTACTTTCAAAACATTATATGGTTACCTCTTTATACATGATTGGTTACCAACTATATATTTCAAAATAATGGAACAAACACAACTTAAAAGAAACAAATACCAACCAACAAACAATATCTCTTTCATTACAGCTAATATAATCAAATATGTAATCCCATCTACATAAGATCCAATGAACATCATAAAATCATAAACCATACAAAAATGTTGTGAATATCCCCAAAAAACAAAAAAAAAATACACAACACAATTCATAAAGACAAAACAACGAAATCCGGACTAATCAAAATCTGGAAAAAATCTTCCTGGAAATTCTCTATCAGTCTCATATCCCTCCAACCGTTTGTTCCATGCATGAATATATAGGTTTGTGCATAACTTCTTCCGATACTGTGCAATGGGGAATGGAATAGGAATTTGATCAAACTTCTGATGAATGACATGCTCAGCGAAACAAATTGTGAACATCCCACAATCACTGTACAAACAAACAAAATATAACAAAAATCAAAAATAAAATCAACCTATATGTAATAATTAAAAAAATGTAAACAATTTAACCCTTACCCCTCGACTTGTTCAGGAACTGCCTTTGCAAATTCCAACTCAATTATATCATCTTCCTCTTTGTTGCGATACGGTTCACTGCTAAAGTCAATGTCAGACCTATCCCTCCAAAAACCACTCTTGCGCATTAAAGTGGGAAGAATGAAGATGTACGGCTCACAAACATCCATAATTTTTGTTTGCATGGATTTCCTTTTTGGTTGCAGAGAATTGTAAACAGTTAGACGCCTACGATGCACATCAAATGTCAACAAGAACCAATGGTCCGGTGATGACATATGAATGGGGAACAACACATAGTCAACATTCCTCCATAGTGTGTTGACATCCAAAAACAGCCCATGTATGTATTCAGCAACATCACCCTCCCCAGACAGAACAATTTTATCTGCATTTTTATTTGTATACTCCTCAAAAAGAGCGGTGATCTTGCTATGAAACCAACAATCCGTGGTCGTTGCCCTTACAAGAACACTGTCGGAATGTCTGGCCAGTTTACGTAAATAATACAACGCAACATTGATCTGCTGAACCAAAAAAGAGAGAGGATATTAACAGTTACTGAAAAATGTAAGTATGTAATGAATGTAACTAATAATGTAACCATAACTACAAAAACATAATTTTTTTTAAAAAATACTCACATCGTCGTCTAACCACTGCCCAGGAGTCTTTCATTTATAGAACCACATTTTCGATGATATTGGGACAGACCCAAATACAAAAGAAGGCATGATAATATCGTTCTTTTCGGGAAAATTTTTTGTCCTTCAATATAAAAGCATATTAGTATACACGCTAACATTAACAATTACCGTATTAGTATACACACTACTCAAAATCAAACTTGCACAGTCAATAATTAACATACTAATCAACAACTTAATTTTAAACAGTAACTTGGTAACCAACAAATATTAAAATCATAACCATAATCAAATAGTAACCAATACATAACTAATAGGTAACCAAAACATAAACTAATAGTAACCAAAATATAAAATAATAGTAACCATAACATTTATTTAATAGTAACCACAACATTTATTTAATATTAAAATTTATTTAATATTTAATATTATGTAGTAACCAAAACAACATTAGTCAATAACCAATTAAGCATTATACAGTAACCAATATAATGTTATACAGTAACCAATACAGCATTAGACAGTAACCAATACAGCATTAGACAGTAACCAAAACAACATTATACAGTATAATGTTACCTAGTAACCAATACAGCATACCAAAATCAGTAAACTAATCAACAACTTAATATGTTCAATATGTTCAATAATTAACATACTAATCAACAACTTAATTTTAAACATTAACCTGGTAACCAACAAAAATTAAAATCATAACCATAATCAAATAAGTAACCAATACATAACTAATAGGTAACAAAACATAAACTAATAGTAACTTAATATAAAATAATAGTAACCATAACATTTATTTAATATTAACCATATGTTACTACAATAAAACAAATTTATTTGTTTCATAAAAAACTATAACATTGTTAACAACAAAAAACAAACCTTTTTTCTGTTGTTTAGTCCAATTTTGAACCATTGTTCAAACAATGCCTCTTCAAATTTTGACGGCATATCCATGTATGATTTAGGGAATACAGAAAGACGTGCAAGTGTTTGACTAGCACCCACTGCAGTAGATGATGAACCAGCCGATCCAAACGCTGCTGTATATGGAGACCGCAAAATGGCACTCTTTGCAGGTTCACGGACAGGTCTACCACCGGCTTTGTGGACACTCTTCTCCAACTCATCACACTTAGCTATGTCCTGTGTGGTCAGAACTATATGATCAAGTGCATACCTGCTTGTTGCCTCACATTTATTCCCCTTTTTCAATTGATATATATGGTAATATAAACGATTAGACTTTGTACCCAAAAAATATGCAATTAACTAATATATGCAATAACAAACTGACTAAACAATAACCAACAAACTAAAATGAACATATACTACTAGTAACCTAAACAACATAAAATAGAAACCAATTCATAATATAATAGTAACCAACAAAAATGTAAATAGATATAAATGGGTTACTATTTATTATAAATTTGGTTGCTAATTAATGTTTATTTGATTGCTTTAAATTTTTTAAATGAGTTCTACTGATTTTTTTTATATTAATGGTTACTCATCAAATACATTGGTTACCATCCTGCAACAATCTGGTTACTGTCTATGTAAGACCCCGAATTTTATAAAATAAAAGTATTCAATTTTTTTTATAATTACAATTCAGTAAATGATTAAATTGATAAAAGTTTAAAGTTAAGGGTGAGATATGAATTTTTTTTTTAAAATACGCAAGTGGTTATAAAATATTCAATTGTCGTGAATATTCGTTTGTCGTGGAATATTCTTTCCGTCAGAAGAATATTACGTATGTGGTATGACCATTTGTGGGCCCCATAACAGAATAACTGTCGGATGAAGATAACGACAAAATTTGAGTTTTTATAAATAATGGCGTAGTTACTGCTTAACATCTTCTTTGAATACACGGTGGTTAAAATACGATGTCTGCTATTGTTGCACAAAGATGGCTTACTGACGGTATTACGAGTATTTTTTCAATTATTGTTTCTTACGTGATAAGGCACTACTCGATAATTGTTACGATGATAATTCTTGTTCAATATTTTATTTTATTGATTCAATAATTACTGCGTTGATATTTTATATTATTGTTGTTTCAATAATTGTCACTGCACAATATTTTCCATTATCAGATCAATAATTCATATTATTTGAATAATATTATTAGATAGCATTATTGGCAATGTCTAGAAAGTTACATCAAGGAGAGGTTTGGTCACCTAATTGCACTGTGCCGGTAAAGAGAAATCCTTATCTAAAGCCCCTCTTCTCGGAACTGCACGGTTGTCATTATTGTGATTCTGTAATATTATTTGTGAATAATTAATTATTGATTTATATGATAATGAAATTTTTATTTGATATGGATATAAATGATGGATTTATTTATGTGGTTATAAATAAAGGAATTAATGTTGAGGTATTTTATCAGTATTTTGTCGGATTGGAGGTATTAAAAGATAAAATCAGTGTTCTTACAGCTTTATTCTGTGAGTTATAATTTTGATCCGACCGTTGGATCGTTGTGATTTTTGGATATGTTATACATATATAAGTTGAGTATATGTCCACAAATTTTGAACCGTTAAAAATGAACGTATAATTTTTTATGAATTTTAAGAGGTAACTGATTCGAAAATTAGGTTTATAAATGATTTTGGTGAAAAATTCTAGAAATGGGTGGGCCCCACTTTTGGTTGTTGGGGAAGATGGCTGATTTTTGGTGGGTGGAATAGTAGCAGGTAAAGCCATCGTGTAGTGGTGTCAAGTCTGCTTGACGTCTTAACATTTTCCTATAAATAGAGGGCTAAGTTAGAATTGAAAATCACACCAGAATTCATAAGTTTTCTCTTTTTCTCTCTAGATTATTGAGTGTATTTTGTGAGTATTTAGATACTTGGTGAGTTGCTATTCATCAGTGCAAGTTTCTTTCAGCGTCATATCCCATATCCAGTCAAAAGTGCTGCTCTTTTGAGTAAGGGATAGTAAGGGGTGTTATTTTCTTCTTAAAATGATATTTTCTTCAATATCATTATGCCGAAATATTGGTATGAACTTTTTATCAAATTTGGAACTTTTTGAGTCGGGGTTACTATTCACGTATACGACACTATTCACGTATACGGCACTATTCATGTATATGGCACTATTTACGTATATGACATTATTTACGTATACGGTACTATGTACGAATACGTTGTACTATTCATAATTTACTATTCATGAGTTACTATTCATGAGTTACTATTCATGAGTTACTATTCATGAGTTACTATTCACGGGTACTATTCACGAAAAAAAATTGGTTTCTTTTTCTGACCAAATTATCGTTGATTTATGATTGTTGCTCTTGAAAATAAATGCAGTTGTTGATCATATTGTTTTTATTATCATATATAATATTTTTATAACCCTGATGTTAAATTTCTCTTTCACTTGAGTGTAAAGATGGGTAGATTATTGGTATGATCGTGACTATGGGTTCTCTTTGGCCAGTAGTGCAAAGTTGAATTGTTGACTGGTATGATCATGACCATTGAATTTACAATTGAATATCTTTAACTTAGGTGCAAAGGTGAATTGATCAACATGGTTATAATTATTGTTTATATAAATTCTGAAATGATTATATATTTCTTTGAGATATTAAAATATTTGGCATGTAGTGCAAATATGAACTGTTGAGGAATATCTTTGGCCTGTAGTGTAAAGATGAATTGTTGATGAATATCTTTGGCCCGTAGTGCAAAGATGACCTGTTGTTGAATATCTTTGGCCAGTAGTGCAAAGATGATCTGTTGACGAATATATTTGACCGTAGTGCAAAGATGAAGTTATTAGTATGATTATGAACATGAACTGTGATTTGGTATAACCATGATCTTTGATGTTTCAAGTAAAGACATGTGATGAAAATTATCTTCGTCCTGGATGCGAAGAGAAATTTAGAATTACAATTATGATTATGAGTTATTCATATAATTGTGGAAAGGAATTGTTGATTGATGTTACAGGGATAAAACATTGTTGGTGGATTTTTAATATAGAGAAGATAATAGATTTTATGGTCTATTTGACTCTTCTAATGGATTGCTCGTTCCGCTGCAACTATGGTTGACAAGTTTTATCATCTACCATATGTTCTAAATCTCTGATTTATTACTGATGAAGGCTATTGATAATTTATTTATCTTTAGTCATGATATTCTTTACTGAGCTAGTTGTGCTCACCCTTTTGCTTCACAATTCCTTTCAGGTAATAAGAGTGTAGCTGGGTCGAGCGGGGGATAACAGGGGAATAGAACGGTGGTCTATAGCTGTTGAGGTTCTCCCTAAATAGTATAAAAATAATTTTATTGAGACTAGGGTGAGGTGAACTCAACTTTGGAAGGGTGTTTTCCCACTATCATATAAGATGTCTAATGACATACAACCTCGTGTCATCATAAGACAGGGTTGTGCTCATCCACTTGCTGAGTATATTTATGAGCACTACCTATATAATCTGGGTGTTTGTTTGAAGTATAGTTCTCAATTAGAGACAGTGGAGATAATGATATGTCAAGAGAAGACTCACCATTGGGAGGAATATGATAGTAATCTTCTCATTTTTCTTTGGGGTCTATTGGGTCAACCAAGGATAATTCTGTGGCCATATGATATCTATCATAACCTAGAAGCATGGCCTCCCATGTACGAAGATTTCCTTGAGCACTTCCCAAAGATTCTAATTTCTAAAACAGTTTTTGACTATACCTTTATTTAAGGTGCCATTGTGATGTGCTATCCAAGGTTGGGATGTGAGTCATAGTTGGTATATATTTGTATCAAAACTCACAGCATATGTGTTGTTGTATTTTGCACGACAATTGTTGTAATAAAGTTGTAGTTATTTTCTGTGCCATATATTTGGCGACTCAGAATGGGTTGGATTGAATTGACCTATTTTGGGGTTGTCACAGTCTAATGTAGTCTTGGTTACTGTGTAACATTATACTGTCTAATGCCGTATTGGTTACTATCTAAAGGTCGTCTTGGTTCTTGCGCATAATATTCTTGACTAATTACGGCTTGTTCTTGACTAATCTTGACTTGGTTCTCGTGTAACATTATATTGGTTACTGACTATTGCTTACTTGGTTACTATGTAACATTGTAATGGTACTAACTTGGTTCTTGTGTAAAATTATAATGGTTAATGCATAGTATTACTAACTAATGCTGACTTGGTTATTGAAAAATAATGACTTGGTTACTGCATAACATTACTGCTTTCTGACTCACATTTATTCCCCTTTTGCAATTGACATAAAAAGGTAATATATACGATTAGATTTTTTATCCAAAAACATGTAATTAACTAATATATGAAATAACAAACTGACTGTACAACAACCAACAAACTAAAATGAACATATTCTACTAGTAACCTAAATAACATAAACTAGTAACCAAATCATAATATAATAGTAACCATAACACATATAATAGTAGCCAAATCACAATATAATGGTAACCAAATCACAATATAATGGTAACCAAAACATAGAGAGCATGTAAAAAAATGATGGCATGTAATTATAACACTAACCTTATCAGCATCATACATAACAATCTCTTTCCCAGTGCATTGGCTTAATATGTCAAAAGATGGCATGTCATTATTATTGTCAATCTGTGCAAAATAAAAAACTAGTTAATCATTAAAACAAAGGGTTAAGTTCAGATGACCACCTGGGGTTTGAGCGGTTTCCCACTTAACTACCTATAGTCAGTAAAGCTACATTTAAACACCCGACTTTTTGAGTTGAAGTGAAAAACTGCTTTCTGTCATAACTCTGTTACTTAAGTTGGATAAAGACTTAATTACCCTCGTTCACACTTAGAAACTAAGCAATTTGACTCTGTTACTGCAAGAAGACATGAAATCACCAGAGCTTCTACTTATAATATCACAAACCTTATGATTTTCCCAATGCACGTAGTGAACCAGAAATAGCATGCCAAAATATGTACAGTTGTAATACCACACAGACACAAACTTTCCCATCACCGATGACCCAAACAGTTTCTTCTGAACCTCATCCCTAGCTCTTAAAATTGCCTTCCAAATTGAAACATTGATGGATTTAGAAGTAGCTTCCCAAATGGAATTAATGATGAGGAAAATAATACTTGGATATAAAAACACAAACCCACCACACCAAATTCATAGTGAAGCAGACTTACTTTTCCCCATCTTCCTGATTCCTAAAGCACCAGAGCTAAAACAATTCTATCAAAACTCTCTTCACACTTAGAAACTAAGCAATTCTATAAAATCTAATACCAATTGAATAGCTCTATGGTATAGTCAATTACCCTTCTGATAAGAAATTATATCCCAAATATGTCTCCATTTATTAGCAGTGATGAACATTAGAGATAGGTAAAAGAGAAGAAGATGGATCAATTTAGGTGGCAGATATATCTAGAGACAAAAAGTTACCAAAAGTGAAGAAAGAAAAGCTAATTCATCCTTTTTGCTCAGAGAATCAGGTTCTTCACAAAATAAAGCACTTGTTACTCTGTGTGTATTAGAGAGAGAAAAAAGCAGGGCATGCAAGAAATTCACAACAAAGAAACAAAAGTCAGAGAAAAAGGTTTGAGATCAAACATACAGTTGATCCTTTCAATAAAAATTACTTGCTAAATAAAAATACCCAATTTCTCATGAAATTTCTAGAACAAACCCCATATTTTAGAAACCAATTTTTATATAATACCCACACAAACGTCTTATAATATTCCCATATCAGATAGAACTTAGAAGAACTGTTCATTCTTCAGATCTTAGAAGAGCCAAACGGAGTGGATTCGAGAGTAGTTAGGGCTTGGATCCAAGCCAATCCATAAGGAACAGGCTCACAATCGGAGTGAGAAACGTGGATTCAGAGTATGTCGTCGAAACCATAGTCGTCATCGAGAGGACGGGATCATTGAATCTTCGCCGTCGATGCTGAATGTATCGAACGATGACGACATTCTCTCTCTTCTCGCTTTGTGTTACCTGGGCAGCGACTCAATCAGCTTTGAATCAGCCACAGTCTTAGTGTTTACAACTACCGCACGGATCTCCATTTTCTTCCAAGAAATCTTTGTGAATCTTTTGCTTGAAATGGGAGAGAGAGAAAGCACGATTTAAGGAGTGAGAAATGATTGAGAAGATTGTGGTTTGAGGAAGAAGAAGGGTATATTAGACATTTTCTAGTTTTTTTTACTGTTACACTCTCTTTTCACGTGTTTTTGGCGTCTGACATGCACGCACCGTTAATTTGGATGGAAAAGATAACGTTTTCACTTCAACTAAAAAAGTCGTGTGTTTAAATGTAGCTTTACTGACTATAGGTGGTTAAGTGCGAAACCGCTCAAACCCCAGGTGGTCATCTGAACTTAACCCTAAAACAAAAGACAAATATCACATTACAAAACAAACAAATATGTCTAACCTTGACATTTTCTTCATCATCGTTATTTTTTATTTCATGAGGTTCTACAACCATAACATCACGTTCAACTTCATTAACAATTTCAATTTCACTCACATCCTTCTTCTCAACGAATATCAACACATCATCACCATCATTATTCTTAATCAGATTTGAACCATCATCAACACGTTTAACTTCATTACCAATTTCAATTTCATTCCCATCCTTCTTCTCAACGTCATTCAACACATGATCACCATTATTATTCTTATTCACTTTTGAACCATCATCAACATCCTCATCAACATGGAGCTCCTCCACCATGACATCATGTTCACACTCTTTAACAACTTCAGTTTCAACCTCATAATTCTTCTCATCCACTTTCAACCCATCCTTACCATCCTCACCATCATCATTATCATTATATTTCCTTTAACAACATCAGCATCCTCATCGGCATCCTCATCAGCAGCTTAATCACCTTCATCATCATCATCATCATTATCATCACCAGCATTGTCAGAATCAGAATCAGAATCACCATCAACCTGTTTGTCCCCAACGTCTTTGATAGCGCGTAACTCATCTCTAATAATGGACCTAAGGTCCCTACATAACTGAACATGTAAAAGCTGCATTTCATCTCTAATATCAGTTCGCAACTTTCCAACTTCTTTCTTCATTTCAGAAACTTTCTTCTCCAACGGCCTAAACCTTGCATCAATTGCCTCTTTAACAACAGATATATCAACACCAATGTTGTCAGCCTTCACTTTTTTTTCAACTTTCATGTCACCATCCTTCCCATTAAAAAAGTGAAGCCCGCCTAAATCAAGCCGATCCTTCTCCTCGACCGTGGAAATCAAACTTTTTATCCTCAGCTAAAAAACAATAAGTGCATTTTAGTATATCATCTAACAAACAATGTACAATTACAGTAAAAAAATAGTAAATAAAGAATCATAAAACATAATCAGTAACCAAATACATATATACAGGTAACCAAATGTATAATAAGTAGTAACCAAATAAATGTATAAAGGTAACCAAATATGTATATTCGGGTAACCAATAACATTGTTATTAGTAACCTGAATATAATCTAATCAGTAACCAAATGTGAATATTCAAGTAACCAAACACATTGTTATTATTCACATGCATATAAAATAATCAGTAACCAAACGTGTATATAAAGGTAACTAACTACTTTGTTAATAGTAACCTTCACAAAATATTTTCAATAACCAATTATATAACTAAAGGAAACCAATTACATTCTTAGTAGTAAAACTACATACCTGTCCAGAACAAAAAACTAAATCATTCAACTTGTCATTTGTAGGGGGCTTCATTAGCTCCTTCCATCTAAGTAAACGGGCATCCGACGGATGCTCGTCATTGCATACACTCCGAGTTTTGAACGTCGGAATAATTTCAAACATAAACACTTGGAATACATAAGGAATCCAATTCAACTTATACAATTTGGTATAATGATCCCTATAGAAATTATATTTTGAACAACCATTCCTTCCTTTCTTCAAAAGCCCCTTCAAAGCATTGCACAAAGAGTACTTTGTCATCTCAAACGCGACTTTCCCCCAAGAAAAACTACTAACATCACCATAACTGTGATGTCCCCAAAATAGGTATACATCACCTATTCTGAGTCGCCAAATACATGGTACAGAATACAAATACAAACTTAAATATACAACATGAGCTGTGAGTTTTAATACAAATATTATCTTCTAGACAGTATTCAAACTCAAAATAAGTCCTCAATACATTTATTATCACACTATTTCATAGAATAGTGAGGACTACTAATGCTATCATGTGACGCCACCAAAATTAGGTATACATCACCCATCTTGAGTCGCCAAATACATGGTACAGAATTCAAATACAAACTTAATAATACAACTGTCGTGTATAATACGACAAAACATAAACTATGAGTTTGAATACAAATATTGTCTACTAGAGAGTATACAAACTCAAAAAGAGTCCTCATTATAATTATTATCACACTATTTCACAGAATAGTGAGGACTACTAATGCACCATCTAGGACCATCACTCCGTTCCCCGACTCGTCCCAGCTATATTCTCATTTCTTGAAGAGAACAGTGAAAGAAAGGGTGAGCTCAACTAGCCCAGTAAGAAATATTATGACTAAGATAATGCAGAATAAATTATCATTAGCCTTAAACAGTGTTAAACTGATACAATATAACAAACATCAAGTTTAACTGCAGCGGAACAAGCAATCCATTAAAAGAGTCAAGTAGAGAATAAAATCTACTATCTTTTATGATTTAAAAGGTTTTTCATGACTTTTATCAATTTGAGACTCGACAATAAATAATCCACATCATCAAATCATCCATGCATTACAAAATTAAGGATATTCTTTAGTATCACGACCACGAATTATCCATGCACTACTTGCTAAAGATAATCATGTTTTCATCAATCATTCCCGATCATGCCATAAAACAATTCATCTTTGCACTCTCGCAAAAGAAATCCATAGCCATAATCATACCAAAAACTATCCATCAATGCACTACAGGCCAATGAGGACTTTTTCCACATCATTTGTAACATTACTGGTCATGATTACACCGAATAATCCATGGTCATAATCATACCAAGTCCATCTATGCACCACAGGTGCCATGATGACTTTCAAAAAAATATAAATATGAGGATGATGACAATGATATAAGAATTCAATAAAACAAGTTCAAGAATTAATTTGTCCAAGAACCAATAACGTCCAAATTGTCAACATGATACTGCTTTGTAGAGTAAAATTCAAGAATGCTTAGAAGAATATTTCCATGAAAAGATACTAGATGAAGCGCAATTATCAAGGATATTCCACTAATTTCATGGAGTATAGAAGTCAAAACTTTAACCAACTGAGTATAATAAAGAATGGAATAACAAAAGAAATCATCATGCATGCGATTGCCAGCATAGGCGAGTTATTCCAACGAATACTAAATAAAGGGAACCAGTCGGTGAAAATTAAATTACCGAAGCGATGTTCCAACGAATAATAAAAATAGAATAACAACGAAATCACCATGCATACGGTTACTTCACATGTAGAGTTATTCCAACGAGAATACTAATAAGGGCGGAATTTAATCAGTCCCATAAAAAGCACGCATGATGTGATATTCCAAATGCGAATAATAATAAAGAAGGCGGAACCAGTCCCAAGCGTAAAACGCATGATGTGATATATTCAATGAATAATAAAGGCGGAATTAGGTCCCACGAAAAACACAGAGAGGATATTCCAATGTAATAATAAAGGCGGAATAATAGAAGAATGACACCAAGTATAGGGTAGCCAGCATATCAGTTATTCCAATGAAATAATAAAGAATGGAATAACATAAGTTCTCTTCATGAATACAAAAGAATAACACCCCTTACGAGTACAACAAATAATATTTCCTACCTTAAGAAGAAGAGTACTGGATATATGAGTAATGAAGTAGCAGAATACTTTTCTTCTTTCTCTCTATAGTTTATCTCTCTAAAGTTTTAGTGAATTCGTAAGAAATAATGAAGGAATGAGCTTCTATTTATAGAAAAATGAATCGCATAGTAACTAACTCATGAAACGGTCCAGTTGATTTACTTTAATCTGACGGTCCATATTTAAAGCAAAATCTTTTAAATAAAATATAATATATTCTATTTATAATCTAATAAAACGAATAACTTTATAAAAGATTTTACTATGCAAACACTATGCAAACACTATGCATAATAAAATATAATATATTCTAATTATTGTCTAATAAAATGTATAACTTTATAAAAGTATTACATTTTTTATATAAAAAGATTTTACTATGCAAAACACTATGCAAACACTATATACAACACTATGCATAATAGAATATAATATATTCTATTTATAGAATAACTTTATAAAAGTATTCTGTTTTATTACATTAATAATACCAATAAAACAAAATTGAGTGACTTCTCACGTAAGCATCAATAATCAATATCGTGTGCTACTATGCAACAACACGTATTAATGTACTTTTACTACCGAGTAGTTCAACAGTATTAACGGTAAAACTTCCGCCGTTATTTTCATAAAATATTTTTGTCGTTTTCTCAATCGAATAATAATTACGTTGTAGGGTCCACCAATGATTGTGTCGTTACTTGCGAATATTCCCCGATAAAACAAATATTCCCAGGCCAATCGAATATAATATGACAACTTGCATACTTTTTGCAAAATTTATAAATACTACCCACAACTATAACATTATATCAAATCCACACCATAATATTAAAAAAAATATTTCGAGAAAATAAAATCTTTATTCATAAAATCTGGGTCTCACATATCATCATACGGACCGTCACTCGGTTCTCGACTAGTCCCTACTACGTTCTCATTTCTGAAGAGAACAATGAAACCAAAAGGTGAGCTCAATGTCCCGATGAAAAATATTATGACTAAGATAATGCGAAATAAATTATCATTAGCCTTCAACAAATGTTTAAACCGATAACATATAACAAACATCAAGTTTAATCTGCGGTGGAACAAGCAATCCATTAGAAGAGTCAGTAGATAATAAAATCTACTATCTTCTATGATTTAAAAGGTTTTTCATCACTTTTATCGTTTGAGACTCGACAATAAATAATCCACATCATCCACGCACTACTGCCAGGATATTCATTAGTATCACGACCACAAATTATCCATGCACTACGGGCCAAGGATATTCGTGTATTCATCAATGGTCATGATCATGCCAACCACTGTCCATCAATGCACTACGGCCAATGAGGATTTGTACCACATCATTTGTAACATTAAGGTCATGATTATACCGAATAATCCCTGGTCATAATCATACCAAGTCCATCTATGCACTACAGGCCACAAATGACTTTTAACATATTATAAACATGAGGATGATGACAATGATATAAGAATTTAATAAAACAAGTTAAAGGATAAATTTTTAAAGATTTATAATTTAATTTATCCAGAAATCAATAACGTCCAAATTGTCAACATGATACTGTTTTGTGGAGTAAAATTCAAGAATTCTCAGAAGAATATTTCCATGAAAAGATACTGAATTAAGCGCAAATATCAAGGATATTCCACTAATTTCATGGAGTATAGAAGCCAAAACTTTAACCAACTGAGTATAATAGAATATATGAAACTGTAAATGGATTTTTGCCGCCAATGGTAATCCACGTACACAGATTATTCTAATAGAATAATAAAGAATGGAATAACAGAAGAATTCACCAGGCGTGCGTAATCTGCACAGACAGGTTATTCCAACAGAATATTAAAGAATGGAACCAGGTCATGCGTAATCCGCACAGACAGGATATTCCAACAGAACAATAAAGAAAGGAACCAAGTCATGCGTAAGCCGCACAGACAGGATGTTCCAACAGAATAATAAAGAATGGAACCAGGTCATGCGTAATCCGCACAGACAGGTTGTTCCAACAGAATAATAAAGAATGGAATAACAACAAAATTCACCAGGCATGTGATAGACCGCACAGACAGGTTATTCCAACAGAATAATAAAGAATGGAATAACAACCCTTACGAGTATTAAAAGAAAATAACTATTTTCATGAATACGAAAGAAAAATACCCCTTACCGTAAAAAGAAGAGTATTCCAACTGGTAGGGCGAGGATATTCTTGAAGAAAACTTGCACTATTTTCTATGCTCAAAGTTTTCTTAAACTCTAAAGAAATACACTCAAGATTATAGAAGAAGAATTCTCTGAATTTCTGGTGTGATTTTTAATTCTAACTAAGCATCCTATTTATAGGATAATGGAAAGGATACTATGCTGCACTATGTAATAAAATATAATATATTCTATTTATAATCAAATAAAACAAAACTTTATAAAAGTATTTTGTTTTATATAAAAAGTTTTTACTATGAAAATACTATGCAGGCACTATGCAAACACTATGCATAATAAAATATAATATATTTTATTTAAAATCTAATAAAACAAATAAATTTATAAAAGTATTCTATTTTATATAAAAAGATTTTACTATGCAAACACTATGCAGGTACTATGCAAACAATATGCATAATAAAATATAATATATTCTATTTATAATCAAATAAAACAAAACTTTATAAAAAGTACTCTGTTTTATATAAAAAGCTTTCTGTTTTATTACATTTATAATAATAATAAAACAAAATTTATCACCATTATTATAATTCACAATATTAATCGACCAAGTCATTCCCAGGAAAGAGGGGACTTTCCAATAAGGATTTCTCCCTATTGGCGCGCAATTAGGTGACCAAACCTCTCCTTGATGTAACTTCTAGAACATCGTTAATATTGCAAATAATAATATTAATAACTTTGTCGTCTCAATTATTGATTATAAAATATTGACAATAATTGAATCAAATAACGTGAGATACTATGTCGTGAATCTTCGTAATAATAATTGAATAAAACCGAGTGACTTCTCACATAAGCATCAATAATTAATATCGTGTGCTACTATGCAACCACGCGTATTAATGTACTTTTAACACCGGGTGTTTCAACAGTTAATGGTAAAACTTTCGCCGTTATTTTCATAAAGTATTTTTGTCATTTTCTCAATCCGAATAATAATTACATTATGGGTCCCACCGATGATTGTGTTGTTGTGCGAATATTCCTGTTAAAACGAATATTCCCAGACCCAATCGAATATTATATAACAACTTGCGTGACTTTGCAAAATTTATAAATATTACCCATAACTATAACATTATATCAAATTCATTCCATAATATTCAAAATGATATTTATAGAAAATCATCTTTATTCATAAAAGTTAGGGTCTTACAACCTCCCTTCTTATGAAATTTACTACCTCGAAATTAGGGTACGTACCTGGTATGTCGAAGAAGTAAGGATACCTTGATTTTATTTCATATTCTAACTCCCATATCATTTCCTCAACATCGTGGTTCCTCCACAAAACTTTGACTTGAGGTATAACCTTGGAGCGTAGAACATGTTCCTTCTTATCCAAGATTTTAACAGGAACATCTTCATACGTTAAATCTTCCGCTATTTCATCCGGTTCTAACTCAATAATGTGGTTCGGGTCTTCCACATATTTACGTAACATGGATATGTGAAAAACGTTATGAACACGAGACATACTTGGCGGTAAAAGCGAGTCTATAGGCCACGCCTTACTACCGATCGAGGATTAAAAATGGGCCAATGAATCAAGGATTGATCTTTCCTCTCTTTCCAAATCTCGTAACTCTTTTCCATGGAGCAACACGTAACAACACATGATCTCCAATATCGAATTCTACGTCTTTTCGATGAAGATCAGCATAACTTTTTTGTCGATCTTGTGAGGTTTTTATACGTTGTCGAATCGTTTGAATCTTTTCCGTATTCATACGTACCAAATCCGGTCCCAACAACGTTGCTTCACCCACCTCATCCCAACATACTGGAGAACGACACTTTCTTTCATACAATGCCTCGAATGGAGCCATGTCAATACTTGCTTGATAACTGTTATTGTAGGAAAACTCCACCAATGGTAAGAACTTGTCCCGACTTCCCTTGAAGTCAAGGACATAGAGTCTTAATAGATCTTCAAGAGTTTGAATAGTCCTCTCCGACTGCCCGTCCGTCTGAGGATGATATGTCGAGCTAAATCATAAATCCGTGCCCATAGCTTTCTGCAAACTAACCCAAAATCGTGAAGTGAATCTTGGGTCTCGATCAGAAACTATGGATACTAGCATAACATGCAGTCATATAATCTCATTTATGTATATACGAGCAAGACGTTCAAGTGTATAAGTTTCTCGTATAGGTAAGAAATGAGCCGACTTGGTCAATCTATCAACAATGACCCAAATCACATCTATGCCTTGAGAAACCTTGGGAAGACCGGTAACAAAATCCATGGTAATGTGTTCCCACTTCCATTCTAGATTTCAAGTGGTTGCAATGGACCTTTTGGTACTTGATGATCCGCCTTAACTCGTTCACAAGTTAGACACCTTGAGATAAAATCCGCTATCTCTCTCTTCATATTGCTCCACCAAAATGTATGTGAAGATCATGATACATTTTGGTACTCCCATGATGGATTGCAAATGGTGTGTTGTGCGCCTCCATCATGATTTTATACTTTAAATCAGGGTCATTAGGAACACAAAGTCTGGAGTTGACTCAAAGTATTCCTTCCTCATCGATTCTTGCTTCCGCTATAGCACCTTCTTGCACTTTCTTCCTCATAAGCATCAGTTCCAGGTATGTAGCTTGAGCAGCTTTAACTTTATCAATTAAAGTCGGTTCTACTCGTATATTCGCCATCATCATATTGGTCCCTGGAGTCTTTAACTCTATCTCCATCCTTTTGCAAGTCATATAAAATGGGCCTTTGCGTTGACAATATCGCACTCGTACCCCCATATGATCTTCTACTTAATGCGTCAGCTACTATGTTCGCTTTACCAGGATGGTATTGAATGGTATGATCATAATCTTTTAACAGTTCAAGCCAACGTCATTGCCGCATGTTGAGTTCCTTTTGGGTGAAGAAATATTTGAGGCTTTTATGATCCGTACAGATCTCTATTTTCTCCCCATACAAGTAATGCCTCCAAATTTTAAGTCACGAAGACAACAAATTTGCTAACTCTAGATCATGAGTAGGATAATTCCTCTCATATTCTTTGAGTTTCCGAGAGGCATAGGCTATGACTTTCCCATGTTGCATGAGAACACATCCTAACCCTTTGCCCGATGCATCACTGTAGATGACAAATCCTCCAAGCGGATGGTATTGTCGAACAGTCTTTGAATGAGTCTCCTCTTGAGTTCTTAAAAACTCTTCTCAATTCCATGCTCCAACAGAATTTTATATCTTTCCGAGTCAGCTGAGTTAATGGAGTAGCAATTCGAGAAAACCCTTCCACGAATCTCCGATAATAACCAGCTAATCCGAGAAATCTACATACTTCGGTCACTGATTTAGGTTGCTCCCAGCTTTGAATAGCTTCAATCTTTGCCGGGTCAATAGATATTCCATGACTTGATACTACGTGCCCAAGGAATCTTACTTCCTCAAGCCAGAACTCACATTTCTTCAACTTGGCATAAAGCTTGTTTTAACGAAGTTTTTGGAGTATCAGCCTCAAATGTTGCTCATGATCTTCACGACTTTTGGAATATATGAGGATGTCATCTATAAAGATGACCACAAAGTGATCCAAATATTCCTTGAATACTCGGTTCATCATATCCATGAAGGCAGCAGGAGCATTAGTCAATCCAAAAGACATGACTAAGAATTCATAATGCCCGTACCGAGTTCTGAAGGCAGTCTTTGGAATATACTTTGTTTTAACCTTCAGCTGATGATATCCAGAACGAAGATCGATCTTTGAAAAGAATTGTGCTCCTTGCAACTGGTCAAACAGGTCATCAATGCGAGGTAACAGATACTTATTCTTGATGGTGACATGATTCAACTCCCAATAATCAATACAAAGTTGCATACTTCCATCTTTCTTCTTCACGAATAAAACAGGAGCACCCCAAGGAGACGTACTAGGACGAATGAAACCAATGTCTAACAATTCCTGCAATTGGGTCTTTAACTCCTGAAGTGCAATAGGAGCCATTCGATATGGGGCTTTGGAAATGGGTTTTGTACCGGGTTCAAGGTCGATACAAAATTCAATTTCACGCTCTGGGGGTAGGCCAGGAAGTTCTTCAAGGAATACGTCAGGAAATTTATTAACAATAGAAATATCATTCAAATCTGATGTATTTTTGTTTAAATCTGTGACATGAGCTAAGAAAGCTTGACATCCATTTTTCAATAAACGAATAGCTTTATGGCTTGAGATGACAGTGATTGATTTTAATGTTTTGGTTGCTTGAATTCGCATAATAGGTTGGTTAGGAATATGAAAGCTAACAACCTTACGTAAACAATCAATTTTTGCATAATGAGTAGTTAACCAATCAATCCCTAGAATCACATCAAATGCAAGTATTTTCAATGAAATAAGATCGACAGGTAATATGAGGGAACCGATTTGAACCAAACAAGACTTATAAACAGTGGATGTAATGAAGGTTTCTCCAAATAGAGTTTCCACAGATAAGTCAAAGTCTAATTTCTCCGGAGTCAAATTTAATCATTGAGCGCAAGTAGGAGAAATAAAAGAATGGGTAGAACCGGTATCAAATAAGGTATAGACTTTGCTAGAGCTTATGATAAGCTTACCCGTGATGACCTCGTTCGGGTTCCTTGCTTTCTGGGAGGTCACAATAAAAGCTCTCCCTTGAACTACTGGTTTTAACTTGTCTGGGATGGTATTTTATGTCACCGTTCCAACTGGACTTGTCTTCGGTGCACGACAAAATCGGGCTAGGTGACCTTCTCTTCCACAATTATAACACGCTTTGGATGGCATCGCGCAGTTTGGACTGATATGTCCCTCCCCTCCGCATTTGAAGCATATGATAGGTGGTCGTTCTCCTTCCTTAACAACGGGTGTTGGTGCTGACGTCTTTCCATCATTATTGAATCTCCTCTTCTTGAAATGTCCATTCTTATTGTCTTGGCCATGATTACCACCGAAGTGGTTACCATTTCTGGCATGTTGATTCCCTCCACGTTTGTTGTCACCGCTTTGATGACTGGTATTATCATTTTGCCGGCTGCTTTCTCTTGGTTGGGTTGACTCATTATAGTGCTCCAATAACTAAGCCCTATTTACAACATCTGAATAAAACACAGTTTATGAGAAATTAGATATTGACGTATCTTGGGTTTCAAACCTCTTAGAAACATCCGCGTCATTCTCTCCTCATTATCAACCAAGTTAGGCATAATCGGGACAACTCAAAAACTTAGCTTCGTCTCGCGACACCTGGTCATATTGTTCTGCTCCAACTTGATGAATTCTACCTCTTTCATGTGACGAATACTTTCGGAAAAGTACTTGTCATTGAATAGTTCTTTGAACTTCTCCCAAGACATCTTCAGTGTGGCAGGTTGAGTACGCTTTACCGATTCCCACCAGTAATCTGCCTCTCCTCGCAACACAAAGGTGGCAAAGGGAACCTTTTGCTCCTCGGAGCATCCCAAGACATCAAATATCTTGGTGATCTGCTTCATCCACGTCTCCGCCTTAAGTGGTTTTGGCTCTCCAATAAATTCCGGTGGTCCCAGCTTCTTGAACTGTTTAGCGGTGACCGTCCGAGAGTTGCCAGTGTTTCCACCTACATTTTGGATAGGAGCCGCTCTCGCCTGATGTTGCATGAATTACATAAAGCCTCTGAGCATTCCATCATTCATCATTTGGTCAGTGTTGTTATTTGCATGAGGATTGTCGCCTTCCTGATGCACATTATCCTGATTATTGATATGTGGAGACTCAACAGTCTCATGTGCTCCATTGTTATACTCAACATTCTCGGATGTCATTTTCAGATACTTCCATACTCTGACCGACCAATTAAATACCAAATAAACTTAGGTAGATCATATTAGTGAAGGAATTCCCCGTTTCTCCCCTCCTAGTTCTAGTCTCACATCTTAGCCAGGGATCATATCCCTAAGCTCTTATACCAACTGTGACGTCCCCAAAATAGGTATACATCACCTATTCTGAGTCGCCAAATACATAGTACAGAATACAAATACAACCTTAAATATACAACATGAGCTGTGAGTTTTAATACAAATATTGTCTTCTAGACAGTATTCAAACTCAAAATAAGTCCTCAATACATTTATTATCACACTCTTTCATAGAATAGTGAGGACTACTAATGCTATCATCTGGACCGTCACTCCATTCCCCGACTATTTCAAACTCCAGTCCTCAATACATTTATTATCACACTATTTCATAAAAGTATTCTGTTTTATATAAAAATATTTTACTATACAAAACACTATGCATAATAAAATATAATATATTCTAATTATTGTCTAATAAAACAGATAACTTTATAAAAGTATTCTGTTTTATATAAAAAAAATTTACTATGCAAAACACTATACAAACACTATGCAACACTATGCATAATAGAATATAATATATTCTATTTATAGAATAACTTTATAAAAGTATTCTGTTTTATTACATTAATAATACCAATAAAACAAAACTGAGTGACTTCTCACGTAAGCATCAATAATCAATACCATGTGCTACTATGCAACCACACGTATTAATGTACTTTTACTACCGAGTAGTTCAACAGTATTAACGGTAAAACTTCCGCCATTATTTTCATAAAATATTTTTGTCTTTTTCTCAATCAGACAATAATTACGTTGTGGGGTCCACCAATGATTGTGTTGTTGCACGAATATTCCCTGATAAAACAAATATTCCCCGACCAATCGAATATAATATGACAACTTGCATACTTTGCAAAATTTATAAATAATACCCACAACTATAACATTATATCAAATCCACACCATAATATTAAAAAAATATTTCGAGAAAATAAAATCTTTATTCATAAAATCTGGGGTCTCACATATCATCTGGACCGTCACTCCGTTCCTCGACTAGTCCCTACTACGTTCTCATTTCCTGAAGAGAACAATGAAACCAAAGGGTGAGCTCAACTAGCCCAGTAAGAAATATTATGACTAAGATAATGCAGAATAAATTATCATTAGCCTTCAACAGTGTTAAACTGATAACATATAACAAACATCAAGTTTAACTGCAGCGAAACAAGCAATCTATTAGAAGAGTCAAGTAGAGAATAAAATCTACTATCTTATATGATTTAAAAGGTTTTTCATCACTTTTATCAATTTGAGACTCGACAATAAATAATCCACATCATCCCTGTACTACGGCCAAGGATATTCATTAGTATCACGACCACAAATTATCCATGCACTACGGGCCAAGGATATTCGTGTATTCATCAATGGTCATGATCATGGCAACCACTGTCCATCAATGTACTACGGCCAATGAGGATTTTTACCACATCATTTGTAACATTACGGTCATGATTATACCGAATAATCCCTGATCATAATCATATCAAGTCCATCTATGCACTACAGGCCACAGATGACTTTCAACATATTATAAACATGAGGATGATGGCAATGATATAAGAATTCAATAAAACAAATTCAAGGATAAATTTTTAAAGATTTATAATTTAATTTATCTAGAAATCAATAACGTCCAAATTATCAACATGATACTGTTTTGTGGAGTAAAATTCAAGAATGCTCAGAAGAATATTTCCATGAAAAGATACTGGATGAAGCGCAAATATCAAAGATATTCCACAAATTTCATGGAGTATAGAAGCCAAAACTTTAACCAACTGAATATAATAGAATATATGAAACTGCAAATGGATTTTTACAGCCATGCGGTAATCCACGTGAGATGCATGATTATTCCAACGAATAATAAAGAATGGAATAACGAGAAGAATTCACGGTGATGCGTAATCCGCATGCATGGGTTATTCCAATAGAATAATAAAGAATGGAACCAGGTCATGCGTAAAGAATAATACCCCCTACCTTAAAGAATACAAAAGAATAATACCCCCTACCTTAAAAAGAAGAGTATTCCGACTGGTAGGACGAGGATATTCTTGAAGAAAACTTGCACTATTTTCTACGCTCAAAACTTTCTTAAACTCTAAAGAAATACGCTCAAGATTATAGAAGAAGAATTCTCTGAATTTCTGGTGTGATTTTCAATTCTAACTAAGCATCCTATTTATAGGGGAATGGAAAGGATACTATGCTGCACTATGTAATAAAATATAATATATTCTATTTATAATCAAATAAAACAAAACTTTATAAAAAGTTTTTTGTTTTATATTAAAAAATTTTACTATGCAAACACTATGCATTTATGCAAATACTATGCATAATAAATATAATATATTTTATTTAAAATCTAATAAAACAAATAAATTTATAAAAGTATTCTGTTTTATATAAAAAGATTTTATTATGCAAACACTATGCAGGCACTATGCATAATAAAATATAATATATTTTATTTATAATCAAATAAAACAAAACTTTATAAAAAGTATTCTATTTTATATAAAAAGTTTTCTGTTTTATTACATTTATAATAATAATAAAACAAAATTTATCGCCATTATTATAATTCACAATATTAATCGACCAGGTCGTTCCCAGGAAAGAGGGGGCTTTCCAATAAGAATTTCTTTCTATTGGCGCGCAATTAGGTGACCAAACCTCTCTTTGACAGAACTTCTAGACATCGTTAATATTACAAATAATAATATTAATAACTTTGTCGTCTCAATTATTGATTATAAAATATTGACAATAATTGAATCAAATAACGTGAGATACTATCGTGAATTCTTCGTAATAATAATTGAACAAAATTGAGTGACTTCTCACGTAAGCATCAATAATCAATCTGGTATTGCTACTATGCGACCCACACGCGTAGACATTACATACTTTTAACACCGGGTGTTTCAACAGTTAATGGTAAAACTTTCGCCGTTATTTTCATAAAGTATTGTTGTCGTTTTCTCAATCCGACAATAATTCCGTCGTAGGGTCCACCAATAATTGTGCCGTTGTACGAATATTCCTAGTTAAAATGAATATTCCCCGACCAATCGAATATTATATAACAACTTGCGTACTTTGCAAAATTTATAAATATTACCCACAACTATAACATTATTTCAAATTCATTTCATAATATTCAAGAATGATATTTATAGAAAAATCATCTTTATTCATAAAAGTTGGGGTCTTATAATAACACAAAAAATTAACCATTGCCCCATCCACATAATTTTCAGAAACTGTGGATATAATGAAATTAAAGACCAACAAAATCATTGAAATCTTAATAGCCTCATCATCGTCATCAAAAACTGCCTTCCTATATACCCTACCTATACTACTACGTGTCACAGCTTCGTCCCCAAAAAACTTACCAATAAGCATATTCTTCATACCTTTATATGCAGTTATATCATCCTCACCTTGCCATCTCAACCCAGAAATCAAACAAATCTCAGGCAAAACAAACCTGACCCTTTTCTCTCCGAACAAAAATCACATTTCACCGTCATCCCTCTGGTGAACCTCCCTTACAAAAGCGTGGTGAATAATCTGGGAATACATTTGGTGCTCACCAAACTCCAAAAAAATTCCCGAAACATGTTGCCTTAAACTTCTCCAGCTGAGTCTGGTTCAATTTATTGGCAATAATGCTAGGGACTTCCATGTCGCACCAATATATAACTTTTCCAATGAATTTTATGTTGTGTTCCTCATAGTAAAGATCCCATAACTGCAAGTAAACAAAATCAGATTTGCAAAGTTAACCAAACAGTTATATGATAGTAACCAAAACAACATACACAATTAACCAAAACATCATTTGTGAGACCCTAGATTTTATGAATAAATATTTAATTTTCTCAAAATAATTTTTTAAATATTATGGTGTGGATTTGATATAATGTTATAGTTGTGGATTATATTTATAAATTTTGCAAAGTACGCAAGTTGTTATATAATATTTGATTGGTCGGGGAATATTCTTTTTGTCGGGGAATATCCGTACGACGGTACAATCATTGGTGGACCCCGCAATGGAATTATTGTCGGATTGAGAAAACGACAAAAATACTTTATGAAAATAACGGCGGAAGTTTTACCGTTAACTGTTGAAACACCCGGTGTTAAAAGAAATGCGATGTCTGGCGTGGTTGCATAGTAGCATACGATATTGATTATTGATGCTTATTGAAAGTCACTTTCGGTTATACTCAATTATTACTCATAGTAATTGTTGCATCATATCTTTCATATTATTGATTCAATTATTGTTACAGTATCATCTGCATAATATGATATATTATTAAATCAATGATTGAGATGGCAAAGTTATTCATATTATTATTTATAATATTGACAATGTCTAGAAGTTCTATCGAGGAGAGGTTTGGTCACCTAATTGCGCGCATGATAAAGAGAAATCCTTATCGGAAAGCCCCCTTTTCTGGGAAACGACACAGTTGTTAAATATTGTGAGTTATAATATTAATGATGAATGTTATTAAAATTGAAGTTGTGTTGGAGTTGAATTTGGAGCCTTGAGCGTGATAGTTGAGTCCGGAACGATGAAATTAGTAAAAATAGTCTATAAACACAAAATTTTTGGGATTCACTATTTGGTCAAAAAAATCACAGATTGACTTTTTTAGGAAAAGAATCAAACTTCAAAATTTCAAAATTTATATTGTTGATAAAAATAGTTTCATTATGTTGAAATTGTTTGTGTTAGTGAAAATCGACATCTATTAGATGATAATTGATGTGCAGGGGTTATATTGATAAATCGGGTAATTTATCGGATAAATGAGCAATTAATTACTACTAATTCACATGCTTATATAACTATTTGTTCACATGTGTGTACTATTGAATCACATTCTTGTACTATTAGGGGAGTTGGTGCAAAATTGATAATACTTGCATGACTAAGTTAAAAATGGAGGTATAGATGGAATCTTATCTTGTAATTATTTTTATCACATGATTAGAACTATTGAATCACATGATTTACTATTGATTCACATTATTTACTATTAGGGGAGTTGGTGCAAGTTTGATAATACTTGCGGGACTAAATTAAAATGAAGAAAAAGGGAAGGTATTATCTTGTAATATTTTGAGCCCCAAAACGTGCAATTATCGAAACTATATTTTCCTATAAATAGAAGCTCATTCTTCCTTCATTTCTCACCAAATCACAAAATCTTTAGAGCAATTATTATAGAGAGAAATTATAGAGAGAAGAAGAAGAAAGAAGTACTACCTCACTATTCCGATATCAATTTTTTTTAAGGTAGGGAGTATTATTTGTTGTACTCGTAAAGGGTACTCTTTCTTTCTTATTTATGAAGAGAACTTATGTTATTCCATTCTTTATTATTACATTGGAATAACTTTTGTATCTGTGAGCTACCCTATACTTGGTGAAATTCTTACATTATTCCATTCTTTATTATGATGTTGGAATAACTCATATCATCATGCAATCTTTGCATACATGGTGAAATTCTTCTAAATATTCCATTCTTTATTATTATTACGTTGGAATATCACAGTATTATTACATGAATTTTCTGTGGGACTTCTGGTTCCGTTATTATTTATTATTACATTTGGAATATCACATACGCATGCGTTTCTGGGACCTAGTTCCATTCTTTATTATTACATTTGGAATATCCTTCATCTATGCGTGCGTTTCTGACAGGACTGATTCCGTTATTTATTATCCTGTTGGAATAACCTACATGTGCGGTCTATCGCATGCATGGTGATTTCTTTTGTTATTCCATTCTTTATTATACTCAGTTAGTTAAAACTTTGACTTCTTTACTCCATGAAATTAGTAGAATATCCTTGATATTTGCGCTTCATCCAGTATCTTTTCATGAAAATATTCTTCTGAGCATTCTTCAATTTTACTCTACAAAGCAGTATCATGTTGACAATTTGGACGTTATCAATTCCTAGATAAATTATTTCTTGAACTTGTTTTATTGAATTCTTATATCATTGTCATCATCCTCTTGTTTATATTTTGTTGAAAGTCATCTATGGCCTGTAGTGCATAGATGGACTTGGTATGATTCTGACCAGGGATTATTCGGTATAATCATAACCGTAATATTACAAATGATGTGGAAAAAGTTCTCATTGGCCGTAGTGCATTGATGGGCGATTTTGGTATGATTATGGCTATGGATTCTCTTTGGTAGTAGTGCAAAGATGAATTGTTTTATGCCATGATCGGGGCCAGATTGATGAAAATATGATTATCTTTAGTCGTAGTGCATGGATAATTCATGGTCGTGATCTTAAAGAATATCCTTGGCCATATAGTGCGGGGGTGATTCGATGATGTGGATTATTTATTAAAATTTGAGTCCCAATGATAAAAGTGATGAAAAACCTTTTAAATCATAGAAGATAGTAGATTTTATTCCTCTACTTGACTCTTCTAATGGATTGCTTGTTCATTGCGATTAAACTTGATAGTTATTATATTTTATCGGTTTAACATCATTGAAAACTAACGATAAATTATTACGCATTATCTTAGTTATAATATTTCTTCTTCTTTGGGCTAGTTGAGCTCACCTTTCTTTCACCGTTCTCTTGAGAAAATGAGAGCGTGAATTTGGGACTAATCGGGGAACAGTGTGATGGTCTAGATGGTGCATTAGTATTCCTCACTATTACGTGAAATAGTGTGATAATAATTATAATGAGGACTCCTTTTGAGTTTGTATACTCTCTAGTAGACAATATTTGTATTCAAACTCATAGTTTATGTTTTGTTGTATTGTACACGACAGTTGTATTATTAAGTTATATTTGAATTTTGTACCATGTATCTGGCGACTCACGATGGGTGATGTATACCTAATTTTGGGGGCGTCACAGTTGGTATCAGAGCTTAGGGATATGATCCCTGGCTGAGATGTGAGACAAGAACTAGGAGGGGAGAGACGGGGAATTCCTTCGCTAGTATGACCTACCTAAGTTTACTTGGTATTTAATTGGTCGGTCATAGTATAGGGATAATATGTGATACGTTAATTAACCCTTGTTTTGTGACAGTGTTTGAAAATGGCATGTGAAAATGCTGAGATAAGTAATGAAGCACATGAGACCGTTGAGTCAGCTCAACCAAAAGGTAACAACCAACAATACGATAATAATCATACCGGTGGCAATGGCCATCGGAACAATGATAACCATCGTGGGGGAAATTATTATGCCAAGAATGGTAACCACTTCGGTGGTAATCATGGCCAAGATAATAGAAGTGGAAATTTCAAGAAGAGAAGGTCATTTAACTCAATTTTGTCATATAGTGAAGTCAAGTCTATTTGGGCGGTGGCACCAAAGGTGGATCTGACAAAAACAAAGTCGGTGGTTTTCGGAAAAGAGCGTTTTTTGTGACTTCTCAAAAAGCGAGTGACCCGAACGAAGTTAGCACGGGTTAGTTAATTATAAATTCTTGCGAAGTCTATACCTTATTCGATATCGGTTCTACCTACTCTTTTATTTCTCCTACTTGCGCTCAATGTTTAAATTTGACTCCGGAGAAGTTAGACTTTGATATATCTGTTTAAAATCAGTTGGGAGAAACCTTTGTTACCTCCACTATTTATAAATCTTGTTCAAATCAACACTTTCACGTTACCTGTCAATCTTATCTCTTTGAAAATACTTGCCTTTGATGCGATTTTAGGAATCGATTGGTTAACTACTCATCATGCTTTTAAATAAGGTTGTTAGCTTTCATACTCTAACCAACTTTGTTATGCAAATTCAAAGTAACCAAACCACTAAAGTCAATTATTGTCATATCAAGCCATAAGTAAAGAGCCCCGGTCCTTTCGTTGTTGACTTTCTTGTGTGGAATGCACCGAAGCGGACTTTACGTAAGCAACGTCATGATGAATGACGATGGCAAGTTGATAGGTATCAATGTGACGTGTTATCCAAGTCTCGGAAGAGAGTCACAGTTTTGAATGATATTTCTATTGTTAATAAATTTCCTGACATATTCTTGAAGTCTTCTTAGCCTACCCCTAGAGCGTGAAATTGAATTTTGTATTGACCTCAGTACAAAACCCATTTCTTAAACCCTCAAATATTTCTTTACATAAAACGAACGTAACATGCGCCAAAGACGTTGGCTCGAGCTGTTGAAGATTGCGATCGTACCATTCAATACCATCATGGGAAAGCGAACGTGGTAGCTGACGCGTTGAGTAGAAGATTGTATGCGTTTACAAGTGCGATGTTGTTAACATAAGCCCATTTCGTACGACTTACAAATGATGAAGATAGAGTTAAAGACTCTAGGAACCCAAGTGAAGATAACGAATATACGAGTAGAATCGACTTTAATCGATAAAGTTAAAGCCGCTCAAGCTACACACCCAGAGCTGATAAATGTTAAGAAGAAGGTTCAAGAGGGCGTTATTCTAGAAGCAAGAATCGATGAAGAGAGGAAATCTCAACCCTCGATTTAATTGGTCCATTTGAAATCCTCGATGAAGTAGGAACTGTGGCCTATAGACTCGTTTTACCGCCAAGTATGTTGCGTGTTCATAACATTTTTAACGTATCGATGTTACGTAAATATGTAGACGACCCGAACCACATTATTAATTTAGAACCGGACGAGATAACGACTAATTTAACGTTTGAGGAGATACGTGTTAAAATCTTGGATAAGAAGAATCGTATTCAACACTCAAAGGTTATACCTCAAGAGTTTGAATTTGAAATGAAGTCGAGGTATCCTCACACTATTCAAAGATACCAAGTAAATCGTACGTAAATTTCGAGGCAAAAATTCCATAAGGAGGGAGATTGTGAGACCCAGTTTTATGAATAAATATTTAATTTTCTCAAAATAATTTTTAAATATTATGGTGTGGATTTGATATAATGTTATAGTTGTGGGTTATATTTATAAATTTTGCAAAAATCACATGAAGTTGTTATATAATATTAGATTGGTTGGGGAATATTCTTTTTGTCGGGGAATATCCGTGCGACGATACAATCATTAGTGGACCTCATGACGGAATTATTATCGGATTGAGAAAACGAAAAAAAATACTTTATGAAAATAACGGCGGAAGTTTTATCGTTAATCTGTTGAAACACCGGTGTTAAAAGAAATACGATGTCTGGCGTGGTTGCATAGTAGCACTACGATATTGATTATTGATGCTTACGTGAGAAGTCACTCGATTATACTCAATTATTGCTACATGATAATTCTTTGCATCATATCTTTCATATTATTGATTCAATTATTGTTACAGTATCATCTGCATAATATGATATATTATTAAATCAATGATTGAGACGACAAAGTTATTCATATTATTATTTGCAATATTGACAATGTCTAGAAGTTACATCGAGGAGAGGTTTGGTCACCTAATTGCGGCATGATAAAGAGAAATCCTTATCGGAAAGCCCCTCTTTCACGGAACAACTGGTTTGTTAAATATTGTGAGTTATAATATTAATGATGAATGTTATTAAAATTGAAGTTGTGTTCGGAGTTGAATTTGGAGACGCGGACGTGATATTTGAGTTCGAAACTATAAAATTAGTGAAAATAGTCTATAAACATAAAATTTTCCAGGATTCACTATTTGGTCAAAAAGTCAATAGTTGACTTTTTTGGGAAAAGTCAAACTTTGAAATTTCAAAATTTATATTGTTGATAAAAATAGTTTCATTATGTTGAAATTGTTTGTGTTAGTGAAAATCGACAACTATTTCGATGATAATTGATGTCTGGGGGTTATATTGACAAATCGGGTAATTTATCGGATAAATGAGCAATTAATTACTACTAATTCACATGCTTATATAACTATTTGTTCACATGTGTATACTATTGAATCACATTCTTGTACTATTAGGGGAGTTGGTGCAAAATTGATAATACTTGCATAACTAAGTTAAAAATGGAGGTATAGATGGAGGTACTATATATAATATTATTTTATCACATGATTAGAACTATTGAGTCACATGATTTACTATTGATTCACATTATTTACTATTAGGGGAGTTGGTGCAAGTTTGATAATACTTGCGGGACTAAATTAAAAATGAAGAAAAGGAGGAAGGTATTATCTTTGTAATATTTGAGCCCCAAAGCGTGCAATTATCGAAACTATATTTTCTTATAAATAGAAGCTCATTCTTCCTTCATTTCTCACCAAATCACAAAAGCTTTAGAAGCAATTATTATAGAGAGAAATTATAGAGAGAAAAGAAGAAATGTACATTACCTCACTTATTCCGAAGATCCAATTTTTTTTTTTTTAAGGTAGGGAATATTATTTGTTGTACTCGTAAGGGTACTCTTTATTTCTTATTTATGAAGAGAACTTACATTATTCCATTCTTTATTATTACATTGGAATAACATGTATCATGCCGAGCTACCCTATACTTGGTGAAATTCTTCATTATTCCATTCTTTATTATTATGTTGGAATAACTTTGTCTATGCATGAAAATCTTTGCATACATGGTGAAATTCTTCTAAATATTCCATTCTTTATTATTACATTTGGAATATATCGTCTGCATGCGTTTCGTGTGGGACCTAGTTTACTGTATTTATTATTACATTTGGAATATCATGTGCGTGTGTTTAGGTAGGACTGGTTCCGTTATTTATTATTACATTGGAATATCCAATGATGCATTTCTGGGGGACTGGTTCCATTCTTTATTATTACATTTGGAATATCCTCATGCATGCGCTTTTACGCCACACAGTTCCGTTATTTATTATTACATTGGAATAACCTACACCTGCTGATCTATCGCATGCATGGTGATTTCTTTTGTTATTCCATTCTTTATTATACTCAGTTGGCTAAAACTTTGACTTCTATACTCCATGAAATTAGTAGAATATCCTTGATATTTGCGCTTAATCTAGTATCTTTTCATGGAAATATTCTTCTGAGCATTCTTGAATTTTACTCTACAAAGCAGTATTATGTTGACAATTTGGACGTTATCAGTTCCTAGATAAATTAATTCTTGAACTTGTTTTATTGAATTCTTATATCATTGTCATCATCCTCATATTTATATTTTGTTGAAAGTCATCTGTAGCCTGTAGTGCATAGATGGACTTGGTATTATTATGACCAGGGATTATTCGGTATAATCATAACCGTAATGTTACAAATGATGTGGAAAAAGTCCCCATTGGCCCGTAGTGCATTGATGGACACTTTTTGGTATGGTTATGGCTATGGATTTTCTTTGGCCGTAGTGCAAAGATGAATTGTTTTATGGTATGATCAGGACCGTTGATGAAAACATGATTATCTTTAGCCGTAGTGCATGGATAATTCGTGGTCGTGATACTAAAGAATATCCTTGGTAGTGTGCGGGGGTTATTCGATGATGTGGATTATTTATTATCTTTGAGTCCCAGTGATAAAAGTGATGAAAAATTTTTTAATCATAGAAGATAATAGATTTTATTCCTACTTGACTCTTCTAATGGATTACTTGTTCATTGCAGATTAAACTTGATAGTTATTATATTTTATCGGTTTAACACTTTGTTGAAGGCTAACGATAAATTATTACGCATTATCTTAGTCATAATATTTCTTCTTTGGGCTAGTTGAGCTCACCCTTTCTTTCACCGTATTCTCTTGAGAAATGAGAACGTGGCTGGGACTAGCCGGGGAACAGAGTGATGGTCCTAGATGGTGCATTAGTAGTCCTCACTATTCTATAAAATAGTGTGATAATAATTATAATGAGGACTCCTTTTGAGTTTGTATACTCTCTAGTAGACAATATTTGTATTCAAACTCACAGTTTATGTTTTGTCGTATTGTACACGACAGTTGTATTATTAAGTTATATTTGAATTCTTTACCATATATCTGGCGACTCAAGATGGGTGATGTATACCTAATTTTGGGGGAATCACATCATTAGTCAGTAACCAAGACAACATTAGACAGCAACCAAGACATCATTAGACAGTAACCATCATGTTGTATGAAGGTAACCAATGTAAATTGAGTTCTTGATTATCTTGTCTTGGTTACCTTCATATGAATACGATGATGGTTACTGTCTAATGCATTGGTTACCAAGCATTAGTCAGTAATATTATGCAGTAACCAAGACATCATTAATCAGTAACCAATTCAGCATTAGATAGTAACCAATATAATGTTACACAATAACCAAGACAACATTACACAGTATAATGGTTACACAGTAACCAAGACAATATTAGACAGTAACCAAGATATCATTAGATAGTAACCAGCATGTTGCATGAAGGTAACCAATATAAATTGGTTACTGATTAATGTTGTCTTGGTTAACTTCATGCAACATGCTGGTTACTGTCTAATGCATTGGTTACCAAGCATTAGTTAGTAATATTATGCAGTAACCAAAACATCATTAATCAGTAACCAATTCAACATTAGACAGTAACCAATATAATGTTACACAGTAACCAAGAGAGCATTACACAGTATAATGGTTACACAGTAACCAAGACAACATTAGACAAGAATAACTGACGATTATTATCAAATGCAAAGATGTATTACATGAAGGTAACCAATGTAAATTGGTTACCGCTTAATGTTGTCTTGGTTACCTTCATGCAACATGCTGGTTACTTGGTTACTGTTTAATAGTATTATTACAGTAACCAACATGTTGCAGGAAGGTAACCAATGTATATTTATATTAATGGTTACTCATCAAATACATTGGTTACCTTCCGTAATATCTTTGATTCTTGTCTAATGATGTCTTGAATTTCTTTCTAATAATCTTGACTTGGTTCTTGACTAATCTTTGTTTTGGTTACTTGTTTATGTTATTTTGGTTACTGCATAATATTAGTGACTAATGCTGACCTAGTATCAAATTACTCATCAAATACATTGGTTACCTTCATGCAACATGTTGGTTACTGTCTAATGCATTGGTTACCAAGCATGTGGTTACCAAGCATTAATCAGAAATATTATGAAGTAACCCAAACAACATTAGTCAGTAACCAATTAAGCATTATACAGTAACCAATATAATGTTACACAGTAACCAATACAAATTTAGACGAAGAACTAATACAAAGACATTAGACAAAGAATCAAAACATCATTAGACAGTATAATGTTACCCAGTAACCAATACAACATACCAAATTCTAACACCAAACATTTATATGATCGTAAAACACACCTTCAAAATTCTTTGGGTTGAGATTATCTTCTGGATAAGCACTTGACCTTCGGTCTTAACAGGGACATCAAAATCAGAATCTAATTGCACTTCGGAATGTTTGATATCACTATGTATCACCAACCTATTCTCACTCTTTCTCGATTTATGACCTACATCCTTCCCCTTCCCCTTCCCCTTGCTCTCCACAACAAACTTCTTCAAGTCCTTAATAGAATCACCCTCCGTGATTCTTTTCATCTTTCCATCCTTCTTTTCCTTGTATCAACCATTCGGTACAAACAACACAAACCCAAACAATCAATACTCCATTCTGTTAGTAAACTACTTTAATAGATAATACATTAAACTATATAGAAAATACTCACTTGAAACAATAATAAACACCAGAGTCTATCAATGGAGAAGAAGAAACCAACTGAACCAGAGTGCAACAGCGACAACGAGTAACAACGACAATGACGAACAACTAAACGAAGATGGCAAACAACTAAACGAAGATGAACGAGTAACGATCACGAAAATGTAGAGTAAATCACCGGAAACGATCAATAGAGATAAAGAACGCACGAACAGAAGAGAGAAACAAGGGTTTCAGTATGCATAACAAGGGTTTGTAACTGAAGAGTCCCAATCAAATGATAGATGGCAGTTATCACGTGTTTTAAAAAAATCCAACCCTTTGCCATGTCAGCCCATTAATATTAATCCCTTAAATTAAGGACTCTTAATTGTATTAGTATTATAAATATATATGATGAAGTGTCATATTGTTGTAATTATTTTATGGATGTATGATTTTTGTAATTACTTTTAAAAAGGTACTATAATATGTAATTGTTCCTTAATTATATCCGATGGAATTATGGCCAACCACAATTTCGTCAAAGATACTACCTCCTTTCTATAATAATAGTCATTTTAGTTTCATGCACATGAATTAAGAAAGTCATTTAATACTATCATTTAATAATTAAAATTAGTATGTAATTACATCACCACTCCTTTATGAGAAGTTAAAAACTATTAATAGAAGGGAGAAAATTTATCGATATATAATTTATTTATATAAATATCGTAAAGTAGATCAGTTTTCGATATCGATATTTGGAGGTATTCCTTAAACAAGAATATCATTCGAACGATGTTTGATGTTTTAAGTGATCTATCGAAAATATTTATACAAATATTAACAGTAAAATTTTAAATTCGGTCAGTTTTAGATATCGATATTTGGAGGAATTCCTTAAAAAAAGAATATCATTCGAACGTTGTTTAAGGTTCTAAGTGGCCTTATTTAATATTCACAAGATAGATAAAATATATCATTATATATATTTTTGAGTTTAACAAATTTATTTATTATATTAAGTATCATTTAACTATTTAATTTATTATATTTGATATTTGTTATTGCAAGTATTTGAACATTTATTTACTTATTCATAAAATACTTGTTGCATAATATAAAGGTTATTTAAACTTTTATATCACAAACTTTTGTGAATTTATTTGCTAAATAAGAATCATAACTATAAAAGTTGTTTAAACTTTTATACCTGGAATTAAAGTTAAATTTGTTTTTCCATAGAAACAAGTTCTTTAGTTTATAAAGAAAATTAAATCTTTATAAATCTGAACAAAAATATATATTACTGCTTATACAGAAACTCATTTAAATCAAGCTTAAAGTATATATATATATATATATATATATATATATATGTGTGTGTGTGTGTGTGTGTGTGTGTGTGTGTGTGTGTGTGTGTGTAGGGAATCTAATTATGGATTATAAGGTTTCTTTATTAAGGGGGAGATTGATTAGAACCGTCATTAGATTCCAAATGTATATGATTTGATGATGAAACACTTGAAGTATATTTGTATGGACAAGTTTTGTACAGTCCTTAATTGAGATATCTATGTACAAGGTGAAAGTAGTATGCATACAAGCCAATCATGTTGATGATAAAGCATATACTTTGTAACAATCTTATTCGTTTATTAATAAAAGTATTCATTTACTAAAGACTTTAATTTATCTATATGGTGCTATTTTAATAACATGTGATAAACTCATAGTTTTAAGCAATACTTTTAGAATCATGATGAGATCATGATAAAGAGATCTAAATTCTTAGATAGCTTAAATACTAAAATGTTCCCAATCGATGGATTATTAAAAAAGGGATTAGTGAATCCGGATAAATTGGTACATACTTTGCTTGCTTATTGGATGAGGATGATTGATCTCATGATCATTTGTGTGGAGACACTAAAGCAAGTATGTAGGTGCTTATTGGAGAATAAATTCACTGAACATGGCTCGCTAAGGAATACCTAATGGAGTTTTACTTATCTGTCAATAGGAATTCCTGTAGTGATAGCAGTACAAGTGATCCATAGATTTGAGATCATCATAGTATCTTGTGTATGATGAATTATACTTTGACTTATTCCTTAAGACTCTTAGGGTATATCAAAGGGTATGATTGGGTATAATAAGTTGTACGTGGAGATAATGTATGATCAATAAAGAATCTATCGCTTCTAGTAAAAGAAGAGAAATGTCCTATGTGATTCGATAAATGACAACCCAGTAGTCCTTGGCCAAGGCAGAATAAAATTAGAAAAGACTTTCTAATTTGCATTATTTGGTGTTGTGCATTTAAGAATCGAAAAACATATAATTAAATAAAATATGACTTGACAGTAACTCCATGTCTTATATTTAATTGGGACATTGTATGGTGGAATGATTGAATTGTATGTTAACTATTTACTCAAAGGTTCTTTTATGATTAATGTTGAAATCTATATTATCTAAAAAGTCGTTAATCGCTAGAAAGGCTTATCTCTATTGTAGAATAAATATTATTTATTTAAATAAATAAATAGTTTAATTTATTTATTTAAATAAGATTAGAATTTTTCTAATTGATTTTTTCACAACCGGTTTAATAGGGAGAACCTAAAGGGTCACACCATAAAAGGAAGAATATTTATTTAAGAAGCAAATGTCATAATCGTAATAATAAGTTAAGTATATTTAATTTAATCTATGGTGATAGATTATATTAAATAACTTAATATTTATTATTTAATATTTTGGAAATATTAAATATAAATTAATAAGAGGAGTCTTATTATTCTTATTACTATTTAATTCCTAAAGGAGTTTGAGAATTGATTAATAAAAGTACTATCATATATCCTAATAAGATTAGGAGGTTAAATTAATTAAAAGAGTTTAATTAATTATCCCTAATAAGATTAGAAAGATTAATTAATTAAATGAATTTAATTAATTAAATAATACCCTAATTTCTAATTAGATTAGAAGGGTTAACTGATATCTTTATAAGAGGAATCTTATATCAGATATCAAGTGACTTGATTCCAATTGTTGGAGAGTACACCCTTTTTCTACAAAGATAGAAAAAACTAGGGTTTGAGCCAAACACTCATCTTCTTGAATATTTGTTCTTCATTGGTGGATCACCTCTAGAGGCCAAACACTTAAGTGGCTTACGTTGATCAAAGGAAGGAATCAAACCAGGTGGATTCAAGTTGAACGTGAAAAGGAATTGGAGGTGAACTCGTACTTGAGAAAGCTAGTTCTACAAGGGTATGAATATGTTCTCCATCTCTATTCTATTGATTGATAATTATGCAAAAAGTATGATTATGGTGATGGGTTTGTATGAAAATTTTTAAATTCCTAATTTTATCGTACTTTCGCACCTTTTGTGTAATTTGATTGCATGATCGCGCTATATATAAACCCAACAATGGTATCAGAGCCAAAATTGGTGCTAATTATCGATCTTATTGATTCCGTGTATGTATGATATGCGATTCGATTGAATTTTCAGGGCAAAACTTTTTCTAGTTTTGTCTGCGACGCGGCGCAGCTGTGCTATCTCCACTTCATTCTAGAGCCAAATTACGCCATAACCGGAAAAAATTACAGGCTAGCGGCATTGTTGCCTTTAAGCCGATATTCTCAAGCCTTGATTCTTGCCATAACTGGAAAATATTTTTTGGGCTAGCAGGCAGTTTTCTTGATATCCCATCCTGTGTTGTATTCAAGCGTAATGCTACTTGACACCAGATTCTGAAATTTTTTATTTTTAGTATTTATTTCAATTAAGATAAATATGTTTATTTTGAATTGGAGTATAATTAAAATAAAAGTTTTATATTAACTTGGAATTGGATTCCACTTTCGTTTGAATAGAAGAGTTTATGTAAGACCCCAACTTTTATGAATAAAGATTAATTTTTCTCGAAATATAATTTTGAATATTATGGTGTGAATTTGATATAATGTTATAGTTGTGGGTATTATTTACAAATTTTTCAAAGTAAGCAAGTGGTTATATAATATTCGATTGGTCGGGGAATATTCGTACGACGGCACAATCATTGGTGGACCCCACAACGGAAGTATTGTCGTAGTTAGAAAACGACATAATTATCTTTTTATAAAAATAACGGCGAAAGTTTTACCGTTAAACTATTGAACTACCCGATGGTAAAAGTACAGTAATACGTGTGGTTGCATAGTAACACACGATATTGATTATTGATGCTTACGTGAGAAGTCACTCAGTCATACTCAATTATTGCTACAGTAATTACTGCATAATATCTCTCATATTATTGATTCAATTATTGTCACAATATCATCTGCATAATATTTATTATTATTAAATCAATAATTGAGATGACAAAGTTATTCATATTATTATTTGCAATATTGATAATGTCTAGAAAGTTCTATCGATGAGAGGTTTGTTCACCTAATTGCGCGCCAATAGGGAGAAATCCTTATCGGAAAGCCCCCTATTTCCTGGGAATGATCTAGTTGTTAAATATTTTTAGTTATAATATTAATGATGAATAAGTTTGTATTGATTAAAGATGAAATTGATATTATCATTGTGTTGGGATTATTAGTGTTAATGGAAATGGACATCTATTTCGATAATAATTGATGTCTGGAGGATATATTGACCAATCGGGTAATTAATCGGATAAATGAGCAATTAATTGTTATTAATTCACATGCTTATAACTATTTATTCACATGTATGTACTATTGATTCACATGCATGTACTATTAGGGGAGGTGGTGCAAGATTGATAATACTTGCATGACTAAATTAAAAATAGAGGTATAGATGAAGGTACTATACCGTAACTTTTTTTTTCACATGTGTGTACTATTGATTCACATGATGTACTATTAGGGGAGGTGCTGCAAGTTTGATAATACTTGCAGGACTAAATTAAAAATGAAGGAAAAGATGAAGGTATTATACTGTAATATTTTGAGCCCCAAAACGTGCAATTATCGAAACTATATTTTCTTATAAATAGAAGCTCATTCTTCTTTCATTCTCACCAATTCACTAAGACTCACAAGAGCAATTATAGAGAGAGAAGCTATAGAGAGAAAGAAGAAGATAAGTCTGCTACCTCATTATTCCAGTATCCAGTCTTCTTCAGAGGTAAGGGATATTATTTTGTTCGGTATTTATAGGAATAATATTTTCTTCCATACTCTGTAGTATGTGAGTAATATTATTTCGTCTCGTATTCCTGATTATACCCTCATTTTGTTAAAGTATTGCTTCTATACTCCGTGAAATTAGTAGAATATCTTTGAAATTTGCGCTTCATCTAGTATCGTTTCACAAGGATATTTTCTACACATTCTTGTTAAATTTTAACATTTTCATGCCGGAGTAATGTCCATAAGTAGTATTCATTTTTACGGTACTATTCACAAAGTACTATTCATAAGGTACTATTCATAAAGTACTATTCATGGGTACTATTTGCGGGTACTATTCACAAAGTACTATTCATGGGGTACTATTTACCCGAGTAATTATTCATGACAAAATTGATTTCTTTGCTGTCCAAATAATTTTTGATTCAATATTATTTTTGAATTTTACTCCATAAAGCAGTATCATGTTAACAATTTAGACATTATTGAATTCTGGATAAATTAAGTTATAAATCTTTAAAAATTTATCATTTGCTTTCTTTTAATTGAATTCTTATATCATTGTCATCATCCTCATGCTTATATTATGATAAAAAGTCATCTGTGGCTTACATGCATAGATGTACTATTGATTGGTATGATTATGACCAGGAATTATTCAGTATAATCATGACCGTAATGTTATAAATGATGTGGTAAAAATCATCATTGGCCTGTAGTGCATTGATGGACAGTTGTTGGTATGATTATGACCATGGATTATTCTGTATAATCATGATCATTGATGATTACATGAATATCCTTGGCCCGTAGTGCAGGGATGATTCGATGATGTGGTTTATTTATTAAGCTGAGTCTTAGCGATAAAATTGATGATAAACTTTTTAAATCATAGAAGATAGTAGATATCATGCTCTACTTGACTCTTCTAACGGATTTTTTATTCCGCTGCAAGTAAACTTGATTTTTATTATATTTATCAGTTTAACATTGTTGAACACTAACAATAATTTATTATGCATTATCTTAGTCATAATATTTCTTACTAGGTTAGTTGAGCTCACCCTTTGTTTTCATTGTTCTCTTCAGGAAATGAGAATATAGCTAGGACTAGTCGGGAAACGGAGTGACGGTCCAGATGTTTGCATTAGTAGTCCTCACTATTCAGTGAAATAGTGTGAAAATAGTTGTAATGAGGACTTTATTTGAGTTTGGATTCTCTCTACGAGACATTATCCGTGTTGAAACTCTTAGCTACGTTTTGTCGTATTGTATAAAAGAAATTTGTATTTAAATTCTATACCATATATTTGGTGACTCAAGATGGGTGATGTATACCTATTTTGGGGGCGTCACACACAGTATTGATTATTGATGCTTACGTGAGAAGTCACTCAGTTATACTCAATTAGTGCTACAGTAATTGCTGCATAATAACTCTCATATTATTGATTCAATTATTGTCACAGTATCATCTACATAATATTTATTATTATTAAATTAATAATTGAGACGACAAAGTTATTCATATTATTATTTGCAATATTGACAATGTCTAGAAAGTTCTGTCAAGGAGAGGTTTGGTCACCTAATTACGCACCAATAGGGAGAAATCCTTATCGGAAAGTCCCCTCTTTCCTAGGAATGATCTGGTTGTTAAATATTATGAGTTATAATATTAATGATGAATAAGTTTGTATTGATTAAATATGGAATTGATATTTTCATTGTGTTGGGATTATTAATGTTAATGGAAATGGACATCTATTTCGATAATAATTGATGTCTAGAGGTTATATTGACCAATCAGGTAATTAATCGGATAAATGAGCAATTAATTGCTATTAATTCACATGCTTATAACTATTGGTTCACATGTGTGTACTATTAACTCACATGCATGTACTATTAGGGGAGGTGGTGCAAGATTGATAATACTTGCATGACTAAATTTAAAATGGAGGTATATATAAAGGTACTATACTGTAATTATTTTTTCCACATGTATAGAACTATTGATTCACATGAATGTACTATTGATTCACATGATGTACTATTAGGGAAGGTGGTGCAAGTTTGATAATACTTGCAGGACTAAATTAAATTAAAGGAAAATATGAAGGTATTATACTGTAATATTTCGAGCCCCAAAACGTGCAATTATCGAAACTATATTTTCCTATAAATAGAAGCTCATTCTTCTTTCATTCTCACCAATTCACTAAGACTCACAAAAGCAATTATAGAGAGAGAAGCTATAAAGAGAAAGAAGAAGAGAAGTCTGCTACCTCACTATTCCAGTATCTAGTCTTTTTCAGAGGTAAGGGATATTATTTTTTTCAGTATTCATAAGAAATAATATCTTCTTCCATACTCTGTAGTATGTGAGTAATATTATTTCGTATCGTATTCCTGATTATACCCTCATTGTATTAAAGTATTACTTTTATACTCCGTGAAATTAGTAGAATATCCTTGAAATTTGCGCTTCATCTAGTATCGTTTCACAAGAATATTTTCTACACATTCTTGTTAAAATTTAAGCTTTTCATGCCGGAGTACTGTCCATGAGTAGTATTCATTTTTACGATACTATTCACAAAGTACTATTCACGGGGTACTATTCACAAAATACTATTCACGGGGTATTATTCACAAAGTACTATTCACTGGTATTATTCACAAAGTACTATTCATGAATACTATTTACAAAGTACTATTCACGGGATATTATTCTCGAAGTACTATTCACAGGGTACTATTCACTCGGGTACTATTCACCCAGGGAATTATTCATGACAAAAATTGATTTCTTTGTTGTCCAAATCATTTTTGATACAATATTATTCTTGATTTTTACTCCACAAAATAGTATCATGTTGACAATTTAGACATTATTGAATTCTGGATAAATTAAGTTATAAATCTTTAAAAATTATCCTTTGTTTTCTTTTAATTGAATTCTTATATCATAGTCATCATCCTCATACTTATATTGTGATAAAAGTCATATGTATAGATGTATTATTGATTGGTATGATTATGACTAGGGATTATTCGGTATAATCTTGATCGTAATGTTACAAACGATGTGGTCAAAATCCTCATTGGCCTGTATTGCATTGATGGACAGTTGTTGGTATGATTATGACCAGGGATTATTCGGTATAATCATGACCATTGATGATTACATGAATATCCTTGGCCCGTAGTGCATGGATGATTCGATGATGTGGTTTATTTATTAAGCTGAGTCTCAGCGATAAAATTGATGATAAACTTTTTAAATCATAGAAGATAGTAGATATCATTCTCTACTTGACTCTTCTAATGGATTGCTTGTTCCGCTGTAGTTAAACTTGTTGCTTATTATATTTTATCAGTTTAACACTGTTGAAGGCTAACGATAATTTATTCTGCATTATCTTAGTCATAATATGTCTTACTAGGCTAGTTGAGCTCACCCTTTGTTTTTATTGTTCTATTCAGGAAATGAGAATATAGCTGGGACTAGTCGGGGAACGGAGTGACGGTCCATATGTTTGCATTAGTAGTCCTCACTATTCTGTGAAATAGTGTGATAATAATTGTAATGAAGTCTTTATTTGAGTTTGGATACTTTCTACGAGATATTATCCGTGTTGAAACTCTGAGCTACGTTTTGTCGTATTGTATAAAAGAAGTTTGTATTTAAATTCTGTACCATGTATTTGGCAACTCAAGATGGGTGATGTATACCTATTTTGGGGGCGTCACACACGGTATTGATTATTGATGTTTACGTGAGAAGTCACTCAGTTATACTAAATTAGTACTGCAGTAATTGATGCTACAATAATTGATGCATAATAACTCTCATATTATTGATTCAATTATTGTCACAGTATCATCTGCATAATATTTATTATTATTAAATTAATAATTGAGACGACAAAGTTATTCATATTATTATTTGCAATATTAACAATGTCTAGAAAGTTCTGTCAAGGAGAGGTTTGGTCACCTAATTGCGCGCCAATAGGGAGAAATACTTATCGGAAAGCCCCCTCTTTCCTGGGAATGATCTGGTTGTTAAATATTGTGAGTTATAATATTAATGATGAATAAGTTCGTATTAATTAAAGATGAAATTGATATTTTCATTGTGTTGGGATTATTAGTGTTAATGGAAATGGACATCTATTTCGATAATAATTGATGTCTTTTGATTCTATTGACCAATCGGGTAATTAATCGGATAAATGAGCAATTAATTGCTATTAATTCACGTGCTTATAACTATTGGTTCATATATGTGTACTATTAACTCACATGCATGTACTATTAGGTGAGGTGGTACAAGATTGATAATACTTGCATGACTAAATTTAAAATGGAGGTATAGATGAAGGTACTATATTGTAATTATTTTTTTCACATGTATAGAACTATTGATTCACATGAATGTACTATTGATTCACATGATGTACTATTAGGGGATGTGGTGCAAGTTTGATAATACTTGTAAGACTAAATTAAAAATAAAGGAAAAGATAAATGTATTATACTGTAATATTTCGAGCCCCAAAATGTGCAATTATCTAAAATATATTTTTCTATAAATAGAAGCTCATTCTTCTTTCATTCTCACCAATTCACTAAGATTCACAAGAGCAATTATAAAGAGAGAAGCTATAAAGAGAAAGAAGAAGAGAAGTCTGCTACCTCACTATTCCAGTATATAGTCTTTTTCAGAGGTAAAGGATATTATTTTTTTCAGTATTCATAAGAAATAATATCTTCTTCCATACTCTGTAGTATGTGAGTAATATTATTTCATCTCATATTCCTGATTATACCCTCATTGTGTTAAAGTATTACTTCTATACTCCGTGAAATTAGTAGAATATCCTTGAAATTTGCGCTTCATCTAGTATCGTTTCACAAGTATATTTTCTACACATTATTGTTAAAATTTAAGCTTTTCATGTCAGAGTATTGTCCATGAGTAGTATTCATTTTTACGGTATTATTCATAAAGTACTATTCATGGGATACTATTCATAGGTACTATTCACAAAGTACTATTCACGAGTACTATTTACAAAGTACTATTCATGGGGTACTATTTTTGAAGTACTATTCACGGGATACTATTCACTCAGGTACTATTCACCCAGGGAATTATTCATGACAAAAATTGATTTCTTTATTGACCAAATCATTTTTGATACAATATTATTCTTGAATTTTACTCCACAAAGTAGTATCATGTTGACAATTTGGACATTATTAAATTCTGGATAAATTAAGTTATAAATCTTTAAAAATTTATCCTTTGCTTTTTTTTAATTGAATTCTTATATCATTGTCATCAACTTCATGTTTATATTGTGATAAAAGTCATCTGTGGCTTACGTGCATAGATGTACTATTGATTGGTATGATTATGACCAGGGATTATTCGATATAATCATGACCGTAATGTTACAAACGATGTGGTAAAAATTCTCATTAGCCTGTAGTGCATTAATGGACAGTTGTTGGTATGATTATGATCAGGGATTATTCGGTATAATCATGACCATTGATGATTACATGAATATCCTTGGCCCGTAGTGCAGGGATGATTCGATGATGTGGTTTATTTATTAAGCTGAGTCTTAGCGATAAAATTGATGATAAACTTTTTAAATCATAAAAGATAGTAGATATCATGCTCTACTTGACTCTTCTAATGGATTGCTTGTTCCGCTGTAGTTAAACTTGATGTTTATTATATTTTATCAGTTTAATACTGTTGAAGGCTAACGATAATTTATTCTGCATTATCTTAGTCATAATATTTTTTACTGGGCTAGTTGAGCTCACCCTTTGTTTTCATTGTTCTCTTCAGGAAATTAGAATATAGCTAGGACTAGTCGGGGAACGGAGTGACGGTCCAGATGTTTGCATTAGTAGTCCTCACTATTTAGTGAAATAGTGTGATAATAATTGTAATGAGGACTGTATTTGAGTTTGGATGCTCTCTACGAGACATTATCCGTGTTGAAACTCTTAGCTACGTTTTGTCGTACTGTATAAAAGAAGTTTGTCTTTAAATTCTATACCATGTATTTGGCGACTCAAAATTATATACCATGTATTTATCTCACGTAAGCATCAATAATCAATACAGTGTGCTACTATGCAACCACGCGCATTACTGTACTTTTACCACCGGGTAGTTCAACAGTTTAACAATAAAACGTTTGCCATTATTTTTATAAAAAGATAATTATTTCATTTTCTAACTACGATAATACTTCCGTGTTGGGGTCCACCAATGATTGTGCCGTCGTACGAATATTCCCTGTTAAAATGAATATTCTCCAACCAATCGAATATTATATAACCACTTGCTTACTTTGCAAAATTTATAAATAATACCCACAACTATAACATTATATCAAATCCACACCATAATATTCAAAAATATATTTCGAGAAAAATTAATCTTTATTCATAAAAGTTTGAGTCTTACATCAATTAATTATTATAAGTTTATTGTGTCACCACAAAGTTTATCTTAATTGTTTGAGATGTTAATTTTATCACATTTGATGTTTATAAAGAAAATTGAACAATGTTTGTTTTGTTGCATCACCACAAGGACAATGTTTTTCTTTTTTTGAATATATGGAAGTGCTAGGTTGAACTTAACTTGAATAATTTTGATTCGAATGTGCCACCACTTGATCAAAATAATCTAAGAGGAAAATAAAAGGAGTTACATGATGATGTAATTGACAAGAGTTGTCTACCTATTTATTTATATATAGTTGTTTGTGTCACCACAAGGCTATATACATTTGAAATGAGATCTTTATTCACACTCGCAAATATTTAATTAGATTTTGCCGAACTATATACGTGAGGGTAATATAGTTTGATGAAAATAGTGGGAGATACCAATTTAAAACAAGACCTAAATTATTTTGGTAATTAATAAAAGAATGTATGATATAATGTTTTTAAATTACAAATTTATTTACAGAATTTTACAATGTCTAAAATTACTATCACTGCATAGCATATTAGATGCTAAATTAATCGGACTGAATTAAATGGATTGGTTAAGGAATTTGAGAATAGTTCTCATGCCTAAAAAGCTATCTTATGTCCTTAATATGCCTATCATGGCAATGGTTGCAGACAATGCATCTGAGGAAGAGATTGTAACTTTTAGAAAGTAGCAAGATGATGCACAATTGGCTCAATGCAACATGCTCGCATCCATGAGTAACGAGCTTCAGTATTAAACTATGGATGCTCCTACTATACTCCTGCACATCAAGTAGTTGATGGTTAGGAAAGTAAGACTGATAGATATAATATATCTAAGGAGCTCTTCCGATCTAGAATGATTGATGACATTACAGTACATACAAAAGTCCTTTACATGATCAATTTGATTGAACAATTAGGACAACAGGTTTTCTCATGGATGGAGAGTTGAGCCAAGATTTGATCTTTTAGTCACTCCCAGACTCCTTCTCACAATTGTTATGAATTTTTTCATATGAATAAGCTAGATATCAGCTTCGCTGATTTACTTAACATGTTGAAAATGCTGAAAGTCATTTTCCAACCAAGAAAGACCAAGTTTTACTAGTAGGGGCCAAAGGATCTTCTTAATAGAAGAACGATTCAAATAAGGTAAATAGAAAGGCAAAAAAAAGGATAATAAGAACAAAGCTTATACGGATAGCAAAGGAGTTTGCTTCCACTACAATAAGCCAGGACACTGGAAAAGAGACTTCGAGAAGCATCTTGCAGAGGCTAACCAGAAGAAGCTTAGTTAATATTCGGTTACATATACAGGTTTGTTCATAATTGAAATAAATTTTCTTTAAGAGGGAGCGGGGAGCTTGTTGTCCAAGATAGAATAGTTGGGAACACTTGGAAGTTTATCTATAAAACTTTGTAATGGCTTCTCTGCCTGTTGAATGAGTTGTTATTACAGATAGTAATAGGATCTCAAGTTCCAAGTAGGGACTTGAGACTGGATGTAGCAACATACCAAGGGGTGTATGTTGTGAACCAGATAAATCTATATGCATTGTGTGATTGAATTTTTGATATCTTGTTTGCTAATTTCTAAAATTGCAAATTAACTATTAAAAATTCAAAAAGGCCTAATATAAATTTTTAACCTGTAATAATCTATTCAACCCCTCTTCTAGATTATTATTGGACTTTCATATATATTTACAACTTTTATATATATATAATTGGTTACAGCTTTCATACATACTGTGTGACGCCGCCAAAATAGGTATACATCACCTATTCTGATCACACATCAGCGAAGATCAAGCAGAAACAAATACAACTTCATTAATACAATTATCGTGCAAAATACGACAACACATATACTATGAGTTTAAATACAAATACTGTCTAATAGACAGTATACAAACTCAAAAGGAGTCCTAATTACAATTATTGATACACTATTTTACAAAAATAATGAGGACTGCTAAAACAACTTTCTAGAATCATCACTCTATACCCCGGCTAGTTCCTGCTAAATTCTCACCTCCTCAAAAGAACAGTACTTCCGGCTGAAATACCAGGTATAAGGCTGAAGGAAACTTGCATTGAATAGCAACTCACAAATTATTTAAATACTCACAAAATACGCTCGATAATATAGAGAGAGAGAGAGAAAAAAAACTTGTTTCTGGTGTGATTTTCAATTCTAACTAAGCACCCTATTTATAGGAAAATGCTTAGAACGCCATAGTAGACTAGCCTGCTATCTGGTGGCTTTACCTGCTACTATTCACGCCCACCACTTTTAAAAATAAATTTCAGCACATTTCTCACCAACCAAAAGTGGGGCCCACCCATGTTTTTAATAAAAAACATTTATTTTCGAAACTTTAATAATTCATAATAAGTAGCCCTTTTATCAGAAAAATACGAATTTTATGTTCATTCCATAGGAAATTAAATTCTCTACAACTTTGTAGAAGAAAGTTTTTCAAAATTCCAAACAAAAAATGCCCGAAATCCACATACAGACGATTTTCAACACCTCTATTTCCGAATAAATACTGATAAAACACCTCAGCATTTATTCCTTTATTTATAACCACAATAAATATATCCATCATTTATATCCACATAAAATAAATATTTCCTTATCATATAAATCAATAATTAATTATTCATAAATGATATTACAGAATCACAATTATGACAACCAGGTCGTTCCTAGGAAAGAAGGGGGCTTTTCGATAAGGATTTCTTCTTATTGGCATGCAAGTAGGTGACCATACCTGTGACGCCCCCAAAATAGGTCCACACAACCCATTCTAAGTCGCTAGATATCATACTATAAAAATCAAATACAACTTCATTTATACAACTGTTGAACTGTCGTGCAAAGTACGACAACGCATAAGTTGTGAGTTTTAATACAAATATATGCAACTCTCATGGTGCCTCGACCATAACACCTTACAATGGTACCTTACATAAAGGTACAGTCAATAACTATTTTAGAAATTAAAATCTTCAAAAAGTGCTCAAGAAAACCTTCGTACATGGGAGGCCATGCGTCTAGGTTATGATAGATATCATATGTCCACAGAATTTTCCTTGGTTGACCCAATAGACCCCAAAGAAAAATGAGAAGATTACTATCATATTCTTTCCAATGGTGAGTCTTCTCTTGACATATCATTATCTCCACTGTCTCTAATCAAGAATTATACTTCAACCAAACACCAAGATTATATAGATAGTGATCGTAGATATACTTAGCAAGTGGATGTGCACAACCCTGTCTTCTGATAACACGAAGTCGCATGTCATTAGACATCTTGTATGATGGTGGCAAAATACCCTTCCAACGTTGGGTTCGCCTCACCCTATTTGATTCACCAAATGTAACTACTAAATGATGTATAAAATACAACACACTATTCTAAAGTTCTCAATAAAATTATTTTCATACTGTTTAGGGAGAACCTCCACAGCTAGAGACCACTGTTCTATTCCCCTGTTACCCCCGCTCGACCCAACTACACTCTTATTACCTGAAAGGAATTGTGAAGCAAAAAGGGTGAACACAACTAGCCCAGTAAAGAATATCATGACTAAAGATAATTAAATTATCAATAGCCTTCATTAGTAATAAATCAGAGATTTAGAACATATGGTAGATGATAAAACTTTTCAACCATAGTTGCAGCGGAACGAGCAATCCATTAGAAGAGTCAAATAAACCATAAGGTCTATTATCTTCTCCATGTGTAAAAGTCCATCAACAGTGTTTTATCCCTGTAACATCAATTAATAATTCCTGTCCACAATCATGTGAATAACTAATAATCATAATTGTGATTCTAAATTCCTCTTCGCACCCAGGACGAAGATAATTTTCATCACCTGTCTTTACCTGAAACATCAAAAATCATGGTTATACCCAATCACAATTCTTGTTCATAATCATACTAATAAATTCATCTTTACACTACGGTCAAAGATATTCATTAACATTTCATATTTGCACTACAGGCCAAAGACATACAACTGTATTTTAGAAGAGTCGAGTAGAGCATGATTTCTACTATCTTCTATGAATTAAAAGTGTATAATCAATATTTTATCGTTGAGACTCAGCTTAATAAATAATTCACATCATCGAATCATCCCTGCACTACGGTCAAGGATATTCATTAGTATTATGACCACGAATTATCCATGCACTACGGGCCAAGGATATTCGTATTTTCAACAATGGTCATGATAATACTGAATAATCCCTGGTTATAATCATACCAATAAATGTCCATTAATGCACTACGGGCCAATGAGGACTTTTACCACATCATTTGTAACATTACGGGTCATGATTATACCGAATGATCCTTGGTCATAATCATACCAATCAACAGTTCATCTATGCACATAAGCCAAAGAAATACAACTGTAAAACTAATAATCAATAGTCCATCTTTGCCTCAGAAGCCAAAGATATACAATCAGAAACTAATAATCAACAAATCCATCTTTGCACGTAAGCCAAAGATATACAACTGTAAAACCAATAATCCACAGTCCATCTTTGCACATAAGCCAAAGATGACTTTCAACACAATATAAATATAAGAATGATGACAATGATATAAAGATTTAATCAAGTGAGATCAATGATAAATATTAAAGACTTTAAATTTATCCAGAGTTTAAAAATATCCAAATTGTCAACATGATACTACTTTGTGGAGTAAAATTCAAGAATAATATCCATGTATCAAAATAATTTGGACAGAAAAGAAATAATTTTTTTGGGTAAATAGCACCCCGTGAATAGTACTTCGAGAATAGTACCCCATAAATAGTAACCCTGGCATGAAAAGTGCCCCACCCGAGTGAATAATACTAGAGTGAATAGTAATCGGGTGAATAGTAACCCGTGAATAGTACCCCGGCATGAAAAGTATCCCAAATACCCGAGTGAATAATATTATAGTGAATAGTAACTGGGCGAATAGTAACCCGTGAATAGTACCCCGGGTGAAAATATTAATATTTAATAAGAAAGTTCAGATCAATATTTTAATAAAAGATCTTTGGATGCAACAAGTAAAACTCAAGAATATTCCACTAATTTCAAGGATTATAGAAGCAATACTTACCATAGTAAGTTTAGATTTAAGAATATGAAAAGAAATAACATACTGAAATCTAGAAATGGATTTTCACCATATACGATGACGTAATCCGCGTAGACAGGTTATTCTGATATATTAAAGGATGAATACGAAAAAATAGTATTCCTTATGAATACGAAAGAAATAATACCCCTTATGAATACAACAAATAATATCCCTCACCAAACGAAAATAACATCCCTTACCTTAGTAGAAGACCGGATACTGCAATAGTGAAATAGCAGAATACTCTTCTTCTTTCTCTCTATAGTTTCTCTCTCTATAGCTTCTCTTGTGAGTCTCAGTGAATTGGTGAGAATGAAAGAAGAATTAAGCTTCTATTTATAGGAGATATGACTACATAGTAACTAATTTACGAACGGTCCAGATTGATTTACTATTAGAACGGACGGTCCATATTGATTACTATTAGAACCACAACCGACGGTCCAGATTGATTACTTTTAAAACAATCATCAACGGTCCAGATTGATTTACTATTAAAACCACCACCGGCGGTCCAGATTGATTTACTATTAAAACCACCACTGACGGTCCAGATTGATTTACTATTAATACCACCACCAATGGTCCAGATTGATTTAACTTGTTACACTTTGGTACCCCTAAATTTTCCAAGTTTACATTATTCCCCTCTAACTTTTGTAATTCTCTAATCTTCAATAAACACATTCTTAATACTTCAACAATTACTCGTCACTAATATTATAACTCACAATATTTAACAATCAGGTCATTCCCAGGAAAGAGGGGGCTTTTCGATAAGGATTTCTCCTTATTAGCGCGCAATTAGGTGACCAAACCTCTCCTTGACAGAACTTCTAGACATTGTCAATATTGTAAATAATAATATGAATAACTTTGTCGTCTCAATTATTGATTTAATAATATAAAATATTATGCAGATAATATTGTGATAATAATTGAATCAAATAACGTGAGATACTATGCAACAATTACTGTAGCAATAATTGAGTAAAGTGAGTGGATTCTTACGTAAGCATCAATAATCAATACCGTGTGCTACTATGCAACCACGCGTATTACTGTATTTTTACCACCGGGTATTTCAACAGTTTAACGGTAAAATTTTCGCCGTTATTTTTATAAAAAGATATTTCTATCGTTTTCTAACTCCGACAATTATTCCGTTATAGGGTCCACCAATGATGGTGTCGTCGTACGGATATTCCCTGACAAAAAGAATATTCCCCGACACAACGAATATTTTATATCAACTTGATTACTTTGTAAAATTTTCAAATATCATCCTTAACTTTAACCTTTTAACAATTTAACCATTTACTAAATAGAATAACAATTATCAAAAAATTGAATACTTTCATTTCGTAAAATTTGGGGTCTTACAAAACCCCTTTCCTTGACATAACTTCCTTAGACATTGCCAATAATGTTATCTAATAATATTATTCAAATAATATGAATTATTGATCTGATAATGGAAAATACTGTGCAATGACAATTATTGAAACAACAATAATATAACATATCAACGTAGCAATTATTGAATCAATAAAATAAAATATTGAATGAAGAATTATCGTAATAATTATTGAGTAGTGCCTTCTTACGTAAGAATCAATAATTCAAAATCTTTATGGCAATACCATGTGCTTCTTTATGCAATCACGCGCATTCATCGTATTTTTTAACCACCGGGTATTCCAACAGTGTTAACGGTAACAACTACGTCGTTATTTGTAAAAACTCAAACTTATCATTTTCTTCATCTGACCGTTTTCTGTTATGGGGTCCACAAATAGTTGCGCCGTCGTACGAATATTCTCTGGCAGCAAGAATATTCCACGACCAAACGAATATTCCCCGACAACAATGAATATTTTATAACCACTTATTTTATTTTGCAAAATTTTCATTTTTCACCCATAACCAAAGCATTATCTCAAATTAACACCTTATTATTCATAATAATAAATAGAGAAAATTCGATTTTATTTATAAAAAGTTGGGGTCTTACATACTGCATCATCATGTGAGCCTAGGAATCATGTGATCACAACTTCAGTCTCCTGAATCTAGATTTGGTTCCCGTGATTGACATTTTCAGTTGTAATCAGCTTGTAAATTATTCACGGTGTTTGAATTTCCTTAGACGGCTCTCATTCCCACAAGGAGTTTGGCACTGCTATGTATCTTATTTTCTCGAAGATGCTTCGCATCTCGAAAGTAAAAGCAATTCAGCCGAACACATAATAAAATGGAAGTTTCAAAGGCCTCAATTACTATTGAACATAAGGGTTTGAAAACCCTCTTTTACAAAACATCATTGTTATATCTTGTTAAAATTGAACTTTTATACAAAATTCAAACCCTTTGTATATAGGTGCAAACGAGGCATAACACTACTTCCAGATAACTGCACATTGACCCACACACACACACACACACACACACACACATTCAGATAAAGGTTTAAATTGAAAAATGGCGATCACCACGGATGTCGAGGGGTGCCTAACACCTTCCCTCCGCATAATCAAGCCCCCGGACCCTAACGAATCTCGGTTTCACAAACCAGTTAAATAGTATCATATCACTAGGTCAATGTGCAAACCATTTCCGGTTGAGTTGGAGCAACCATTTAAAAATACCAACTGGCAACTCTTACAGTACAATCGTTGACATATACATGTCGGACCTTTTCACAACTTGTTTTTTTAAACAAATCTCACCTAACATGAGAACACCAAAATACAAGAACAGGAAAGGGACAAATAAAAATCCCGATGTTGACAATACCCATCAATCATAGTGTTCCAAGAAACAACATTCTTCTCAGACATCTCATTGAATAGCTTCTCCGCCTCCAAAATGTAATTCCTGCACAAATACCCAGAAACTATAGCAGTCCAAGTAACCACATTCTTTTTAGCATCGACTCTATCAAACAATCTCATTGCTTCCCTTATCATACCACACTTGATATACCCTGATATTATAGATGTCCATATAATCACATCTGGGTTCGGCATTGCATCAAACAGACGGTGTGACGCCCCCAAAATAGGTATACATCACTCATTCTGAGTCACTAAATACATGGTACAGAATACAAATACAAGCTTCATTTATACAATACGACAAAGCGTTTTACACGAAAATTGTCTCATAGACAATATCCAAACTCAAATAAAGTCCTCATTACAATTATTATCACACTATTTGACATAATAGTGAGGACTATTATAGCCACCTATCTGGACCATTACTCCATTTCCCGACTCATCCCAGCTATATTCTCATTTCCTGAAGAGAACAATGAAAGCAAAAGGGTGAACTCAACTAGCCCAGTAAGAAATATTATGACTAAGATAATGCAGAATAAATTATCGTTAGCCTTCAACGATGTTAAACTAATAATAAACAACAAGTGTAACTACAGCAGAACAAGCAATTCATTAGAAGAGTCAAGTAGAGCATGATATCTACTATCTTCTATGATTTAAAAAGTTTATCATCAACTTTATCGCTGAGACTCAGCTCAATAAATAATCCACATCACTGAATTATCCATGCACTACGGGCCAAGGATATTCATTAGTATCACAACCAAGAATTATCTATGCACTACAGGCCAAGCATATTCGTGTTTTCACCAATGGTCATGATCATACCAAATAATCCCTGGTGATAATCATACCAACAACTGTCCATCAATGCACTACGGGCCAATGAGAACTTTACCACATCATTTGTAACATTACGGGTCATGATTATACCGAATGATCCCTGATCATAATCATACCAATCAACAGTCCATTTATGCACTACGGGCCAAAGATGACTTTCATCACAATATAAGCATGAGGATGATGACAGTGATATAAGAATTCAATTAAGTGAGAGCAATGATAAATTTTAAAATTTTATAATTTAATTTATCCAGAATTCAATAGTGTCCAAATTGTCAACATGATACTGATTTGTGGAGTTAAATTCAAGAATAATATTGTATCAAAAATGATTTGGACAAAAAAGAAATTAATTTTTGTCATGAATAGTATCCTAGGTGAATAGTACCTCGTGAATAGTACTTCAGGAATAGTACTCTGTGAATAGTACTTTGTGAATAGTACCCATGAATAGTACTTTATGAATAGTATCCTGTGAATAGTACCGTATAAATGAATAGTACCCATGAATAGTACTCCAGCATGAAAAGCTTAAAATTTAACAAGAATATTCAGAAAAATATCCTTATGAAACAATAATAGATGAAGCGTAAATTTCAAGAATATTCTACTAATTTCACGGAGTATAGAAGTAATACTTTAACAAAATGAGGGTAGAATTAGGAATACGAAATGAAATAATATTACTTACATACTACAGAGTATGGAAGAAAATATTATTTCATACGAATACTTCAAAAAATATTCTTTACCTTAGAAGAAGACTGGATACTGGAATAGTTAAGTAGCAGAATACTTTTCTTCTTTCTCTCGATAGATTCTCTCTCTATAATTTCTCTTTTGAGTCTTAGTGAATTGATGAGAATGAAAGAAGAATGAGCTTCTATTTATAGGAAAACATAGTTTCGATAATTGCACGTTTAGGGGCTCAAATTATTACAGTATAGTACCATCATCTTTAACTCCATTTTTAATTTAGTCCTGCAAATATTATCAATCTTGCACCACCTCCCCTAATAGTACATGCATGTGAACCAATAGTTTCATCCATGTGAATCAACAATAATTTGCATATGAACCAATAGCAATTAATTGCTCATTTATCCAATTAATTGCTCGTTTGGTCAATTTAACATCCAGAAATCAATTATTATCAAAATAAATATTGATTTCCACTAACAGTAATAATCCCAAACACAATGAAAATATTTTTATCAACAATTTCATCTTTAATCAACACGAACTTATTTATCATTAATATTATAACTCGCAATATTTAACAACCAGTTCATTCCCAGGAAAGAGGGGGCTTTCCGATAAGGATTTCTCCCTATTGGCGCGTAATTAGGTGACCAAACTCCTTTCCTCGACAGAACTTTCTAGACATCATCAATAATGCAAATAAAAATATGAATAATTTTGTCATCTCAATTATTGATTTAATAATATAAAATATTATGCAGATGATACTATGACAATTAAATCAATAATATGAGAGATATTATGCAACAATTACTGTAGTAATAATTGAGTATAACTGATTGACTTCTCACGTAAGCATCAATAATCAAAGATATGCAACCACGCGTATTACTGTACTTTTACCACCGGGTATTTCAACAGTTTAACGGTAACACTTTCACCGTTATGTTTATAAAAAGATATTTCTGTTATTTTCTAACTACGACAATACTTCCATTGTGGGGTTCACCAATGATTGTGTCATCGTACGAATATTCCCCGTTAAACAAATATTCTCCGACCAATCGAATATTTTATAACAACTTGCTTACTTTGAAAAATTTATAAATATTACCCACAACTATAACATTATATCAAATCCACACCATAATATTCAAAAATATATTTCGAGAAAAATTATCTTTATTCATAAAAGTTGGGGTCTTACAATAACCCCTCACCTTACTCGGTTTCCCTCCCTTGAATTTTATTAATTTGACAATCAAATGTACAATTCAATTAAATTAAATTTATGTATAAATTTACAATGTTAAAATTTAACATTGGACCAACACTTCAGGATCCAGCCATACAAGGCTAAATAAAGCGTAAGATCTAGCAAAATTCATTCTATATCAAAAGGCATGCAACTTTTTCTGAATAATAAATGACAACTAGAACAAAGCCACCAACCATCACATAAATGTAAATTCTAGTATCGATTGTTAAAAGATTTGTGGTAGACTGTCAACGTGTGTGATTAATTTTGACGAGAACGTCAGAAATTTAAGTAAGAGAGTTTGTAATACCCCAGTCTTACATCAAAATATATAAAAAAAAATTGTCTAAGTTACTAACAATAGTCACTTCAGTCATGACCTTTTTGGTGAGACTGCGGTGGGCTAAGATGACCTAAGAATATACTATTGGGTTAATGATTGAAACATTGTTTGGATGAATTTAATTTGATTCGGACTTGAGGTTTGACCTTCGGACTCAAAATTTGATAATAGTACCTTTGGTCATTACCTTTTAGGTGAATTTATGGTGGACTAAGATGATCTAAGAAGATACTATTGAAGTACAAGTTTAAGACATTGTTTGAATGAAAATAATTTGATTTGAACTTGAGATTTGACCCGAATTATTTGACGCAACCAAACTAACATGATGGAAGAATTCGAACTGCAAAATGTATGCTCAAACCTCTCTTTTAGTGTACAACTAGATATAAACTCGCGCGTTGCGATGGGATTATTAATTTTGTTAATAATAAAATATTTATGCGTACAATTAATAAATTAAAATATAATAAGAAGATGGTAGATTATTGTGCGATGATCAAATTTTGGTAGCATATGTTACATAGAGTTGGGTAAAAGTTTTGTGCGCAAATACATATCCAAGTATAAAATTAATCTGATCACTAAACCCCAGGAAATTATATAACAGTTGTATGTGTGTGTGTTTGTATATATATATATATATATATATATATATATATATATATATATATATATATGATCGAGATCAAGAGCATTCTCCTTAAATAGCATTACGCCTTAAATAGTATTCTTTTATCAAAAGCAGCGTAGTTTTGGAGGGACAGCGGTGGCATTTTAATAAATACAATGCCACCGCCGTATTTACAAAAAATGCCACTGCGTGCACTCTCAAAACTACGTCGTTTTGATAAAAGAATGTTATTTAAGCGAATGCTATTTAAGGAGAATGCTCTTGATCTTACCGTATATATATATATATATATATATATATATATATATATATATATATTAATTTCTTGATAAAAATGTTTATAATGTAACCAATAGGGTTAAAAATGGGTACCTCTTTCATTCTAAAGTACTAACAAATATTTAGAAAGTGTAATACACAATGTTATCGAGCTGTTATATTGATATAATTGTTATTGCTATATTTGAAGTCTATTACACATTACACAAACCTCACCGAGCCTCAAATATCTGACACAGGTACTTGATGCATTTTAAAGAGTCCATGTCTCATATATATACGCTTACTTGCATCAGAATTCAAACATTCAAACGAAAGGTGTAAGACCCCGAATTTTATGAAATAAAAGTATTCAATTTTCTTATAATTACTATTCAGTAAATGGTTAAATTGATAAGAGTTTAAAGTTAAAGGTGATATATGTAAATATTTTAAATAAGCAAGTGGTTATAAAATACTCATTGTTGTCGGGGAATATTCGTTTGGTCGTGGAATATTCTTCCTATCGGGAAATATTCGTACGACGGCGCAGCCTTTTGTGGGCCCCATAACGGAAAACGATTGGATGAAGAAAACGACAAGTATGAGTTTTTATAAATAACAGCCGTAGTTATTCTCTCGTTAACAATTTGTTGGAATACTTTGGTTAAAAAACACGATGTCTGCGTTGTTGCACAAGATTATCCTGCGGTATTGCACCAATTATTGATTCTTACGTGAAGGCACTATTCAATAATTGTTACAATAATTACTTTATTCAATATTTTATTTTATTGATTCAATAATTGCTACGTTGATATTTTATATTACTTGTTGTTTCAATAATTGTCACTACACAAAGATTTTTTCCATTATCTGACAATAATTCATATTAACTAAATAATATTATTAGATAACATTATTGGCAATGTCTAGAAAGTTCTCATCTAAGGAGAGGTTTGGTCACCTAATTGCGCTACCAAGAAGAAAAATTTCTTATTGAAAGCCCCTCTTTCCTGAGAACTGCCTGGTTGTCATTATTGTGATTCTGTAATATTATTTGTGAATAATTAATTATTGATTTATATGATAAGAAAAATATTCATTTTATGTGAATATAGTTGGAGAAAATTTTTACTGTGATAATTGTTGAAAGTTGATATTTTATCTTAAATATATTATTATATTTCAATAATATAATAATGGTGATATTTTTACAATGAATGTGTGATATATGAATAAATGAAGAGGAAGAGTATTTTTGTTGCATTAAATGTTTAACACATATTTTGTGTGTTGTTGGACACAATTTTTGACTGAAATTTGATTATAGCCTGTAAAATCGTCCGTTTGTGGATTTCGGTCAATTTTTGTTTGGAATTTGGAAAAACTTTCTTCTGCAAAGTTGTAGAGAATTAAATTTCCTATAGAATGGACATAAGATTTGAATTTTTCTGATAAAGGGGCTATTTATTATGAATTATTGAAGTTCCGAAATAATTGATTTTTGAAGTTTTAAATATTTTTTTAAAAGAAAAACATGTTTGGTGTGTTTGTGAGACCCACTTGCATGTGTTTGTGGCTGAATTCAGATGGCAAGGTGTACGTAAGAAAATAATATAAATATATTAATATTTTATTAAATTTTCTGCTTTGGTCTTCTAAGCAATTTCCTATAAATAGGGTGATTAGGTTAGAATTGAAAATTACACCAGAAACTAATGTTTTCTCTCTATATATTATTGTGCATATTTTGTGAGTATTTTAGATATCTTGAGTGTTTCTATACGGTGCAAGTTCGTTCAACGTTATATCCGACATTCCAGTACTGCTCTTTTGAGGTAAGGGATAGTAAGGGATTTTAATGGTTATTATGTTTTTCAGTTTCGAATTTTTTGCGAACCTTCAAAAATTCTGGAAAAATTTAAAATAATAATTTGATGAGTTTTGTTGATTGTGTCCAAAAATGGTAATTTTTGGATATATATATTAAGAGTTATGGATTTTATGAGAACAGACTATTTTAAAAGTAAACTCTTATAACTCCTTGTAGTTAACTCCAAAATTAATGAAATTTTTATTGGGGGTACAGTTATATAACAGAAGTATACCGTGTAAATTTTAGAAGTTTTGGACAAAAGTACAATTTATGATAAATGTCTAAATATTCGGTAGTTTTGGCCATATAAAAAATAGTAAATGAATTTTAGAAATTCTGAGAAAAATATATGTTCAATATGGGACTATATTATGCTAAAGGACTATATTATGCTAAATCCCAGAAAAGAAATATTTTTGGAACTGATTTGGTATTTTTCATAAAAATGGTCTAGTTATGAGTAAATGAATTAAATATGTTATGTGAAGTAAGAAATTTGGAAAATAGGATTTTATGGCTTAAGAATCCTATATAAGGTATATGCAGATTTTTGATGAGAGTTTTGGTTATTGGTGATGAAATCTTATGAGTTTGGCATTTTAGAATGATTAAATGCATTAATTAGTAAAGTATAAACAATTAAAATAAATTGTTTATAAGTTTAAGAAATGATTAAGATATTGTGGTAATATTAATAATATTAGATTATGAGATTATTAAGTGATTTATAACATTTGGATTAAGGTGTTATGAAATCATTGATTTATGAATCTTATTCTTGAAATTAAATGCAGTTGTTGATCATATTGTTTTTATTATCATATATAACATTTTTATAATTTCTTGATGATATTTCTCTTTGACTTAAGTGTAAAGATGGATAGATTATTGGTATAATCGTGACTATGGGTTCTCTTTGGCGATGAAGAGTGCAAAGATGAATTGTTATTTGGTATGATCATGACCATTGGATTTATAAACGATTATCTTTAGCTTAAGTGCAAAGGTGAATTGATCAACATGGTTATAATTATTGTTTATATAAATTCTGAAATGATTATATATTTCTTTTAGATATGAATATCTTTGGCCCGTACTGCAAAGATGACTTGTTGAATATCTTTGGCCTGTAGTGCAAAGATGAATTATTGGTGAATATCTTTGGCCCGTAGCGCAAAGATGACCTGTTATTGAATATCTTTGGCCCGTAGTGCAAAGATGACATGTTAATGGATATCTTTGGTTCGTAGTGCAAAGATGAATTTATTAGTATGATTATGAACAAGAACTGTGATTTGGTATAACCATGATCTTTGATGTTTCAGGTAAAGACAGGTAATGAAAATTATCTTCGTCCTGGATGATAAGAGAAATTTAGAACCACAATTATGATTATGAGTTATTCATATGATTGTGGACCAGAACTGTTGATTGATGTTACAGGGATAAAACATTGTTGGTGGACTTTTAACATGGAGAAGATAATAGACTTTATGGTCTATTTGACTCTTCTAATGGATTACTCGTTCATTTAAGACTATGGTTGAAAAAATTTTATCATCTACCATATGTTCTAAATCTACGATTTATTTCTCGACGAAGGCTATTGATAATTTAATTATCTTTAGTTATGATATTCTTTATTGAAGCTAGTTGTGCTCACCCTTTTTGCTTCACAATTCCTTTCGTGTAATAAGAGTGTAAATTTGGGTCGAGAAAGGGGGTAACAGGAGAATAGAACCGTGGTCTCTAGTCATGGAGAGGTTCTCCTAAACAAAGATAAAAAAGTGTGTTGTATTCTATACATCATTTAATAGTTATATTTGGTGAATCAAATAGGGTGAGGCGAACCCAACGTTCATACAAGATGTCTAATGACATACAACCTCGTGTTATCATAAGACATAGTTGTGCACATCCACTTGCTGAGTATATCTACAAGCACTATCTATATGATCTTGGAGTTTGGTTGAAGTATAATTCTCAATTAGAGACGGTGGAGAAAATGATATGTCAAGAGAAGACTCACCATTGGAAAGAATATGATAGTAATATTCTCGGTTTTCTTTGAGGTTTATTGGGTCAACCAAGGATAATTCTGTGGGCATATGATATCTATTATAACCTAGACGCATCGCCTCCCATGTACGAAGGTTTCCTTGAGCACTTCCCAAAGATTTTAATTTCTAAAACAGTTATTGACTGTACCTTTATGTAAGGTATCACTGTGAGGTGCGGTCAACGGTTGGGACATGAGTCACAGTTGGTATATATTTGTATGAAAACTCACAACATATGTGTTGTTGTATTTTGCACGACAATTGTAGTAATAAAGTTGTAGTTATTTTTTGTACCATGTATTTTGACGACTCGGAATGGGTGTTGTATACCTATGTTGGGGGTGTTACAAAAGGGGAAACAGATGAAGAATGTCCCAGTTTTGGTCCTCAGACCTTAAGAGAAATTACATGTTACATGCAGAAACTTAAAAGCGGGATTTTTGGATGTCCTTTTCAGATTACTTGTTCTTTGGTGTTCTCATTTTTTTAGGTGAGATTTGTTTGAAAAAACAAGTGAAAAAGGTCAAACATGTATAATGTCGACGATGGATATTAAGAGTCACCAGTTGGTTTTTAAATGGTTGTACCAACACAATCGAGAAAAGGTTTGCACATTGACCCGATGATGTGACAACTTTGCTAAGCGAATCGGTGAAGCAAAGATTCATTAGGGTCAGGGGACTTGGTTATGCGGGGGAAGGTGTTAGGCACCCCAGAGCATCCATCATTTACCACGGTGACCGCCTCTTTTCAAGAAACTATTATCTGAATGTGTGTGTGTGTGGGTCATGTGTCTTTGTTATTTGGAAGTAGTCACGAGGCCTCGTTCGAACCTATATACAGGGTTTTGAATTTATGTAAAAATTCAGTTTTAGCAAGATATAGCAATGATGTTTTATAAAAAAGTTTTTTTCAACCACGATGCTCAATAGTAATTGAGACCTTTTACACTCCCATTTTATTAAGTGTTAGAAGCTTGATTGATTTTATTTGACGAATGCGAGGCATCCGTATGAAAATAATATACAAAATAATGTTGACTTCCTCGTGGGTATGGAAACCATCGAGGAAATTGAGACACCATGAAATAATTTACAAAGTACGCTTCACAATTTGAAAATGTCCATCACGAGGCACGAATCTAGATTCAATGGGATGAATCTGTGATCACATGATTCTATCTAAATAATGAATCTACACAATTTTATATAAAAGCGATAAGCGGTATATATATAAAAGGCGTAAATATATATATATATATATATATACATGATCACCAACCACCACGAAGCACCTCCATGGGGATCGAAAAAGTAAATAAAAGCTATAAAAAGCTATCAACATACGGAGGAAACTCCAGGCGGGACAAAAGCGTAAATAAAGGCATGTAAATATATCAACCGCCACGAAGAAACTCGGTAAAGGGACAAAATGTAAATAAAAGTTGTACAAAAGCGATCAAGCGCCACGAAGTAAACTCTCGGGCGGGACGAAGCGTAAAGAAAGGCATAAAAGCGATCAACCACCATGAAGTAAACTCGGTGGGAGTGGGATATATATATATATATATATATATATATATATATATATATATATATATATATATATATATGTAAAATCCGGGCTCATCGAATAACTCGAGCGAGTTCGATACAGATCATATATATATATATATATATATATATATATATATATAATATATATATATATATATATATATATATATATAGGCTCATCGATATATATATTATATATATATATATATATATATATATATATATATATATATATATATATATAAGCAATAGCATACCTTAGGCTAGTAAAATCTAGGCTCATCGAACAAAGTTAACGACACATATATATATATATATATATATATATATATATATATATATATATATATATATATCATATATATATATATATATATATATATATATATATATATATATATATATATATATATATATATTAAAAGCAATAAATCCAGGGCAAAAAGTCTAGGCTCATCGAACAAAATATATATATATATATATATATATATATATATATATATATATATATATATATATATAAAGCAAATAAACGCTCGGGCCAAAAGTCTAGGCTCAATCGAGGCATAACTTCGATAATGTTAGTCAATATATATATATATATATATATATATATATATATATATATATATATATATATATATATAATATATATATATGAAAATGAAACCACGGATAGAAATGTCAGGCAAAAGCAAGCAACACACGACTCTCAGCGTGTAGAAGGGTGTGTGCAAAGATGAAGAAAAAGACTCTAAAGTGTGTGAGAAGGCTTACGGTGATTGCTAAAGAAGACTTCTATATCTTTAGAGTGGGTAAACTCTTGACTTTTGTAGGTACAAAGGGCTATATATGAGCTCACAGTGTTTAAAGGGAAAGTACCTTTGCATGGGGTGAGTCTGCGAGCAAATTGGGCGAGGGCTTCCTCGCCTTTTTCTCTTGCAAAATGGGCATTAAAGCCCTCTATTTATAGGCATTTTAGCCATGGGTGTACTGCTGTGGCTGAGCCATGAGTGTGGGAGGCAACTTGGGTGGGCCGGTTTTTTGGTCGGTCGTCTCGAAATCGTGCACTTTCGAACCTTTGTAATGTCCACTCGAACTTTTAAAAGTGCAATCAAGGGCATCCGTTTGAGGTATCTGAGGACCTATTTTGGACCGCCAGTTGTCGAGAGTTGTGCGATGGCATGGGATTAGAGTTTGTCTGAAGTCATTGAAGATGGGGCGATGCCCTCCGGTCTTGAAGCTTCAACTTTCATCCGTTACCCGCACAATAGTCACTTTCGGGATTGGTTTAGTCTTGTGGGACATTTTTGCGTAGAGAGATGTTAAGGCGGCGTGGCATGGCATCGTGTTGGCGAGATGACGATGTTGCCCCTCACCGGTGTTATCGCCGGATTGGGCGATAAAGCGAGCGTTGCTCGAGACTTATTTGAGATTGGAATTTCTTGCTGCATTTGTTGAAGGTCCTCATTGTCACCTTTGAGGTGTGCTGTCTTCCGATGTTTATTGTTGGGTTGGTGCGGTGTATCTCGTTGTGGCCTTAGAGATTGAAGTTGGTCGCATTTGAAACAAGCATTTAAGGGTTATCGTGAAAAGCGCATTCCTTGGGGTTATCACCAAGGTTGGTGGCTATTCCATGGTTGGGGCCGAGGCTGGATACCTCGGGGTTATCTCAAAGATTAATCGGTCTTCTCGGTGTGTGTTCGGTATTGGATCTGCATGCCTCGGGGTTACATCAGAGGTTGGAATTATTACTCCCGAGTGTGATCTGGGGTTGATCTTGAACTTAGGTAGTATCCGGTATGGATTTGGATTGTCTTTTCGGGGTTCCCTCTTAAAAAGCGAATCATCCTCCTGCAATGTTAGTGATGATGAGTACAGAAAAAATTTTGAGTGTCTCTGGATGCCCTCTTTATCATACTCATGCATGGCGATGCATGGGTAGGATAAAGAATCCTAGACATGAAATGCAACAAGATAAACGTGGTACTATGGGTAGCAAAATGATGCAAATGTATGATGCATGTGTATGCGGGGTTGTAGCCCAACATGTCTTTGGGGATGATTCTTGGATCCTGTTGCTTCAATTTGAGGGATTGGCAATCTTGACCAAATTTGATGTGTAATCCGAATCTGTTAGGATGTTGATGTTGGAGTTATCACCAAATTCACATGTTCTTGATAACGACTTGATCCACGAAGAGGTACCTCTTATGTGTAAGAGATCGTGGGGATAAAGCTTGATCTGTTTGAGGATGTGTATAACATATTCCATCATCTATCCTCTTTGATAACATTGACCTTTCTCTGTTGGTATCGCCGGGACATGTCAAGATTACATTGGATTCTTGCCAACAACAAATGTTGTCGAGGATGCACGACCTTCGTTGGCGTGTACTTCACCGACATGTGAATCAGCGGTTGAAAAATCTGTGGGGGATATCTTTGTCGAGGCTTGACTTGACCTTGTTGACGTGTGAATCAACGGTGAGACTCTATGAGTAGATTATCAAGGTTGCTTGACCTTCGTTGTCGTGTGAATCAATGGAACATTGCGTTGTGACCCCATCGGGGATCCATTTGGGGAATATGACGATTCGGCATGAAATCCTCGAATAGCTCTAGAGCTCTACGATAGGTTTAATCGCTATCGGTTGAAATAACGTCAAGGTTGCTTGACCTTCGTTGATATGTGTGTCGGCGGCTTGATGTGCATTGTTATCCCTCCATGCGGAGATATACGTTGTAACCCCGTCGAGATCTATTGGGGACTCATGAATACGTGCGCAATTATCGAGCGACTCTCAATGCTTGATGGGTTTTACTTGCCATCGGTTGAAATAACGTCGAAAGTACGCTTGACCTTCGTTGATAGGCGTGTCAGCGGATGAGCGTGTGTTGTAACCCCCACCGGGGATCTACGTTATAACCCCGTCGGGGACTCCGTTCGTTATTAACCCGTCGAGAACTCATTTAGGTAACGACGACCGAGTTGGCGGCATCGGACTGTATAAGGTATTGCCGGATGTGATTTGTGACAAATGAGATCATCGGCGGGGTATACCTTGTGTTGGGTGACTACCAATGAGTGATGTATGATTCAAAGTCTCATCTGAGAAGACCCGAGTTGTATGCTGTTTTTGCTCAATCGCGTGGCATTTTATTCTCGATTTGACCTTTCTAGTCCATAAGAACTCCTTTGCAACTCAAATTGGGCCAAGAAATGGAGGAGGTGGGACCCACATAGGGGTGTCGCGGTGCACTTTCTTTGCGGCCATGAGTGAGCTGCTGACGATCGTGGATCATAAATCCTGCGAGTTGGTCTTCACAAGTCATTTTCAACTTGCTTCAGCGAGAGAAAATCCATGAGCCATCTTGAGATCTGCGAGTTGGGGGTTGCTTTTTGCAAATTCTATCACTTGCGTACAAGTGTTCTACACTATCACAGTAGCGATATGCATGTATTTTTTCGATTTTATCCAGTTGGATTGTGAGTTATCGCATGAAATGCATCTAAACACATAGTAGTGATTATGTATGCACAAATGACTTGATAAAAATATTCAACATAGTAAATGTTAGTATTAAACCATCTTGAACATAATGATGTGAAAAAAATTTGACTTTTGAGACGATCAAATTGGCACCTTTTTCTGCTATTTTTGTCTATTTGAGGTCCAATGAGCAAAAGGTAGAAAGGCAAAAAGTACTCCTAGTATTGAGGTTGACCTTATGCATGATGATTTTGATTTTTAATGCATATATTATGTATATGACTTTGGGGCGGTGTCTTCTTGAATGGCCACCTAGACATGCCTATGTGCATGTGGATAGTCCTATTTTCAAAGGGACTATGGCAAAAAAATTTTCAAATGTAGGCATTGGGTAGTCATGCATTTTAACTCTATTATATGTTAAAGTAAATGCATGCATGCATATAGTCATAAATGCATTTTAAAAAGCTCGGTGAAAATACCACACCCTTTACGAGGTGATTTGGAGACTTGTTGTCCGGATATTATGGATCCGGATCAGTAGAAGCGGTTCTATAGGACCACTTACGGCGTCTGGCGGAGGGCTTTGAAGTGCCTCGTCCCGATTACATCGAACGGCCTCCTCGTCGGTTGGTGGAGGTCGTGATTAAATCTGTCCGGGTAGATGTGCGGACGTTGAGGGCGAGGGCGGATATTTCGATTGAGGATCCGCTCTGCTTTGCACATGTCCCTCGTAGGGAGCTCCCAAGCATTCGGTGGCAAACCCGAGTTGTTTGGGTGATTTGAGCGGAACATCCATCGATGTACTTGCATGCTAACGAGGTATGGCGTTAGACTTTGATCTTCCTTCTTTCCTATTGATGAGGATTAAAGGGTTTTGATGTTGATCTGCATTTCATGCGGGTTCACGGTTTACCACGACCTCGAGGCGGTTTAGCATTCACTCCATGTACCGGTAACTTCATCCACGACTATAGGCGGTAGTGCATGAGTGGGGATTTGGGGCATTCTTCTCCATCCTTCCCGTCGTTGTCCACAGGGTTACCTCGGGGCATTGTCTGCGCGATGGTTTCATCGGACTCGATCCTCCATCTGCTTTGGATTGCGGTGATGATGATGGCCTATGGATTGGCGATTTATCACGGTATGGAGTTTGGAGGGGAGCGATGCCTTGCATGGCGAATATTACCCCTACTTTAGTCCGATCCTTATTAGGAGTTCGTGGGAGGCGCTCAAAAGCGGGGCTATCCGTTCGGGTCCTTTGGCGTAGATGCTATAGTGGGCTTTTGGTGAGCCCATGCACGATGATGTCGAGGATCGGGGATCGCGTTACTGCGGCGATTGTTCACGATGATCATTGAGGTACTTCATGGCGAGATAACTCTTCTCACGGTATCCTTTGCTTTGATCGGCGCCACATGTGATGTGGGCCGTATTGGAGAGTATGATTGGGGCTCTTACACCTTTGCCTATTTCCTCCGGGGCATGCGTGTCGCGCTCACGAGGGTTTGATTGAGGCTTGGCTAGGATTTTACCCATTTACTGTTTGGTGAGTATTTCTCTTGTCTTTTCCCATTCATAGGTTAAGAGTGTTTCTTGATAGCGGATGTTTTGCCATTGTGTTGGCGATTTTGGGCCTATGAGAGGCTCCCATGTTTGCGTCATGTGTGAGTGTGTTAGGTTTAGATACCTATCCACGAGGGCGACGATGGCACCATTCTATTTTACTTGGAGGTCCCACATGGTGAGAGGATTCACTCACTTTGCCGTGTCTGGTGGAGTTCTTGACGGTGGTACCATTACATGGATTCCCTATTGAGGGAACATTTGACCATCGGCTTTGAGGATGGACACCCATTTGAGTCGAGTATTTGATTTCCACCGGAGAGTTCCTCTCTTCTTCACGGATGGAGGTTGGGGAGCTCTATTTAGGAGGCGTGCTATTAGGAGCACCACAGGGGAGATCCGTATCTGATCTTGCCTCTGCCGAGCGTCGTTGGCCCGTATCCACGATCACCCCATCAACGATATCCCATTGTTGGGGGTTGACGGTTTTGCATTATCGGAGGGTCCATGTACTCGGGAGCGTTCGGTGGTGGTGGTCCCCTCGCTATTGGAGCCCGATCCGCGCCACCACGGTTTATGGGGATATGGTTCCGGGATCCTTGATGATGATGGATTGGGTAGCTTGTGTCCAGAACTCAAACTCATATGACCCAGATTGATAGTTTGACCCGGCGGTTGGATCGAGCACATATATTTATCCGGCATTTGGGCGAGATCCCGGTGATGCGAGTCATTTGTTCCTTCCGGCTCGGTATTTGGCCCTCGAGATGACCCATTCGGTTTTTTTGGTGCGAGATCCTCCTCTTTATAGGCTGACATCCTGTTGATAGAGATCCGGTGACTCGGGAGGAGTTACATCAGGTGGAGCGAGGATTGAGGATGTGAACATCGAGACCTGGTTTTCTTCGATGTATATTCTCGTTATATCTTTTGATAGGCCTCTGTTAGATATTGGGTGGTTTGTTCCCCATTCTCGCTATATCTTTTGATAGGCCTCTGTTAGTAGTAGTAGGGGTTTGTGCCCCATTTCCACTGTGTTTATAGTTTGTCTGGTGATGTATTAGATGATGATATACTTAGGAATGTATGCACCATTTTTTCATTCCTATATCATATTGCCATCCATTATTATCATTATGCATGTATCATATTATGCATATGTATGTATGTCGAGAGATATTGACATTGACCCTGGATGGTCTTATGACCGCGGCCCCATCTGAGATGTCTTCTTGACGATTAGCCGTATAGATCATACCCCACCGTCGGTGGTGGTATTGGGTATCTGATCGTGGTATGATAGCATGTCACCACCGAGACGGGGGTGGTGTAGATCGATTCTTTGCGACATACCATGACTTTATTGATGTTTCGAGGTTCCGCGAGGTTTGTAGGCGGGATGCTTTAGAGCATTGGCTACTACCGGATAGCGCGGTATTAGATTTGGCACCCATGAGTTGACTCTACTTTGGAGGAGTATATGCGTTTGACGATCTTGCCTTTAGACCGGACCTTGCGTGCATCGGCTTTGGGAGACATGAGTAGAGCGATTCATGACTCTCACGAGGATTGCGGTAGCTTGTAGTGCGAGACGGTGACATCTAGCCATGTGATATCCCAGCATTTTCTGTATGACAGATTTGGCTCAGAGGATAGCTATTCACGACATTCCGGGGATTTCACCACACTGGAGGACCATTGGCGTTTGGCTAGGGTTGATGTCTTGATTCTTTGTCGCGTCTTGTCGTATGTCTATATGCCACGATATATGGATGAGATAGACATTGGTGTCATCATGGCGTGAGAGCTCTTAGAGAGGTCGCACCATTGTACCTATGATTATGTAGAGACCTGCGGTTGACATCCTATTGTTGCACGTATCCTACAGGAGTGTTCACTGGGAGTTCGGTCATGTTGTATGTGTGGTTTATGTCACACTTGAGACCGGTTGGTACCCTTAGACGGCATGGGTATTGGTTCACCCATGATGTAGCCATGTCATACTCCTTTCAACCGTCGGAGTGTATAGATGCTCTGTCTTGGTTCACATTTTTGGCAGATATCAGAGATCCATTCAGCATATTGTCGTGCTCGGGGCTTTGCTCACCATACAGCTTCATTACTCACGCTCCGGGCATGGACTTCCTCCCTCTGGCTGGTTTGAGGGGCGTGACTACTTATCACCCACTGGCCGTGATGTCGCAGTTCGACCAGTTCCAGGATTTTCATCCTTTTGATGGGGCGATAGGTCAGCGTTGACTTCTCGATATCTCGGCGAGGAGGACCGATCCGTGTGTATGCTTGTTGGGATCGGCGTGAGATAGCTTCTTTTTTACATCGATCATCCGGTTGTTACTGCGAGTATTCCGCATGGATGGAGACAGAGATTTTATCGGTTGCGGCGATGTCTGCGATCTGGGATAGCGAGAGTCGAGATGATGTAGAGCCCATGGAGGACATCGATACCTACATCGAGGAGGAGCCCATTCTTTGGGTTGCCCAACATTTCTTCCGGATTCTCCTAGTACCGATCTTGTTGTGATTGACACTTTCGGCCACGATGCCTTAGAAGCGAGTCTTCATCGATGACCTTTGAGAGAGATCGGGCTCGATCTATGATGTTGGCGCCCTTGATGGGAGGGCCTTGACTCTATTAGAGAGAGACGAGGCATTAGCTCGCGAGAGATGCCACTGTTGTTGTTGAGCGGGATGAGGCTAGATCGACCCGAGAGATGCGATGATAGTTGAGCGGGATAGTGCTATATCTTGCGGGATGTAGCCATCACAGATAATCTTGCGGTGAGGTCCACCTACCACTTGGCATGATCGCGAGATGAGCGCATATATTGATGATCATATGGTCACCATGCGGATGGGCTGCGGATCTGTTGGGTCGTGTGGATATTCTCGTCTGAGAGACCGCGACTTCGCCTCCTTCTTACGAGAGGGATGCCATGTTGGGCTTGTTAGCTCGCATATACCTGACTTGTAGATGAGCTTGTATTTACACTGCTGAGACTAAACTTAGCCATTTTGTCATGTCTGATTTACATTGTATATATATCAAACAACATTATATATATGACGGGAAATATATTTTGGATCACTTCCCTTTTAGATATGCCTTGCTATTTGCTTGATATTTTTCTGCTTGCTTGAGGGCTTGTGGTCTTGATGTATTACGAATTCCTCTGGGTGGATGGACATTGAGTTGTCTCTGGATAGTTCGAGAATGGATCATCGATCTATGTATCCTACCATCTTTGGTGTCTTGGGAATTTGTTTTACGGATGGAAATGTGGAGGAGGTGTGGCTTTCCTCTCGAGATTGACCGCTTTTTTCCACAGGATGGTGCATGATTACTTCTATTTAGGAGAAGCCTAGTTAATTCCACCTCTTATGGATTGGTGTTGCTCTTCAAGGTATGACCAGACTTAGATGGTCGTTGAATCTCCTATTTGGGAGGAGTTAGGGTAATTCCATCCCTTTGATGCGAAGCCAATGAAATGTAGTGGATTGAAGGATGATCCTAGTACCAATTTGACAATGGTTTGTGTTTTGGTAGGGGTGAGACCGCACCATGAATGGTACTACGTACTCTATTGAAGAGGAGATCGGTCTGCGTGGTTCGAACACAGTGTAAGAGGTTCAACGTTGTATATAGCGAAATGGTGTAGGAATGTTTTTGGTTGTTTTTTTTTTTTGAAGGTAGAAATGTTTTTTTGTTGTTTTTTGTTTTATTGCGATGCGGCCAAGGGCCATATGAAATGGTTGCCTACGTACTCCTATTGAAGAGGAGATCGGTCGGCGTGTTAGCCCCTCGGTGCGAGAAGAAAAGCGTAATCCCATGTGCGGTCGAGTGCGGGGAGGAAAAGTTTAATCCTAGGTTGAGGATAAAGCTGCGGTATGAAAAGTTTGATCCCATATATGGGTAGCCAAGCTATAAAGCAAGAGGTTCAATCCATGGTGGGATGACCTAAGTTGTAGGAATGAAGGAGAAAAGCCAGTGGCGGGCTTGAAAAGTATGTTTCCACGAGGGGCAAAGTGTAGGAAAGTTGTAGGTGGTAAAGGGTTAAAGAACGGAATGGTGGTGATCGATGGTCCGACACACGGGGTGTTTATGATTACTTGAGACATAATCTTGTTTCACGGCGTCAGAGTTGATGAGTTGTGGAAATTCATCGTCCGTCCATTTCTTGCAATCTGAGCCGCCTCATGTCAATACTTCCTTGACAATAAGCGGGCCTTCCAGTTAGGAGCGAATTTTCCTTTAGCTTTGATCTTGGTTGTCAAAATTTTCTTCAAAACCAAGTCATGTTGTTTAAAGCTATAGTGGCGGGACTTTTTTGTTGTAGGATCTGGCGATCCTTTGTTGATATAATGACCATGGAAGATAGCGCGGTTCTGCCTTTCATCTATTAGAGCAAATTGGTGATACATCTTGTACCCATTGGTCTTCATCCATTGGCGTCTATCAACACTCTGAGGATTCCATTTCAACTTCTATGGAAACTTTGCTTCCATCCCATAGGTTAAAGCGTGAGGGGTTGCCCGATGGAAGTGCGCATTGAGGTTACGTAGGCTAACAGAGTCGAGAGGCAATAGGTCGAGGCCAATCTTTGTGGTTGGCGGACATCTTTTGCATAATCTTCTTGATGTTTTTTGTTAGCCGCTTCAATACCACCGTTCATCTTGGACGATAGATGCGAGTTAAGATGTTTGATGTGGAATTTACTGCATAATTCCTCCATCATTTTGTTGTTGAGGTTCTTGGCATTGTCTGACACAATCACCTCTGGTTGTCCATATCGACAAACGACATTGTTTCTGATGAAAGCAATGATGACTTCTTTAGTAACCCTGGGGAAGGAGTCTGCTTCTACCCACTTGGTGAAGTAGTCGATCATGGTGAAGATAAATCGATGACCATTACTGGCTTTAGGCTCAATGGGCCCGATAACGTCCATTCCCCACATTGAGAAGGGCCAAGGTGAACTCATATTGTGGAGTTCCGTGGAGGGCGTGTATAGCATTCCCATGAATCGCTTGCGATAGCATCTCTCTGGCGTGGTCATTGCAATCGACTTTGAGATAGCCAGCCAATAATGTCACATCCTGAGGACTTTCTTGACAAGGAGGGGCCACTCATGTGGGGGCCACAGACTCCACCATGGATTTCATCCATAAGCCTTTGGGCTTGATCTTTGTCTAAACATCTGAGGAGACCTAGTCCTGCATCTCTTTTGTAGAGCGCATCTCCACTCAGGTAGAATTTCATAGCAAGTCGATGGATCCGCCTTTTCTCAGTCGGGCTCGCCTCAGCGGGTGTAGATCCATCTCGTAGATATTCCTTGATATGTTGATACCAAGGATGTTGGATGGGAGGTAGCTCATCCGATACTTCTCCAACGTAATTCCCATAGGCTGGGGCCTTGTGCAGGGAAATTGTGATGCTTCGGCAAGTGTTCCTTATCGATATCTGCGAATCAAGGAGGCCAAAGTTGCTAATGCGTCCATAAAAGTCATTCCTATTACGAGGAATGTGTAGAAAGGAGATTTCTTGAACTCCAAAGCCATCTTCAAAACACATTGAGATGGTAAGGCGGAAATGTAGTTCCTTGGTTTGATAGATTAGGTGGATTGTCGATTACCAACTCACGAATCTCCAAAGGCGATTAACGTTGATGCCCATTGAGCGGGCAAGTTTTAGCCCATGAGGCGACCTTCATACTCGGTAGTATTATTGGTGTTTGACAAACTATAATTTGGCGGCAATGGGATCTTTGCTCCCCGTGCGAGATACTAGAAGCTGCTCCGGCTCGAGAACCTTCCATATTAACGGCTCCATCAAAATACATCTTCCATGATTGGTAGCGTATCGTCTTGATGGTGTTGTTGTCTTGTCATTACTCCTTCATCGAGGAAAATATGTTTCCAAGGGTTTGAAATCCCCGAAGGTGCGGCGGCGATTGATCCATGATTCCTTGACCTTTGATGGACTTTTGAGTCACATATCGATGTCAAATTGTTGTAGGATCAAGCGCCATCACGAGACGACCGGCAATTTAACATAGGTTTGTTGAACACGTGCTTGAGAGGATCCACGGGGATATGAGATGGGTTGTGTGACCATGGAGGTAATGTTGTAACCTCATGGAAGCCCATGCTAAAACACAACCGTCTTTTCGATCAGTGTGTACTTGTGTTCACTTCTTCTTGAACCTTTTCTTGAGGTAATAGATAGCTCGTTCTTGGCCTCTATCGTCCTTACATCCCGACATGCGACCCATGGCATTGTCACTTATGGGCGGTACATAAGCAGGGGAACATCATCCACAGGTGGTACCAAGGCAGGGAGCTTTGACTAGTTGTTTCTTGATTGTGAGGAAGGCATTTTGACACTCATCATTCCATTTCATGGAGGAGTTCTTCCTTAATAACTTGAAGATTGGCTCACGGGTTCTTTGTGAGTTGAGAGATAAACCTACTAATGAAGTTGATTCTTCCCAAAAATCCCGTATTTCCTTCTACTGCATAGAGGAATGGGCATTTCTACGTGATGATGCTTGGATTTTGGCGGGATCCATTTCAATCCCTTTGTGGTGACTAGAAATCCTAGCAACTTGCACGATTTAACGCCAAAGCGCGCATTTAGTTGGATTCAACTTCAAGTTGTACTTACATGACTTTGTTGAATAACTTTTGAGATGGTCTATATGGTCATCCTCCTTTCCGGGACTTGACAATGATGTCATCCACGTAGATCTCGATCTCTTTATGCATTAAGTCGTGGAAAAGAGCCATCATAGCTTCGTTGATAGGTGGCTCACGGCATTGATGAGGCGAATGACAACCGTCTATAGCAAAAAAGTTCCCCAAGGCGTGATGAAAGCGGTTTTCTCACGATCTTCCTCGGCAACCATGATCGATGATACCCCATAAAGCAATCGACAAAGGAGTACATGTGTATTATTGCAGGTATTATCAATGAGAATGTGGATAAATGGCACGGGAAAGCTATCTTTTAAGCAAGCTTTGTTCAAGTCCGATAAATCCACAAAAACTCGCACCTTCCCTCGAGGTTTTAAATGCGGGCACAATGTTGGATATCCACTCGGGATATGTAGACACCATTATGATGCCGACTTGAAATTGTTTCACAATTTCTTCTTTCACCTTTAAACTCCATTCGGGTTTCAATCGCTTTGAGCTTTTGCTTGGTAGCTTAAATCCCTCTTTAATGGGAAGGCGATGAAGGACAATGTCGATGGACAAACCCACCATGTCTTCATGAGACCATGCAAACACATCCTGGAATTGGGTTAATAAGCGTAACCATGTCATTCCGTTGGTTTGGGGTAAGAGTCACGAACCAATCTGGATTAACTTAGGGCTTTCTAAGGTTAGAGATTGAAAGAAGTGGTTTGATCAAGTTGGGTTTGGGTTTGTCTTTGACCCATTCTTGAATTTACTGAGGCACCTCAATGTCATCCTGTATATCCATCAAATTTGAATTCATCTCTACATCAAAGGTACAATCCTTGTGGAGAAGAGGCATTGTGTCGGCAAATACAGCACATCTAAATTGAGTCACTGAAACAAAATATGCTTTCACTTAGTATATATGAAATGTGTTGATCATACAGGTGTTAGCATATCTTGGCAAAATAAACTACTAATCTTGTATGAAAAAAGTAGCGGTTATTATATCTACAGAGAGCGAAAAGAGTTTACGCCCGCTTTTACCCTGACGACCAATGCAAGGAATGTTGTTCCAATTGGCAAGAGCAAAGTCAGGTGGACCGCGATGATGGAGGGATTGTCATCATCCTCCCTATCCCGAATGATGGCCATTACATCTGGGCAATCATCGTCTGGGGTGTATCTGTTGGTATGTTCATCGTGAACGATGATGCGTATACCGAACATCATCCATATAACGTCTTGCTTGATCCTTCGTTCCTCTTCTTCCACTGCGGGATTTGGAACAAAGACTTCTTTCTCCTTCTTAGATGCGAAGCTTGGGACATAACATAGCCATTACATTGGTGGCACCTTCTGAGGAGGTTGTGCGGACTCGAGTTTGAAGGCGAAGATAAGCGCCACATGGTTGAAAATTTGAAGGAATCTGCGATGTTTATGAGGATTCTGTGACTAGAACTGGCGAATAGCCTAGCCAATTTGTTCCGATTTGCACAGTTAAGCGAATTGGGTACTTGATACCACAGCAATCTTTACCCAACCCTTGTCGACTTTATGACCCAACAACATCATTTCTTGAGTAGCCAGACATTACCTCGGCGAAATCTTGGGTTCGAGAGCAATGGTGCTCCAATAGCATGGTATTGGGTATTGCTTATTTCAAAGCATGAAAATTGATGGGTTCTACATCTGCATTGGCATTGATGAATGGCATGTCCCCATGTTGAGAGAATCTCCGGTTCGGCGTTGGCCGTGACCGAGCTATTGTTGATAATGTATTTCAATTGTTGGTGAAGAGTGGAGGGGCCCTTGACCATATGAATCCATGGTTGTCCCAAAAAGCGGGTTGTATCCGAATCTATCTTGAGCACATGGAAAGATCTGCGAGAATGTGAGGACCAATTTCGATTGGCGGCTCAATTACTCAAATATCAAATTTCTGTGGGCTCCATCAAAAGCTTTGATGATAGTATGGCTACTCAAATTCGGTTGAGATTGATATTCATCTTCACCAAGGTAGCGTATGGGCGGATATTGAGAGAGGAACCTCCATCTATTAAGACTCCTACTACCATATATCCAGGAGGACAAGACCATGATATGCAGCGGCTTGCAATGGCCGGTCCCTTGGTGGTATGTCATCATCAGTGAAGGATATCACATTGTTGTTGAAAATGTGATCAACCAGATGTTGAAACTTTTCCGTATCCACTGATGTCGGGAGATAGGCTTCTTCTAAAACCTTTAACAAGACCTTCCGGTGATTCTCGGAGGTTAGGACCAAGTCCAAAATTGATATTTGTTGTGGAGCTTCTTTCAAGCTTAAAACCACCGTAGCTTCATTATGACCCATAGTGCGGAGGAATTTTTCAATCTTCTCCATGGGTATTTTCCCCTTTGATTTGATGGTAGGCTTCATCACCCGTTGGGGAAGATCTGATGGATTTTCCTTCGACCTTTATGTAGCGATTGTATGTGAGGTGGATCCTTCACCTTCTCCATAATTCCACGAAACTGTGTGTAAGCTAACAATAGGATATTATGCTCTGCACGGCAAGTTGATTGGCTCGGGAGTAGCCACTTTCAAAGGATTGTTGCCTCCCTTGAGTTGAATTGTTGGCATTGTGAGTAATGTATTAATCCCATCATTTTTAGTAGATATGACTGCTATCACACTCTTCCACTTAGTAGGACCTGCATTCTCACTTGCGTAACACGTACATAGTATAAATCGTCTACTGTAAGCGCGAGGACACCACTGTCGATTAGATTTTGAATAAGGTGGCGGAGTGCCCAGCATTCTTCTGTGCTGTGACCACGAGACTGGGAATGATATTGACACACTCCATCAGAGTTATATCTCCCTGAACGGGGGTTGATTGGAGGTAGAAGGGAACTTATCCTTCCTTCATTGATTAACATATGAAGGATTTCCTCCATAAGTTGGCCCAGATAGGTGAATTCCCTTTTGTTGGCGAAAGCTCGACGGGCTTTGGCATTTGCTCTCTTTATCACTTTGTCTTCCAGCATTTCATTTTCTGAAAGTGACGAGGGAATATTCATGACAATAGGTAGGAGACTAGCATGCTCTGGTGATTAATGACGAGTCACTTGATCTTTGATAAGTCACCGATTCATGATTATTCAATTTGCTTGCGAGAGCTTTCATCTTTCGTTCCATTGTGAACTGGAACTTGGCATAATCCATCTGTCATCACCGTCTTTGAGGGTGCAGGAAGATTCACAATGAAATTGGAACTCATCCATTGCTCCAATTAATCATGTTGACCTCTTCTTCTTTGTGTTGAGGAAGAGGGTTATCTTGTACATGTGAGGTGATCTGGTTTGGTGACCACGATCTCTCCGTTGTCTATCGAGGTCCTGGATCTTGTGTTTCAAGGCCCAACAATCCACGAGTATCATGTCCGGTGCCCCGACATGATAAGCACATTTTCTAGCGACATTGAAACCCGTCCATTAGAAATTTGGTGGTGGAAGAAGATGTAATTTTCTTACGTGTTGTCGGAAGATTTAAGATGTTCTCGAGGGTATCCCCTAAGGGTGTAAACACTTTCGAGGCGTTTGACTTCTCCACCTTTTGGTATTGGAGGGTTTGTAGATTGTGCTGGAAAGGGAGTGTAGTTTCTCCTTTGAATAGGCATGTTTTGATTGCCTTTTTTCCCCTGTAGTATTAGGGAAACATCTTCCTCTTTCTTTTTATGGACCCTCCAAGGGTTGTTCCCATAATTTCTAGATTGGATGTGATCCGCAACAGCTTTGAGTGCAACTAGGTCTTGAATCTTTCCGGACTTCAATCCCATCTCAGCCATCTCCCCATGTTTGACCATTTCAGAAAATGGTTTGCCGATCAGCTAAAACTCTCTCATAGAAGGGAGCTTCTTGTATGTACATGAAAGTCATGACCATTTACGATTACATCATGGAAGGACTAACTTGGGCGCGAGGCGTCTCCACCTCTTAGCATACTCTCTGAAAGACTCGTTAGGCATTTCTTGATCTTGGTAATTTGATACTGGATCGAGAGCCATCTGAGAGTTGAAAAGTCATATTGAGTGAGGAAAGCATGTGCTAACTCTTCCCAGCTATGGATTTTGGAGTTGTCTAATCTTGTGTACCACGAACAGGCTTCTCCAGTTAGACTTTTTTGGAACAATTGCATTCTAAGCTTTTCTTCCTCTGCATAAGATCCAAGTTCTCCAATAAATACCTTTAGATGTGTGTAAGGATCTCCTAACCCGTCATATTTTTTAAAGTTAGGAGTTTTAAATTTTTTGGATAATGAACCCGGGAAAAAATACATAGATCGACATATGAAACACTCCGTGTGTTCCAATTCCTTTGATAGCAGCGAAGGGTCTCTTCCATTTGGAGGACTTTTTTTTGATGTCACCGATTATGCGGATCTCGAGTGGGATGGGCGACATCATGAGTTTTGTTGGTTGTATCCAAGCGTGGTTCGAGTATGGTAATGACCAGGGATTCCTCCTTGTGTGGAGGATTCGACATGTCTGGTATTTTCGACCACATGTGTGGTGGTGTAATTCTTTGAGTAGAAACGACCAAATCATAATTTGTTTGCTTAATCCATCGAATTCTTTGTGAAAAGCTGGATTAAGTTCGATCTGGTCGGATGATGACATGATTGATTTGTAGGCACTGTTGCCTTTTGGACTTTGAGCGGGTAGTAGGTCCGATTGATTCCTACGAAAAGGCTTGCATAGTTTAGTCTTTAGGGAATGTATATAATAACATGCTATGTGATGTGTCCATTTTAGGAATTTTATCCCTGCATAAATGGATGTCATTTGTTTATAGCATGTATGTATACACATTTCTTCATATTTCTCATTACATGGAGATAGATATGGAATGAAATTACAAGTAATTATGTTTACAAGTAATTGAAATGAGAGCATGAAGAGACTTTCCTCCGTTTTATTTATAGCATGTATGTATACACATTATGTTTACAAGTAATTGAGCTGACCTATCTTAGGTTACTCTCACGGCTTTTTGGCATGAAGGTTCTCAAATCATCGCAATCTACTAGACGGGAAGTTAATCCGGTCTTTTAACTGGAGCAAATTTGGGTGGTGCCTTTCCTGAGCCTTGGAGAATTAGTCTTCTCACGAGTCCAGTAATCAAACACCGACGGGATAGCCTCCTGGTGGAGGGACCACACAACATACATTCACATACATCGCGTCTCACCGTATAAAAATGATGACATGTGCGAAAGCACTAATATCCTGGCAGAGATATGGTGTGAACCACTAATATCATAAGCGATTATGGTGCGAAGCACTAATATCACAAGGCGATTATGGTGCGAAGCACTAAGTGCAATAAAGAAATGCATTCGTACACATTCATCAAATATAAATGCAACATCCACACACAAGCGGATAAAAATTTTGAAAAGATTGTAATAACGGCTTAAGTCCTCTTCTTTGAAATCCCAGCAGTGATGCCACACATGCGACGTTGGGATTTTTTAGATGTCCTTTCAGTTACTTGTTCTTTGGTGTTCTCATTTTAGGTGAGATTTGTTTGAAAAAAACAAGTGAAAAAGGTCCGACATGTATAATGTCGACGATGGATTGATAAGAGTCGCCATTGGTTTTTTAAATGGTTGTACCAACACAAATGAGAAAAGGTTTGCACATTGACCCGGTTATGTGACAACTTTGCTAAATGGGTTAAATTGAACAAGATTCATTAGGGTCCGGGGACTTGGTTATGCGGGGGAAGGTGTTAGGCACCCCAGACATTCGTGTTACCACAGTGTGACCTCTTTTCAAGAAACTATTATCTGAATATGTGTGTGTGGGGGTCAATGTGTTGTTATTTGGAAGTAGTGCAAGGCCTCGTTCGAACCTATATACACAGGGTTTGAATTTATGTAAAAATTCAATTTTTAGCAAGGTATAGCAATGATGTTTTATAAAAAAAAAGGTTTTTTCAAACCCTGATGCTCAATAGTAATTGAGACCTTTTACACTCCCATTTTATTAAGTGTTCGGCTTGATTGATTTTATTTGACAGATGCGAGGCATCCGTACGAAAATAACATACAAAATAATGCCGACTTCCTCGTAGGTATGGAAACCATATGAGGAAATTCAGACACCGGAGAATAATTTACAAAGTGACATACAATTTGAAAATGTCCATCACGAGAACCGAATCTAGATTCAATGGGATGAATCATGATCACATGATTCCTAGGCGCATGAATATTGCAATTTATATGAAAGCGATGGCGGTATATATATAAAAAGTTGTAAATATATATATACGAATATGATCACCAACCACGAAGCACCTCCATGGGGATCGAAAAAGTAAATAAAGTTGTAAAAAGCTATCAACCGCGGACGGAAGAAACTCCAAAGGGACAAAAAATAAATAAAGTTGTAAATTATCAACCGCCACGGAGGAGGTAACTCCAAAGCGGGACAAAATGTAAATAAAAAAGGCATACAAAGCGATCAACCGCCACGAAGTAAACTCCAAATGAGGATGAAAACGTAAAGAAAGGCATAAAAGCGATCAACCACCACGAAGTAAACTCCGGTGGGGCGAAAATATATATATATATATATATATATATATAAGCAATAAACGCATTGGATGTAAAATCCGAGAGCTCATCGAGCGTTGTAGTTCGATAATATTCATATATATAAGTATATATATATATAGCGAATATAAACGCACCGGATGTGTAAAATCCGTGCTCATCGAACAAAATCGACACACACATTTAATATATAAATGTATATATATATTAAAGTAAAAAGCATATAAACCGAAAGTCAGGCTCATCGAACAAAGTTCGACACACGATTAATATATATAAATGTATATATATATATATATAAAAGCGATAAACGCATAAACGCATGCATCAAAAGTCTAGGCTCATCGAACAAAGTTCGACACACGATTACTATATATAAATGTAGATATATATATATATATATATATAAAAGCAAATAAACGCTCGATATATATAAAAGCAGGCTCAATCGAGGCATAACTTCGATAATGTTAATCAATATATATGTAAATATAATATATATATATATATATATATATATATAACTAAAGTGTGTGAGAAGGCTTACAACTGACTGCTAAAGAAGACTTCTATATCTTTAGAGTGGGTAAACACTTACTTTTGTAGGTACAAAAGGGCTATATATGAGCTCACAGGTGTTTAAAAGGGGAAAGTACACTGCATGGGATGAGTGCAGAGCAAATTGGGTAGGGCTTCCTCGCCTTTTTCTCTTGCAAAATGGGCAGCCCAAGCCCTCTATTTATAAGCATTATAAATAGCAGAGGCAACCCGGGTGAGCCCGGGTTTTTTGGGTCAGGTCGTCTCGAAGTACGTGCACTCAGGTACTGTAATGTCCACTCGAACTTTTAGAAGTGCAATCTGGGCATCCGTTTGAGGTATCTGGGACCTATTTGGATACCGTCATTGAGAGAGTTGTACGATGGCATGGGATTAGAGTTTGTACGAAGTTATTGAAGATGGGACGATGCCCTCCGGTCTTCAAGCTTCAACTTTCATCCGTTACCCCGCACAATAGTCACTCGGGATTGGTTTAGTCTTGTGGGACATTTTTGCGTAGAGATGTTAAGACGACGTGATGTGGCATCGTGTTGACGAGATGATGATGTTGCCCCTCACCGGTGTTATCGTCGGATTGGGCTGATGAAGCAGACGTTGCTCAGACTTCGCTGAGATTGGACTGCTGCAATTGTTGAAGGTCTTCATTGTCACCTTTGAGGTGTGCCTATCTTCCCGATGTTATTGCCGGGTTGGTGTAGTGTATCTCGTTGTGAGCGCCGAGATTGAAGCTGGTCACATTTGAAACAAGCATTTATGGGGTTATCGCCGAAACTGTATCCCTTGGGGTTATCACCAAGGTTGGTGGCTATTCCCATGGTTGGGACTGAGACTGGATACCTCGGGGTTATCTCCGAGATTAATCGGTCTTCTCCGGTGTGTGTTCTGGTATTGGATCTGTACACCTCAGGGTTACATCCGAGGTTAGAATTGTTACTCCCAGAGTGTGATCTGGGTTGATGCTGAACTTCCGGTAGTATCCGATATGGATTTGGATTGTCTTTCAGGGTTCCCTCTTAAAAGATGAATCTTTCTTCCTGCAATGTTAGTGACAGTAGTACAGAAAATTTCGAGTGTCTACAGTTACTATTCATGAGTTACTATTCACGAGTTACTATTCACAAGTTACTATTCACAAGTTACTATTCACGGGGTACTATTCACCCGTAAAATATATTTCTTTTCGGTCCAAATCATTTTTGGGTACAATATTATTCCATGAGGAGATGTGTTAATTTTTCAAACCGTTGGTTGAAATTATAATAGTAAATCAATATGGATCGTTGATTTAAAGTTTTAATAGTAACTTGTCCCTTCAGTTTTCTAAGAGTTATTTGTCCCTTCAGTTTTCCTAGAGTTATTTGTCCCTTCAGCTTTCCAAGAGTTATTTGCCCCTTTGGTATTTCAAGAGTTAATTTCCCCTTCGCAAATAGTAGTTGTCTCTTCAATATTACCAGGAGTAATTTTGACCCTTCGTTAAGACCAAGAGCCACTTTCAGCTCTTCTATAAATAGAAACTCATTCCTTCATTATTTCTTACGAATTCACTTTGAAACTCTAGAGAGAAAACTATAGAGAAAAGAAGAAAAGTATTCTCGCTACTTCACTACTCCAATATCCAGTTTCTTCTAAGGTAGGGGATATTATTTATTGTACTCGTAAGGGGTATTATTTCTTTCGTATTCATGAAGAGAACTTTTGATATTCCATTCTTATTATTCCGTTGGAATAACCTGTCTATGCAAAGTACCGCATACATGGTGAAATTCTTCTAATATTTCATTCTTTATTATTTTGTCGGAATATCCTGTCTGTGCATTTACGCCAGACCTGGTTCCATTATTTATTATTCTCGCCGAATATCGTCTGCGTGCGTTCTACGCCGACTGGTTCCATTATTTATTATTACATTGGGAATAACTTTCATCATGCATGCATCCTACCGCACGCGCATGGTGAATCCTTCTGTTATTCCATTCTTTATTATTTTGTTGGAATAACTTGTCTATGTGGATTACCACATGCATGATGAATGATCCTTCGTATTCATTCTTTATTAAATTGTGAAAATGATCTGTCTACGTGGATTACCGTATGACGGACAAAAATCCATTTGCAGTTTCATAAATTCTATTATACTCAGTTGGTTAAAGCTTTGGCTTCTATAATCCATGAAATTAGTGGAATATCCTTGATATTTGCGCTTCATCCAGTATCTTTTCATGGAAATATTCTTCTGAGCATTCTTGAATTTTACTCCACAAAGCAATATCATGTTGACAATTTGGACGTTATTGAGTTCAGGATAAATTCACTTATAAATCTTTAAAATTTATTCTTGAACTTGTTTTATTGAATTGTCATCATCCTCATGCTTATATTATGTTGAAAGTCATCTTTGGCTTACGTGCATAGATGGACTTGGTATGATTATGACCAGGGAATATTCGGTATAATCATGACCGTAATGTGACGAATGATGTGGTAAAAGTCCTTATTGGCACCGTAGTTCAATGGTGGGCGGTTGTTGGTATGATTATGACCGAGGATTATTCGGTATAGTCATGACCATTGATGATTACATGAATATCCTAGGTAGTGGGCGAGGATGGTTCGATTTTATTTATTAAAATCGAGTCTCAAATGATAAAGTTGATGAAAAACTTTTAAATCATAGAAGATAGTAAATTTTATATTGTACTTGACTCTTCTAATGGATTGCTTATTCCGCTGCAGTTGTTGATCTAAAACTTGTTGTATATTATATTCTATCAGTTGTTATACTGTTGAAGGCTAAGGATAATTTATTCTGCATTATCTTAGTCATAATATTTCTTATTGGGCTAGTTGAGCTCACCCTTTCTTTCACTGTTCTCTTCAGGAAATGAGAACGTAGCTGGGACTAGTCGGGGAACAGAGTGATGGTCCAGATGTTTGCATTAGTAGTCCTCACTATTCTGTGAAATAGTGTGATAATAATTGTAATGAGGACTCCTTTTGAGTTTTTATACTCTCTAGTAGACAATATTTGTATTCAAACTCACAGTTTATGTTTTGTCGTATTGTACACGACAGTTGTATTATTAAGTTATATTTGAATTCAGTACCTTGTATCTGGCGACCCAAGATGGGTGATGTATACCTATTTTGGGGGCGTCACAGTCTCCATATAACTCCTTTGCACTTTTAACAGTATTTAGAATTGTTTGTAGCATGAGTTGTTGCGTAATAGTTTGTATGTATTTATAGGTAAAAATTAGGTTAAATAACGGAGAGTAATTATAATAGCTCAATAATGATAATATCATAAAGTAGTGATTTTAGGAGATAATAATAAAATTAAAAAGTATAATATCAAAACAGTTGACATTACCAAACAGTTTAGATTTGTAATGATTTAGGGGATTATAAATTCAAAATATTAATTTGGGATTTAAAAAGTAGTGATTTTATGAGATAATAATTAAATTAGTAATGATAATATTAGAACAGTTAACATTATCAGAACAGTTTAGATTTGTAGTGATTTATGGGATTATAAAATTAAAATATTAATGTGCGATTAAAAAGTAGTGATTTTAGGAGATAATAATTAAGTAACGATAATATAAAAATTGTTTAGATTGAAAAAGTAGTGATTTAGGGGATTATAAAATCAACATAGTAAGTTCGATTGATAATATTTGTTATTTTAATTTGTTTTTGAATGTTTTAAATTGTATAATATTATGTTGTAATATAATTATAAATGTAATAATATTATTTTGTAGTATAATTTAATTAGTAATGATAATATCCGCGTCGTTTAGATAGGTGGTGATTTTGTTATATACGTGTATTATAATATTATATCATACATGTATGATATATTGTATGTATAATTATGAATGGTATAATATTAAAAAATAGTGATTTTAGGATATATTATAATTATGTTTAGAAAAGTAGTGGACTTTGGAGATTATAAAATCAACATAATAAGTTATGATTGATATTATTTATTATTTTATTTATATTTTAAATGTTTTAAACATATAATATTATGTTGTAATATAATTATAAATGGTATAATATTATGTTGTATTTATAGAGAAAATTAGGTTAAATACGGAGAGTAATGATAATAACTCAATAATGATAATATCAAAAAGTAGGGATTTTAAGATATAATAATTAAATTAGAAAAGATAATATCGTAATGTAATGACATTACCAAAATAGTTTAGATTTGTAGTGATTTAGGGATTATAAATTCAAAATATTAATTTGGGATTAAAAAAGTAGTAATTTTAGGAGATAATAGTTAAATTAGTAATGATAATATTAGAACAATTAACTTTATTAGAACAATTTAGATTTGTAGTGATTTATGGTATTATAAAATCAAAATATTAATGTGGGATTAAAAAGTAGTGATTTTAGGAGATAATAATTAAGTAAATGATAGTAAGTTATGAATGATATTATTTGTTATTTTAACTTTGTTTTGAATTTTTAAACTCAGATAATATTATGTTGTAATATAATTATAAATGGTATAATATTATGTTGTAATATAATTTAATTAGTAATGATAATATCCTGATGGTTTATGTAAAATTCCAAATTTTACTTAATAAAGATTTAATTTTCTCAAAATATTTTTTTTAATATTATGGTGTGAATTTGAGATAATATTATAGTTGTGGGTAGTATTTATAAATTTTAAAAAGTATGCAAGTTGTTATATAATATTCGATTGGTCGGGAAATATTCTTTTTATCGGGGAATATCCGTACGATGTCATAATCATTGGTGGACCCCTATTAATTAATTATTGTCGGATTGAGAAAACGACAAAAGTATTTTATTGAAAATAACGACGGAAGTTTTACCGTTAATACTGTTGAACTACTCGGTAGTAAAAGTACAGTAATACGCGTGGTTGCATAGTAGCACACGGTATTGATTATTGATGCTTACGTGAGAAGTCACTCAGTTATACTCAATTATTGTTATAGTAATTATTGCTTCATATCTCTCATATTATTGATTCGATTATTGTCACAGTATCATCTGCATTATATGATATATTATTAAGTCAATAATTGAGATGACAAAGTTATTCATATTATTAAATTGCAATATTTACAATGTCTAGAAGTTCTGTCAAAGAGAGGTTTGGTCACCTAACTGCGCGCCAATAGGGAGAAATCCTTATTGAAAAGCCCCCTCTTTCCTGAGAATGACCTGGTTGATAAAAAATATTATGAGTTATAATATTAATGATGAATGTTATTAATATTGAAGTTGTGCTCGGAGTTGAATTTAGAGATGCGGACGTGATATTTGAGTCTGGAACGATGAAATTAGTAAAAATAGACTATAAACACAAAATTTGCCGGTTTTTACTATTTGGTCAAAAAGTCAACAGTTGACTTTTTTGGGAAAAGTCAAACTTCGAAATTTCAAAATTTATATTTTTGATAAAAATAGTTTTATTATGTTGGAATTATTTGTGTTAGTGAAAATCGACATTTATTTCGATAAAAATTGATGTCTAGAGGTTATTTTGATAAATCGGGTATTTATCGGATAAATGAGCAATTAATTGCTACTAATTCACATGCTTATATAACTATTTGTTCACATGTGTGTACTATTGAATCACATTCTTGTACTATTAGGGGAGTTGGTGCAAACATGACTAAGTTAAAAATGGAGGTATAGATGGAGGTACTATACTGTAATTCGTATTTTTCACATGATTATACTATTGATTCACATGATTGAACTATTGATTCACATTATTTACTATTAGGGGAGGTGGTGCAAGTTTGATAATACTTGCAGGACTAAATTAAAAATGAAAGAAAAGTTGGAGGTATTGTACTATAATTTTTCGAGCCCCAAAACGCGTCTGATTATCGAAACTATATTTTCCTATAAATAGAAGCTCATTCTTCCTTCATTTCTCACCAATTCACAAAAGCATTAGAGCGATTATTATAGAGAGAAATTATAGAGAAAGAAGAAGAAGAAAGTCTACCTCCTCACTATTCCAAAGATCCAGCTTTTTCCAAGGTAGGGAATATTATTTGTTGTACTCGTAGGGAGTATTATTTCTTTCTTATCCATGAAGAGAACTTACATTATTCCATTCTTTATTATTCTATTGGAATAACTTTGTAGATACGCTGCTACCCTATACTTGGTGAAATTCTTACATTATTCCAATATTTATCATTCATTTGGAACATCCCGTCACGTGCGTTTACATGGGACCTAGTTCCATTATTTATCATTCTGCTTGGAACATCCTCATCACATGCGTTCTACGCACGGATCGGTTTCCGTCTTTATTATTCTTTGGAATACCTCATGCATGCGTTCTCACGCCGGACTGGTTCCGCCTTTTTATTATTCTCGCTGGAATATCCTCGTCTGCATGCGTTTACGCGGGACTGTTCCGTTATTTATTATTACATTGGAATAACCTACATGTGTGGTCTATCGCATCCATGGTGATTTCTTTTGTTATTCCATTCTTTATTATACTTAGTTGGTTAAAACTTTGACTTCTATACTCCATGAAATTAGTGGAATATCCTTGATATTTGTGTTTCATCCAAAGATCTTTTCATGGAAATATTCTTCCGAGCATTCTTGAATTTTACTCTCAAAGCAAAGATCATGTTGACAATTTGGACATTATTAGTTCCTCAGATAAATTAATTCTTGAACTTGTTTTATTGAACTCTTATATCATTGTCATCATCCTCATGTTTATATTTTTTGAAAGTCATTCGTGGCTCAGAGTGCATAGATGGACTTGGTATGATTATGACCAGGGATTATTCGGTGTAATCATGACCGTAACTTTACAAATGATGTGGTAAAAGTCCTCATTGGCCCGTAGTGCATTGATGGAAAGTTGTTGGCATGATCATGACCATTAATGAATACACAAATATTCTTGGCCCGTAGTGCATGGATAATTGTGGTCATGATATTAAAGAATATCCTTGCTAGTAGTGCAAGGGTGATTCGATGATATGGATTATTTATTAAAAATTTGAGTCCCAAATGATAAAAGTGATGATAAACCTTTTAAATCATAAAAGATAGTAGATTTTATTCTCTACTTGACTCTTTAAATGGATTGCTTGTTCCGCTATAGTTAAACTTGATGTTTGTTATATTGTATCGCTTTAACACTTTTTTAAGGCTAATGATAATTTATTCTCGCATTATCTTAGTCATAATATTTCTTACTGGGCTAGTTGAGTTCACCCTTTCTTTCACTGTTCTCTTCAGGAAATGAGAACGTAGCTGGGACTAGTCGGGGAACAAAGTGATGGTCCTAGATGGTGCATTAGTAGTCCTCACTATTCTGTGAAATAGTGTGATAATAATTGTAATGAGGACTCCTTTTGAGTTTGTATAATCTCTAGTAGACAATATTTGTATTTAAACTCACAGTTTATGTTATGTCATATTATACACGACAATTGTATTATTAAGTTGTATTTGAATTATGTACCATGTATCTGGCGACTCAAAATAGGTGATGTATACCTAATTTTGTCACAGTTGGTATCAAATCTTAGGGATATGATCCCTGGCTGAGATGTGAGATAAGAACTAGGAGGGGAGAGGCGGGGAATTCCTTCGCTAGTATGACCTACCTAAGTTTATTTGGTAATTAATTGGTCGGTCAGAGTATAGGGATATTATGTGATATGTTAATTAACCCTTGTTTTGTGGCAGTGTTTGAAAATGACATCCGAGAATATTGAGAATAGCAATGGAGCACAGGAGACCGTTGAGTCTCCACAGATCAATAATCAGGACAATGTGCAACAGGATGTCGATAATCCTCCTGTAAACAACAACACTGATCAATTGATGAACGACGACAATGCGCTTAGGAGCTTTTTAGAATTCATGCAACATCAGGCGAAGGCGGCTCCTGTTCATAATGCAGGAAGAAACAATGGCAACCCACGGTTGGTCACCGCTAAGCAGTTCAAGGAGCTGGGACCACCGGAGTTTTTGGGAAAGCCAGAACCACTTAAGGCGGAGACGTGGTTAAAGCAGATCACCAAGATATTTGACGTCTTGGGATGCTCCGAGGAGCAAAAGTTTTCCTTTGCCACCTTTATGTTGCGTGAAGAAGCAGATCATTGGTGGGAATCTGTAAAACGTACCCAGACTGACGCACTCAAGATGTCTTGGGAGAAGTTCCAAGAGCTGTTCAACGACAAGTACTTTCCCGAAAGTATTCGTCACATGAAGGAGGTGGAGTTTATCAAGCTGGAGCAAAATAATATGACTGTGTCGCAGTATGAGGCTAAATTTGCAGAGTTGTCCCGGTTTGCATCCCATTTGGTCGATAATGAGGAGTGAATGACGCGAATGTTTCTAAGAGGTTTGAAACCTGAGATATGTATACATTTGTGTGCTCGTTTGTGTTTGTGTTAAGTGGGCTAGTAGAGGAGGTCTAGCTGCTATAGTGTTACAAGCAATACAAGGAGCAATAAGGCTCGTTTATCGGGTCCTATTGGAAAGTGTATTGTTGTAGAAAGGGTTACTAGTAGAAATACTATCAAGCCCGGAGGCAGCCCCCAATATCTTATTTCTCACAAACTTTGTTTATATTCAGATGTTGTGAATAGAGCTCAGTTATTGGAGCGCGATAATGTGTCAACACAACCAAAAGGCAACGACCAACAACACGATAATAATAATAATCTAATGGCAACGGTCATCTAACAATGATAACCATCGTGGGGAAATTATCATGCTAAGAATGATAACCACTTCCGTGGTAATCATGGCCAAAATAATAAGTGGAAATTTCAAGAAGAGAAGGTTCAATAATGATAGAAAGACAAAGACACCAAAGACCTGTTTCAAAGGAAGAAGAACGATCATCGGTCGTATATTTCAAATGCGGACAGGGGGGACACTTCCGTCCAAACTGTACGCAGCAATCCAAAGCGTGTTTCAATTGTGGAAGAGAAGGTCACCTAGCTCAATTTTGTCATATGGTGAAGTCAAGTCCAGCTGGGATAGTGATGCCAAAGGATGTCCCAGACAAGCCAAAATCGGTAGTTTAAGAGAGAGCATTTTTTTCGTAACGAGGAACCTGAATAAAATTATCACGGGTAAGTTAATCATAAACTTTTACGAAGTCTATCTGCAGTGTTAGATACCTGTTCTACTCACTCTTTTATCTCACCTAGTTGTGTTCAATGTTTGAATTTAACTCCTGAGAAGTTAGACTTTGATTTATCTGTTGAAACTCAGTTGGGAGAAACCTTCGTTACCTCTACTATTTATAAATCTTATTTGATTCAAATCAACACTTTCACGTTACCTGTCGATCTTATCTCTTTGAAAATATTTGCATGGATGTGATTTTTGGATTCGATTGGTTAACTACTCATCATGCTTTTTGTAAGGTTGTTAGCTTTCATATTCCTAACTTTTTAAGTAACCAAACCACTAAAGTCAATCACTATCATATCAAGCCATAAGTAAAGAGCCCCGAGCCTTTCGTTGTTGACTTCCTTGTGTGGAATGCACCGAAGCCAGACTTTCTATAGGCGATGTCGTGAATGACGATGACAAGTTGATAGGTATCAATGTGACGTACTATCCAAGTCTTGGATGAGAGTCATGGTTTTGAATGACATTTCTATTGTTAATAGATTTCCTAACGTATTCTTGAAAACTTCTTAGCCTACCCTAGAGCGTGAAATCGAATTTTGTATTGACCCCAGTACAAAACCCATTTCTTAAACCCTCAAATATTTCTTCAACTAAAATAAACGTAACATGCGCCAAAGACGTTGGCTCGAGCTGTTGAAAATTACGATCGTACCATTCAATATCATCGTGGAAGAGCGAACGTGGTAGCTGACGTGTTGAGTAAAAGATCGTATCACGTTCTGAAAAGCGATGTTGTTAACACAAAGACTCATTTCGTATAACTTACAAATGATAAAGATAGAGTTAAAGACTCTAGGGACCCACATCAAGATAACGAATATACGATTAGCATTGACTTTAATCAATAAAGTTAAAGCCGCTCAAACTACATACTCGGAGCTGATGAATGGGAAGAAGAAGGTTCAAGAGGGCGTTATTCTAGAAGCAAGAATTGATGAAAAGAGGAAATCTCAACCCTCGATTTAATTGGCCCATTTGAAATCCTCGATCGAGTAGGAACTATGGCTTATAGACTCGTTTTACCGCCAAATATGTTGCGTGTTTATAACGTTTGTCACGTATCGATGTTACGTAAATATGTGGACGACCCGAACCACATTATTGATTTAGAACCGGACGAGATAGCGGATAATTTAACGTATGAAGATGTACCTGTTAAAATCCTGGAATATATTCTACGCTTAAAGTTTATACCTCAAGAGTTGGAATCTGGTGAAGTGTAGTCATCTGTTCGGCATACCAGGTATGTACGTAAATTTCAAGGGTGAAATTTCATAAGGAGGGGAGATTGTAAAATCCCAAATTTTACGAATAAAGATTTAATTTTCTCGAAATATTTTTTTTAATATTATGGTGTGAATTTGAGATAATATTATAGTTGTGGGTAGTATTTATAAATTTTGCAAAGTATGCAAGTTGTTATATAATATTCGATTGGTCAGGGAATATTCTTTTTGTCGGGGAATATCCGTATGATGGCATAATCATTGGTGGACCCCACAACGGAATTATTGTCGGATTAAGAAAACGACAAAAGTATTTTATTGAAAATAACGACGGAAGTTTTACCGTTAATACTGTTGAACTAATCGGTAGTAAAAGTACAATAATACGCGTTGTTGCATAGTAGCACACGGTATTGATTATTGATGCTTACGTGAGAAGTCACTCAGTTATACTCAATTATTGCTATAGTAATTGTTGCATCATATCTCTCATATTATTGATTCGATTATTGTCACAATATCATCTGCATTATATGATATATTATTAAGTCAATAATTGAGATGACAAAGTTATTCATATTATTAAATTGCAATATTTAAAATGTCTAGAAGTTCTGTCAAGGAGAGGTTTGGTCACCTAATTGCGCGCCAATAGGGAGAAATCCTTATTGAAAAGCCTCCTCTTTCCTGGGAACGACCTGGTTGATAAATATTATGAGTTATAATATTAATGATGAATGTTATTAATATTGAAGTTGTGCTCGGAGTTAAATTTGGAGACGCGGACGTGACATTTGAGTCCAGAACGATGAAATTAGTAAAAATAGACTATAAACACAAAATTTGTCGATTTTTACTATTTGGTCAAAAAGTCAACAGTTGACTTTTTTGGGAAAAGTCAAACTTCGAAATTTCAAAATTTATATTTTTGATAAAAATAGTTTCATTATGTTGAAATTATTTGTGTTAGTGAAAATCGACATTTATTTCGATAAAAATTGATGTCTGGAGGTTATTTTCATAAATTGGGTATTTATCGGATAAATGAGCAATTAATTGCTACTAATTCACATGCTTATATAACTATTTGCTCACATGTGTGTACTATTGAATCACATTCTTGTACTATTAGGGGAGTTAAAAACATGACTAAGTTAAAAATGGAGGTATAGATGGAGGTACTTATCTTTGTAATTAAGTATTTTGACATGATTATACTATTGATTCACATGATTGAACTATTGATTCACATTATTTACTATTAGGGGAGGTGGTGCAAGTTTGATAATACTTGCAGGACTAAATTAAAAATGAAAGAAAAGTTGGAGGTATTGTACTATAATTTTTCGAGCCCCAAAACGCGATGCAATTATCGAAACTATATTTTCCTATAAATAGAAGCTCATTCTTCCTTCATTTCTCACCAATTCACAAAAGCATTAGAGCGATTATTATAGAGAGAAATTATAGAGAGAAAGAAGAAGAAGAAGTCTGCTACCTCACTATTCCAAAGAGATCCGCTTTTTCCAAGGTAGGGAATATTATTTGTTGTACTAAGTAGGGAGTATTATTTCTTTCTTATCCATGAAGAGAACTTCATTATTCCATTCTTTATTATTCTATTGAATAACTTTGTATACGCTGGCTACCCTATACTTGGTGAAATTCTTCATTATTCCAATATTTATCATTACATTGGAACATCCTCATGCGTGCGTTTGGCGGGACCTAGTTCCATTATTTATCATTCTGCTGGAACATCCTGTGCATGCGTTCTACACGGGATCCGGGTTCCGCTTTATTATTCTTTGGAATACCACATCTCATGCGTTCTCTACGCCGGACCGGTTCCGCCTTTTATTATTCTCGGTGGAATATCCACATGCATGCGTTTTACGCCGGACCTGGTTCCGTTATTTATTATTCTGTTGGAATAACCTACATGTGTGGTCTATCGCATCCATGGTGATTTCTTTTGTTATTCCATTCTTTATTATACTTAGTTGGTTAAAACTTTGACTTCTATACTCCATGAAATTAGTGGAATATCCTTGATATTTGTGTTTCATCCAAATCTCTTTTCATGGAAATATTCTTACGAGCATTCTTGAATTTTACTCTCTACAAAGCGAAGATCATGTTGACAATTTGGACATTATTAGTTCCTGTATAAATTAATTCTTGAACTTGTTTTATTGAACTCTTATATCATTGTCATCATCCTCATGTTTATATTTTTTTGAAAGTCATTCGTGGCCTGTAGTGCATAGATGGACTTGGTATGATTATGACCAGGGATTATTCGGTGTAATCATGACCGTAACTTTACAAATGATGTGGTAAAAGTCCTCATTGGCCCGTAGTGCATTGATGGAAAGTTGTTGGCATGATCATGACCATTAATGAATACACAAATATTCTTGGCCCGTAGTGCATGGATAATTGTGGTCATGATACTAAAGAATATCCTTGGCCGTAGTGCAAGGGTGATTCGATGATATGGATTATTTATTAAGCTGAGTCCCAGCGATAAAAGTGATGATAAACCTTTTAAATCATAAAAGATAGTAGATTTTATTCTCTACTTGACTCTTTAAATGGATTGCTTGTTCCGCTATAGTTAAACTTGATGTTTGTTATATTGTATCAGTTTAACACTGTTTAAGGCTAATGATAATTTATTCTGCATTATCTTAGTCATAATATTTCTTACTGGGCTAGTTGAGTTCACCCTTTCTTTCACTGTTCTCTTCAGGAAATGAGAACGTAGCTAGGACTAGTCGGGGAACAAAGTGATGGTCCTAGATGGTGCATTAGTAGTCCTCACTATTCTGTGAAATAGTGTGATAATAATTGTAATGAGGACTCCTTTTGAGTTTGTATAATCTCTAGTAGACAATATTTGTATTTAAACTCACAGTTTATGTTATGTCATATTATACACGACAATTGTATTATTAAGTTGTATTTGAATTATGTACCATGTATCTGGCGACTCAAAATAGGTGATGTATACCTAATTTTGTCACAGTTGGTATCAAATCTTAGGGATATGATCCCTGGCTGAGATGTGAGATAAGAACTAGGAGGGGAGAGGCGGGGAATTCCTTCGCTAGTATGACCTACCTAAGTTTATTTGGTAATTAATTGGTCGGTCAGAGTATAGGGATATTATGTGATATGTTAATTAACCCTTGTTTTGTGGCAGTGTTTGAAAATGACATCCGAGAATATTGAGAATAGCAATGGAGCACAGGAGACCGTTGAGTCTCCACAGATCAATAATCAGGACAATGTGCAACAGGATGTCGATAATCCTCCTGTAAACAACAACACTGATCAATTGATGAACGACGGTACGTTTAGGAGCTTTTTAGAATTCATGCAACATCAGGCAAAGGCGGCTCCTGTTCATAATGCAGGAAGAAACAATGGCAACCCACGGTTGGTCACCGCTAAGCAGTTCAAGGAGCTGGGACCACCGGAGTTTTTGGGAAAGCCAGAACCACTTAAGGCGGAGACGTGGTTAAAGCAGATCACCAAGATATTTGACGTCTTGGGATGCTCCGAGGAGCAAAAGTTTTCCTTTGCCACCTTTTATGTTGCGTGAAGAAGCGGATCATTGGTGGGAATCAGTAAAACGCATCGTCACCCGACGACCTTTTCAAGATGTCTTGGGAGAAGTTCCAAGAGTCGTTCAACGACAAGTACTTTCCGAAAGTATTCGTCACATGAAGGAGGTGGAGTTTATCAAGTGGAGCAAAATAATATGATTGTGTCGCAGTATGAGGCTAAATTTGCAGAGTTGTCCCGGTTTGCATCCCATTTGGTCGATAATGAGGAGTGAATGACGCGAATGTTTCTAAGAGGTTTGAAACCTGAGATATGTATACATTTATGTGCTCGTTTGTGTTTGTGTTAAGTGGGCTAGTAGAGGAGGTCTAGCTGCTATAGTGTTACAAGCAATACAAGGAGCAATAAGGCTCGTTTATCGGGTCCTATTGGAAAGTGTATTGTTGTAGAAAGGGTTACTAGTAGAAATACTATCAAGCCCGGAGGCAGCCCCCAATATCTTATTTCTCACAAACTTTGTTTATATTCAGATGTTGTGAATAGAGCTCAGTTATTGGAGCGCGATAATGTGTCAACACAACCAAAAGGCAACGACCAACAACACGATAATAATCGTACCGGTGGCAACGGTCATCGGAACAATGATAACCATCGTGGGGGAAATTATCATGCCAAGAATGATAACCACTTCGGTGGTAATCATGGCCAAAATAATAGAAGTGGAAATTTCAAGAAGAGAAGGTTCAATAATGATAGAAAGACAAAGAAGACCAAAGACCGTTTCAAAGGAAGAAGAACGATCATCTATTCAGATATTTCAAATGCTGAGACGGGGGACACTTCCGTCCAAAGCTCAGACGAAGAATCCAAAGCGTGTTTCAATTGTGGAAGAGAAGGTCACCTAGCTCAATTTTGTCATATGGTGAAGTCAAGTCCAGCTGGGATAGTGATGCCAAAGGATGTCCCAGACAAGCCAAAATCGGTAGTTTAAGAGAGAGCATTTTTTTTCGTAACGAGGAACCTGAATAAAATTATCACGGGTAAGTTAATCATAAACTTTTGCGAAGTCTATACCGTGTTAGATACCGGTTCTACTCACTCTTTTATCTCACCTAGTTGTGTTCAATGTTTGAATTTAACTCCGGAGAAGTTAGACTTTGATTTATCTGTTGAAACTCAGTTGGGAGAAACCTTCGTTACCTCTACTATTTATAAATCTTATTTGATTCAAATCAACACTTTCACGTTACCTGTCGATCTTATCTCTTTGAAAATATTTGCATGGATGTGATTTTTGGATTCGATTGGTTAACTACTCATCATGCTTTTTGTAAGGTTGTTAGCTTTCATATTCCTAACTTTTTAAGTAACCAAACCACTAAAGTCAATCACTATCATATCAAGCCATAAGTAAAGAGCCCCGAGCCTTTCGTTGTTGACTTCCTTGTGTGGAATGCACTGAAGCCAGACTTTCTATAGGCGATGTCGTGAATGACGATGACAAGTTGATAGGTATCAATGTGACGTCTTATCCAAGTCTTGGATGAGAGTCATGGTTTTGAATGACATTTCTATTGTTAATAGATTTCCTAACGATTCTTCTTGAAAACTTCTTAGCCTACCCTAGAGCGTGAAATCGAATTTTGTATTGACCCCAGTACAAAACCCATTTCTTAAACCCTCAAATATTTCTTCAACTAAAATAAACGTAACATGCGCCAAAGACGTTGGCTCGAGCTGTTGAAAATTACGATCGTACCATTCAATATCATCGTGGAAGAAGAGCGAGCGTGGTAGGCGACGTGTTGAGTAAAAGATCGTATCGTTCACGAAAAGCGATGTTGTTAACACAAAGACTCATTTCAGATAACTTACAAATGATAAAGATAGAGTTAAAGACTCTGGGACCCACATCAAGATAACGAATATCGATTAGCATTGACTTTAATCAATAAAGTTAAAGCCGCTCAAACTACATACTCGGAGTGATGAATGGGAAGAAGAAGGTTCAAGAGGCGTTATTCTAGAAGCAAGAATTGATGAAAAGAGGAAATCTCAACCCTTGATTTAATTGGCCCATTTGAAATCCTCGATCGAGTAGGAACTATGGCTTATAGACTCGCTTACCGCCAAATATGTTGCGTGTTTATAACGTTTGTCACGTATCGATGTTACGTAAATATGTGGACGACCCAAACCACATTATTGATTTAGAACCGGACGAGATAGCGGATAATTTAACGTATGAAGATGTACCTGTTAAAATCCTGGAATATATTCTACGCTTAAAGTTTATACCTCAAGAGTTGGAATCGGTGAAGTGTAGTCATCACATTAAGCATACTGGTATGTAACGTAAATTTCAAGGTGAAATTTCATAAGGAGGGAGATTGTAAAATCCCAAATTTTACGAATAAAGATTTAATTTTCTCGAAATATTTTTTTTAATATTATGGTGTGAATTTGAGATAATATTATAGTTGTGGGTAGTATTTATAAATTTTGCAAAGTATGCAAGTTGTTATATAATATTCGATTGGTCGGGGAATATTCTTTTTGTCGGGGAATATCCGTATGATGGCATAATCATTGGTGGACCCCACAACGGAATTATTGTCGGATTAAGAAAACGACAAAAGTATTTTATTGAAAATAACGACGGAAGTTTTACCGTTAATACTGTTGAACTAATCGGTAGTAAAAGTACAATAATACGCGTTGTTGCATAGTAGCACACGGTATTGATTATTGATGCTTACGTGAGAAGTCACTCAGTTATACTCAATTATTGCTATAGTAATTGTTGCATCATATCTCTCATATTATTGATTCGATTATTGTCACAATATCATCTGCATTATATGATATATTATTAAGTCAATAATTGAGATGACAAAGTTATTCATATTATTAAATTGCAATATTTAAAATGTCTAGAAGTTCATCGAGGAGAGGTTTGGTCACCTAATTAAGCGCCATGATAGGGAGAAATCCTTATTGAAAAGCCTCCTCTTTCCTGGGAACGACCTGGTTGATAAATATTATGAGTTATAATATTAATGATGAATGTTATTAATATTGAAGTTGTGCTCGGAGTTGAATTTGGAGACGCGGACGTGACATTTGAGTCGAAACGATGAAATTAGTAAAATAGACTATAAACACAAAATTTGTCGATTTTTACTATTTGGTCAAAAAGTCAACAGCTGACTTTTTGGGAAAAAATCAAACTTGAAATTTCAAAATTTATATTTTTGATAAAAATAGTTTCATTATGTTGAAATTATTTGTGTTAGTGAAAATCGACATTTATTTCGATAAAAATTGATGTCTGGAGGTTATTTTCATAAATTGGGTATTTATCGGATAAATGAGCAATTAATTGCTACTAATTCACATGCTTATATAACTATTTGCTCACATGTGTGTACTATTGAATCACATTCTTGTACTATTAGGGGAGTTGGTGCAAACATGACTAAGTTAAAAATGGAGGTATAGATGGAGGTACTATACTGTAATTCGTATTTTTGACATGATTATACTATTGATTCACATGATTGAACTATTGATTCACATTATTTACTATTAGGGGAGGTGGTGCAAGTTTGATAATACTTGCAGGACTAAATTAAAAATGAAAGAAAAGTTGGAGGTATTGTCTTTATAATTTTTTGAGCCCCAAACGTCTAATTATCGAAACTATATTTTCCTATAAATAGAAGCTCATTCTTTCTTCATTTCTCACCAATTCACAAAAGCTTTAGAGCGATTATTATAGAGAGAAATTATAGAGAGAAAGAAGAAGAAAGTCTCTGCTACCTCACTATTCCAAAGATCCGGGTTTTTTCCAAGGTAGGGAATATTATTTGTTGTACTAGTAGGGAGTATTATTTCTTTCTTATCCATGAAGAGAACTTCATTATTCCATTCTTTATTATTCTATTAAAATAACTCAGATACGCTGCCACCCTATACTTGGTGAAATTCTTACATTATTCCATTCTTTATCATTCTGTTGGAACATCACACCTGCGTGCGTTTCGCCGGACTGGTTTCATTATTTATCATTCCATTGGAATATCTTGTCTGCATGCGTTCTCTGGCCGGACCTAGTTCCGCTCTTTATTATTCTCATTGAAATATCCTCATGCATGCGTTCTACGCGGGATCCGTTCCGCCTTTTATTATTACATTGAATATCATGTCCGCATGCGTTTTCTGCGGACCGGTTCTCGTTATTTATTATTCATTGGAATAACTGCGCATGTGCTATGTCTATCGCATCCATGGTGATTTCTTTTGTTATTCCATTCTTTATTATACTCGGTTGGTTAAAACTTTGACTTCTATACTCCATGAAATTAGTGGAATATCTTTGATATTTGTGCTTCATCCAGTATCTTTTCATAGAAATATTCTTCTGAGCATTCTTGAATTTTACTCTACAAAGCAGTATCATGTTGACAATTTGGACATTATTAGTTTATGTATAAATTAATTCTTGAACTTGTTTTATTGAACTCTTATATCATTGTCATCATCCTCATGTTTATATTTTTTGAAAGTCATCCGTAGTAGCTGTAGTGCATAGATGGACTTGGTATGATTATGACCGAGGATTATTCGGTGTAATCATGGTAGTAACTTTACAAATGATGTGGTAAAAGTCCTCATTGGCCCGTAGTGCATTGATGGACGATTGTTGGCATGATCATGACCATTAATGAATACACAAATATTCTTGGCCCGTAGTGCATGGATAATTGTGGTCGTGATACTAAAGAATATCCTCGGCAGTAGTGCGGGGGTGATTCGATGATGTGGATTATTTATTAAAAGTCGAGTCCCAAATGATAAAAGTGATGAAAAACCTTTTAAATCATAAAAGATAGTAGATTTTATTCTCTACTTGACTCTTTAAATGGATTGCTTGTTCCGCTTCTGATTAAACTTGATGTTTGTTATATTGTATCGGTTTAACATCGCTTTTAAGGCTAATGATAATTTATTCTCGCATTATCTTAGTCATAATATTTCTTCTTTGGGCTAGTTGAGCTCACCCTTTCTTTCACCGTTTCTTCAAGAAATGAGAACGTAGTGGGACTAGTCGGGAACAGAGTGATGGTCCTAGATGGTGCATTCGTAGTCCTCACTATTCGTGAAATAGTGTGATAATAATTGTAATGAGGACTCCTTTTGAGTTTGTATAATCTCTAGTAGACAATATTTGTATTCAAACTCACAGTTTATGTTTTGTCGTATTATACACAACAGTTGTATTATTAAGTTGTATTTGAATTCTGTACCATGTATCTGGTGACTCAGAATAGGTGATGTATACCTAATTTTGGGGGCGTCACAGTTTGTAACATTCCAGATTTTTTTAAATGTAAATTATAAATATTTATTGATTTATATAAATATTTATTGCATGTGTTTATTATTGGATAAATAATTGTTCAATTAGATTGATTTGATTTAGTTAATTATTTAGTTGTTAAATAATTAATATGTGGATTGAGTTATGTGATTAAGTGAATTATTTAATAAATTGTTATTAAATAATGTATGACAAATAATTATGTTATAAAGAGTTATTTAAATAAATTAAAGTAGTTTTAATTTATTTTGCCAAACAAGGCTTAAATATATTAAGTCTTTAATTTTAAATTAGTTTGCCAAACAAAGCCCTATGGCTTTTGGATTTTTAAAATTTGATTTATTAGTAATATAAATTAAATTAAACAAAATATAAATATATATATTAATTTGGTAACTGATAAATTGAATAGGGGTATTGAGTAGGCGTCGATTTTGTTTTAAACGGGTGTGCGTTGGTTTTATTTTGTTTTTACGTAAAGAGTATTTGGGTTTTGGCTCAAGAGAAGAGAAAAGGAAGATTGCAGAAATTGAGAGAGAATAGAGTAAATTGAGTGGAAAAGGTCTCTGAAGTTGCAAGGTTGTCTATGACTAGCAAGTGTTAACCAAGAAAAAGAAGGGCACGTGAAGTGCAGATAACTGTAAGCTGTTAAACTATTATTGGTAAACAACGATTAAGGCAAGTCTTTCGGTTCCTATTTTCTGCGTGGACTTGATGAACTGTTTTAAATTGCATGATATGTTATGCATGTTGAAATCATGAAATGTTAAAGTCAATATATGACTGCATTGTTTTGGCTAAGTAATGATGATTGAGTAAGGAACTCAATCTTTATATTTGCTATGTGAATTAAAAGCATGTATGCCATGTTACTTTAATGAGATGTATATCGAGCATGTTATTATGTGTTATGTGATGCATGAAAACTGTTAGACTTTGTTGGGCTGTCGAGCTCACTCTTGCAAATAACCACTTTTGCAGGTCAAGATTTTAAGGTAAAGATATGTGCTAAGTGAGTTATAGAGATCTATATTCACGAAGATTACTTATGTTTTATGAGAAATGTATTTCATATTTTGAACGTAACATGTTGTTGAATTGTAAGTTGAGTTATCCAATGTATATGGATATTTAGTTATGATGTAAGACTTTGTATAGTCATTTTGTTGTAACGATTCATGATATAAGATTGAATCAAAGAGATGTAATGTAAAGGTTGCGATTCAGGGCAAGAAAGAAGGAAATGTATAAACGTTTTAATTATTCCGCAATTTTAGTATTTTTAATATCGAATAATGATGTTTTATTAGAGATTTAATGTATGGTTAACGACCGAAGTTGAGATTTAAATTGTATGGATTTTGGGGTCATTACACAGTTTAGATAGGTAGTGATTTTGTTATTTTGTTATATTTGTGTATTATAATATTATACCATACATGTATGATATAATGTATGGTATAATTATGAATGGTATAATATTAGAAAAATAGTGATTTTAGGATATAATAATTATGTTTAGAAAATCAGTAGATTTTGGGGATTATAAAATCAACATAGTAAGTTATGAATGATATTATTTGTTATTTTAATTTTATTTTAAATGTTTTAAATCTGTACAATATTAAGTTGTAAAATAATTATAAATGGTATGATATTATTTTGTATTTATAGAGAGAAAATTAGGTTAAATAATGGAGAGTAATGATAATAGCTCGATAATTAATGATAATATCATAAAGTATTGAATTTAGGAGATAATAATTAAATTAGAAAGGATAATATCAGAACAGTTGACATTACTAAAATAATTTAGATTTGTACTGATTTAGGGGGTTATAAATTTAAAATATTAATTTGGGATTAAAAAAGTAGTGATTTTAAGATATAATAATTAAATTAGTAATGATAATATTAGAACAGTTAACATTATCAGAACAGTTTAGATTTGTACTGATTTATGGGATTATAAAATCAAAATATTAATGTGGGATTAAAAAGTAGTGATTTTAAGAGATAATAATTAAGTAGCGAAAATATAAAAACCGTTTAGATTGAAAAAGTAGTTATTTAGGGGATTATAAAATCAACATAGTAAGTTATGATTGATATTATTAGTTATTTTAATTTTATTTTAAACTGTATAATATTATGTTGTAATATAATTATAAATGATATAATATTATGTTGTAATATAATTTAATTAGTAATGATAATATTCGCATACAGTTTAGATAGGTAATGATTTTATTATTTTGTTATATATTGTGTATTATAATATTATACCATACATGTATGATATAATATATGGTATAATTATGAATGGTATAATATTAAAAAATAGTGATTTTAGGATATAATAATTATGTTTAGAAAACTAGTGGATTTTGGAGATTATAAAATCAACATAGTAAGTTATGATTGATAATATTTGTTATTTTAATTTTGTTTTAAATTTTTTAAACTGTATAATATTATGTTGTAATATAATTATAAATGGTATAATATTATGTTGTATTTATACGGAGAAAATTAGGTTAAATAACGGAGAGTAATGATAATAGCTCAGTAATTAATGATAACATCATAAAGTAGTGATTTTAGGAGAAAATAATTAAATTAGTATTGATAATATTAGAACAGTTAACATTATCAGAACAGATTAGATTTGTAGTGATTTATGGGATTATAAAATCAAAATATTAATGTGGGATTAAAATTAGTGATCTTAGGAGATAATAATTCAGTAACGATAATATAAAAACTGGAGTAATGGGTGAACATATTAAATTATAAAATCAACATAGTAAGTTATGATTGATATTATTTGACCTGTACTTAGCTTGTAAATTTAATGGCGGATCGGAGGTTGTGAATATACATGGCTGGCTGCCGCTGCTAGCTGTTCTTACAGCTTTTATGATTGATAATATTTGTTATTTTAATTTTGTTTTAAATTTTTTAAACTGTATAATATTATGTTGTAATATAATTATAAATGGTATAATAGTATGTTGTATTTATAGGGAGAAAAATAGGTTAAATAACGGAGAGTAATGATAATAGCTCAGTAATTAATGATAATATCATAAAGTAGTGATTTTAGGAAATAAAAATAAATTAGAAAGGATATCAGAACAGTTGACATTACCAAAATAGTTTACATTTGTAGTGATTTAGGAGATTATAAATTCAAAATATTAATTTGGGATTAAAAAAGTAGTGATTTTAAGAGATAATAATTAAATTAGTAATGATAATATTCGAACACTTAACATTATCAGAACATATTAGATTAGATTTGTATTGATTTATGGGATTATAAAATCAAAATATTAATTGGGGATTAAAATTAGTGATCATAGGAGAAAATAATTCAGTAACGATAATATAAAAACTGGACCAATGGATGAGCACATTAATTAGATAGGACAAGTGTTACAATTTGGGAGTGATAAATGTCATGCAATGGTGTTATGTACTACAATTTAGTATATTTAATAGATTTTCTTCTTAGTATGTCATATACATCAATCCTTATATATAAATACAGCACAAAACTCAATTTCAAATCAATTGAAAAATTCACCGAGTCAACTCTTAATCAATTTGAGTCAATTTACTTGAGTTATTCACCGAGTTGTCTAATCTCTTCCTCTTCTCCTCCTCATAACTTCGCTTTCTTCCCGCCAAATCGATTTCGCCGCTTTTTTTTTTTTTTCCACCTGTCTTCCTCTTACTCTTCAACTTCCACAGAGTTCCACTTTCCCCTCTCCCTCATTCACTTCATCCACTTATATATATATATATATATATATATATATATATATCTGTATATTCGTAGGTTTATGTGGATTTATTGGCTTTATATTATGTTAAAATTTATTCTTTTGTTACAGATCTGACATCCTTAATCCGTCCCTCTCTTTCCTGAACCACACTCGATTTCGATTTTGTGGGCTCAAAATCGGTCGATCGATCCAATTTATTCGATTTCAAGAACATATCAGGTAATTGATGATTATTTTCTTTGTTTTATTGAAATTTTTTGATTTAATTTGTAGGGTTTTTTCGATCCGATTTATTTGATTTTGAGAACAAATCAGGTAATTGTTGATTATTTTCTTTGTTTTATTGAAATTTTTTTGAGGTTTTCCTTTTTATTTTTGAATGAAATTTAGTTTTAGTTTTAGTTTTTGAAGAAATTTAAATTTTTTGTTGGTGAATTCTGAAATTACAAATAATCATCTATGAAGAAGTTCTGTTTTTTCAATATTTTATTCTATCCTTACCCTACTCTTTATACATGCAACATTAAGACCCGACATGCTGAATATGAATTACTTTGTCATTATTGTTAGACTTATAATTTTTGTCTTTCTTTAGCGAGATGCCCTTTTGAGAAAGAAGCATAACATACATATATCTGGTACAAATGTTCCATCTCCTCTTCAAAATTTTGCAGAGTTAAGATCAAGGTACTCTTGGATTTATTTCCCTGCTATTTAAATGAGCTATATATCTTTTATGGTATTGTCATGGATGATGAATCTTGGTTTAAACTTAATTTTTTTTTGCTCTGTATTAAGTGTTATTTTATCAAGATAATAGTTAGAAAAAATATTCTGTTACTTATTTACATCATCTTTCAAAATTGACACACTTTAGGCACCCACATTCTGTGCCCTAGGTAACAAGAAAAGACTAGCATGATCTCACTCTTTTAGTGTCCCCTTTTAAGTAATTGAAAAATCACATATTGCCCGAGCAATTCCAGGAACTTATCTAACTTTGAATTTCTTATATAACTTAAGATGTATTCTCAACATCTTATATAACTTTCAATTTCACTGACTTCCTCACTCTCGGAGCATTTCTTTTTTTAGATATTAATTGTAGAGTTTTCCCATATTGTAGTACTTTAATAGAATACATACATAGTTACATACAGACGCAAACATACTTGGTACACACTGCATAATGTGTGATGGCAATGTTTCTGGATTCCTCTATTGTCCTTAATCTTCCTTTGAATGGCCTCTTTTCCAAATTACTAGACATTCTCATCAAATTCCATCGACCAAAAATAATCGAACAAATTTCTCGGAAGAAAACGTTGTATCCATTGTGGCTTGAATCTGAAACGAATAGAATATTGATAAACCGTAATGATCTTATGGCCACCTGAAACATGGAGTTTAAATTGTGAATGCATAGTTGTTTTTTTTGTTGTCATATGACCAATATTTATTCCAAGGACTTTAGGCTTACATTTAACATTTCTCAACTTCTTTCGATTATTTCTAAAGTTGAAGTTATCAAATAAATACATTTCATTCAATTTTTGTTTTATCTCTCGCTTTTCTTTTTACGCATCTCTATTTTGTACATATTAATTGTTTGTCATGTATCTTTGGGTGATGAAAGAACGATTCCCCTCGCCTTTTCTTTTGTTCCACCCCTCTTCCTCTTACTCTTCAACTTTCACTTCCACAGAGTTCCACTTTCCCCTCTCCCCTCTCCCTCTCCCTCTCCCTCTCCCTCTCCTTTTCACTTCTTCCACTTATATATATATATATATATGTATATTAAATGAGTTTATGTGAATTTATTGGCTTTATATTATGTTAAAATTTACTCTTTTGTTACAGATCTGACATCTTTCGTCCCTCTCTTTCCCGTACCACACTCGATTTCGGTTTTGTGGGCTCAAAATCGATCGATTGATCCAATTTATTCGATTCCAAGAACATATCAGGTAATTGATGATTATTTCCTTTGTTTTATTGAAATTTTTTGATTTAATTTATTTATTCGATTTCAAGAACATATCAGGTAATTGATGATTATTTCCTTTGTTTTATTAAAATTTTTTGATTTAATTTGTTGAGTTTTTCGATCCAATTTATTTGATTTTGAGAACAAAATAGGTAATTGTTGATTATTTCCTTTGTTTTATTGAAAATTTTTTGAGGTTTTCCTTTTTATTTTTGAATGAAATTTAGTTTTAGTTTTTGAAGAAATTTAACTTTTTTGTTGGTGAATTCTGAAATTACAAATAATCATCTCTGAAGAAGTTCTGTTTGAAGTTCTATTTTTTAATGCTTTATTCTATCCTTACTCTACTATTTATACATGCAACATTAAGACCCGACATGTTGATGTGGGCATTGGACTTTTGTGTTAATTTGAAAAAAATAATGTTCAGCTGCTTCCTTTCCTTCTTAAACTCAAATAATAATCTGGCTTTTTAGGAACTTAAAAGCGTCACTGTATTGAAAAGGATTCTTGCTCCAATTGTCTATCTTGCCAGATGGAACACTTACCCATGATAGTTCTTATGTTGGGGAAAATGCATGGGATGATGAAGTTGAGACTTCATAGGATAATGTAAAAAGATACTGTAAACCAGGATGGGAGGTTGAATACAGTAGAAAAGAAGCTTATACAAGATTTGGGAATCTCAGGTTAGTTTTTGAGAGTGGGTTTTGCTCTTAACTTTATGTGATTTTTTTTGTCTATTTGACCACATATTAGTAGTAATAAACTATTACTGACTGTAAAAGATGAACACCACAACCTATGCCATTTCATAATCTCAGTACATTGGTATTGGAAAGATTAATAGGTAAAATTATTTTGGTCATTCACTTTTTTTCTTTAATGTTATATCTAGCATATAAAATGGGATTATGATCTTGAGAAACTTTTCAAATTGGCAAGCGAATAGTTGATTTTATATTTGGCCGAGCAAGATCATTCAACAAGGTATGTACCAACCGTAATCAAACTTTTGCAAAGTTTTAATTTATTCTTAGTGATCTTATTTGTTTATGAAGTCTGCTTGGGATATAGTTTGAAAAATTAGTCGAGCTATTTATTCATTTAAAGAGCGATACCTGATACTATAATTGAAAGTGGAGGGCAGATATTTATGAAGACCATTGATATTGTTGACAAGGAGGGTATTCCCTTGCATTGTGTGCTTCTTTTACAAATAATGTTAACTACTGTTGTTTTTTTCAATTCTGTTTTTAGCTATTACAGCTAAATATTGTTTACCATTTATGAGATGGTGGAGTTTGTTTCAATTATAGCATTTTCTCTGTCAATTGTTTGTTATTTGTCTTGGATTGATCTTCATTCTCAGTCTGGAGCTTGGAAAACTTGAGAAAAGAAAATATAAGTTTATTGGAGCCTTTTTAATTATTTTTTACACTAAATTTTAGCATTGTTCTAATATTAGATAAAATGCCCGGAACTATAGACCAATGGTACTACCATATGATTGCAACCCAACTTGAATTCATTACAACGAAGAAAAGAAATGGGGGGAAAATAAAAAATGATACAAGTGATCTAATGCTACATTTCCCTTGGCAGTATGGCTAATTGGCTATGATGCTACTTGCAATTTCATGAAGATCTCAAAACTCTCAAAAATTATCAGAATACACTTCTAGCATTTGGTTTCATCAGCGCCTCAAGAAGTTTGTACGTCCACTGATCTAGCATTCCTGTCAAGTAACAATGTATGTGTGGGGTTTTGTAGATTTAGTTCTCAATTTCACACTTTCCTTTCCTTAACCAACTTCCTACGTCTGATGCAAATATTTCATCAATTTTTGGAGTTATAATTGTTACTTACTTCGTCTGACTTAATGCATTTTAAGTGTTTGAAATAATGCCATATAGAGTTTTGATTGTGTGCATTAGTTATGATTTTTACAAGTTGCAATATATGTAGAGATTTACACAGGAATTCAATTTAAAGTAAGATTAGGGTTGTTACACTCCCACTTTAAATACAAAGCTGTACATTATTTTTAAATACAAAATTGTACAAAGCAAGGTAACTTTAAGGTTTGATCAAGTGGAATTTTTTGGGATATGGAAAGGCTAGGAACCTCTCGCATTGCTATCCAGGAAGAAGCTCATTTTGCATTTGATGGAACATGCATCAAGCTTTTCGAGCATCCGGAACCATATCAATGCTCAATGTAGTTGATCCAATGTCTGCTTCTTCTTCTCCTATTGGAGGTAACTCTATCTTTGTACTTTTACCTAACAAGGGGACAACTTCTATTTAGAATTCTATTTATTCCTTCCGTTTCACTCGTTTCATTGTTTTTATGATATTGCCAATATTTTTACTTATATTTTTTTTCACAAAGACAATGATGATGACTCTGGATTTGATAGTAACTTTTATCCTTCCCAGGTATACCACGCTTTGGACGTCTTCATGGTGATATTTATGTCTGTAAGCAATGTGTTATTGGTGATGGCATTGGTACAGTTGGTGGGATGGCTGACCTTCTGTTTTGGTAGATATTTTTTTGGTTTATGTATGGTTGGGTAGTGCATTTTAAGTGTTTGATACAATGAGTCTGATAAAATATTTATGGATAGATAATCTCATAACGTTGCCTGTAAGGAACAATGTTAGAGAACGCGTAGAGATGTTAATGAAAGAGAGGATTGTAACAAGCTTAGGTGTGTTCATTATCAACAATTTGTTTTGAATTCGTTGCCAAGTTTACATCATGCAACATAACTAATTATAGTCGCGACTACATGTAAGAAATTTATGTAAAAAGCAAATATATGTCATGTGTTTGTCTTTGTTTCCAATAATAATTCTATGCTTTGTTGTGGTGCTCAAAGTTCATGAATCATATTCCTTAAATTATTTGCAAGAGTATGAATTTTTTCCCTTATATATCATGAGACATACTTCAATGTTGAAAGTACTATTAAACATGTGCTATGAATGAATTTGTCTCCTTAAAAGACTGTATTTTGTTGTCTTTACTTGATTTTGATGAATTTGCTTTAGGAAAGTGAATCTCTTAATTTTATGATAAAGTAATTCAACTAATTTTACATTAAGTATGTACTTCGAGTTTTTTTTGACATAAATATTAAATAAATTATTAAATTCATTACTCAAACTAGCCCGTGCATTGCACGGGCTACCAACTAGTATGTATGATATGTAGAATTACACCACTCTATTGTCTTTGGTTCCTAATTCATATTGAAAATTAGACAGAGATACATTTTTTTAAAAAAAAAATTATAAAGTGATCTGCCTTAATTTGTTAGAATTATTTTGTTACTACTAATATACTCTACAATTCCCATTTGTTGTCCTATTATACAAGTTTATATTTTCTCTTATTTGATTATATATTTTAATTTTAATTTGAGGGTACTAACTCATTGTAATTTTTTTTTCCCCTTAGGTAGAATTTACGGATATTGACCTTTATGTATTATTCTCTTCATTTCAAAATTAGAGACACATTTTAACTTATTTAAGTCCATTCATATCAAAATTGATATGAAGTTATTTAGTTTTAATACAAACAAATATAACAATTATAAATTAACTATAACGTACTACTAATTATCACATTTGTTGTTTCTAAAATTTGAACGAAATTATATCAATTTTGAGTTTTAAAATTTCATAAATTAATTTTAAAAAAATTAAAATATATCTCTAATTTAGAATGGGAGCTACTAGTAATTAATATTTATAATGGCATCCAACAAAGATTAGATTATTAATTTTTTATTCTCTTTAAAATGTAGAGTGTAGTAGTTGACAAAAGAGTAGTAGATCACCCCCTAATTTATTTCAAGTTCGCCTGATGATGGCTTGGCCCGAGACCATCAAGCAATCTTGACCCAAATAAAATTGTACTCCCCTTTTACAATTCGCACTTCATCTACTTTTTCAATTTCATTACAATTTCCCCCTCTCTCTCCTATCTTCTCAGACGGATTTCTCTAATCTCACCCCGGCTTGTAAGTTCAATCTCGTTGAGAGTCTTCGCTCCAAGTTCTCTTGATCTTCTAGCATGGGCAGACATATCAATAGAAGTTTGCATGCTTGGGTGAAGTGATGACCCACCATTAGTGAATGCAGGTAAACTAGATAGCCTATGCACCAGAACATATACTCTGGTTTCATAGCAGTTCCAGTTCGTTCTGGTGCATAGCAATCTGTTTTTTGGTGTCAAAACACAGATGGCTATCGCTTGACCCAAGCATGCAAACTTCATAATTGATATGTCTGCCCATGCTAGAAGAATCGACGTCTCACCACACATGTTGTTGGATTCCTGGAACGAATGGGGGAATAATGAAACCAGAAATTAGATTTACTGGCACTTCCCCTTTCGTGTATGGTGTTAATGGCGATGTCCTGGAAACGCATCCTGCTATTGGCAATTCTTCTATTTCATCTTTGACTGGTATAGAGTCGAACTCGCAAACCCCAAATGAGACAACATTAGATGTAGACGTACGCTTCTTCATTTGGATTTCTGGGTCAAATTCCACGAAACTTTAGTCTGTCAGACTTGACTGCTAACTTTTTCAGCAGCGGTTTGTTTTCCTAATTATTGCATAGAATAAAATAAAATCAATAATCATAATAATTAATAATTAAGTACTTACATAAATTGAGAGACATTTTGTATGTATCACTTTTATGATGGATGTGTAAGTGTGTATAAAGTTCTTGAGATGACAATTGAGACCAAACCCTAACGGTTTTATTTATAAAATAGCTAAGGCTCAAAATTGTCCATTATGAAACCCTAGGACTTATTATGCCAAATTAATATTAGTAATAATATTTATGAGTCACATAATTACGAAACCCATAAATAAGGTGTGATTAAATTAATACAATATGTAAGTTCAATAATTCCATAAATAGTAGAGGCCAGGTAAGGAAATAAAATATTCTAACAGTGTTGGCTTTCCATCTCTCTCTCTATGTCTGTGTGTTTAAACTTAATGGGACAACTATAGAGCCAAACTTTAAGTGAACTACTTATTTCTCCTATAGTATTTTTATATTTATTTTGGATGTTATAAATCTTTCAGAAATATTGGAGAGCTACTCTAGGTCACCCTTCCTAGCAACAGATATGGACAACTTTCTCAATCCCCATGGTAGAGGACACTTAAGATAAGTTTTCTTGCATTTGACGTGCATTTGAAACTCTGTAGAGCTAATAGTCTCCTCGTCAGGAGATATCAATATCTGAATGCTTGGCCTATGATGATTTTGGCAGCGGTTTATTGACTGATTGAATAACTCAAGTGCTATTCTGCATTAACTTATTACAAACCAATTAACTTTATATCACCATGCATGGATTCTTCGCCATGCATGGATTCAGGGCCGGTCCTAAGTTTTTCAGGGCTTAAAGCGACAAAAAAAATGGTACTTCTACGAATTGCTATTAAGATAGGTATAAAAAAAACTAAAAACTTTTTCTGAACAAAAAAGCATCAATACGAAAGAATACCAAATATAATAACCGACTATTTCAATATTTTCTTTCTTTTTCTTTTTTCAGATCCAGACATATACTTTTTAGGAGCCATGGTGAATTAAAATTTAAAAATCACAAAAATTCCAAAGATAATCTCGTGATTATCTATAAATTAATTATCAAATAGGGCCTCCTTTATAATTATTAAGAGTCTAACACTACTCCCAAACAATTAAAAAAACTCAAAAGAGATTAAATTTTTCACTTGATTCATAATAGCATAAACAAATCTACTCAATCAGTCATCAAGCCCAATTAAATTAAACAATGCTTCTAAATCTCATAAACAAAAAAATTAATTTCAAAACCCTAAAAAAATAGAATTAATACCTGAAATTAGCTTGAAATTTATGAGAAGGAATACTGGAATAACATTTAACACTTGATCCTTCTGATTTTCTAATTTTCTATCTGTATTTATATCTATATGTAATTCAGCTATGGCAGGGACAGTGATGAAAGAGACGAAGTCGGTGTCCGCTGGAGAAAGAAGCCCAATTGCCGCACCACTCAGTCACTCACCAGATTATTTGCTTTTTATTTAAGTATTCTATTTAAGTAATGAAAAGAAGAGAATATTTAAGGGGGCCTTAAAAATTTGTGAGCCTAAAGCCCGGGCACCTTGGGCTTTAGCCCAGGGCCGGTGCTGCATGGATTCTTGGATCTACAAAACAAAAATATACCTTTCATATTTGAGTAATCGTCTTATTGTATGTAATTTTTTTTTCATAACTGTCTCTAGTACGTACAGGTAACATGTTTAAATAATTATTTATTTATTTATATATGCCTTTTTAATGTATAAATAAGTTAAAATTATAATTTAAAATATATTATTAATAAAGATATAATAGCTCAAATAATATTTTTTATTCAATCATTTAATTAATCTTATAAAAAATAAATATAACATAAAATTATTTTAAATTATTCAATTAATAATCCCATAAAAAATAAAAAACAAACCGCAGTTGCAACAGGTTTAGTGAAGTACTTGTACTACCTCTGAAGATCTTGTTGAGGGCTAAAGCAAAACTACATTCCGTACCTAAATTACCCCCCATGAACCGTTCTACAAGTTTGATGAGTTAAATAGTTAAAACTACCTCCACAATTATAAGATTAATATTCAATTTTTAAAAGTCAATATCAAACATTTTAAACTGAAAATGGATATTAATTAAATTAGTTTATGTCAATACAATTCATAGACAACTTTCAAATTTGTGTAGGGAATTGAAAATTTGATAACCCACTGACCAAGAAGCTCTACATATTTCTTACAAGTTCATATAAATTACAAGATAATTAACCATAATGTGGCTACTACAAGCTTCAAGCTTGACCAAAAATTTACAGAACTAAACAATCTATTGGTTGGTTCAAAATTCAAACTATCATCTTACCACTTCATGTTTAGCATTTGCTTTTAATCTTCTCACTGCCTTGTAGTTCTGACTTCTGAGATTGTATGTATCATCGTCTTTGCTCACTTAGAAGCGGTTGAGATGCAGCAGCTACAAAATGAAAAATATTCTTTCAGTAAACCCAGAAATATAATCGGAGACTCGAGTCAAAACTAACTGGATTAATGACAGAATTATGAGAAACAAATAATAAATGGCAACCATGCCTCATTCCTCCACACACATAGGCAATGTGAAAATTGAATCTCAATGGACTGTGATAAGTATGGTGGAAAATTAAAAGTCAATGAACATGAAACAGTCCCCCTTCTTTTCCTTAAAACAGTGAAAACGTCTTCAAATGCATTGATACTAAACTACATAAAGTGATCAACCAAACCAGAATATGATGTCCACCTTTTTATTTTCGTCTATTCTCCTTTTTATTCTCCTTTTTATTCGTAGCAGCATTTATCTTCTATAAACAAATGGAGCTAGGTCATTGCTCCTTTTATTTCAAAAACTCATAGACTGATATATTGTTCTATCCATTCGTACACTGATCTATCTATTATTTCATCACCTAATTTCAGTGGAAAGCATGAACATGCACACATGTTTGGTGTAAATGCCGGTGCATAAACGGGACCATGCAAAGATTTGCAATTCATATTTTAAGATGTTGCTTCCAGGGAGTTAGAAAAAAAATTCCAACCACAACGGGAGGCTTTAAACTAACAAATTACAGGAAATCACTCAAACTATAGCTCTCCCTTCACATAGATAACAAACCAAACTAATCAGTGAACTGAACCAAGAAGAAAGTTCCGAGTCTCCATCAGAACTTTTAAATGAAGCAAGATCCTACATAAATTATCAAATTAGTGAAACAGGATGTTGGGTATCCATACAAATAAATAGTTCTTTATTTTCCCAATGTATGTATCTTTCTTAACATTTGTCTATTTTGTGGTTCACGGTTCACCAAGAGTTCTCATTTACAGCATAATAAAGATGAAAAGAAAAAAGGATATTGAATATAACTACATAAATCTGGAAGGCTTAATGATCCAGGAATATACTAATATTCACATACTAAAATATACTGAAGAAGATAAAAAAATGCTAATATTTCCATTCAAAAAAATATAGAGGTTTAATTAAATATTGCTACCCTGAACTCTACAATTCATTCCACTTCGGTACCTAACATTTCAATTTTTACAATTAAGGTATTCATCTCTTAATTTTATTCAATGTCTACCAATTAGTGGTGCCAAGTCAAAAATTAATAACATGGCACGTGCATATGGTAGCTGACTGCATATGTGGAAAAAGGAAATATTTTTTCACCAAATTAAGAGGGCATTACAATAAATTGATATTATAATTCACTAGAACTTAAAAAAACTAATTATAAACAATGAGCTCTTCTATACAAACATGAAAATTGGACCCAAGTGTATTTGAATTTCATCTATTTGTATTTTTTATCCCAATTGAGGGTCAAAATACAAATAGGTGAAATTCAAATACACTCGGGTCAAATTTTCAGTCCACACAGAGTTTTTGATAAACAATTAATCACCAAGCTTCATTTCTCCCAAATCTAAGCTTCGTTTCTACCTAGAGCAGCCAACCACCCCTGAAAACCCTGGCCGCCGCCGATCATCAAGCTTGGCGGAAAAGAACCAAATCCCAACATCTAGCCGCTATCAACCAAGAGACAACAAAAGGGAAAAAAAGAGAAAAAGGCAGGCACCCACAACTACCATCGCAACACTTTCACCGTGGCTGTGTCACAGCACTTTCATCTATCGCGGCTGTGTCGTGGCACTTCACCACCATAAAACTCACTTCTTTTTATTTTTTCTTCTCTCTTTTGTGATACGCTTGGTGGTTGAGATGAAAATTTTGGGGAAGGGGTAGACATTTTTAATTGGGATCCGTGGTTTGTTTTTCAGTGATGTGGGTGTGCAGAGTAGGATTTGATCAAGATCATGGGGAGGCAGGCTAGATGGGTTATGATAAGAAATTACATGCGTTAGTGGTGTTGGTGATTCAAGAAGGATTTACTTTGATTTTGGGTTTGCACAAGTAAACCCTAGAATGCGGATGAAGATGACGAAGAGGAGCTTCATGGAAGCTTTCTGTGTTTTTTTTCCGCTTCTGATTATCTGCATAGATTGGAGGCAATTTTTGAGGAAATTTTATGTGTTAGGCTTTTTGATTTGGGATAACAAGATGCAAATATGTTGAATTCTTATTGTTTTATTAAGTTATAATTATTGAAATACTATTTTGCCCTTCTAAAATTATTATAAATTTGTTTTGTTTTCCACATGCATCTCGGTCCCACTTGTTCACGCCACATCTTCATTTTTTGACAAGGCACCACCAATTGGTAGACATTGAAAAAACAAATAAGAGATGAATAGCTTAATTGAAAAAATTGAAATGTCAAGTACCGAAGTGGAATGAGTTACAGAGTTCAGGTAGTAATATTTAATTAAGCCAAATATAGAAATGTACTAAAAAACAAGATTGAAACTGAATATTGGTTAAAAAAAGAACAAAATGCTAGCCAAACAGGGCAAAATTTGTGATGCCTCTACTATCAAGGATGGTTTCACACTTTCACTTCAATGCAAATATGTAACGGAAAATATTCAGATTTGATTTATTGATATCTCAAATTACATGCACACACATGGACAACTTTAAAAACCTGGCTTTTTTAGTTTACTCTATTTTGTTATAAATTTATTTAATATTTTCATTCTTTTTTTTTTACTTTTCGTTTTCTTACAGACTTAAAATGGTATAGCAATATAGCAGACACACACCAAGGGACTCGCAAACACACATACATACACATAGACAGAGAACAAAATTAGAGATAGAAAACATGCAACAAACTACCTCCAAGATCATCCTGCCCTGAAATCGTTGGTGTGTATTTTCTCTCTGTAAATTCAGTTATGACCAAACGAGACAAGAGAAGACCAGCAATCAAAGCACCAAGACTCAGCATCCCAAAAACAAAATTCCATCCCTTTGTAGACAGAAAACCAGTCAAAAGTGGGCCCAGGGCAGCGCCAAGGGATCCAGTACCATCAATGATCGCTGTCACTGTTGCAAGAGCTCGAGAATCACCTCTAACAGAGCTATGTGTACCAAGATCAGCAGAGACTGCAGTTGTAATAAGTGCATAGGGCCCATTTACAAATAAGCCAGCAGTCATCAAAAGTATAATGTTAACAGTTTGTGAAATGTTCCCATATTTGCGATACAAAAGCATCGAAGGAATTGCTGCATACATAAAGCTGGCTGCTGTAGTAGCATGCGCCTTTAGTTTATCAGATATGTAACCAGCTAGAATTCCTCCAACAATCCCACCTACATCAAACAGTGTTGAAAGATTCCCAGCAGATTTCACCGACATATTCTCTCCACCAATAGCTGCAAAATCATGAAAGGAGACGGAATGAGAAACAATAGATTGCAACCATTTCAAATATGTTATAAACATTAAAGAATCTCCAGACAGAGAGTACCTTATTCCTACTAAACAAGTATTTAAGATCTATAACATCTATAAATATCTAGTGAATATAATTAGAACTTTGACTACAATAAATGCTGAAGGGCACCAATAATAAATTCAAAAAAAGGTGAGAAAAGATCAACTTTGTAAAGAAGTTTACATCTAATGTTGATGTTTTTTTGGTAAGCCCTTCTAGAAATAATTTTTTCAAAGTTGTGTATTTTTATTTTTATGTTTTTCCAAGTATGGCTGATTCTGAGTTTTTATTTCTAGGTTGTGTATTTTTATAAATTTTATGATAATAATTTTTTGGTCATTTTTTCTTTGAACATTTGCCAGAGTGTGCTCCTAGTTTTAAGTATGATGTGGTTTTCAGAAGAATTTAAATGAGTATGTATAGCTTAAGGATCAGGAAATTCTATTATGCTGGAATGTGAGTTCCAATATGGGTAGCTTTAACTTTTCAGGCAACTCTAGGTGCAACTTGACAAAGTTTCATTTCAAAATATTGTCTCCATAACGAATATATGCATCAGGCATAAGAGGGCGATCATATTTTTCTATCTAAGTGAAGTGATTACCTCAAATCACCGCCAAAAAATATACATTGGAGTTGACATTTACATGGCACTTAACAAGCTAGCACCTATAAAAGTTTTTTACAGCCCTCTATGCCAGCAGAGTTTCGGATATATTATATATCAATACATGCTTAAAAACACACTGAAATTCAATACATGCTTGTGGGGCTTGAGGAATAACCTCAAGAGCTCTGGTTCCATTCCCTATACTTGTGGCGTCAAACTTACCTATCAAAAAAATATTGAATTCATTCGCAATATGTTAGCAATACAATGGTTCATTACGCAGAAGTACGTTAGCAATAAAAGAGTTTCATCACCCATGGACAAAAATGGAGAAAGTACAAGTCGGGAACTAAAATCAGGTTCTAATTCAGACCACATAAAAAATCCATAGTTCTCATACATAAACTAATTAGCAGACAACAAAAGGGGGCAAGCAACATATACCTATCTGACTTAGATAAAATGGAAGCCAGTAGAGAAATGTGTATGCCACCAGCTTTGAGAAGAATAGGCATAATGCAAAAGGTATAACTCCAGGTATTAAACAAGCTTCAAGAAGTCCAACACTCCTCCTACTTCCTGACCCAGATTGAGGGACACTATTCCCTTTGGCTATCGCTGTAGCTTCTTTCTGTATCAGAGCTTCTTCATCAACAGGCACTGTTGCTTCGCTTTCACCTGAACCATTTGGAAACGGAAAACAAACATCTTCAGGATAAGCCGGCAGGAACAAGTATACAATTACACCTCCAACACATATAAAAGCACCAGGAACAATGAAAGACCAACCCCACCCATACTCCAAAACACTAGCAGCAAGAAGGGAACCACTGATATTTCCAACAGAAGTATGAGCATTCCAAATACCCATTATCAGTCCTCTCTTTCTTTTACCAAACCAATTACCAATAACAGCGACAACCGAAGGCCAACCCGTTGCCTGAAACAACCCCGCAACCATTTGCATAACTAGAAAAAACCAAAACACATGAATATTCCAAAAATAACCCATCCCAAAAAGCCCAACAAATATTCCACTCCCAATCATCCCAGTAGTCAAAAACAACCGAAGATCCAAGGTATCCCCTAAATGACCAGCGACATACATTCCTATCGAATAACAGGCAAGAAATGCAACATCAATCTCACCCAATTTCGACGTACCGTCTTTGCCATTAAACGGAACCCAACCCTTGCCTTTAAATTTATTCTTAGCATTATCCACTAATTCCCTCCTACTGAAAACGTTCCCAATTGGCCATGGATGCGAATTAAAATTCTCTAAAGGATCTGAATCCAATACACTCTTAACAATACTACTAGGCTTTCTAGAAGCATGATAAGTAGTATACGCTATGAACGTAACTAACAAAACCACATATCTATACGTTTTTATGCTCCAATCCTTACCTCTAACGCTTCTTATAAGCAAAAGTCCCGGTGGAATCCCCCTCATTGTATTAACACCACGACGAGACATTTTCACAAACAGAAAAAACGCACACCCAAAATATCCAGAATAATTACTTGTTCCCGCAAAATTTTACCACCGTCATCATCCCTTAACATCAACTCAAAGCAAAACACACAATCAAACAAAAAAATTTCCTATAGGAACAACACAGATTCAGAATTTATCAAATTCCGGTGAGTTTCGGATCAAATTGGTGATACGCGCTTGATCCTTGGCAAGGAAAGTAGAGAGATATTTTAGAGACAGAAAGAGGGGAGGGAAGTTTCAAGTAAATAAAGAGGAGAGAGAGAGAAAAAAATTAGAGGGTTAGCGAATGGGGCGGGAAAGAAAAAAGTTTACCTCAAAAGAGGAAGGCCATATTTAGCCCCCAAAAAAAAGTAGAGAAAGGCCACGTGTCATTTGAATTCTCAGTGTTCTGTGTTTAGGCGCCACGTAAGTGTTTTGTTAGAGTAACTGTCACGGATGTCAACGCGTATGATATACACGTTGGCCGCGTGGCTCTTTTTGCCTGCTGAGAAGTCTCATTTGAGTTCTTCTATACAGGAAAATTGGCAAAAAACAATAAGTTTTGCCGGACAGTTTTATTGGACCGGGAAAATGGACAGGTGATTTTTTTATTTTTTATTTTTTTTTGTGACTTTTAAAAAATGTATAGTATTTATTTCAATAGAAATTTTTATAAAATAGAGTGTTTTAGGTGTAATTTGGATACATACACAAACAAAAAGCACAAAGATTATCGCTTTATAATCCAAATTACACCTAAAACACTCTATTTTATAAAAATTTCGCTTTGAAATAAATACTATCATTTTTTGATCATGAAAAAAAAAAAATTGAACTGTCGATTTTCACCGCCGAAAGATTCTGTTAAGTGTGACATTACTCGGCAAAAAAACACATTTAGTCCACTGTGATTGTCACTTTGTAAGCATTAGTCCACTAAACTTTAAAAAAATGAAATTAACCTACCAAATTTTTAAAAATTTATTAACTGAGTCATTCCGTCCAATTTGGTTGACGGATGTCAAAAAATTTGTCAAATTTTCTTACGTGGCTATTGAAAAAAAAGAACAAAACATCTCATTACTGATGTGGATTTCAAAAAAAGACACGTCTCTCTTTCTTTCTTGACTGCCATTTTCCTCCGTCTCTCTCTTCTTTGACCACCATTTTCTTCCCTCTTCCCAACTTTTTTCTTTCTTTTCTCTATCCTCTTTCCAGTTAACAAAGCCCTCTCACCTCTGCTATTCTTTTGTTCTTCAAACATCATCTTTTTCAGATCAAGATTATCAAAGCAACAATACTAACCACAAAATAAAGAAAAACAACACAATAAAGAAAAACAAAGCAAGAATCTCATCAAAATTTCATATCTATAATTTTAAATCCCAAAATGATGATGTTTCCGACCTCATCCAACATTTTCACATTCTCCAAACCTTGCTCACGGTTTTTAAACACCTCACAACAAACCTTAACGAATTCGGTGTATGAAATCGAAGAGACAATGAGACAATGAGAGAAATGCCCTGCAAACAAATAATCACCCTCTTATCTAGTTCTTCTATCCTTCCTCATTATTCACCACAAATCCTCCCTACCCTTCTTCTCTTTCCACTCATATCTCATTTCTCACTTATTTCATCCGTACTTCAGCTCTAAATTCCAACCCAGAAAAATTAGAAAACCCCATGCTTTCCAATTACATAGCTGAGTACTTTCCCCATATCAAAAGCTCTCTCGGTATCCAAACGTTTACCTCGGATCACCAACCTCCAAATGCCACAATCTGTGGTCCAATTTTTAAAAAATCTCGAATTCTTTGATAACTAAGTTTGAAGATATCAGTCCGTCGAAATGGATACTATCTCCGGCAATGCTATTTAGCCACAGCTTTTCCCTCAACTTGTCACCGACCGAAATCGAGAGGAACTCCGAATCTTTGTTCTATTGGATCGAAATGGCCGGCGATTGTTCTTCGTAGCGCCATTATTGAGCAGAGGAGAGAGAAAATTTGATTTGGATCAGAGATTTTCCAAGTCGAAACCCTATGTGAATGTGTTTGATGCCTTGGTAGTGGATTGGGAAGGCTGAACAGGAGCCAACAACCATTAAAAAGCCATGTAAGAAATTTATAATTTTTTTAATGACACGTAGGAAATTTGGACATTTTATTTAACGTCTAAAAGAGAATTTGGACGGAATGACCCAATTAATTTTTTTTTAAAAGTTTAGTGAGTTAATTTCATTTTTTTTTTTAAATTTAGTGGGCTAATACTTACAGGGTGACAAACACAATTGGGTAAAGGTGCTTTTTGTCCAAGAAAAATGGACATAAAAAATGACAAAATTAATGATTTAACTATTGTATTTTGACAATTTTTACTGCTTACGTCATTAAATTTTTAATTTTTTAAATTATCTCATTAAACTAATTAAAATAATAAAATTTTTGTTACAAAATTAGATAGACGTTACATTGATTCATTTTTTTTCTTATGTGGTAGCAAAACATAAAATTAAAAGAAAATATATATTCATATAGAAATTCCTTCGTAATTGTGTAACAAAACAAAAAATTAAAGAAAAGCATATTTACTCAAGAAAAGAACAATTCTAATCAAACAAAAACAAAATCAACAATCCCAAGTCGATCGAACCAGAGAAAGGGAAGATTTGATGGAGCAATGCGATTCTGCGGTGAAAATGGAAATAGTAGACTGTAAGGTACCATTCTTGATACTGCAAGTCTTCCATCGAAAAATGTTCTTCAAGATCCATCCTCTGTTCCTCCTACTTATTTATTGATCCATATAAATTTTAGAGTTGTTTTCCCAACTAATCTCTGTGTGCCAAACAAACAATATATATAATTAAGATCGATAAACTTTAGTTGTGATTGTAGAAGTATTGGTAAGATTTGGGGATGATGAAGATTTTGGTAGAAGGGAAAAGTAAAAGGAAAATTCGCCTATAATTTTGGTAGAAGATAAGATTTGGGGAAGATGAAGATTTTGATTTTTTTAATGTTTAGTTATTAATGTTGTGTTTTTATTAAGTAAAATATGTTTAGTTTGACAGTATATTTAAAAGATGAAGATTTGGGGAAGATGAAAATTTTTATATTTATTTTAATGTTTAGTTATTAATGTTGTCTTTTTATTAAGAAGCATATGTTTGGTTATTTAATTGATTAAGATTTGATTTAAAATTGATTTATCATTATAAATAAATTTGATTTAATGAATGAAAAAATGTTTTAATTTTATTAGTTTTTGTTGTGTTTTATTACGTTTTTATCCTTTTTAAAATATTAAGATGTTAAAAATGAGTCAAAAAATTAATTTTTTTGTGTTGCCTTTTATTTTTAATGTCATTTTTTAAATTTTTTGTTTTTTACAAAGTCACTAAAGAATTTTCATATCAATATATATTTTCTTTTAACTTTATTTTTTTGCTGCCACATAGGAAAAAATTGAATCAATTTAACGTCCATCCAATTTTTGTAACAGAATGATCCAATTTCACTATTTTAGTTACTTTAATGGGATAATTTGAAAAATTAAAAGTTCAGTGGTGTAATCAGTAAAATATGTCAACTACAATGGTTAAATCATTAGTTTTGCCCATAAAAATTAGATTGAGGGTCAAAATACAAATAATTAAAATTAAAATACAGTAGAACCTCTATAAATTAATAATTTTGGGACTGAATTTTTTTATTAATTTAGAGAGTTATTATTTAATCGATAAATTAATAATTTAAAGAGTATTTTTCTATTCTGTAAACATAAATTTAATTACATTAAAATTATTGCATTTTATTGATATTTATATCACACTTTTTTTTGATGCAATGTATCATACTTATTAAATTAATGTAATAATAGAATTCATTGTAACTAATATTAATTAGTTTTAATAATTAAATAATGTTCATTGTATCCACTTTTCAAATTACATTCACATGTTATTTCAAAAAAAAAATTGTATTCACACTAAGTTTAATTAATTTGTATATATAAATTCATTGTACTAGAATTTAATACATTCCATGTATGATGATAAAGAGAACTACTATATATGTTAGTTCTCGGGGGCACACAATAGATCTAGAAGGGGGGGCGTTAAATAGATACTTTTTATTTTTCTTTATTTTCTTTTATCTTTCTAAGCGATTAACATATAATGAATATAGGAATCAATTCATTCACAACGGAATAGATTAAGATCCTCTTTAAGGATATAGTATTAAACACAGTTCTAATGTTAGATTAATTGCAAGTAGATATAACAGTTATAGTACTGAATGTAAATGACTTAAAGTAGATGACACCAGGGGTTTTAAGTGGTTCAGAGACTAAATGCTCCTAATTCACTTTTATGCTTCAACAAGCAGGGATTCCACCAAGGATTTGATCAACTTTGAATCACTAAGATTCCTTCAAGACCAGCAGTCTTGGAACACTAGTTCACTAAGAACTCTTCAAGACTAGCAGCCTTAGAAGCTGTAGACTAAGCCCGGCAGACTTAGAATCTCTTGTACCCTCAGGTACTCAGCAAGCCTAGCTGTGACACCCCCAAATCCGGGTACTTCGATTCCACGGGATTTGGTGTTCACTGTACAAATATCATCTATCTATCTACCCATAATAAATGCAAACCATGCAATAGATAGAAATAAAAATCTTCCCCTTATAAGGTTACAACATCTGAATCATAAACATAATCCCAGGTTGAACTAACCTTAAACATCTGGTCTGAAAAATATAAACAATAAGTCTTAAACAACATCATTAACTCAAGTCTAACATAAATACATCATCAAATAAAATAACAAGTCTTCAACACTTGCTAACTTTGCCCTTGCCTTTACTAGTGGAAGGTTCGTCAGTTCTTTCGTTCTTAACTGCAATGTTATTATAAAGCAAGAGTGAGCACTATTGCCCACAAGTATAACAATGAAATAACAGTATAATAACATGCGAGTGAATCAAAGACATCTGAATAAAAGCTCAACTTTTGAATCAAGAATGAATAACAAGAATCAAAAGAATTCTGAGGGTCATAAGACCTTGAACTATGTCCTAGGTTAACAAGGATTATACTTGAAACCTTTAACAGTCATAAGACTATGGACCTTTCTTCTCGTACTTAGGGGGATCAACCCTTAGTACCATCATCATACACAATATCTTAACGCTAACGCATAAGTAAATTCCTTTACAGGGTTGTTCATCTCAGTTTGACATTCGAGTCCGCACCAAAGGAAGTTTGGTTTGGATAATTCAATAAGGGTTCTGAAATTTAGAACGTTCATCAACTAAGGACTAGTTGAATCAATAAAGTTCACTAGTCTAATAAGGTTCAACAATAATGATATTCAATTTGAATAATAATCAAGAAGAATATACAATAGAACAATTATTGTATAAGCTGAATCATGCTTGAAAAGATAATAAATCTTTAATATAACAATTGAACTTGAATAATAGTAATGATAATTTACTCGAGGTAACTAATAACTTGAACAATAATGACAAGTAGGGGTTAGGAAACTTGCCTCGTGTGTATGCTTAAAACGATTACTACTTAGCTCACCACAAATCCTACACACATACCATATGTATTCACGACATTCATTAGTTACATTTTTACTTAATTATTTAATATAAACTCCACTTTATTTAACAAATCATCACCCTTCTAATTTAATTACTTAATTAAATTAGAATATTTTCATTCTCTTACTATTATTACACTTTCGAATAAATTATTTCATAATAATTTCCATCAAATATTTATTTTATTCCATAAATATCTCAATTAAAATATTTACTTTATTTTATAAATATTTTAATAATAATTTTCATCGAATATTTATTTTATTCCATAAATATCTCAATTAAAATATTTAATTTATTTTATAAATATTTTAATAATAATTTTCATCGAATATTTATTTTATTCCATAATATCTCAATTAAAATATTTAATTTATTTTATAAATATTTTAATAATAATTTTCATCGAATATTTATTTTATTCCATAAATATCTTAATTAAAATATTTAAATTATTTTATAAATATTTTAATAATAATTTTCATCGAATATTTATTTTATTCCATAAATATCTCAATTAAAATATTTAATTTATTTTATAAATATTTTAATAATAATTTTCATCGAATATTTATTTATTATTTTTTTTATTTATTTTTATTTTATTTATTTATTTATTTATTTTTATTTTTTTAATTTTTTTTGGTCAAGTAATGGGTATTTTAGTTTAGTAATGCCGTACAAGCTGCTGGGTTACCTGTGCTCATTTTCTACGCTTCGTAGCTCATATGCATTCGCGAATATAACAAGGCCAAAAATCAATCACACGTAAAATTATACATGAATATGGTCATAACTTCCAATTAGTTATTTTTACACGAATTTAGACTTACCCAATCATTGTAATACATATATAATCATTACTTAACCCATCTAGCATGATTTTTAACAAGTTACAACACATAATTTGCAAAATCAACACATTTACTTTCATTGTTCTTGATGTTCTTGAAGGTTTTGAAAATAAAACATGAAAATTGTCACTACGGATTCGTTATAACACCGAATCCGTTTATTTAAACTTTGGTCTCTTCGTATCAACATGCATAATAATATACAAGTGTAAAATTTAGGGATAACATACGATCAATACATAAAATATCACGTATAAGGCCATAAGGCCAAAACCCACACTCTGTAAATTTTTGAAATAGCAATTCATAGTATTATGAAACTGATGACATGATAATTCACATAATATATATATAATCAAATACGATTTGATACATCTTAACCCCTATATAAACTCATAATCAAACCCTTTCTCAATTACAGAGATTTTACAAAATGTATGAAAGCCATTTTTATAAAAACTAATGACGTGAAATTTAGAATTTGGGAAGAGGAGATTACCCTGAGAATAAGTATAGATTAGTAGGGAATAATTTCTTCTCAACTCTTCTTCAATCAAAATTCTTTCTCAACACTTCTCAATCTCTCTCTCTAAACTCTCTCTGCTTCTACTTTTCTGACTTAGGAAAATGAAGAAAGAAAAGAAGACGTATGATATAATAAGAGGATCGACGATCGAAAGTGGTCGATTAACCCAATAATGGGTAACTGTTCCAACTCCCCATAGGGCCTTGTTTGGCTAGCAAAATAGATTTAAAAAAATATTTAATTTAATAAAACTTTATCATATAGTTTAATTAATGTCACACTTCTTCATAAAATAAATCAATATCTTATTTAATTTATTTTAAATAAAATATAATAATTTCTCATAATTTCACATAGTCACATTATTAATTCTCCCATTAATAAATAATGTCAAATTATTAACTCTCTAATTAATAATTAAATTAATTAAATAACATCATGCTTAATTAAATATTTCATTTAATTCGATAAGCTCACATAATTACATATTTGAATAATAATTATTCTCTACATTAATTTAATAAATGTAACACATAATTAAATTAATCTACCACAATTGCATCAAATAATTATTTAATCCAATAATTAAATCATCGAAAAATATTTATTTAATTCAATAAATATTAAAATAAATTTACAAAAATCTCGTTCGTCACACTAGCAGACTTGACTTTGGTTTAGTCACTAAGACAAGGACCTTGCAGGCCCTAGTTGCTTGGATGGTTGTTTGTTGTTCGTTGTTGTTGAGCTGCTAAGATGACATTCAGCCTGTTCATCCTCTGGTACTTAGCAACTTCTGGTGATCATATGGTATTCAGCTTGATAGTAGATCACAATTGATGGACTGCTAAGATGTACGTTTAGTTTGACATCTTGTTGTTCTTAGCAGTCTGACTTATCCTTGGTGATGTTGATCTTTATTGTTGATGCTTGTCTTCATATGATATTCAGCATTGCACACTATCACCATTGATGTACTGCTAAGTCTTTCATACCAGCTTGACTTCTTCTAGTCCTTAGCAATCCTTCAACACTGGTTGTCTTGTGCACAAATTCGGCTCTGTATCTTCTTCTCTTCAGCTCAGTGTGTTCATGATAAATCGTAAAGTGACTCAAGTATTCTGCTTTCTGATCTGCCACTCTAGTTTTTATCTTTTTGGCCTTCCGGCTCTCAGTACAGATGCCACTTCGTTGTCATACTCCTTTGTATTGAGTGAAGCTTTTTCATTGTAAGACTCTAATTAGTTGTGTTTCACTCTTCTGTGGTGGTCTCATTCTCACTAAGACCTTTTCTCTGTTAAGCTCTATATGACTTACTTCATCTCAAGTCAATAACTCTATCTTCTTTGAAGCTTCGGTTCTTTATAGATTCATCTATCATCTTCCCGTTGGAACATAGACATTGAGAGTCTTCCGTTGAAGAGCTTTCTTTGGAGCATTTAATGCTACAACGATTCCGAGGTCTTTGATGTAGACATGCTAGGTTGATGTGACAACACCTTTTTGACTTGACTGACACAACAGTCTGATTTCTCACCTAACACTTCTGTGAAGTCACTTTCAGTCAGACCATTTGGAAGTTACCTTTCTGCTTCCTTTAGGTTCTTCGATTTAGATCAAGGATGTTTGTGAGAGTACATCGGGACTCTCAATCAACAATGTTCTCATATCAGTCTTCATAGTTGGACATTGCTAAGTCTCAATAACCAGACAGATGAACTATACAATCGCGATGTTGACGTTCATGTACTTGATCGTAGTTTATCTGTGAAAATCGTGGATTGACTTGACTTCGACACCTTTACGATTCTGAGAGTATTATGTAATTTTGACAATGTTGTACCCTTTTTCACTTAGTTCTTGTAACTTGATCTACGATCATGTTTGTCCTGCCTTTCTTCAGGAACTAGAAAGTTGGCTAACTGCTTTGGCTCTTTGGTATGCATGACTCTTTTGATTAGTCATGCTCAGCTTCCTTAACTTTCTACCCTGTAATCTTTTGACCATTCTTTATGGTGAGGCTGAGTATAGACAATCCTCTTCGTCTATTCTCTATATGTTTACCCTTGTCTCTATAGGTGCTTTATTAGACTCTGCTGCTAATTTGCAGACACTACGATCGTTGTAGCCAACACTACGATCGTTGTCTTATGATGAGCACTTGTAGTAGACTCCTTCTGAATGGCTTTTCACTTCTCAATCAGCCTTGCTAATAGAGTTGGTGCTTTGATCTTCTGTTTTCTTGCAGATTATTCAGAGGATGCTTCTGATATTCTTCAAGTAGACTGCAATCTGAAACTTGACTGCTCTTACTAGAGGATGAGATCTATGCATACATTTCAGGATTGGTCATCTGTTGAGAATTGTAGAGTGCTCTACGATTATGCCATAGCTATGTAAGCACTTGGCTGACTACGACTTTGACTCTGGTTCTGCAGACTACGATTCTAATTGGTGACGACTTGTAGACTTCACGATTTCGAGTGAAGCCTACGATTCTTGTTTTTGCTCGATAGGCACTCAGCAGACAGGTTCTACGATTCCGAGTGTAGTCTACGATTCTGTCCAAAACTTTGTTCGCTGATGCTGTCTTATTTGATCGTTCAAGCCTATCTATTATAGCTTATAAGATCAACCTAACAAGTTGGATCTTTCTATTTATAGTCGTTGTACATTATGATCTTTTGAAGGACTTTATAGAGCTATTCATTCATATCGGATCAACCTACCAAATTTGATCTTTTCACCCCAAGTCCTTATACATATTGTCTATCATCTATTAAGAACTTTACAACTTTTATCAATGCAGACATATTTGCATATTCATTCATTAACTCCATCATGTTCATCATCAAATTATATAAATAAGGAATAACATTCTCATGCATATTCCTGACAATATAAACATCAACAAAAATTCTTCAAATTTTATAAGATTACCCTAGATATATTTAAAAGAATTATTAATTTATGATTTTGATGGGACTATATAGTTATATAAGGGTCTTTTTAAAAATTATTATTTTATTATTTTATCAAAATTATTAATTTATCACATTGGCCCAAGTCGGGACTGAGAAAAAAAATATTATTTTAGAGAGATTAATAATTTATCGAGTATTAATTTATAAAGATTCTACTGTACCTTCTAATCTAATTTTTCTATCCAATTTTTATGTCTACATAGAGTTTTTGGTCCTATTTTAGTTCGTGATTAATTAAATGCATCTAACTAAAATTTATTACTTCAAATCTTCAATCGACAAAAAGGATAAATAAAGTACAATTTTTATGCACTTAAAAAAAAGTAAAATAATTTTAATTTTAGCTTTAGTGGACTTACAAAATTATATTCTCTATTTCAAATTATTTGATCATTGTTGACTTTTAAAAATCATTTTGAGCCATTTTTAAACTTAAAATTAAGAAACAATAATGCATACCACGAGTAATACTTTTTAAATAGTTTACAATATTTATCATTTTAATGATTAAAATTTTAAAAAAATATGTCAATTTTGAGTTTATAAATCTCTTAAGTTGACTTTAAAAAGTCATCAATTATCAAATAATATGGAATGGATGGATTATAATATAATAAATACTTTTATTTTTTTAAATTAATGAACCCCACTAAATGAGCAATAACTAAATAACTTAATTACCATTCACTTTATGTATTTTATCTCTGTAAGACCCCAACTTTTATGAATAAAGATTTAATTTTCTCCAAATATCTGTTTGAATAATAAGGTGTGGATTTGATATAATGTTATAGTTGTGGGTAATATTTATAGATTTTACAAGTACGCAAGTTGTCATAAAATATTCATTTGGTAGGGGAATATTCGTTTTATCAGGGAATATTCGTACGACGATACAATCATTGGCGGACCCCATAACAGAATTACTCTCGGAGTTAGAAAATGACAGAAATAACTTTTTATAAAAATAACTGCAAAACTTTTACCGTTAACTGTTGAAATACCCTGATATAAAAGTGCGAATGTCGCGTGGTTGCATAGTAGCACACCGTATTATACAAGATCTTTGATTATTGATGCTTACGTGAGAAGTCACTCGGTTTTACTCAATTATTGCAACAAGAGTTGTCGATAAGATCTCACATTATTGATTCAATCATTGTCACAAAGATTATCCGCGCACAATATTTTATAATATTAAATCAATAATTGAGACGACAAAGTTATTCATATTATTATTTGCATTATTGACGATGTCTAGAAAGTTCTGTCGAGGAAATGAGTTTGATCACTTTATTGCACGCCAATAAGGAGAAGTCCTTATCGGAAAGCCCCCTCTTTTCTGGAAATGATCTGGTTGTTAATATTGCGAGTTATAATATTAATGATGAATAAATGTTATAATTAAAAATGTGTTTTGAGAAGCCAAGTGATTTGTGATAAATAAAAGGGTTTGTTGTGACACCCCCAAAATAGGTATACACAACCCATTCTGAGTCGCCAAATACATGGTACAAAATTTAAATACAAACTTCATATATACAATACGACAAAACGTAGCTGAGAGTTTTAACACGAATATTGTCTTGTAGACAATATCCAAACTCAAATGAAGTCCTCATTATATTTATTATCAAACTATTTCATAGAATAGTGAGGACTACTATAGCCACAATCTCGGATCGTCACTCAATTCCCCGACTAGTCCTAGCTATGTTCTCATTTCATGAAGAGAACAATGAAAGCAAAGTGTGAGCTCAACTAGCCCAGTAAAGAATATTATGACTAAGATAATGCAGAATAAATTATCGTTAGTCTTCAACAGTGTAAAACTGATAGAATACAATAAACAACAAGTTTAACTGCAGCGGAATAAGCAATCCATTAGAAGAGTCAAGTAGAGCATGATATCTACTATCTTTTATGATTTAAAAGTTCATTATAAATATTTTATCACTGTAACACAACTCAATAAGTAATCCACATCATCTAATTATTCATGCACTATGGGCCAAGGATATTCGTTAGTATCACATCCACGAATTATCCATGCACTACGGGCCAAGGATATTCGTTATTATCACCAATGGTCATGATCATGCCAACAACTGTCCATCAATGCAATACGGGCCAATGAGGACTTTTACCACATCATTTGTAACATTACATGTCATGATTATACCAATACATAATTCCTGGTCATAATCATACCAACCAACAGTCTATCTAGATGACTTTCCATACACTATGGGCCAAAGATGACTTTCATCACAATATAAGCATGAGGATGATGACAATGATATAAACATCAATCAAACGAAATCAAGAATAAATATTAAAGATTTTTAATTTATCCAGAGTTTAAAAATGTCTAAATTGTAAATATGATAACTGCTTTGTGTAGTAAAATTCAAGAATAATATTCATGTATCAAAAATAATGACAGAAAAGAAATCAATTTTTGTTTTGAGTAGTACCCCAGGTGAATAGTACCCGAGTGAATAGTACCCCGTGAATAGTACCCCGACTTGAAAAGATTAAAATTCAACAAGAATGTTCAGAAAATTATTCCCGTGAAAAGATACTAGGTGAAATATAAATTTCAAGGATATTCTACTAATTTCAAGGAGTATAGAAGCAATACTTATCAAAATAAGTGTAGAATTAGGAATATGAAACGAAATAATATTACTTACATACTGAAAAAGTATGGAAGAAAATATTATTTCTTACGAATACTGAACAAAATAATATCCCTTACCTTTAAAGGAGAGTATTTCTGGCTGGTATAGCGAGAATATTCTTGAAGAAAACTTATATTGTTTTCTACACTCAAAGCTTCCTTAAACTTAAAAGAAACACGCTTAATATTATAGAAGAAGAATTCTCTTATTTTGGTGTAATTTTCATTTCTAAACTAAGCATCCTATTTATAGGACAATGACATGATACTATTTAGAATTTTCTCATGGGTGAACAAAAGGAAATTTCACGGACGAATTCTGATTCACATGATTTTACTATGCAGCACTATGCTGCATAGTAAAAATACTATGCAAACAATATGCAGTACTATGCAAACACTATGCAGTACTATGCAAACACTATGCAATATAATAAAATATAATATATTCTATTTGTAAAAATTATTTTGTTTCATATATAAAATTTTATGTTTTATTACTATAAAACAAAAACTGAGATAACTTTCTATCAACGATTTTGAAAAATAAGAAAATGGGTGTGAGACCCCAAATTTTATGAATAAAGATTTAAATTTCTCGAAATATTTTTTTAAATATTATGATGTGGATTTGATATAATGTTATAGTTGTGGGTAATATTTATAAATTTTGCAAAGTATGCAAGTTGTTATAAAATATTCGTTTGGTCGGAGAATATTCTTTTTATCGGGAATATCCGATGACGACGACACAATCATTGGTGAACCACAATAATGGAAGTATTGTCGTAGTTAGAAAAGCAACGAAATTATCTTTTATAAAAATAACGACGAAAGTGTTACCGTTAAAACTGTTGAACTACCCGGTAGTAAAAGTACAGTAATACGCGAGGTTGCATAGTATCACACGGTATTGATTATTGATGCTTACGTTAGAAGTCACTCAGTTATACTCAATTATTGCTATAGTAATTGCTGCATCATATATCTCATATTATTGATTCAATTATTGTCACATTATCATCTACATAATATTTATTATTATTAAATCAATAATTGAGACGACAAAGTTATTCATATTATTATTTGGAATATTGACAATGTCTAGAAGTTCTGTCAAGGAGAGGTTTAGTCACCTAATTGCGCGCCAATAAGGAGAAATCCTTATCAGAAGCCCCCTCTTTCCTGGGAACGACCTGGTTGTTAAATATTGTGCGTTATAATATTAATGATGAATAAGTTCGTGTTGATTAAAGATGAAATTGGTAGTTCCATTGTGTTGGGATTATTAGTGTTAGTGGAAATCGACATTTATTTCGATAATAATTAATGTCTGGAGGTTATATTGACGATCGAATCCATATTCGGCACTTTTCGTGTCAGAGTACTATTCACGGGTTAATATTCACCCAGTTACTATTCACTCTAGTATTGTTCACTCGGGTATTTGGGATACTTTTTGTGTCGGGATACTATTCACGGGGTACTATTCCCGAAGTACTATTCACAGAGTACTATTCACCCGAAAAATATATTTCTTTTCGGTCCAAATCATTTTTGGGTACAATATTATTCCATGAGGAGATGTGATAATTTTTCAGACCGTTGGTTGAAGTTATAATAATAAATCAATATGGATCGTTGGTTGAAGATATAATAAGAAATCAATATGGACATTGGGTGGAAAGTTATAATAATAAATCAATATGGATCATTTGGTTTAAAGTTTTAGTAGTAAATCGGTATGAATGACCGTTGCTTTAAGTTTTAATAGTAAATCAATATGGACCGTGATGCGTTTAAAAAGTAAATCAATCTGGATCGTTCATGAATTAGTTACTATTCAGGTCCATTCTCCTACAAATAGAAGCTCATTCCTTCATTATTTCTTACGAATTCAATTGAAACTCTAGAGAGAAAACTATAGAGAGAAAGAAGAAAAGTATTCTACTTACTTCACTACTCCAATTATTCGGTTTTTCTAAGGTAAGAGATATTATTTGTTGTACTTTCGTAAGGGGTATTATTCTTGTATTTATGAAAAGAGTTTTTTTTTTTTTAATACTGTAAGGGTTGTTATTCCATTCTTTATTATTATGTTGGAATAACCTGTGTATATGAGAAGTACCGCATACATGGTGAAATTCTTTTGTTATTCCATTCTTTATTATTCTGTTGGAATATTCTGTCTGTGCGGATTACGCATGACCTAGTTCCATTCTTTATTATTCTTTTAATAACTCGTCATGCATGCGATCTATCGCATGCACGGTGAATTCTTCATTATTCCATTCTTTATTATTCTGCTGAAATAACTCATGCATGCGGCCTATCGCATGCCCGGTGAATTCTTACATTATTCCATTCTTTATTATTACATTGGAATAACTTTTGCTGTGCGATCTATCGCATGCACAGTAAATTCATGTTGTTATTCCATTCTTTATTATTACATTGAAAGATCACATCATGCGATTCACGCATGACTGGTTCCTTCTTTATTATTCTATTGGAATATCACATGCGTGTGGGTTACGCGCACTGGTTCCATTCTTTATTATTCTGTTGGAATAACCTGTCTGTGCGGATTACACACGCCTGGTGAATTCTTCTCTTATTCCATTCATTATTATATTGTTGGAATAATCTGTCTACGTAGATTACCTCATGGCGGCAAATATCCATTTGTGATTTCATATAGTCTATTATACTTAGTTGGTTAAAGTTTTGGCTTCTATACTCCATAAAATTAGTGGAATATCCTTGATATTTGCGCTTCATCCAATATTTTTTCATGGAAATATTCTTCTGAGCATTCTTGAATTTTACTCCACAAAGCAGTATCATGTTGACAATTTGATGTTATTGAGTTCAGGATAAATTAACTTATAAATCTTTAAAATTTATTCTTGAACTTGTTTTATTGAATTGTCATCATCCTCATGCTTATATTATGTTGAAAGTCATCTGTGGCCTGTAGTGCATAGATGGACTTGGTATGATTATGACCGAGGATTATTCGGTATAATCATGGTAGTAATGTTACAAATGATGTGAAAAAAGTCCTCATTGGCCCGTGTAGTGCATTGATGGACAATTTTTGGTATGATTATGGCTATGAATTCTCTTGACCAAGGGTGCAAAGATGAATTATTTTATGGAATGATCGAGCACATTGATGAAAACACAATTATCTTTAGCCCAGTGGTGCATGCATGGATAATTCGTGGTCGTGATACTAAAGAATATCCTCGGCCCGTAGTGCGGGGATGATTTAATGATGTGGATTATTTATTAAAATTTGTCTCAAATATAAAAGTGATGAAAAACCTTTTAAATCATAGAAGATAGTAGATTTTATGCTCTACTTGACTCTTGTAATGGATTGCTTATTCCGTTGCAGTTGTTGATCTAAAACTTGTTGTCTATTATATTCTATCAGTTGTTATACTGTTGAAGGCTAAGGATAATTTATTATGCATTATCTTAGTCATAATATTTCTTACTGGGCTAGTTGAGCTCTTTCTTTCAATGTTCTCTTCAGGAAATGAGAATATAACTGGGATTAGTCGGAGAATGGATTGACGGTCCAGATGGTTGCATTAGTAGTCCTCACTATTCGGTGAAATAGTGTGATAATAAATGTATTGAGGACGTATTTTGAGTTTGAATACTGTCTAGAAGACAATATTTGTATTAAAACTTACAGCTCATGTTGTATATTTAAGTTTATATTTGTATTCTGTACCATGTATTTGGCGACTCAGAATAGGTGATGTATACCTATTTTGGGGGCGTCCACAAATTGGTATCAAAGCTTAGGGATATGATCCTTGGCTGAGATGTGAGACAAGAACTAGGAGGGGAGAGACGGGGAATTCCTTCGCTAGTATGACCTACCTAAGTTTATTTGGTATTTAATTGGTTGGTCAGAGTATATGGATAATATGTGATATGTTAATTAACCCTTGTTTTGTGACAGTGTTTGAAATGGCAGCTGAAAATGTTAACAATGGAGTGAATGAGACCGCTGAGACACCTTTAATCACCAACCACGTTAATGTGATGTCAGACGAAGAAGAAATTAGAGATATCTACGTGTTGAGTAAAGAACTAATAGTTGCACCCGAGCTAGTCGCAGAGGTAGCAGTTGAGAGTGAGGAAGAAGAGGAACCTGAGGAGAATTTATTAGAAGAATTTTATGATCAAAATTTAGAATTACAAAATCGTATTCATGAGTTAGAAGAGCAGGCTGAAGAACGACAAGCGATCGTGGAGCAAAGAGATGTAACAATTGAAAATTGTGTTACCCGATGTGCAATACTTGAAAAGAAGCACCCGTTGTCAGAGTATAAGATATTAGAGCTGGAGTCTAATAATGCTATGATCAAAGTTCTGATGAAAGAAGAAACAACTAAACGAATGAGAATGGAGGATGCATGGGTAAAAGCCGCACGACGCGTTGATATTGTAGAAAAAGACGTCCGATCCAATAAAGCCAAAATAGATGAAATAGATTTTGCTTTTTGGACAACAATTGGTAGAATCCAACATCGAGTTCGGAATTACCCTGTGCAGAGCGGTCAACCCCAATTCAATATGGATCGGAGAGTAATGATTCAAATCATGGATCAGGAATGCGACGAAGAAATTAATGGTGGAATGTCCTCTATAGCAAAGTCAAGTCTAGCTGGGATGGTGACGCCAAAGGATGTTCCAGACAATTCAAATTCGGTAGTTTAAGTGAGAGCATTTATCGAGGAACCCGAACGAAGTTATCACGGGTAAGTTAATCATAAACTCTTGTGAAGTCTATACCTTATTCGATACCGGCTCTACCCACTCTTTTATTTCACCTAGTTGTGTTCAACGTTTGAACTTGGCTCTTAAGAAATTAGACTTTGACTTATCTGTTGAAACTCTGTTAGGAGAAACCTTCGTTACATCCAATGGTTATAAATCTTGTTTAATTCAAATCGACACTTTCACGTTACCTGTCGATCTTATCTCTTTGAAAATACTTGCATTTGATGTAATTTTAGGAATCGATTGGTTAACTACTCATCATACTTTTCGTAAGGTTGTTAGCTTTCATATTCCTAACAAACCTGTTATGCGAATTCAAGCAACCAAACCACTAAAGTCAATCATTGTTATATCAAGCCATAAGTAAAGAGCCCCGAGCCTTTCGCTGGTGACTTCCAAGTCTTGGAATACACCGAAGCTAGAATATCCGTAGGGGACGTCGTGAATAACGATGGCAAGTTGATAGATATCATTGTGATGTGTTATCCAAGTCTTGGATGAGAGTCATAGTTTTGAATGATATTTCTATTGTTAATAAATTTCCTGACGTATTCCTGAAGACTTCTTAGCCTACCCCAGAGCGTGAAATCGAATTTTGTATTGACCCCAGTACAAAACCCTCAAATATTTCTTTACCTAAAATGATCATATAATGTGCCAAAGACGTTGGCTCGAGCTGTTGAAGATTACGATCGTACCATTCAACATCATCGTGGAAGAGCGAACGTGGTAGCTGACGCGTTGAGTAGAAGATCATATGCGTTTACGAGTGCGATGTTGTTAACACAAAAACCCATTTTGTATAACTTAAAAATGATGAAGATAGAGTTAAAGACTCTATGGACCCACGTGAAGATAACGAATATACGAGTAAAATTAACTTTAATCGATAAAGTTAAAGCCGCTCAAGCTACACAGCCAAATCTGATGAATTTGAAGAAGAAGGTTCAAGAAGGCGTTATCTCAACCCTCGATTTAATTGGCCCATTTAAAATCCTTGATCGAGTAGGAACTGTGGCCTATAGACTCGTTTTACCGCCAAGTATGTCGCGTGTTCATAACATTTTTCACGTATCGATGTTACGTAAATATGTGGATGACCCGAACCACGTTATTAAATTAGAACTAGACGAGATAACAGAAGATTTAACATATGAGGAGATACGTGTTAAAATCTTGGATAAGAAGGATCGTATTCAACACTCAAATGTTATACCTCAAGAGTTAGAATCTGAAATGAAGTCAAGGTATCCTCATCTCTTTCTAAGATACCACAGTGCGATACGTAAATTTCGAGGGCTAAATTTCATAGGGAGGGGAGATTGTGAGACCCCAAATTTTATGAATAAAGATTTAAATTTCTCGAAATATTTTTTTAAATATTATGGTGTCGATTTGATATAATGTTATAGTTATGGGTAATATTTATAAATTTTGCAAAAGTATGCAAGTTGTTATAAAATATTAGTTTGGTTGGGAAATATTCTTTTTGTTTGGAATATCCGTGCAACGACACAATCATTAGTGGACCCCACAACGAAAGTATTGTCGTAGTTAGAAAACAACGTAATTATCTTTTATAAAAATTATGGCGAAAGTGTTACCGTTAAAAGCTGTTGAACTACCCTAGTAGTAAAAAAAATAGAATATGTCTGGCGTGGTTGCATAGTAGCACACGGTATTGATTATTGATGCTTACGTAAGAAGTCACTCAGTTATACTCAATTATTGCTACAGTAATTGCTGCATCATATATCTCATATTATTGATTCAATTATTGTCACAGTATCATCTGCATAATATTTATTATTATTAAATCAATAATTGAGACGACAAAGTTATTCATAATATTATTTGCAATATTGACAATGTCTAGAAGTTCTGTCAAGGAGAGGTTTGGTCACCTAATTGCGCGCCAATAAGGAGAAATCCTTATCAGAAAGCCCCATCTTTTTTGGGAACGACCTGGTTGTTAAATATTGTGCGTTATAATATTAATGATGAATAAGTTCATGTTGATTAAAGATGAAATTGATAGTTCCATTGTGTTGGGATTATTAGTGTTAGTGGAAATCGACATTTATTTTGATAATAATTAATGTCTGGAGGTTATATTGACCAATCGTGTATTTGGGGCACTTTTTGTGTCGGAATACTATTTATGGGTTACTATTCACCCGATTATTTTTCACTCGGGTATTTGGGAAACTTTTTCGTGTCTGGGTACTATTTACGGGGTACTATTTCTGAAGTACTATTCACCCGAAAAATATATTTCTTTTCGATCTAAATCATTTTTGGGTACAATATTATTCCATGAGGAGATGTGATAATTTTTCAGACCGGTGGTTGAAGTTATAATAGTAAATCAATATGGATCGTTGGTTGAAGATATAATAGTAAATAAATATGGACCGCTGGTGGAAAGTTATAATAGTAAATTAATATGGATCGCTGGTTTAAAGTTTTAATAGTAAATCAGTATGGACCGTTGCTTTAAGTTTTAATAGTAAATCAATATGGACCGTCCGTTTAAAAGTAAATCAATCTGGACCGTTCATGGATTAGTTACTATTCAGTCCATTCTCCTATAAATAGAAGCTCATTCCTTCATTATTTCTTACGAATTCACTGAAACTCTAGAGAGAGAAACTATAGAGAGAAAGAAGAAAAGTATTCTGCTACTTCACTACTCCAGTATTCAGTTTTTCAAAGGTAAGAGATATTATTTATTGTACTCGTAAGGGGTATTATTCTTTCGTATTCATGAAGAGAGTTATTTTCTTTCAGTACTCGTAAGGGTTGTTATTCCATTCTGTATTATTATGTTGGAATAACTTTTATCATGCTAAGTCATCGCATACATGGTGAAATTCTTTTGTTATTCCATTCTTTATTATTACATTTGGAATATTCTCGTGCATATGGATTACGCATGACCTAGTTCCATTCATTATTATTACATTGAATAACATTCGTCGCGTGGTTAATCGCATGCTCGTGAATTCTTCCATTATTCCATTCTTTATTATTACGTTGGAATAACTCATGCATCGCGGTCTATCGCATGCACGGTGAATTCTTCCATTATTCCATTCTTTATTATTCTATTGGAATAACTTTGTGCATGCGGTCTATCGCATGCACGTGAATTTCGTTGTTATTCCATTCTTTATTATTCATTGGAACATCCTCGCCTATGCGGATTACGCATGACCGGTTCCATTCTTTATTATTACGCTTGGAAAATCACATGCATGCGCAAAGTTACGCATGACACGGTTCCATTTGTTATTATTACATTGGAATAACTTTTAATACATGCATGCGGATTACGCACTTGCCGTGGTGAATTCTTCTGTTATTCCATTCTTTATTATTTTGTTGAAATAATCTGTCTACGTGGATTACCGAATGGCGGCAAAATCCATTTGCGGTTTCATATAGTCTATTATACTTAGTTGGTTAAAGTTTTGGCTTCTATACTCCATGAAATTAGTTGAATATCCTTGATATTTTCGCTTCATCCAGTATCTTTTCATGGAAATATTCTTCTGAGCATTCTTGAATTTTACTCCACAAAGCAGTATCATGTTGACAATTTAGATGTTATTGAGTTCATGATAAATTAACTTATAAATCTTTAAAATTTATTCTTGAACTTATTTTATTGAATTGTCATCATCCTCATGCTTATATTATGTTTAAAGTCATCTGTGGCCTGTAGTGCATAGATGGACTTGGTATGATTATGACCAGGGATTATTCGGTATAATCATGACCGTAATGTTACAAATGATGTGGAAAAAGTCCTCATTGGCCCGTAGTGCATTGATGAACAGTTTTTGATATGATTATGGCTATGGATTCTCTTCGGCCAAGGGTGCAAAGATGAATTATTTTATGGCATGATCAGAACCGTTGATGAAAACACGATTATCTTTAGCCCGTAGTGCATGGATAATTCGTGGTCGTGATACTAAAGAATATCCTTGGCCTATAGTGCGGGGGATGATTTAATGATGTGGATTATTTATTAAAATTTGAGTCTCAAATGATAAAAGTGATGAAAAACCTTTTAAATCATAGAAGATAGTAGATTTTATACTCTACTTGACTCTTCTAATGGATTGCTTATTCATTGCAGATTGTTGATCTAAAACTTGTTGTCTATTATATTCTATCGGTTGTTATATTTGTTGAAGGCTAAGGATAATTTATTATGCATTATCTTAGTCATAATATTTCTTCTTGGGCTAGTTGAGCTCTTTTTTTCAATGTCTCTCTCCGAGAAATGAGAATATAGTTGGGACTAGTCGGAGAATGGATTGATGGTCTCCGAGATGGTTGCATTAGTAGTCCTCACTATTCGGTGAAATAGTGTGATAATAAATGTATTGAGGGGATTTTGAGTTTGAATATTGCAGAAGACAATATTTGTATTAAAACTCACAGCTCATGTTGTATATTTAAGTTTATATTTGTATTATGTACCATGTATTTGGCGACTCAGAATAGGTGATGTATACCTATTTTGGGGGCGTCACAGTTGGTATCAAAGCTTAGGGATATGATCCTTGGCTGAGATGTGAGACAAGAACTAGGAGGGGAGAGACGGGGAATTCCTTCGCTAGTATGACCTACCTAAGTTTATTTGGTATTTAATTGGTTGGTCAGAGTATATGGATAATATGTGATATGTTAATTAACCCTTGTTTTGTGACAGTGTTTGAAATGGCAGCTGAAAATGTTAACAATGGAGTGAATGAGACCGCTGAGACACCTTTAATCACCAACCACGTTAATGTGATGTCAGACGAAGAAGAAATTAGAGATATCTACGTGTTGAGTGAAGAACTAATAGTTGCACCTGAGCTAGTCGCAGAGGTAGCAGCTGAGAGTGAGGAAGAAGAGGAACCTGAGGAGAATTTATTAGAAGAATTTTATGATCGAAATTTAGAATTACAAAATCGTATTCATGAGTTAGAAGAGCAGGTTGAAGAACGACAAGCGGTCGTGGAGCAAAGAGATGTAACAATTGAAAATTGTGTTACCCGATGTGCGATACTTGAAAAGAAGCACTCTTTGTCAGAGTATAACATATTAGAGCTGGAATCTAATAATGCTATGATCAAAGTTCTGATGAAAGAAGAACAACTAAACGAATGAGAATGGAGGATGCATGGGTAAAAGCCGCACGACGCGTTGATATTGTAGAAAAAGACTTCCGATCCAATAAAGCCAAAATAGATGAAATAGATTTTGCTTTTTGGACAACAATCGGTGGAATCCAACATTGAGTTCGGAATTACCCTGTGAAGAGCGGTCAACCCCAATTCGATATGGATCTGAGAGTAATGATTCAAATCATGGATCAGGAATGCGACGAAGCAATTAATGGTGGAATGTCCTCTATAGCAAAGTCAAGTCTAGCTGGGATGGTGACGCCAAAGGATGTTCCAGACAATTCAAATTCGGTAGTTTAAGTGAGAGCATTTATCGAGGAACCCGAACGAAGTTATCACGGGTAAGTTAATCATAAACTCTTGCAAGTCTATACCTTATTCGATCTGGCTCTACCCACTCTTTTATTTCACCTAGTTGTGTTCAACGTTTGAACTTGGCTCTTAAGAAATTAGACTTTGACTTATCTGGTGAAACTCATTAGAGAAACCTTCGTTACATCCACTTTGGTTATAAATCTTGTTTAATTCAAATTGACACTTTCACGTTACCTGTCGATCTTATCTCTTTGAAAATACTTGCATTTGATGTGATTTTAGGAATCGATTGGTTAACTACTCATCATACTTTTCGTAAGGTTGTTAGCTTTCATATTCCTAACAAACCTGTTATGCGAATTCAAGCAACCAAACCACTAAAGTCAATCATTGTTATATCAAGCCATAAGTAAAGAGCCCCGAGCCTTTCGCTGGTGACTTCCAAGTCTTGGAATACACCGGAAGCTAGAATATCCTAGGGACGCCGTGAATAACGATGGCAAGTTGATAGATATCATTGTGATGTGTTATCCAAGTCTTGGATGAGAGTCATAGTTTTGAATGATATTTCTATTGTTAATAAATTTCTGACGTATTCTCAAGACTTCTTAGCCTACCCCGTAGAGCGTGAAATCGAATTTTGTATTGACCCCCCATTTCAAAACCCTCAAATATTTCTTTACCTAAAATGATCATATAATGTGCCAAAGACGTTGGCTCGAAATTTGAAGATTACGATCGTACCATTCAACATCATCGTGGAAGAAGCGAACGTGTAGTGGTACGCGTTGAGTAGAAGATCATATTCGTTTACGAGTGCGATGTTGTTAACACAAAAACCCATTTTGTATAACTTAAAAATGATGAAGATAGAGTTAAAGACTCTAGGGACCCACGTGAAGATAACGAATATACGAGTAAAATTAACTTTAATCGATAAAAGTTAAAGCCGCTCAAACACTACTGACCAAATCGATGAATTTGAAGAAGAAGGTTCAAGAAGGCGTTATCTCAACCCTCGATTTAATTGGCCCATTTAAAATCCTTGATCGAGTAGGAACTGTGGCCTATAGACTCGTTTTACCGCCAAGTATGTCGCGTGTTCATAACATTTTTCACGTATCGATGTTACGTAAATATGTGGATGACCCAAACCACGTTATTAAATTAGAACTAGACGAGATAGCAGAAGATTTAACATATTAGGAGATACGTGTTAAAATCTTGGATAAGAAGGATCGTATTCAACACTCAAAGGTTATACCTCAAGAGTTAGAATCTGAAATGAAGTCAAGGTATCCTCATCTCTTCGGCATACCAAGGTACGTATGTAAATTTCGAGGGCGAAATTTCATAAGGAGGGGAGATAGTGAGACCCCAAATTTTATGAATAAAGATTTAAATTTCTTGAAATATTTTTTTAAATATTATGGTGTCGATTTGATATAATGTTATAGTTATGGGTAATATTTATAAATTTTGCAAAGTATGCAAGTTGTTATAAAATATTCGTTTGGTCGGGAAATATTCTTTTTGTCGGGGAATATCCATACGACGACACAATCATTGGTGGACCCCACAACGAAAGTATTGTCGTAGTTAGAAAACAACAGAATTATCTTTTTATAAAAATTATGGCGAAAGTGTTACCGTTAAAACTGTTGAACTACCCGGTAGTAAAAAATACGCGTGGTTGCATAGTAGCACACGGTATTGATTATTGATGCTTACGTAAGAAGTCACTTAGTTATACTCAATTATTGCTACAGTAATTGCTGCATCATATATCTCATATTATTGATTCAATTATTGTCACAGTATCATCTGCATAATATTTATTATTATTAAATCAATAATTGAGACGACAAAGTTATTCATAATATTATTTGCAATATTGACAATGTCTAGAAGTTCCGCATCGAGAGAGGTTTGGTCACCTAATTGCGCGCCAATAAGGAGAAATCCTTATCAGAAAGCCCCATCTTTTTTGGGAACGACCTGGTTGTTAAATATTGTGCGTTATAATATTAATGATGAATAAGTTCATGTTGATTAAAGATGAAATTGATAGTTCCATTGTGTTGGGATTATTAGTGTTAGTGGAAATCGACATTTATTTTGATAATAATTAATGTCTGGAGGTTATATTGACCAATCGTGTATTTGGGGCACTTTTTGTGTCGGAATACTATTTATGGGTTACTATTCACCCGATTATTTTTCACTCGGGTATTTGGGAAACTTTTTCGTGTCTGGGTACTATTTACGGGGTACTATTTCTGAAGTACTATTCACCCGAAAAATATATTTCTTTTCGATCTAAATCATTTTTGGGTACAATATTATTCCATGAGGAGATGTGATAATTTTTCAGACCGGTGGTTGAAGTTATAATAGTAAATCAATATGGATCGTTGGTTGAAGATATAATAGTAAATAAATATGGACCGCTGGTGGAAAGTTATAATAGTAAATTAATATGGATCGCTGGTTTAAAGTTTTAATAGTAAATCAGTATGGACCGTTGCTTTAAGTTTTAATAGTAAATCAATATGGACCGTCCGTTTAAAAGTAAATCAATCTGGACCGTTCATGGATTAGTTACTATTTCACCATTCTCCTATAAATAAAGCTCATTCCTTCATTATTTCTTTTAATTCAATTTGAAACTCTAGAGAGAGAAAACTATAGAGAGAAGAAGAAAAGTATTCTCGCTACTTCACTACTCCAGATTTGCTTTTTCAAAGGTAAGAGATATTATTTATTGTACTCGTAAGGGTATTATTCTTTCGTATTCATGAAGAGAGTTATTTTCTTTCGGTCACTCGTAAGGGTCATGTTATTCCATTCTATTATTATTATTTGGAATAACTTTGTACATATGCCAAATACTGCATACATGGTGAAATTCTTTTGTTATTCCATTCTTTATTATTCTGTGAATATTCTCATGCATGCATGCGATTACGCATGACCTAGTTCCATTCATTATTATTCTGCTTGGAATAACTTTATGCGTGTGGTTAATCGCATGCCCGGTGAATTCTTCCGTTATTCCATTCTTTATTATTACATCGTTGGAATAACTCATGTCTGTAAGGGTCTATCGCATGCCCGGTGAATTCTTCATTATTCCATTCTTTATTATTCTATTGGAATAACTTTTATGCATGCGGTCTATCGCATGCACGTGAATTCTGTTGTTATTCCATTCTTTATTATTCATTGGAACATCCTCTCTGTCATGCGGATTACGCATGACACGGTTCCATTCTTTATTATTACATTGGAAAATCACATGCATGCGCATCATCGTTCACGTGACCTTCGTTCCATTTGTTATTATTCTTGTTGGAATAACACATGCTGCATGATTACGCATGCACCGTGAATTCTTCCTTATTCCATTCTTTATTATTTTGTTGAAATAATCATCTCACGTGGATTACTGAATGGCGGCAAAAAAAATCCATTTCATGGTTTCATATAGTCTATTATACTTAGTTGGTTAAAGTTTTGGCTTCTATACTCCATGAAATTAGTTGAATATCCTTGATATTTTCGCTTCATCCAAATCTTTTCATGGAAATATTCTTCCGAGCATTCTTGAATTTTACTCCACAAAGCAAAGATCATGTTGACAATTTAGATGTTATTGAGTTCATGATAAATTAACTTATAAATCTTTAAAATTTATTCTTGAACTTATTTTATTGAATTGTCATCATCCTCATGCTTATATTATGTTTAAAGTCATCTCGGGCTTAGTAGTGCATAGATGGACTTGGTATGATTATGACCGAGGATTATTCGGTATAATCATGGTAGTAATGTTACAAATGATGTGGAAAAAGTCCTCATTGGCCGTAGTGCATTGATGAATTTTGATATGATTATGGCTATGGATTCTCTTCTTGCCAAGGGTGCAAAGATGAATTATTTTATGGCATGATCGAGCAGATTGATGAAAACACGATTATCTTTGGCCTGTAGTGCATGGATAATTCGTGGTCGTGATGCTAAAAGAATATCCTTGGCCTATAGTGCAGGGATGATTTAATGATGTGGATTATTTATTAAAATTTGAGTCTCAAATGATAAAAGTGATGAAAAACCTTTTAAATCATAGAAGATAGTAGATTTTATACTCTACTTGACTCTTCTAATGGATTGCTTATTCCGCTGCAGTTGTTGATCTAAAACTTGTTGTCTATTATATTCTATCAGTTGTTATACTGTTGAAGGCTAAGGATAATTTATTATGCATTATCTTAGTCATAATATTTCTTACTGGGCTAGTTGAGCTCTTTTTTTCAATGTTCTCTCCAGGAAATGAGAATATAGCTGGGACTAGTCGGAGAATGGATTGACGGTCCAGATGGTTGCATTAGTAGTCCTCACTATTCGGTGAAATAGTGTGATAATAAATGTATTGAGGACGTATTTTGAGTTTGAATACTGTCTAGAAGACAATATTTGTATTAAAACTCACATGACTCATGTTTTGTATATTTTAAGTTTATATTTGTATTATGTACCATGTATTTGGCGACTCGTAATATGGGTGATGTATACCTATTTTGGGGGCGTCACAATTGGTATCAAAGCTTAGGATATGATCCTCGGGTTGAGATGTGAGACAAGAACTAGGAGGGGAGAGACGGGGAATTCCTTCGCTAGTATGACCTACCTAAGTTTATTTGGTATTTAATTGGTTGGTCAGAGTATATGGATAATATGTGATATGTTAATTAACCCTTGTTTTGTGACAGTGTTTGAAATGGCAGCTGAAAATGTTAACAATGGAGTGAATGAGACCGCTGAGACACCTTTAATCACCAACCACGTTAATGTGATGTCAGACGAAGAAGAAATTAGAGATATCTACGTGTTGAGTGAAGAACTAATAGTTGCACCTGAGCTAGTCGCAGAGGTAGCAGCTGAGAGTGAGGAAGAAGAGGAACCTGAGGAGAATTTATTAGAAGAATTTTATGATCGAAATTTAGAATTACAAAATCGTATTCATGAGTTAGAAGAGCAGGTTGAAGAACGACAAGCGGTCGTGGAGCAAAGAGATGTAACAATTGAAAATTGTGTTACCCGATGTCAAAGATACTTGAAAAGAAGCACTCTTTGTCAGAGTATAACATATTAGAGCTGGAATCTAATAATGCTATGATCAAAGTTCTGATGAAAGAAGAACAACTAAACGAATGAGAATGGAGGATGCATGGGTAAAAGCCGCACGACGCGTTGATATTGTAGAAAAAGACTTCCGATCCAATAAAGCCAAAATAGATGAAATAGATTTTGCTTTTTGGACAACAATCGGTGGAATCCAACATTGAGTTCTAATTACCTCATGAAGCGGTTGACCCCAATTCGATATGGATCTGAGAGTAATGATTCAAATCATGGATCAGGAATGCGACGAAGCAATTAATGGTGGAATGTCCTCTATAGCAAAGTCAAGTCTAGCTGGGATGGTGACGCCAAAGGATGTTCCAGACAATTCAAATTCGGTAGTTTAAGTGAGAGCATTTATCGAGGAACCCGAACGAAGTTATCACGGGTAAGTTAATCATAAACTCTTGCGAAGTCTATACCTTATTCGATACCGGCTCTACCCACTCTTTTATTTCACCTAGTTGTGTTCAACGTTTGAACTTGGCTCTTAAGAAATTAGACTTTGACTTATCTGTTGAAACTCTGTTAGGAGAAACCTTCGTTACATCCACTGGTTATAAATCTTGTTTAATTCAAATTGACACTTTCACGTTACCTGTCGATCTTATCTCTTTGAAAATACTTGCATTTGATGTGATTTTAGGAATCGATTGGTTAACTACTCATCATACTTTTCGTAAGGTTGTTAGCTTTCATATTCCTAACAAACCTGTTATGCGAATTCAAGCAACCAAACCACTAAAGTCAATCATTGTTATATCAAGCCATAAGTAAAGAGCCCCGAGCCTTTCGCTGGTGACTTCCAAGTCTTGGAATACACCGAAGCTAGAATATCCTAGGGGACGTCGTGAATAACGATGGCAAGTTGATAGATATCATTGTGATGTGTTATCCAAGTCTTGGATGAGAGTCATAGTTTTGAATGATATTTCTATTGTTAATAAATTTCCTGACGTATTCCTGAAGACTTCTTAGCCTACCCCAGAGCGTGAAATCGAATTTTGTATTGACCCCAGTACAAAACCCTCAAATATTTCTTTACCTAAAATGATCATATAATGTGCCAAAGACGTTGGCTCGAGCTGTTGAAGATTACGATCGTACCATTCAACATCATCGTGGAAGAAAGCGAACGTGTAGTAGTGACGCGTTGAGTAGAAGATCATATTCGCTTACGAAAGTGCGATGTTGTTAACACAAAAACCCATTTTGTATAACTTAAAAATGATGAAGATAGAGTTAAAGACTCTAGGGACCCACGTGAAGATAACGAATATACGAGTAAAATTAACTTTAATCGATAAAGTTAAAGCCCAAGCTACACATGTACCCAAATCATGAATTTGAAGAAGAAGGTTCAAGAAAGCGTTATCTCAACCCTCGATTTAATTGGCCCATTTAAAATCCTTGATCGAGTAGGAAGAACGTGGCCTATAGACTCGCTTTTACCGCTAAGTATGTCATGTGTTCATAACATTTTCACGTATCGATGTTACGTAAATATGTGGATGACCCAAACCACGTTATTAAATTAGAACTAGACGAGATAGCAGAAGATTTAACATATTAGGAGATACGTGTTAAAATCTTGGATAAGAAGGATCGTATTCAACACTCAAAGGTTATACCTCAAGAGTTAGAATCTGAAATGAAGTCAAGGTATCCTCATCTCTTCTAAGATACTGCAGACGTATCGTATGTAAATTTCGAGGGCGAAATTTCATAAGGAGGGGAGATAGTGAGACCCCAAATTTTATGAATAAAGATTTAAATTTCTTGAAATATTTTTTTAAATATTATGGTGTCGATTTGATATAATGTTATAGTTATGGGTAATATTTATAAATTTTGCAAAGTATGCAAGTTGTTATAAAATATTCGCTTGGTTGGGAAATATTCTTTTTTTGTTTGGAATATCCATACGACGACACAATCATTGGTGGACCCCACAACGAAAGTATTGTCGTAGTTAGAAAACAATGTAATTATCTTTTATAAAAATTATGGCGAAAGTGTTACCGTTAAAACTGCTGAACTACCCCTAGTAAGTAAAGTACAATAATACGCTGCGTGGTTGCATAGTAAAGCACACGGTATTGATTATTGATGCTTACGTAATAAGTCACTTAGTTATACTCAATTATTGCTACAGTAATTGCTGCATCATATATCTCATATTATTGATTCAATTATTGTCACAGTATCATCTGCATAATATTTATTATTATTAAATCAATAATTGAGACGACAAAGTTATTCATAATATTATTTGCAATATTGACAATGTCTAGAAGTTCTGTCAAGGAGAGGTTTGGTCACCTAATCATGCGCTAATAAGGAGAAATCCTTATCGAAAAGCCCATCTTTTTGGGAACGACCGGTTGTTAAATATTGTATGCGTTATAATATTAATGATGAATAAGTTCATGTTGATTAAAGATGAAATTGATAGTTCCATTGTGTTGGGATTATTAGTGTTAGTGGAAATCGACATTTATTTTGATAATAATTAATGTCTGGAGGTTATATTGACCAATCGTGTATTTGGGGCACTTTTTGTGTCGGAATACTATTTATGGGTTACTATTCACCCGATTATTTTTCACTCGGGTATTTGGGAAACTTTTTCGTGTCTGGGTACTATTTACGGGGTACTATTTCTGAAGTACTATTCACCCGAAAAATATATTTCTTTTCGATCTAAATCATTTTTGGGTACAATATTATTCCATGAGGAGATGTGATAATTTTTCGCATCAGGTTGGTTGAAGTTATAATAGTAAATCAATATGGATCGTTGGTTGAAGATATAATAGTAAATAAATATGGATCACCGGTGGAAAGTTATAATAGTAAATTAATATGGATCATTTGGTTTAAAGTTTTAATAGTAAATCAAGATGACCGTTGCTTTAAGTTTTAATAGTAAATCAATATGGACCGTCCGCTTAAAAGTAAATCAATCTGACCGTTCATGGATTAGTTACTATTCATCCATTCTCTCTATAAATAGAAGCTCATTCCTTCATTATTTCTTACGAATTCAATTGAAACTCTAGAGAGAGAAACTATAGAGAGAAAGAAGAAAAGTATTCTCGCTACTTCACTACTCCAGTATTCAGTTTTTCAAAGGTAAGAGATATTATTTATTGTACTCGTAAGGGGTATTATTCTTTCGTATTCATGAAGAGAGTTATTTTCTTTCGATTCCTTGTTATTCCATTCTCAGACATTATTATGTTGGAATAACTTTATACATGCTAAGTACCGCATACATGGTGAAATTCTTTTGTTATTCCATTCTTTATTATTCTGTTGGAATATTCTGTCTGTGCGGATTACGCATGACCTAGTTCCATTCATTATTATTCTGTTGGAATAACTCATCGCGTATGGTTAATCGCATGCATGGTGAATTCTTCTTATTATTCCATTCTTTATTATTACATTGGAATAACTTTTATGCAAGGCCTCTATCGCATGCGGTGAATTCTTCTTCATTATTCCATTCTTTATTATTCTATTGAATAACTCGTCTGCATGCGATCTATCGCATGCCCGTGAATTTCGTTGTTATTCCATTCTTTATTATTACATTTGAAACATCCTCTCTATGCGGATTACGCATGACCGGTTCCATTCTTTATTATTACATTGGAAAATCCTGCTCATGCATGCGAATTACGAATTGACCGGTTCCATTTGTTATTATTCTGTTGGAATAACTCATTCTCTGGATTACGCATGCATGGTGAATGAATCTTCTCGTTATTCCATTCTTTATTATTTTGTTGAAATAATCATCTCACGTGGATTACCGAATGGCGGCAAAATCCATTTGCGGTTTCATATAGTCTATTATACTTAGTTGGTTAAAGTTTTGGCTTCTATACTCCATGAAATTAGTTGAATATCCTTGATATTTTCGCTTCATCCAAAGATCTTTTCATGGAAATATTCTTCCGAGCATTCTTGAATTTTACTCCACAAAGCAAATATCATGTTGACAATTTAGATGTTATTGAGTTCATGATAAATTAACTTATAAATCTTTAAAATTTATTCTTGAACTTATTTTATTGAATTGTCATCATCCTCATGCTTATATTATGTTTAAAGTCATCTGTGGCCTGTAGTGCATAGATGGACTTGGTATGATTATGACTGAGGATTATTCTTGTAGATAATCATGACCGTAATGTTACAAATGATGTGGAAAAAGTCCTCATTGGCCCGTAGTGCATTGATGAACAGTTTTTGATATGATTATGGCTATGGATTCTCTTCGGCCAAGGGTGCAAAGATGAATTATTTTATGGCATGATCAGAACCGTTGATGAAAACACGATTATCTTTAGCCCGTAGTGCATGGATAATTCGTGGTCGTGATACTAAAGAATATCCTTGGCCTATAGTGCAGGGATGATTTAATGATGTGGATTATTTATTAAGCTGAGTCTCAGCGATAAAAGTGATGAAAAACCTTTTAAATCATAGAAGATAGTAGATTTTATACTCTACTTGACTCTTCTAATGGATTGCTTATTCCGCTGCAGTTGTTGATCTAAAACTTGTTGTCTATTATATTCTATCAGTTGTTATACTGTTGAAGGCTAAGGATAATTTATTATGCATTATCTTAGTCATAATATTTCTTACTGGGCTAGTTGAGCTCTTTCTTTCAATGTTCTCTCCAGGAAATGAGAATATAGCTGGGACTAGTCGGAGAATGGATTGACGGTCCAGATGGTTGCATTAGTAGTCCTCACTATTCGGTGAAATAGTGTGATAATAAATGTATTGAGGACGTATTTTGAGTTTGAATACTGTCTAGAAGACAATATTTGTATTAAAACTCACAGCTCATGTTGTATATTTAAGTTTATATTTGTATTATGTACCATGTATTTGGCGACTCAGAATAGGTGATGTATACCTATTTTGGGGCGTCCACAATTAGTATCAAAGCTTAGGGATATGATCCTTGCAATTTGAGATGTGAGACAAGAACTAGGAGGGAGAGACGGAATTCTTTCGCTAGTATGACCTACCTAAGTTTATTTGGTATTTAATTGGTTGGTCGAGTATATGGATAATATGTGATATGTTAATTAACCCTTGTTTTGTGACAAAGTTTTTGAAATGGCAAATTTGAAAATGTTAACAATGGAGTGAATGAGACCATTGAGACACCTTTAATCACCAACCACGTTAATGTGATGTCGATTTAAAGAAGAAATTAGAGATATCTACGTGTTGAGTGAAGAACTAATAGTTGCACCTGAGCTAGTCGCAGAGGTAGCAACTGAGAGTGAGGAAGAAGAGGAACCTGAGGAGAATTTATTAGAAGAATTTTATGATCGAAATTTAGAATTACAAAATCGTATTCATGAGTTAGAAGAAGCAGTTGAAGAACGACAAGCGGTGTGGAGCAAAGAGATGTAACAATTGAAAATTGTGTTACCCGATGTGCGATACTTGAAAAGAAGCACTTTTGTTGTCGAGTATAACATATTAGAGCCGGAATCTAATAATGCTATGATCAAAGTTCGATGAAAGAAGAACAACTAAACGAATGAGAATGGAGGATGCATGGGTAAAAGCCGCATGACGCGCGTTGATATTGTAGAAAAGACTTCCGATCCAATAAAGCCAAAATAGATGAAATAGATTTTGCTTTTTGGACAACAATCGGTGGAATCCAACATTGAGTTCGGAATTACCCTGTGAAGAGCGGTCAACCCCAATTCGATATGGATCTGAGAGTAATGATTCAAATCATGGATCAGGAATGCGACGAAGCAATTAATGGTGGAATGTCCTCTATAGCAAAGTCAAGTCTAGCTGGGATGGTGACGCCAAAGGATGTTCCAGACAATTCAAATTCGGTAGTTTAAGTGAGAGCATTTATCGAGGAACCCGAACGGTTATCACGTAAGTTAATCATAAACTCTTGCAAAGTCTATACCTTATTCGATACCTAGCTCTACCCACTCTTTTATTTCACCTAGTTGTGTTCAACGCTTTGAACTTGGCTCTTAAGAAATTAGACTTTGACTTATCTCGTTGAAACTCGTTAGGAGAAACCTTCGTTACATCCATCGGGTTATAAATCTTGTTTAATTCAAATTGACACTTTCACGTTACTTCCGTCGATCTTATCTCTTTGAAAATACTTGCATTTGATGTGATTTTAGGAATCGATTGGTTAACTACTCATCATACTTTTCGTAAGGTTGTTAGCTTTCATATTCCTAACAAACCTGTTATGCGAATTCAAGCAACCAAACCACTAAAGTCAATCATTGTTATATCAAGCCATAAGTAAAGAGCCCCGAGCCTTTCGCTGGTGACTTCCAAGTCTTGGAATACACCGAAGCTAGAATATCCTAGGGGACGTCGTGAATAACGATGGCAAGTTGATAGATATCATTGTGATGTGTTATCCAAGTCTTGGATGAGAGTCATAGTTTTGAATGATATTTCTATTGTTAATAAATTTCCGACGTATTCTCAAGACTTCTTAGCCTACCCTAGAGTGCGAAAATCGAATTTTGTATCGACCCCAAAGACAAAACCCTCAAATATTTCTTTACCTAAAATGATCATATAATGTGCCAAAGACGTTGGCTCGAGCTGTTGAAGATTACGATCGTACCATTCAACATCATCGTGGAAGAGCGAACGTGGTAGCTGACGCGTTGAGTAGAAGATCATATTCACGATTGAGTGCGATGTTGTTAACACAAAAACCCATTTTGTATAACTTAAAAATGATGAAGATAGAGTTAAAGACTCTAGGGACCCACGTGAAGATAACGAATATACGAGTAAAATTAACTTTAATCGATAAAGTTAAAGCCGCTCAAGCTACACAGCCAAATCTGATGAATTTGAAGAAGAAGGTTCAAGAAGGCGTTATCTCAACCCTCGATTTAATTGGCCCATTTAAAATCCTTGATCGAGTAGGAACTGTGGCCTATAGACTCGTTTTACCGCCAAGTATGTCGCGTGTTCATAACATTTTTCACGTATCGATGTTACGTAAATATGTGGATGACCCAAACCACGTTATTAAATTAGAACTAGACGAGATAGCAGAAGATTTAACATATTAGGAGATACGTGTTAAAATCTTGGATAAGAAGGATCGTATTCAACACTCAAAGGTTATACCTCAAGAGTTAGAATCAAATGAAGTCAAGGTATCCTCATCTCTTCTAAGATACCAAAGTATTTATGTAAATTTCGAGGGCGAAAATTTCATAAGGAGGGAGATAGTGAGACCCCAAATTTTATGAATAAAGATTTAAATTTCTTGAAATATTTTTTAAATATTATGGTGTCGATTTGATATAATGTTATAGTTATGGGTAATATTTATAAATTTTGCAAAGTATGCAAGTTGTTATAAAATATTCGTTTGGTCGGGAAATATTCTTTTTGTCGGGGAATATCCATACGACGACACAATCATTGGTGGACCCCACAACGAAAGTATTGTCGTAGTTAGAAAACAACAGAATTATCTTTTTATAAAAATTATGGCGAAAGTGTTACCGTTAAAACTGTTGAACTACCCTAGTAAAAAAAGATGTCTACGCTGCGTGGTTGCATAGTAGCACCAAGATTGATTATTGATGCTTACGTAAGAAGTCACTTAGTTATACTCAATTATTGCTACAGTAATTGCTGCATCATATATCTCATATTATTGATTCAATTATTGTCACAATATCATCTGCATAATATTTATTATTATTAAATCAATAATTGAGACGACAAAGTTATTCATAATATTATTTGCAATATTGACAATGTCTGAAGTTCACAAGGAGAGGTTTGGTCACCTAATCATGCGCCAATAAGGAGAAATCCTTATCAGAAAGCCCCATCTTTTTTGGGAACGACCTGGTTGTTAAATATTGTGCGTTATAATATTAATGATGAATAAGTTCATGTTGATTAAAGATGAAATTGATAGTTCCATTGTGTTGGGATTATTAGTGTTAGTGGAAATCGACATTTATTTTGATAATAATTAATGTCCTGAGGTTATATTGACCAATCGTGTATTTGGGGCACTTTTGTGTCAATACTATTCACGGGTTACTATTCACCCGATTATTTTTCACTCGGGTATTTGGGACACTTTTTCGTGTTCCGGGTACTATTTACTTCTGGTACTATTTCAAGTACTATTCACTTCAAAAATATATTTCTTTTCGATCCAAATCATTTTTGGGTACAATATTATTCCATGAGGAGATGTGATAATTTTTCGCATTCTAAATGGTTGAAGTTATAATAGTAAATCAATATGGATCGTTGGTTGAAGATATAATAGTAAATAAATATGGACCACCGGTGAAAGTTATAATAGTAAATTAATATGGATCATTTGGTTTAAAGTTTTAATAGTAAATCGCATGGACCGTTGCTTTAAGTTTTAATAGTAAATCAATATGGACCGTCCGCTTAAAAGTAAATCAATCTGACCGCTTCATGGATTAGTTACTATTCACCCATTCTCCTATAAATAAAGCTCATTCCTTCATTATTTCTTACTTTAATTCAATTTGAAACTCTAGAGAGAAAACTATAGAGAGAAAGAAGAAAAGTATTCTGCTACTTCACTACTCCAGTATTCAGTTTTTCAAAGGTAAGAGATATTATTTATTGTACTCGTAAGGGGTATTATTCTTTCGTATTCATGAAGAGAGTTATTTTCTTTCAATACTCGTAAGGGTTGTTATTCCATTCTTTATTATTATGTTGGAATGACCTGTCTATGCTAAGTACCGCATACATGGTGAAATTCTTTTGTTATTTCATTCTTTATTATTCTGTTGGAATATCCTGTCTGTGCGAATTACACATGACCTGGTTCCATTCATTATTATTCTGTTGGAATAACTTTATGCGCGTGGTTAATCGCATGCCCGTGAATTCTTCATTATTCCATTCTTTATTATTACTGTTGGAATAACTCATGCATCTGCGGGCCTATCGCATGCCCGGTGAATTCTTCCATTATTCCATTCTTTATTATTCTATTGGAATAACTCCGCCTCATGCGGTCTATCGCATGCTCGGTGAATTCTCATTGTTATTCCATTCTTTATTATTCTCGTTGGAACATCCTCATGCATGCGGATTACGCATGACCCGGTTCCATTCTTTATTATTCGCTGGAATATCCTGTCTACATGCGAAGTTACGCATGACCGGTTCCATTCGTTATTATTCATTGGAATAACTTGCTCATGCGGATTACGCATGCGGCTAGTGAATTCTTCCTCATTATTCCATTCTTTATTATTTTGTTGAAATAATCTGTCTACGTGGATTACCGAATGGCGGCAAAATCCATTTGCGGTTTCATATAGTCTATTATACTCAGTTGGTTAAAGTTTTGGCTTCTATACTCCATGAAATTAGTGGAATATCCTTGATATTTGCGCTTCATCCAGTATCTTTTCATGGAAATATTCTTCTGAGCATTCTTGAATTTTACTCCACAAAGCAGTATCATGTTGACAATTTGGACGTTATTGAGTTCATGATAAATTAACTTATAGATCATGAAAAGACAAAGTCTGGAGAGCTGAGCATAGAGCATCTAGAGATGCGAGCTGAGTTGGACGTAGAGATTGCCGATAAGATACGGGTGGATGAGGCATTTCATGAGTCGACCAAGCGGGAGGACCAATTAAAGATTGCACTGCAGGCCATGAAGGTCAGGGTAGAGACTTTAGGACTGGCATTAGACGCAGCATATGAGGGCCAGCGCAGTGGGGCTAGGAGGGCCCACTCTGAGATAGGAGAGTCTAGTTGATCCGTTCGACGTATAGTTATGGAGTAGTTGCTTCTCCATGAGCCTGTGCAGGTGACCCAGCAGGGCCACCAGTGATGATTATGTTATGACCCAGTTGTAGATAAATGCATTTGTACCCCTTTTTGTGTAATAAGGTTTTATGATGATGTAAACCTCAGCAGGTGTGAGGTAGTGGGTAGTTAGGTAGCATCCCTATTTGTGTTTGTAGGGAGGTATCATTATGAGTTAATCCCATCTTTTATGTTTAAAATGGGATAGTAACATTTATAAAATATACCTGTATTAATCATGTAAGTCACTGAAGATCGGTATATGAATATAAATGCAGTATTATTATGTTATGTGAATCCAGTAAATTGAATTGGAAATTATTTTTTTAAAAAAAAGCAAACTTAACCCACTAATCAGGGAGAAAGACTTCCAAATCTTGGTAACTTAAAACTCTCACATAATGATCACCTGATTGTTTGAATACAATAGCGTGTTACATGCTAAGTACTCATATGATAATAAACCCGAGTAACGTGTTAAGAATTTTTTTCACTAGATAATGCCGCCCAGACGTGGACTAAGGAACCAAGAGATTGAAGAGTCAGTTAATAATACAACGGGAGCTCAACAAAACCCAATGCAAGATTTTATCAACATGATGGCTGAAGCCATGAGGAATCAAGCTCAACCTGCAGGAAATCAGGCGGGCAACCAACTAGTCAACTTTAAGGACTTCAAGGTAGTAGGACCGCCAGAGTTTAGAGGAACAGTAGACCCAATAGAAGCCCAGATGTGGGTAAAGGAGATTGAGAAGGCCTTCGTTATTGCTAGAGTAGCAGAAGACAATTTTTTCTACCCACTTAATGAAGGGTGAGGCTAATTATTGGTGGGAGGCCAACCAGAACAAAGCCGGGGCTGGAATTGTGACTTGGGAAGCATTCAAGAAGTTGTTCTTCGAGAACTACTTCCCCGAGAGTACACCTGGCGAGGATGGAGATCAAGTTCTTGGAATTGAAACAGAAAATATGTCAAGATGTCTGAGTACGTTTGCAAAGTTCAATGAATTGGCAGATTCGCTTCACATCAGGTGGATACGGAGGTGAGGAAAGCAAGAAGGTTCGAAAATGGGCTAAAGCTGTGGATTTACAGTAAGGTAGCGGTTTTGCAAATCACGTCATTCTCAACTCTATTGGAGAAAGCTCTCATAGCGGAAGGTGGAAGCGAAGTGGTCTCAAAGTACAATCGGGAGAAGAACAAGAAGAAAGTAGAAAGTGGGAATCAGAATGTTAGAAGTGGCGGTATCAACCACAAGAAGCGAAAATGGAGCAGTGGGGGTAGCAATTTGGAGATTCAGCAAGGAAGTGTGCAACAAAAGAAGTCGATGTGTGTGAAATCAGGGAAAAGGTCACTTTCGGGAGTGCTTAAAAGGAAAAACGGTATGTTATACCTGTGGACAAGAAGGGCATACCTCACCCAATTGTCCTAAGGTGAAGAAAGGAGGTTGCTGTAACTATGGTGAAGTGGGACATCGGATCAAGGATTGCCCGAAGAAGAAAAGCACGGATGGAAGAAATGGCAACAGGGGCAATAACACTAAGACAACTAGTGGAGGACCAGCCCAGCCAAACAAGCCGACAACACGTACATTCAATATGACAGTGCAAGATGCCGTGGCATCCAGGGAGGTGGTGTCAGGTATAATTCCGATCAACGATATAAATGCCTATGTGTTATTCGATTCGGGAGCTTCATGTTCTTTCGTATCTGATGAATTTGCTCAAAGATTAAGTTTACCTCACGAACTATTAGAACACCCAATGAATATAGAAGTAGCAAACAAAGAAATTATCCCTGTAGACTACATTCATAGGAACTGTTGTGCTAATGTAAGAGGATTTAAGCTTAACGTGGATTTGATACTGATTCGTCTTGGAGAGTTTGATGTAATCCTCGGGATGGATTGGTTATCAAGTCATGGAGCCGGTCATTATTTGTAAGAAAAGTGCGTACACCTAAAGACTCCGAATAAGTCAAAGGTGGTATTTCATGGTAGTAAATCGCCAAGACAATCTTGTTGTCTGACGATGATGCAAGCAAGGAAGTTGCTTAAGAAGGGTTGTATAGGTTATTTGGCTCACGTTGTGGATACCCGCAGAGTCGAGGGTGAACTGGGTCAGATACCTATTGTAAAGGAATTCGTTGACGTTTTCCTAGATGAGATTCCGGGATTGCCACCAGATAGAGAGATAGAGTTTGTTATCGATATGGCACCAGGGACATCATCGGTATCCAAAGCGTCGTATCGTATGGCTCCGGTAGAAATGAAGGAACTGATGGTTCAACTGTAAGAGTTGTTAGATAAAGGATACATTCGACCAAGCGTATCACCATGGGGAGCACCAGTCTTATTCGTAAAGAAGAAGGATGGGTCATTAAGGCTTTGTATAGACTACCGGGAGTTGAACAAGGTCACTATTAAGAACAAGTACCCGTTGCCCAGGATCGACGATCTGTTTGATCAGTTGAAGGGGGCGAAATACTTTTCAAAAATTGACTTGAGGACCGGTTATCACCAACTAAAGGTGAGACAGGAGGATGTTCCAAAGACGACATTCAGAACTCGGTATGGACACTTTGAGTTACTGGTAATGTCTTTTGGGTTAACGAATGCCCCAGCAGCATTCATGGATTTGATGAACAAAGTGTTTAAGTAGTATTTGGATAAGTTTGTTGTCGTGTTCATCGATGACATTCTGGTATATTCAGAGACAGAGGAAGATCATGCTGAACATCTAAGGAAAGTGTTGGAGACGTTAAGGAGGGAGAAGTTGTATGCAAAGTTCTCCAAGTGTGAGTTTTGGTTGCGGAGAGTGCAATTTTTGGGTCACGTTATCGACAAGGATGGTGTTTCGGTAGATCCAACAAAAGTAGAAGTGGTTATCAACTGGGAACAGCCAAAGACGCCGACAGAAATTAGGAGTTTCTTGGGATTAGCAGGATACTATCGAAGATTCATCTAAGATTTTTCAAAGATAGCATCGTCGTTGACCAACCTTACTAGAAAGACAGTAAAGTTTGTTTGGACAAAGAAATGTGAAGAGAGTTTCATGGAATTGAAGAAGAGGCCCAGTCAAGCACTTGTGTTGGCCTTACCAGACAACATGGGAGGATTTGTAGTGTATAGTGATGCATCACACAAGGGTCTTGGCTGTGTACTGATGTAGCATGGCAAGGTCATTCACGTCGCTCACGTCGGTGAAGGATTACGAGAAGGGTTATCCAACTCATGACCTGGAATTAGCAGCAGTGGTTTTTGCCTTAAAGATTTGGAGGCACTATTTGTATGGTGAGAAGTGTGAGATATATACGGATCACAAGAGTCTGAAGTATATCTTCACGCAGAAAGAGCTAAATATGAGGCAGCGCCGAAGGCTAGAATTGATCAAGGATCATGATTATGAGATTCTGTACCATCTAGGCAAATCAAATGTAGTGGCAGATGCCTTGAGCAGAAAAGACAGAGAGAAATTACTGAAGTTGACCATTCAAGAGAATTGGTGAAAGATTTCGAACGACTTGACTTAGAGGTTAAGTATCTGATAGAGACCAACGAGAAATTATTTACAGTGGCAACGAGCCCAACTTTACTAGATAAGATTAAAGGGGCTCAAGAGAAGGACGAGGATTGCGACAACATCAAGAAGCGGTTAGCTGAAGGGGATGAATTGAAATACAAGATTGATGGCACCAGACTACTAAGATTTGAAGGACGAATTTGGGTACCGTTAGTACGAACTAAGAGAAGAGATTCGCAAGAAGCGCTAACATCGAGGTACTCGATATACCGAGAAGCACAAAGATGTATCAAGACTTACGCGTAACACTTTTGGTGGCCAAACATGAAGAGAGAGGTTGCGAAATCGTCGTGGATGTCTAACTTGTCAGAGGGTCAAGGCAGAACATCAACGACCGAGTGGATTACTACAGCCTTTAGAGATTCCAGAGTGGAAATGGGAGCACATCACAATGGATTTTGTGGTGGGACTTCCAGCAACAAAAAAAAGGCACGACGCCATATGGGTGATTGTAGATCGTCTAACGAAGTCGGCTCACTTTTTGCCGATCAAGATCAGGTATAGTCTGGACAAGCTAGCCAAATTATATATCAAGGAAATTATCTCGAGACATGGCGTACCAGTATCTATTGTGTCAGATAGGGATCCGCGATTCACGTCAAACTTCTGGAAGAGTCTTTAAGAAAGAATGGGGACGCAACTACGGATGAGCACCGCATATCATCCGCAGACCGATGGGCAAAGCAAGAGAACGATTTAAACACTTGAAGACATGCTCAGAGCTTGTGTGATGGACTTTAAGGGTAGCTGGGAGGATCATCTTCCATTGGTAGAGTTCGCATACAACAATAGCTATCACGTCAACATTGGAATGCCGCCGTACGAAGCACTGTATAGAAGGAAATGTAGAATGCCCTTATGCTGGGATGAAGTGGGTAAACGTCGACTATTGGGACCAGAACTGGTGCAGCAGACCGTAGAGACCATCAAGGTGATAAGAGCTCGACAGATAGCAGCTCAAGATCGCCATAAAAAGTATGCAGATTTACATCGCCAGAAGAGAGATTTTGAGGTGGGAAGCTATGCATTTTTGAAAGTATCTCCCTGGAAAGGGAAGATAAGGTTTGGAAAGAAAGGTAAACTAAGTCTGAGATTTATTGGACCTTTCGAGATCTTGAAGAAAATAGGCGAAGTGGCGTATGAGGTAACTCTACCTCCTGAACTGGAACATATTCATAATGTGTTTCATGTGTCAGTGCTACGACCATATAAGCCTGATTACAAGAACGTGATATCGTACGAGCCAATTCAGGTCGAAAGGGATTTGTCGTACGAGGAAATTCCGGTAGAAATTTTAGATAGAAAGGAACATAAATTACGAAATAAGGTTATACATTCTGTAAAAGTCCTTTGGAGAAACCACAGTGCTGAAGAAGCTACGTGGGAACTCGAAGAAAGGATGAGAGGAAATTATCCACACCTTTTTGAGTAACCTTATATGTAATTCCGGGGACGGAATTCTTATAAGGGGGGAGGATGTAATAACCGTGAATTTTAAGTCACTATATATGTATGCACATTATTGATATTTTAAAACTTTGTGTTATATAAGGATTTAAATGTGACAAGACATGTGAAGTGGTGCATGAGTCAATTAACATATATACTATAGTTATGGAGACATACATTTATAGATTTCATTAAAAATGAAAGCTTCATAACCTATTATACATTAGGTAAGACTATTAAATAACCTAAGGGTTATGGTAATAATGAAAGGTTGGTATTTAATATGTATACTAACTTAAGTGGATAATCTTGTTATTTCAAGTGACTAATAATTTTAAACCTAATTAAGTTATGAGCTAAAGTCACATGTATAAGTAATTAAATTTCATATGATTGGAAATGAAAACCCTAAATAATTAAATTGGGTATCATATATTAAAATTGCTAGACTATGTTTATTACTGGCAGCCCAAAACAATTAAAGGAGAAGCCCAAAGGAAATAAAATACAATCCAATACTTAGCCCACTTGATTAGGGGTATTGTAGACATTTGATTAATCAAAATTGAGCATTTAAAATAAAAGCTAAATGGAGGATATTATGGGCTAGAGATCAGCCATATAGGGCCACCCTTAATCATGTCAAGACTAATTGAAGTAATAATGCAAAAGCACCCTTAATAATGTCTAGACTAATTGAAGTAATAATGCAAAAGCACCCTTAATCATGTCTAGACTAATTGAAGTAATAATGCAAAGCTTTTACCCAATGGACAAAAGAATAGATATGGGGGTAATAGCTAGATACACTAAGTGTATCTATACTTTTTGCAAGTATCCTTTTATTTCATTTTTAGTTCATTTCTTCTCTTCATTCCTTCTAAGCTTGCCAAAAAGAAAACCAAAGAGAAAGAAAAGAGACAGAGGTTCAGCTATTGAGAGAGAGAGAGAGAGAGAGAGGAGTGCTAGTTTGTTCATGCCTCCTAAGTTTATTACTCACTTTGGTAGATCAAGAAAGGTAGCAACCAAAACTAGGTGAAGTTCTCATCCTTATCTTTACTTATTCTTCTTTTATTTTCAATTTTTACTTCATCATATGTGGGGGTTATGGTCTAATAATCAATGTACCTTAGTTCTACATATAATCATGTAGGAAATTAAGTATCTTGAGTGTTAGATCAAAGACTTAGAAGAAGAAAATGAGCATATGTTCTCCAAGGGTGAAAACTCTTGTTTTTCTTCAACTAAATCTTGTGTAACTCAAGTTTTACAACTTGGAATTGTGATCCGTCGGAGGGGGGGGGGGGGGGTGCTAGATACATGAGTTATGTAGTAAACTCAAGTGGTAGAACACAAATCTAGTAAGTTTTGAAACCTTTGGGACTGTTTTTCCCAAAACAGTCCACTTTGTTTGTTAAGGGTTCAAACCCTAAAATAGTTACTGATCGCGTTTTTCTTGGGACTATTTTGGTCAGTTAAATGTCTTTTAAAAATCTTGGAAAAATCACAGAGGTACCTTGAGAAGTTATGTACATGCAGGAAAAAGAACGGACACGTTTCGAGTTATATATTGTGCGTAATGACTATTTCCGTAAAAGACTCCGAAATATTAACCTTCAAATGTCTCACTGTGTATACACTGGAAAATCCCGAAATTTTTACAGTAGCTTCATATATGTTAACAGAGCATATCCTGAAAATTTTATATTTTTCTGAGCAAAACTCAATTTATGAAAAATGGGGCAAGATCCGAGTGTTTTAGACACTTTAAAAATAGTAAATCATTTTCTAAAATTCCAGAAAGTTTTGGGGATCATTTTTGGTTCATATGCTGTCAAAATCCAGAAGATGGAAATTTTTGGAATCAGTTTGCTATTTTTCCTAAAAATAATTAAGTTATGAATAAAAGAAAATAAATAGTTAAATGATGTCTTTAATGAGAAAAATATGATTTTTGTGCTTAAATACTCATAATATGGAATATCATGACTATCTCAGGGCATTTTGGTAATTTACAATGATAAATATTATTTATGACCTTTTATGGATATTAAATAAGAGGTTAATAAAGGATGAACAATTAGAATAAATTGTTTAATAATTTAATAAGTCATTGAATATTATTATAATATTAATAATATTAGGAGATGATATTATTATGTAAATAAAAATATTAAGATTAAAATTTTGTTAAAATATTATTAAATAATTAATAATATTAGATTAAGATATTAATCTTAGATTAAAATATTATTAAAAGATTAATAATATTAGATTAAAGTATTATTATTAAATGATTAAAATATTATTAAATAATAATATTCAAGATTAAATAAAATGTTATTAAATGTAATAACATTAGTAAAGGTATAAAATATTATTAAATGATTGATAATATTAGTGAGTCAATGAAAGTATTATTAGTGAACCAATAATACTAGAAGGTGAATTAAATATTATCTAGGTTAATAATATTATGTGAATTAAAGGTAGACGTTAATTAATGGTAACACTATCTAGACAGGATAATGTTTATAAGAACTAAATGTAATGTATAATATCTATGTGATTACATAATCTAATGTTATACTATGACTAATTGAAAGATTAACTATAGGTCTCTCAAAGGAAGATAATATAACTGCATAGTGGATATAAATTAATTGCGTGGTCGTAATCTCTGATTTAGGCAAGTTTCCTAACTCAAACTCGAGTTATTATTTTCAAAGCATGTTAGTAAATAATTATTGATGATTATTCACGTCTATATTGATTATTGAAATTCGCACTTTGTGCAATTGAATTCCGTTCTATTGCTATTGAACTGTGAATTAAATTAAAGTTCTTTATTTATGAACGGTTTATGAAATAGATCTATGCTAATTGTATCAGCTAGATCAAGCATGTCTAAATTTGTTAACTCAAATGTGTTTTAAATAGCTGTTCTTATTAAATTGATATGATAAGAACTCTTGACTGAGAAAATGACGAATTTGATTAAGGCATGATATCAATGTCGAATTATTAAGTGTTTATGCATAAATCACGAGTTATGAAAGGCTGATCCCCTTGAATACCAAAACTTATTAAGAGGTCCAGTTTAAATCACTAAGCACCTTGGCAAATGTTCATGGTTATTCAAAACCACTCAGTTTATGTTATTCAATTATCGAATATTCAATTGTTGATTATTAATTCATGTTCCTTCACAATCTTATACTATTGTTGAACATTGAACACAATATTTCTTTCTCAGTCATGATATATCTCCCTTGTATATAAACTTGCGAAGCAAATTAGTTTCTTACTCTTGCTATATCATGACATCTATTTCGATTAAGCTTCAAGGATCCACCACGAAGAACAAGGGCAAGGGCAAGATCCAGGAGTAGTTTAGAATGAATGTCAATTTAACTATTATCTGATGGAATTTCTTAAGTAAACTATTTGTATTATGAATGGTGTATTTAAAGTTAAGGTTATGGAGACCTTGGGACCGGTTTATGAGACTTTATTATAATGAACAATGTATGTTTATTATTTCATAGTAGTTATAGAATGCTTATGATGATGATAGATCGTGAGCACTGAATCTGAGGTTAGAGAACCTGGATTTGGGGGCGTCACAGACTTGGTATGATTATGACCAGGGATTATTCGGTATAATCATGACCATTGATGAATACTCGAATATCTTTGGCCCATAGTGCATGGATAATTTGTGGTCATGATACTAATGAATATCATTGGCCGTAGTGCAATGATGATGTGTTTTATTTATTAAGCTGAGTCTCAGCGATAAAAGTGATGAAAAACCTTTTAAATCATAGAAGATAGTAGATTTTATTCTCTACTTGACTCTTCTAATGGATTGCTTGTTCCGTTGCAGTTAAACTTGATGTTTGTTATATTTTATCAGTTTAACACTGTTGAAGGCTAACGATAAATTGTTCTGCATTATCTTAGTCATAATATTTCTTACTGGGCTAGTTGAGCTCACCCTTTCTTTCACTGTTCTCTTCAGGAAATGAGAATATAGCTGGGATGAGTCGGGGAACGGATTGACGAGCCAGATGGTTGTTTTTGTAGTCCTCACTATTCTATAAAATAGTGTGACAATAAATGTAATGAAGACTCTATTGAGTGTGGATATTGTCTAGTTGACAATATTCTTATTAAAACTCTTAGATTATGTTTTGTCATATTTTACACGAATGTTGTATAATTAAGTTGTATTTGAATTTTGTACCATGTATTTGGCGACTCAAGATGGGTAATGTAAACCTATTTTGGGGGTGTCACAGTTGGTATCAATGCTTAGGGATATGATCCATGGCTGAGATATGAGACAAGAACTAGGAGGGGAGAGATGGGGAATTCCTTCGCTAGTATGACCTACTTAAGTTTATTTGGTATTTAATTGGTCGGTCAGAGTATAGGGATAATATGTGACATGTCAATTAACCCTTGTTTTGTGGCAGTATGTGAAAATGACATCCGAGAATGTTGAGAATATAAATGGAGCATAGGAGACCGTTGAGTCACCACAAATCAACACCCAGGATAATGTGCATCAAAAAGGCAATAATCCTCAGGTGAACAACAACACCGACCAAATGGCGAACGACGGAATTTGCGGAGTTATCCCGGTTTGCATCCCATTTGGTCGATAATGAGGAGCGAATGATGCGAATGTTTCTAAGAGGTTTGAAACCCGATATACATCAATACCTCATTTCTCACAAACTTTGTTTATATTCAGATGTTGTGAATAGGGCTCAGTTATTGGAGCGCGATAATGAGTTAGGACAACCAAAAGGTAACGAGCAACAACACGATAATAATCATACCGGTGGCAACGGCCATCGGAACAATGATAACCATTGTGGGGGAAATTATCATGCCAAGAATGGTAACCACTTCGGTGGTAATCATGGCCAAGATAATAGGTGTGGATATTTCAAGAAGAGAAGGTTCAACAACGATGGAAAGATAGCAGCACCAACACCCATTTTCAAGGAAGGAGAACGACCACCAATTGTATGCTTCAAATGCGGAGGGGAGGGACATATCAGTCCAAGTTGCACGATGCAGTCCAAAGCATGTTACAATTGTGGAAAAGAAGGTCACCTAGCCGGATTTTGTTGTGCAGCAAAGTCTAGTCCAGTTGGGACTTTGGCACCAAAGGCGGATACGAACAAAACAAAGTCGGTGATTTCAGGGAGAGCGTTTTTCCTGACTTCTCAAAAAGCGAGTAGCCCGAACGAGTTAGCACGGGTTAGTTAATTATAAATTCTTGCGAAGTCTATACCTTATTAGATACCGGTTCTACCCATTTTTTTATCTCTCTTGCTTGCGCTCAACGTTTAAATTTGACTCCGGAGAAATTAGACTTTGACTTATCGGTTGAAACTCCGTTAAGAGAAAACTTCATTACATGTGATATCCAAGTCTTGGATGAGAGTCACAGTTTTGAATGATATTTTTATTGTTAATAAATTTCCTGACGTATTCTTGAAGACTTCCTAGCCTACCCCAGAGCGTGAAATTGAATTTTGTATTGACCCCAGTACAAAACCCATTTCTTAAACCCTCAAATATTTTCTTCACCCAAAATGAACGTATTATGCGCGAAAGACGTTGGCTCGAGCTGTTGAAGATTAGGATTATACCATTCAATATCATCATGGAAGAGCGAGCGTGGTAGCTGACGCGTTGAGTAGAAGATCGTATGCGTTTATGAGTGCGATGTTGTTAACACAAAACCCATTTCGTATAACTTACAAATGATGAAGATAGAGTTAAAGACTATAGGGACCCACGTAAAGATAGCGAATATACGATTTGAACCGACTTTAAATCGATAAAGATAAAGCCGCTTAAGCTACACACCCGGAGCTGATGAATACGAGGAAGAAGGTTCAAGAGGGCGTTATTCTAGAAGCAAGAGTCGATCTCAACCCTCGATTTAGTTGGCCCATTTTAAATCCTCGATCGAGTAGGAACTGTGGCCTATAGACTCGCCTTACCGCTAAGTATGTCTCATATTCATAACGTTTTTTTCGTATCGATATTACGTAAATATTTGGACGACCCAAACCACATTATTAAATTAGAACTAGACGAGATAGCAGAAGATTTAACGTATGAGGAGATACGTGTTAAAATCTTGGATAAGAAGGATCATATTCAGCACTCAAAGGTTATACCTCAAGAGTTAGAATCTGAAATGAAGTCAAGATCCTCATCTCTTCGGCATACCAGGTACGTACGTAAATTTTGAGGGAGAAATTTCATAAGGAGGGGAGATTGTGAGACCCCAAATTTTATGAATAAAGATTTAAATTTTACGAAATATTTTTTTGAATATTATGGTGTGGGTTTGATATAATATTATAGTTGTGGGTAATATTTATAAATTTTTGCAAAGTATGCAAGTGGTTATAAAATATTCGTTTGGTCGGAGAATATTCTTTTTGTCAGGGTATATCCGTACGACGACACAATCATTGGTGGACCCCACAATGGAAGCATTGTCGTAGTTAGAAAACTACAGAATTATCTTTTTATAAAAATAACGGCGAAAGTGTTACTGTAAGACCCCAACTTTTATGAATAAAGAATAATTTTCTCGAAGTATATTTTTGAATATTATGGTGTGGATTTGATATGATGTTATAGTTGTGGGTAATATTTACAAATTTTGCAAAGTAAGAAAGTGGTTATATAATATTCGATTTGTCGGAGAATATTCGTTTTAACGAGGAATATTAAATGCGACAAAGACAATCATTGGTGGACCCCTAATGAAGTATTGTCGTTGTTAGAAAAAGACAGAATTATCTTTTTATAAAAATAACGACGAAAGTGTTACCGTTAAAACTGTTGAACTACCCGGTAGTAAAAGTACAGTAATACACGTGGTTGCATAGTATCACACGGTATTGATTATTGATGCTTACGTGAGAAGTCACTTAGTTATACTCAATTATTGCTACAGTAATTGCTGCATCATATCTCTCATATTATTGATTCAATTATTGTCACAGTATCATCTGCATAATATTTATTATTATTAAATTAATAATTGAGACGACAAAGTTATTCATATTATTAATTGCAATATTGACAATGTCTAGAAGTTACATCGATGAGAGGTTTGGTCACCTAATTGCGCTACCAATAAGGAGAAATCCTTATCGAAAAGTCCCTCTTTCACAGGAACGACACGGTTTGTTAAATATTGTGAGTTATAATATTAATGATAAATAAGTTGTGTTGATTAAAGATGAAATTGATAGTTCCATTGTGTTGGGATTATTAGTGTTAGTGGAAATCGACATTTATTTCGATAATAATTGATGTCTGGAGGTTATATTGACCAATCGGGTAATTAATCGGATAAATGAGCAATTAATTGCTATTATTTCACATGCTTATAACTATTTGTTTACATGTGTGTACTATTGATTCACATTCATGTACTATTAGGGGAGGTAGTGCAAGATTGATAATACTTGCATGACTAAATTAAAAATGGAGGTATAGTTGAAGGTAGTTTTTTCACATGATTATACTATTGAGTCACATGAATGAACTATTAATTCATATTATTTACTATTAAGGGAGGTGGTGCAAGTTTGATAATACTTGCAGGACTAAATTAAAAATGAAGAAAAAGAGGAAGGTATTCTACTGTAATATTTTGAGCCCCAAAACGTACAATTATCGAAACTATATTTTCCTATAAATAGAAGCTCATTCTTCCTTCATTTCTTACCAATTCACAAAAGCTTTAGAGCAATTATTATAGAGAGAAAGAAGAAGAGAAGTCTGCTACCTCACTATTCCAGTATCTAGTTTTTCTAAGGTAAGGGGTATTATTCTTTCATATTCATGAAGAGATTTATTTTCTTTCAATACTCGTAAGGGTTATTATTCCATTCTTTATTATTATGTTAGAATAACCTGTCTATGCGAAGTACCGCATACATGGTGAAATTCTTTTGTTATTCCGTTCTTTATTATTACATTGGAATAACCGTTATGCAATGGATCTATCGCATGCACAGTGAATTCTGTTGTTATTCCATTTTTATTATTCTATTGGAACATCACATACATACGGATTACACATGACACGGTTCTCTATTCTTTATTATTACATTGGAACATCACAGTATGTGCGGATTCTGCATGACACAGTTCCATTCTTTATTATTACATTGGAATAACTTTGTCATATGGATTATACTTTGGTGAATTCTTCTCATTATTCCATTCTTTATTATTACATTAGAATAATCAGATAAGTGGATTACTGCGCATGGCGGCAAAAAAGTCCATTTGCAGTTTCATATATTCTATTATACTCAGTTGATTAAAGTTTTGGCTTCTATACTCCATGAAATTAGTGGAATATCCTTGATATTTGCGATTCATCCAATATCTTTTCATGAAAATATTCTTCTGAATATTCTTGAATTTTACTCCACAAATCAGTATCTTGTTGACAATTTGGACGTTATTGATTTCTGGATAAATTAAATTATAAATCTTTACAAATTTATCCTTGAACTTGTTTTATTGAATTCTTATATCATTGTCATCATCCTCATGTTTATAATATGTTGAAAGTCATCTGTGGCTTGTAGTGCATAGATGGAATTGGTATGATTATGACCAGGGATTATTCGTTATAATCATGACCGTAATGTTATAAATGATGTGGTAAAAGTCCTCATTGGCCGTAGTTAATTGATGGACAGTTGTTGGCATGATCATGACCATTGATGAATACACGAATATCCTTGGCCCGTAGTGCATGGATAATTTGTGGTCATCAACTAATGAATATCCTTGGCCGTAGTGCAGGGATGATGTGGCTTATTTATTAAGCTGAGTCTCTGCGATAAAAGTGATGAAAAACCTTTTAAATCATAAAAGATAGTAGATTTTATTCTCTACTTGACTCTTAATGGATTGCTTGTTCACCGCAGCGATTAAACTTGACGTTTATTATATTTTATCGGTTTAACAACTTTGTTGAAGGCTAATGATAATTTATTACGCATTATCTTAGTCATAATATTTCTTACTAGGCTAGTTGAGCTCACCCTTTCTTTCACTTTTTCTCTTGAAATGAGAGCGTGGCGGACTAGTCGGGGAACGGTGTGATGGTCAGGATGATAACATTAGTAGTCCTCACTATTCTATTAAATAGTGTGACAATAAATGTAATGAGGACTCCATCGAGTGTGGATATTGTCTAGATGACAATATTCTTATTAAAACTCTTAGATTATGTTTTGTTGTATTTTACATGACTGTTGTATAATTAAGTTGTATTTGAATTTTGTACCATGTATTTGGTGACTCAAGATGGGTGATGTATACCTATTTTGGGGGGCATCATAGTTGGTATCAAAGATTAGGGATATGATCCCAGGTGAGATGTGTGAGACAAGAACTAGGAGGGAGGCAGGGAATTCCTTGCTTAGTATGACCTACCTAAGTTTATTTGGTATTTATTTGGTCGGTCAGGGTATAGGGATAATATGTGACATGTCAATTAACCCTTATTTTGTGGCAGTATTTGAAAATGACATCCGAGAATGTTGAGAATAGCAATGGAGCACAAGAGTCCGTTGAGTCTCCACAGATAAATAATCAGGATAATGTGCATCAGGAAGGCGACAATCCTCATGCAAACAACAACACTGACCAAATGATGAATGATGGAATGTTCAGAGATTTTATGCAATTCATGCAACATCAGGCAAGATTAGCTCCTGTCCAAAATGTAGGTGGAAACACCGGAAACTCTCGGACGGTCACCGCTAAATAGTTCAAGGAGCTGGGACCACTGGAGTTTATTGGAGAGCCAAAACCACTTAAGGCGGAAGCGTGGATAAAGCAGATTACCAAGATATTTGATGTTTTGAGATGCTCTGAGGAGCAAAAGGTTCCATTTGCCACCTTTATGTTGCGAGGAGAGGCAGATTACTAGTGGGAATCGGTAAAGCGTACTCAACCTGCCGCACTGAAGATGTCTTGGGAGAAGTTCCAAGAACTATTCAACGACAAGTACTTTCCCGAAAGTATTTGTCACATGAAAGAGGTAGATTTTATCAAGTTGGAGCAGAACAATATGACCGTGTCATAGTACGAAGCTAAGTTTGTCGAGTTGTCCCGGTTTGCGTCTCACTTGGTTGATAATGAGGAGAGAATGACGCGGATGTTTCTAAAAGGTTTGAAACCCGAGATACGTCAATACTTAATTTCTCAAAAATTGTGTTTGTATTCAGATGTTGTTAATAGGGCTTAGTTATTGGAGCGCGATAACGAGTCAACTCAACCAAGAGAAAGCAGCCGGCAAAATGATAATACCAGTGGTAGCAGTCATCGAAGCGGTGACAACAAATGTAGAGGGAATCAACATGCTAGAAATGGTAACCACTTCGGTGGTAATCATGGCCAAGACAGTAAAAATGGATATTTCAAGAAAAGGAGATTCAACAATGATGGAAAGACGTCAGCACCAACACCCATTATTAAGGAAGAAGAACGACCACCTATCATATGCTTCAAATGCGGAGGGGAGGGACATATTAGTACAAACTGTGCGATGCAATCCAAAGCGTGTTATAATTGTGGAAGAGAAGGTCACCTAGCCTGATTTTGTCGTGCACCAAAGACAAGTCCAGCTGGGATGAAGGCACCAAAGGCCGTCCCAGAAAAGTCAAAGCCGGTAGTTCAAGGGAGAGCGTTTGTCGTAACCTCCCAGAAAGTAAGGAACCCGAACGAGGTCATCACGGGTAAGCATATCATAAACTCTAGCAAAGTCTATACCTTATTTGATACTGGTTCTACCCATTCTTTTATTTTGCCTACTTATGCTTAACGTTTAAATTTGACTCCGAAAAAATTAGACTTTGACTTATCGGTTGAAACTCCGTTGGGAGAAACCTGTATTACATCCACTGTTTATAAGTCTTGTTTGATTTAAATCAGTAATCGCATGTTACCTGTCGATCTTATTTCTTTAAAAATACTTGCATTTGACGCGATTCTAGGGATTGATTGGTTAACTACTCATCATGCTAAAATTGATTATTTTCGTAAGGTTGTTAGCTTTAATATTCCTAATCAACCTATTATGCGAATTCAAGCGACCAAACCATTAAAATCAATCACGGTCATCTCAAGCCATAAAGCTATTCGTTTATTGAAAAAAGGATGTCAAGCTTTCTTAGCTCATGTCACATATTTAAACAAAAATATGTCAGATTTGAAAGATATTTCTATTGTTAATAAATTTCCTGACGTATTCCCTGAAGAACTTTTTGGCCTACCCCTAGAGCGTGAAATTAATTTTTTTATCGACCTTGAACCCGGTACAAAACCCATTTCCAAAGCCCCATATCGAATGGCTCCTATTGAACTTCAGGAGTTAAAGACCCAATTGCAAGAATTGTTGAACATCGATTTCATTAAATCTGGTCACGTCTCCTTGGGGTGCTCTGTTTTATTCGTGAAGAAGAAAAGATGGAAGTATCGACTTTGTATTGATTATCGGGGAGTTGAATCATGTCACCATAAAAATAGGTACCGTTGCCTCGCATTGATGACTGTTTGACCCGATTGCAAGGCGCCAATTCTTTTCAAAGATTGATCTTCGTTAGGATATCATCAATTGAAGATTAAAAGCGATGACATTCCAAAGATCGCTTTCGAAACTTCGATGCGGGCATTATGAATTCTTAGTCATGTCTTTTGGATTGACTAATGCTCCTGCTGCCTTCATGGATATGATGAACCGAGTATTCAAGGAATATTTGTATCACTTTGTGGTCGTCTTTATTGATGACATCCTCATATACTCCAAAACCCGTGAAGACCATGAGTAACACTTGAGGCTGATATTTCAAAAGTTTCGTGAAAACAAGCTATATGCCAAGTTGAAGAAATGCGAGTTCTGGCTTGAGGAAGTTGCATTCCTTGGGCACATGATATCAAATCATGGGATATCTGTTGACCCGGCAAAGATTGAAGCTATTTAAAGCTGGGAGCAACCTAAATCAGTGACCGAAGTACGTAGCTTTCTCGACTTAGCTGGTTATTATCGGAGATTCATAGAAGGGTTTTCTCGAATCGCTACTTCATTAACTCAGCTGACTCGGAAAGATACAAAATTCGATTAGAGCGAGGAGTGTGAGAAGAATTTTCAAGAACTCAAGAGGAGACTCATTTCAGCACCTGTTTTGACAATACCATCTGGCTCGGAGGGATTTGTCATCTATAGTGATGCTTCAGGCAAAGGGTTAGGATGTGTTTTCATGCAACATTGGAAAGTCATAGCCTATGCCTCACGAAAACTCAAAGAATATGAGAGGAATTATCCTATTCATGATCTAGAGTTGGCATGATGCAGTCGTTTTTGTGCTTAAGATTTGGAGGCATTACACGTATGGAGAGAAGGTGGAGATCTATCTGGGATCATAAAAGCCTCAAATATTTCTTCACTCAAAAGGAACTCAACATGCGGCAAACGACGATGGCTTGAGTTGTTGAAAGATTACGATCATACCATTCAATACCATCTTGGAAAAGCGAACGTAGTAGCTGATGCATTGAGTAGAAGATCATATGCGGGTACGAGTGCATTATTGTTAACGTAAAGGCCCATTTTATATGACTTACAAAGGATGGAGATAGAGTTAAAGCCTCTTGGGACCCATGTGATGATGGCAAATATACGAGTAGAACCGACTTTAATCGATAAAGTTAAAATTTGCTCAAGCTCTGAGACACGGAGGTGCGATCGTATGAGGAAGAAAGTGCAAGAAGGTGCTATCTAGGAAGCAAGAATCAATGAAGAAGGAATACTTCGAGTCAACTCCAGACTTTGTGTTCCTAACAACCCTGATTTAAAGTATAAAATCATGACGGAGGCGCACAACACACCATTTGCAATCCATCTTGGGAGTACCAAAATGTATCGTGATTTTCAACATACATTTTGGTGGAGCAATATGAAGAGAGAGATAACGGAGTTTATCTCAAGGTGTTTAACTTGTCAACGAGTCAAGGTGGAGCATCAAGTACCAAAAGGTCGATTGCAACCACTTGAAATTCTAGAATGGAAGTGGGGGCACATTACCATGGATTTCGTTACTGGTCTTCCCAAGGTTTCTCAAGGCATGCAATTTGGGTCATTGTTGATAGATTGACCAAGTTTGCTCATTTCCTACCTATACGAGAAACTTATACACTTGAACGTCTTGCTCGTATGTACATAAACTGTGAGACCCCAGATTTTATGAATAAAGATTTAATTTTCTCGAAATAATTTTTTTTGAATATTATGGTGTGGATTTGATATAATGTTATGGTTGTGGGTAGTATTTATAAATTTTGCAAAGTATACAAGTTGTCATATTATATTCGATTGGTCGGGGAATATTTGTTTTATCAGGGAATATTCTGCAATTCAAGACAATCATTGGTGGACCCTACAACGAAATTATTATACGATTGAAAAACGACAAAAATATTTTATGAAAATAACGTCGGAAGTTTTACTGATTATCTTTGTTGAACTACTCGGTAGTAAATGTGCGATACGCTGGCGTGGTTGCATAGTAGCACACACAATGTATTGATTATTGATGCTTACGTGATAAGTCACTCGGTTTTGTTTCATCGGTATTATTAATGTAATAAAATGCAATACTTTTATAAAGTTATTCTATAAATAGAATATATTATATTCTATTATACATAGATGTCTGCATAGTATTTTGCATAGTAAAATCTTTTTATATAAAATGTAATACTTTTATAAAGTTATTTGTTTTATTTGACAATAATTAGAATATATTATATTTTATTATGCATAGTGTTTGCATAGTGCACTGCATAGTATTTGCATAGTAAAATCTTTTATAAATTTATTCATTTTATTAGATTATAAATAGAATATATTATATTTTATTTAAAAGATTTTGCTTTAAATATGGATGAGTCGATTAAAGTAAATCAATTTGGACCGTTCATGAGTTAATTCTTTCTGGGTCCATTTTTCTATAAATAGAAGCTCATTCATTCATTATTTCTTACGAATTCAATTTGAAACTCTAGAGAGAGAAACTATAGAGAGAAAGAAGAAAAGTGTTCTGCTACTTCACTACTTCTATATCCAGTACTCTTCTTTCTAAGGTAGGGAATATTATTTGTTATACTTGTAAGGGGTATTATTTCTTTTGTATTCATGAAAAGAACTTCTATAATTCCATTATTTATTATTCGGTTGAATAACTTTTGTATCTGCTGAGCTACCCTATACTTGGTGAAATTCTTACATTATTCCATTCATTATTATTACATTGGAATATCATCTGCATGCATTTTATGTGGGACTGATTCCATCTTTATTATTACATTGGAATATCCTCGTCTGCATGCATTTCTGTGGGACTGGTTCCGTTAATTATTATTACATTGGAATAACTTTTGCACATGTGCGTTCTATCGCATGCACGGTGATTTCTTTTGTTATTTCATTCCTTATTATACTCAGTTGGTTAAAGTTTTGACTTCTATACTCCATGAAATTAGTGGAATATCCTTGATATTTGCGCTTCATCCAGTATCTTTTCATGGAAATATTCTTCTGAGCATTCTTTAATTTTACTCTACAAAGTAGTATCATGTTGACAATTTGGACGTTATTGGTTCCTGGATAAATTAATTCTTGAACTTGTTTTATTGAATTCTTATATCATTGTCATCATCCTCATGTTTATATTTTTTTTAAAGTCATCTGTAACACAGTAGTGCATAGATGGACTTGGTATGATTATGACCGAGGATTATTCTTGTAATCATGACCGTAATGTTTCAAATGATGTGGTAAAAGTCCTCATTGGCCCGTAGTGCATTGATGGACAGTTGTTGGCATGATCATGACCATTAATGAATACACAAATATTTTTGGCCTGTAGTGCATGGATAATTGTGGTCGTGATACTAAAGAATATCCTTGGCCGTAGTGCATGGGTGATTCGATGATGTGAATTATTTATTAAGATGAGTCCCAGCGATAAAAGTCATGAAAAAGCTTTTAAATCATAGAAGATAGTAGATTTTATTCTCTACTTGACTCTTCTAATGGATTGTTTGTTTCGTTGCAGTTAAACTTGATGTTTGTTATATTTTATCAGTTTAACACTGTTGAAGGCTAATGATAATTTATTCTGCATTATCTTAGTCATAATATTTCTTATTTGGCTAGTTGAGCTCACCCTTTCTTTCTTTTTATTTCTTCTCTTGAAATGATAATATAGTTTGGGACGAGTCGGGAACCTGGAGTGATGGACGGATGATGGTATTAGTAGTCCTCACTATTACATTAAATAGTGTGACAATAAATGTAATGAGGACTTATTCTCGAGTGGATATTGTCTAGAAGACGGTATTTGTATTAAAACTCACTCTCTTGTTGTATATTAAATATTGTATTTGTATTTTGTACCATGTATTTGGCGACTCAGAATAGGTGATGTATACCTATTTTGGGGGCGTCACAGTTGGTATCAAAGCTGAGGGATATAATCCCTGGCTAAGATGTGAGACTAGAACTAGGAGGGGAGAGACGGGGAATTCCTTCGCTAGTATGACCTACTTAAATTTATTTTGTATTTAAATTGGTTGGTCAGTGTTTAGAGATAATATGTTACATGTCAATTAACCTTTGTTTTGTGGCAATATCTGAAAATGACATCCAAAATGTTGAGATAAGAAATGAAGCACATGAGACCGTTGAGACATCTTTAATCACTATCCTGGATAATGTGATGAGTGAAGAATTGATAGATGCACCTGAGATAGTTGCAGAGGTAGCAGCTGAGAGCGAGGAAGAAGAGGAAGAAGAGGAACCTGAGGAGAATTTATTAGAAGAACTTTATGATCAAAATGTAGAATTGCAAAATCGTATTCATGAGTTAGAAGAAAATTTGAAGAACGACGGTGATGCGTGGAGCAAAGAGATGTAACAATTCAAAATTGTGTTACCCGATGTGCGATACTTGAATAGAAGCACTCTTTGTCAGAGTTTAAGATATTAGAGCTAGAATCTAATAATGCTATAATCAAAGTTATGATGAAAGAAGAAACAACTAAACGAATGAGAATAGAGGATGCATGGGTAAAAGCCGCACGACGAGTTGATATTGTAGAAAAAGACGTTCAATCCAATAAATCCAAAATAGATGAAATAGATTTAAACTTTTGGACAAGATGGTTAGTAGAATCCAACATCGAGTTCGGAATTAACCTGTGCAGAGCGGTCAACCCCAATTCGATATGGATCGGAGAGTAATGATTCAAATCATGGATCAGGAATGTGATGAAGCAATTAAGGGTGAAATGTCCTCTATAGCAAAGTCAAGTCTAGCTGGGATGGTGACGCCAAAGAATGTCCCAGACAAGTAAAAATCGATAGTTTAAAAGGGAGCATTTTTTTTTGTGACGAGGAACACGAATGAAGTTATCACGGGTTAGTTAATTAGAAATTCTTGCGAAGTCTATGCCTTATTAGATACTGGTTCTACCCATTATTTTATCTCTCTTGCTTGCGTTCAACGTTTAAATTTGACTTCGGAGAAATTAGACTTTGACTTATTGGTTGAAACTCCGTTAGTAGAAACGTTCATTACCTCCACTGTTTATAAATCTTGTTTAATTCAAATCGACACTTTCACGTTACCTGTCGATCTTATTTCTTTGAAAATACTTGCTCTTGATGTGATTTTAGTAATCAATTGGTTAACTACTCATCATGATTTTCGTAAGGTTGTTAGCTTTCATATTCCTAACCAACCTGTTATGCGAATTTAAGCAACCAAACCATTAAAATCAATCACTGTCATCTCAAGCCATAAAGCTATTCGTTTATTGAAAAATGGATGTCAAGCTTTCTTAGCTCATGTCACGGATCTAAACAAAAATACGTCAGTTTTGAATGATATTTCTATTGTTAATGAATTTCCTGACGTATTCCCTGAAGAACTTCCTGGTCTACCCCCAGAGCGTGAAATTGAATTTTGTATCGACCTTGAACCTAGTACAAAACCTATTTCCAAAGCCTCATATCGAATGGCTCCTATTGAACTTCAGGAGTTAAAGACCCAACTACAGGAATTGTTGGACATCGGTTTCATTCGTCCTAGTACTTCTCCTTGGGGTGCTCTTGTTCTATTAGTGAAAAAGAAAGATGGGAGTATGCGACTTTGTATTGATTATCGGGAGTTGAATCATGTCACCATCAAAAATAGGTACCCATTGCCATGTATTGATGACCTGTTTGACCAGTTGCAAGGAGCCAAATTCTTTTCAAAGATTGATCTTCGTTCCGGATATCACCAATTGAAGATTAGAACCGATGACATTCCAAAGACGGCTTTCAGAACTCGGTACGGGCATTATGAATTCCTAGTCATGTCCTTTGGATTGACTAATGCTCCTGCTGCCTTCATGGATATGATGAACCGAGTATTCAAGGAATATTTGGATCACTTTGTGGTCGTCTTTATTGATGACATCCTCATATATTCCAAAACCCGTGAAGATCATGAGCAACACTTGAAATTTGATACTCTAAAAGCTTCGTGAATATAAGCTTTATGCCAAGTTGAAGAAATGCGAGTTACGGCTTGAGGAAGTAGCATTCCTTGGGCACGTGGTATCAAGTCATGGAATATCTGTTGACCCAAAGAAAGATTGAAGCTATTTAAAGTCGGAGCAACCTAAATCGATGACCGAGTATGTAGCTTTCTCGGCTTATTTGGTTATTATCGGAGATTCGTAGAAGGTTTTCTCGAATCGCTACTCCACTAACTCAAATTGACTCGAAAAAATACAAAGTTCGGTTGGAGCGAGGAATGTGAGAAGAGTTTTCAAGAACTCAAGAGGAGACTCATTTTAGCACATATTCTGACAATACCATCTGGTTCGAAGGGATTTGTCATCTACAGTGATGCTTCGGGCAAAGGGTTAGGATGTGTTCTCATGCAACATGAGAAAGTCATATCCTATGCCTCACGACAACTCAAAGAATATGAGAGGAATTATCCTACTCATGATCTAGAGTTGGCAGTTGTTGTCTTCGCACTAAAGATTTGGAGGCATTACTTGTATCGGGAGAAAGTGGAGATCTTTATGGATCATAAAAGCCTCAAATATTTCTTCTCTCAAAAGGAGCTCAACATGCGACAACGACGTTGGCTTGAACTATTGAAAGATTATGATCATACCATCCAATACCATCCTGGTAAAGCGAACGTGGTAGCTGACGCATTGAGTAGAAGATCATATGCAAGTGCGAATGCGATATTGTCAATGCAAAGGTCCATTTTGTGTGACTTGCAAATGATGGAGATAGAGTTAAAGACTCTAGGGACCCACGCGAAGTTAACAAATATACGATTAAAATCGACTTTAATCGATAAAGTTAAAGCCGCTCAAGCTACACACCCGGAGCTGATGAATGTGAAGAAGAAGATTCAAGAGGGCGTTATTCTAGAAGTATGAATCGACGAAGAGAGGAAATCTCAACCCTCGATTTAATTGGCCCATTTAAAATCCTCGATCGAGTAGGAACTGTGGCTTATAGACTCGTTTTACCGCCAAGTATGTCGCGTGTTCATAACGTTTTTAACGTATCGATGTTACGTAAATATGTGGACGACCCGAACCACATTATTAATTTAGAACCGGACGAGATAGAAGAAGATTTAACGTATGAGGAGATACGTGTTAACATCTTGGATAAGAATGATCATATTCAACACTCAAAGGTTATACCTCAAGAATTAGAATTTGAAATGAAGTCAAGGTATCCTCACCTCTTCGGCATACCAGGTACGTACGTAAATTTTGAGGGCGAAATTTCATAAGGAGGGGAGATTGTGAGACCCCAGATTTTATGAATAAAGATTTAATTTTCTCGAAATAATTTTTTTGAATATTATGGTGTGGATTTGATATAATGTTATAGTTGTGGGTAGTATTTATAAATTTTGCAAAGTATGTAAGTTGTCATATTATATTCGATTGGTCAGGGAATATTTGTTTTATCAGGGAATATTCGTGCAACGACACAATCATTGGTGGTCCCCTAATGCGTAATTATTATCGATTGAGAAAAGCGACAAAAATATTTTATGAAAATAACGGTGGAAGTTTTACCATTAATCTTTGTTGAACTATTCAAGTAGTAAAAGTATGCGATGTCTGGCGTGGTTGCATAGTAGCACACAGTATTGATTATTGATGCTTACATGATAAGTCACTCAGTTTTGTTTTATTGGTACTATTAATGTAATAAAACAGAATACTTTTATAAAGTTATTCTATAAATAGAATATATTATATTCTATTATGCATAGTGTCTGCGTAGTATTTTCATAGTAAAATCTTTTTATATAAAAAGAATACTTTTATAAAGTTATCATTTTTATTAGACAATAATTAGAATATATTATATTTTATTATGTATAGTGTTTGCATAATTACTGCATAGTATTTGCATAGTAAAATCTTTTATAAAGTTATTAGTTTTATTAGATTATAAATAGAATATATTATATTTTATTTAAAAGATTTTGCTTTAAATATGAATTTGTCGATTAAAGTAAATCAATTTGGACCGTTCATGAGTTAGTTACTATGCGGTCATTTTTCTATAAATAGAAGCTCATTCATTCATTATTTCTTACAATTCACTTTGAAACTTTAGAGAGAAACTATAGAGAGAAAGAAGAAAAGTGTTACTGCTACTTCACTACTTCTATATCCGATTACTCTTCTTTCTAAGGTAGGGAATATTATTTGTTGTACTAAATAAGGGGTATTATTTCTTTTGTATTCATGAAGAGAACTTACATTATTCCATTATTTATTATTCTATGGAATAACTTTTATGTCATGGCTACCTATACTTGGTGAAATTCTTACATTATTCCATTCATTATTATTACATTGGAATATCCTATACATGCGTTTTTACGCCGGGCCCGATTCCGCTTTATTATTATGTTGGAATATCACATGCATGCGTTTCTGTTGGACTAGATTCCGCTCTTTATTATTACATTGGAATATCACATGCATGTGCGTTTCTGGCCGGACACGGTTCCGTTAATTATTATTACATTGGAATAACTTTTTTGTCGCGTTTATATCGCATGCACTGGTGATTTCTTTTGTTATTTCATTCCTTATTATACTCAGTTGGTTAAAGTTTTGACTTCTATACTCCATGAAATTAGTGGAATATCCTTGATATTTGCGCTTCATCCAGTATCTTTTCAAGGAAATATTCTTCTGAGCATTCTTTAATTTTACTCTACAAAGCAGTATCATGTTGACAATTTGGACGTTATTGGTTCCTGGATAAATTAATTCTTGAACTTGTTTTATTGAATTCTTATATCATTGTCATCATCCTCATGTTTATATTTTTTTAAAGTCATTTGTGGCCTGTAGTGAATAGATAGACTTGGTATGATTATGACCAGGGATTATTTGGTGTAATCATGACCGTAATGTTACAAATGATGTGGTAAAAGTCCTCATTGGCCCGTAGTGCATTGATGGACAGTTGTTGGCATGATCACGACCATTAATGAATACACAAATATTCTTGCCCTGTAGTGCATAGATAATTGTGGTCGTGATACTAAAGAATATCCTTGGCCGTAGTGCATGGGTGATTCGATGATGTGAATTATTTATTAAAAGTTGAGTCCCAATGATAAAAGTCATGAAAAGCTTTTAAATCATAGAAGATAGTAGATTTTATTCTCTACTTGACTCTTCTAATGGATTGCTTGTTCCGATTCGATTAAACTTGATGTTTGTTATATTTTATCGGTTTAACAACTTTTGAAGGCTAATGATAATTTATTATGCATTATCTTAGTCATAATATTTCTTCTTTGGGCTAGTTGAGCTCACCCTTTCTTTCCTTTGTTCTCTTGAGAAAATGAGAATATAGGCTGGGAGCCAGTCGAGGAGCGGAGTGATGGACGGATGATAGTATTAGTAGTCCTCACTATTACATTAAATAGTGTGACAATAAATATAATGAGGACTTATTACGAGAGTGGATATTGTCTAGAAGACAATATTTGTATTAAAACTCACAGCTCTCTTGTTGTATATTAAAGATTGTATTTGTATTATGTACCATGTATTTGGCGACTCAGAATAGATGATGTATACCTATTTTGGGGGCATCACATAAACGAGATTGTAAGACTGCATGGTATGCCGGTATCCATAGTTTTTGATCGAGACCCAAGATTCACTTCAAGATTTTGGGTTAGTTTGCAAAAAGCTATGGGCACGTATTTATAATTTAGCTCGGCATATCATCCTCAGACGGACGGGCAGTTAGAGAGGACTATTCAAACTTTTGAAGATTTATTTAGACTCTGTGTCCTTGACTTCAAAGGAAGTTGGGACAAGTTCTTACCATTGGTGGAGTTTTCCTACAACAAAAGTTATCAAACAAGTATTGGCATAGCTCCATTTGAGGCGTTGTATGGAAGAAAGTGTCGTTCTCCAGTATGCTAGGATGAGGTGGGTGAAGCAACGTTGTTGGGATCGGTGTTGGTACGTATGACTACTGTTGATCGATTTCACAATCAAAATATACGTGCAAGTATACACGGTCAATAAGTAATAAAGTGATAAGAAAAGTATCGTTCCCACGAGGAATTATTTAATAAAAATTACTAAGTACTAACTCTTAACCAAATCAATTTTATTTAAACAACCATAAATTGTGATTTTTCTAATTAAGAAAACTAAATTAATCAATTAAAACTAGATTACTCTAAAATTAATTCAAATAAATAAAGATTAAGACTTCAATATCCCCAATTATGAATTATAAATCAATTATCCAATTATCCCAATTATTATGCCTACTGAATTGTTAACAGGAATTATCAAATGCAAAAAGTCCTTTTCCAAGTGATCAATTGCCTTCTATTTAATCCAGATTAATCTTGCTATATTCCTATGCAAAACAATTGAATTAAACTCTTTCCAATCCCAATTTCTTATGTGTTGCATGCGGCGAACAAATATTTCCATTCAATTCACAAACCTAATTATTTACCATGCAAATAACTAAGTCACATGTTATCATGCCCAGTTCTAACCCTAGAATTCCTCTTCCAATTCCTTATAGATTAACAAGGTAATTACTGATCAAATAATTAAGCAATAAGCACAAGGCAAGATAAACAATTCACTTTGACACAATTAATTTGAATAAATCAAATAACTAATTTATAGACATAAAAGGAATTGAAATCTTAATAAAAGAGTTAGTTCATAATTAATGAATTAAAATCAAGAATCCACAACTGAATAGACATTAAAAGATAAAAGTATGATAAGAGAAAGAAAAGAATAGAATCATTGTCGACAAATTTGATGTTCCCCTCTTGCTCCTGCTCTTGATCTTCAGTGTTCTTCAATTTGCTTCAATCTCCAAAACTAATAAGAACTAGGGTTAATGTTTAATCTAATGGAGTGTATCTCTAATCTAATCTATGTAATCTCCCTTTATTTTATGCCTTACATCATGTATTTATAGGTTACAAGTCCAATTTTTAGTTTAGGAACAAACCCAATCCAATTTGGAGTAAAAAAGGTGTCAAAATTTGCCCAAAAACGCGTCCAGGCCATCACTAAGCCCTTCCCCAGCGCCCCAGCGCTGGGCTTAACGCTCAACCACTACTCCCCAGAGCCCCGACGCTGGGCATAGGCCTATTTTGGGCTCCCCGACGCTGGTCCCATGTTCTGACATTTTCTGCTCCGACGTCCTTTGGAAAAATGGCCATAACTTCGTTCGAACTCCGATTTCGATGATTCAAGATGATCCAGAAAGAGGATAAGTATATCTAAAACGTTCATTCTTTAAGTGTTTCAAAATAAGATCCGGAGAAATACTCAAATTGTCTCTGAAGTGACTGCTATGTAAATGGCAAGCCAAAAACGCGCATCTATCAACCCCAAGCGTCGATCCATGTAACTTTTGTCCCAATTCCTACAAAATAACATAAAACATGCATGAATAGACATAAATACTTAAAAACATCCAAAAGATTAAGTTCAAATGCACGCAATATGAGTATACAACTCACTCATCAAATACTCCTAAATTTAAACCTTTGCTTGTCCTCAAGCAAAAACACAAAAGAACTAAAAATAAACAAACAAACTCAACTACATGAATGCATATGCATGATCTACTTCCTAATATACCTACGAACCTAGTAATAAATCAATATGATATATAACAACTGGCCTCAAAGATACCATTGGTACTCAAACAATATATCCAATCAAGTCAAAATCCATAACTCTAACCAATTAGTCAATCCAAACTTGTCATCACCCATGTTGTGTGTGTATACTTTTTAACCATTCTAACCAACCACAGTTCAAGATAATCACATAACAAACTTCTTAAAACAAAAATTTCAGTTCCAATTCAATTACTTTTGTGAACATGACAACTCCGGTTAAAACTAACAATTACCAAGTCTTAAGGTAAATACCGGATTTATTTATACTCTTATTTAATCACTAGGGCATTTTTGCCCTTTCTCGTGTTTATTTCATTTTTTTTCTCATGGCTGTGCAATGTCCTATTCCCTTAGGCTTTTCAGTGCTACCTTAACGAGCTTTCGACCAACGACTCCCAAGCCATTAAGACCTTAGGGCGCTAGGTGTAAAGACAATCCCTTCAGGCTTACTTACTCAAGTAACAAAGGCCACAAAACTAGACAAACATGCCACGGTGTTTATTCTCTTTTTTTTCTTTTTCTAGATTTTCTTTTTTTTTCTTTTCATCATTTCTTTTTTTCTCTTTTTTTCTTTTTCATTTTGTATGTATATATCCCATAGATTCCCTCAAACTCAAGCTTTTACGTCATTCTAACCTTTACCGCCAATTCACTAATTTCCTTAAATTTTAACCAAGATTTTTCCTCAGAAACAAATTATGAAACCCTTGAACCAAGTGGATTGAAATAGTTAAACTTTAGGTCTTGTGGGGTTACATAAGTTTTAAGACAGCTCAGATTATCATCATGATCAAAATTAGAACTCATCATCAATTATCAACACTTTATTCAAGTTAACATGCAAAACCAATCTTATCATAAAAATAGAGCTAAGACCACACCAACCTATCACACACGTTTCATGCAAAAAAAAAAAATGCAATTATACTACATGAACACATACTAATTCAACACATATATGAATATGCAAATAACTACCATGTATTATATGCAACCTAAAAAAACACAATGCTAACACAAAAAAAATGAAGTACTATGCAGATAACTAACTATATGCAATATAACACTAAAATGCCCCCAAACTTAAACTAGACATTGTCTTCAATGACTAAAATAGAAAAAATTAAAGCAGAGGACTTCCCTAAAAATATAGCAATCTTCCTCCTTGTCCACTAAGTTTGGAGAATAGGCTAAGCACATGGAACAAATTGGGCACCACACTTGAATTTGACTTGAATAACCTATAAAACAATGATAGAAGCAATTTTATTAAATCCTAAATAAATGCAAATTCAAAACTACTAATATAAAACCTAATAAAAACTAAAAATAAAAATTAAACTTGGTTGCCTCCCAATAAGCGCTTGTTTTATAGTCTCAGCCTGACTTCTTCAATTCTCTATCCAATTCCCCTACGAAAATTGAGGAACCCTCCATCCATCAGAAGCAATGTCTCTTTTGGGAGGTTCCCATTCGCAAAAACCCTTGAATTGAAGTCACCTAGCATGCTCTTTGTAGATAGGTTCCCTATTAAGAATGTCCAACAACTAGGTGTTTTCTCCATTATGTTTATGATTAGACTGGGGCATTGAAGCTTAATAAATATAATGGAGTCTTCCTCTATCTTCTCCTTTTCATCCCACCATGACTCCACAACTGTACTAGCTCTTATGTCACAAAGAGCTTTGACGATGACATGACTGCCAATTGGGCATGGTTTTGCAAAATTGCCCGGATTCTTGAACTTTGGTGGAGAAGGTACATGGGACACTAATGAAATCGGTTCATCTTTGTTGGTACTCAAAGTTAGATCTTGTAGATCTCCTTTTTTGGTCTCCAGTCTTTCCTCTCTTTCAACATTTATATCATTTGGCACATCCGGTTCTTGATTTGGTTTAGGCTCACCATCGGTCCTAAAATTCATGTCATAGAGCCAAGGGTATTGAGGACAAATGTTTGAGGCATTGGTTAGTTGTTACTGCTTGGTTAAGTAAAATTTTGACTCAATATCTCTTGATTAATCCTCCTCTCCTCACATGAAGCTATGTACTTGGACAAAGTTTCCTCCAAATTTGAATGTTCTTCTGTTGTAGTGGAGGTGGACCACGAGAAATCCGGTGGGTATGTTGGACTTGGAGCATAAAATTGATCTTGATGAGTATGGCTCCATGAAAATCCGGGTGATACCCCCAATCCTGATAATAGTTATTAGGATAAACATAATTATTGGGGTAATCACCACCGTACTGTACCGGCTCGAAACTGATGGCGCATTGATGACTCATATGATTTCCAGCACAATAATCATAAGTAACCGCCACACTTTGACGACGTTGAGCTTTAAAAGCTTCAAACATCCTCGAAAGTGTCTCCATCTGTGCTGACAATGCAGAAAGTTTCTCGAGTCTGTCAATCTCCTCTCCCCTTGGCTGAGTCATTCTTGCCATCCTTCGACTCCGTATGGCTGCGCAAACCTCCAATGTCTTTGAAGTTGCCTCTATAGAAGATGTATTAAGTCCATCAATCCCTGTTTCCCTTGGTTGAGCCAAGAACGTGTATGGCCATTGATACTCAAACTCATCCATGGTACCTGAAAAGAGAGAAATATAGGAAGAGAATTAAAAATAAAAATGTTTAAATTAAGACTAATTTGATTGAAATTAATATTGGTAAATAATTATTAAATTAATTCCCCGACAACGGCGCCAAAAACTTGTTGATCGATTTCACAATTAAAATATATGTGCAAGTATACACGGTCAACAAGTAATAAAGTGATAAGAAAAGTATCGTTCCCACGAGGAATTATTTAATAAAAATTACCAAGTACTAACTCTTAACCAAATCAATTTTATTTAAACAACCATAAATTGTGATTTTTCTAATTAAGAAAACTAAATTAATCAATTAAAACTAGATTACTCTAAAATTAATTCAAATAAATAAAGATTAAGACTTCAATATCCCCAATTATGAATTATAAATCAATTATCCAATTATCCCAATTATTATGCCTACTGAATTGTTAATAGGAATTCTTAAATGCCAAAAGTCCTTTTCCAAGTGATCAATTGCCTTCTATTTAATCCAGATTAATCTTGCTATATTCCTATGCAAAACAATTGAATTAAACTCTTTCCAATCCCAATTCCTTATGTGTTACATGCGGAGAACAAATATTTCCATTCAATTCACAAACCAAATTATTCACCATGCAAATAACTAAGTCATATGTTATCATGCCTAGTTCTAACCCTAGAATTCCTCTTCCAATTCCTTATAGAGTAACAAAGTAATTACTGATCAAATAATTAAGCAATAAGCACAAGACAAGATAAACAATTCACTTTGACACAATTAATTGGAATAAATCAAATAACTAATTTATAGACATAAAAGGTTCAATTGACATCTTAATAAAAGAGTTAGTTCATAATTAATGAATTAAAATCAAGAATCCACAACTGAATAGACATTAAAAGATAAAAGTATGATAAGAGAAAAGAATAGAATCATTGGCGGCAAAATGATGTTCCCTCTTGCTCCTCGCTCTTGATCTTCAAAGTTCTTCAATTTGCTTCAATCTCCAAAACTAATAAGAACTAGGGTTAATGTCTAATCTAATGGAGTGTATCTCTAATCTAATCTATGTAATCTCCCTTTATTTTATGCCTTACATCATGTATTTATAGGTTACAAGTCCAATTTTTAGCTTAGAACAAACCCAATTCAATTTGAGTCAAAAAGGTGTCAAAATTACCCCAAAAACGTCGGACCATCACCAAGCCCTTCCCGAAAGTGCCCGATCTTCGGGCTTAACGCTCAACCACTGCTCCCCAGCGCCCCGGCGCTGGGCATATGCCTATTTTGGGCGCCCCGATGCTGGTCTCATGTTCTGACATTTTCTGCTCCGACATCCTTTGGGAAAATGGCCATAACGTCTTCGTCCGAACTCCGATTTCGATGATTCTAGATGATCTGGAAAGAAGAGAAGTAGATATACAACTTTCATTCTTTAAGTTTTTCGAAATAAGGTCCGGAGCAATACTCAAATTGCCTCTGAAGTGACTGCTGTGTAAATGGCAAGCCAAAAACGCGCATCTAGCCACCCCAAACGTCGATCCATGTAAATTTTGTCCCAATTCATACAAAACAACATAAAACATGCATGAATAGACATAAACACTTAAAAACATCCAAAAGATTAAGTTCAAATGCACGCAATTATGAGTATAAAACTCACTCATCAACTACGAAAAAGATTCAAATGATCCGACAACGTATACAAACCTCACAAGATCGACAAAAGAGTTATGCTGATCTTTATCGAAAGGACGTGGAATTCAATATTGGAGATCATGTGTTGTTACGTGTTACTCCATGGAAGGGAGTTACGAGATTTGGAAAGAGAGGAAAGCTCAACCCTCGATTCATTGGCCCATTTTTAATCCTCGATCGAGTAGGAACTGTGGCCTATAGACTTGCCTTACCGCCAAGTATGTCTCGTGTTCATAACGTTTTTCACATATCTATGTTATGTAAATATTTGAAAGACCCAAACCACATTTTTGAATTAGAACCAGACGAGATAGATGAAGATTTAACGTATGAAGAGTTACCTGTTAAAATCTTAGATAAGAAAGATCATATTCTACGCTCTAAAGTTATACCTCAAGTCAAAGTTTTGTGAAGAAACCACGATATCGAGGAAATAACTTGGGAGTGAGAATCTGAAATGAAATCAAGGTATCCTAACCTCTTCGATATACCAGGTACGTATCCTAATTCCGAGGATGAAATTTCATAAGAAGGGGAGGTTGTAAGACCCCAACTTTTATGAATAAAGAATAATTTTCTCGAAATATATTTTTGAATATTATGGTGTGGATTTGATATAATGTTATAGTTGTGGGTAATATTTATAAATTTTGCAAAGTAAGCAAGTGGTTATATAATATTTGATTGGTCGGGGAGTATTTTTTTAACAGGAATATTCGATGACGACACAATCATCATTGGGCCCCCCACAACGAAAGTATTGTCATAGTTAAAATGCATGGCATTATCTTTTATAAAAATAACTACGAAAGTGTTACCGTTAAAACTATTGAACTACCCTAGTAAAGAAAGTACGATGTCTGGCGTGGTTGCGTAGTAGCACCAGATTGATTATTGATGCTTATGTGAAAGTCATTCGGTTATACTCCATTATTGCTACGATGAATTGCTACATCATATCTCTCTCATATTATTGATTCAATTATTGTCACAGTATCATCTGCATAATATTTATTATTATTAAATCAATAATTGAGATGACAAAGTTATTCATATTATTATTTGTAATATTGGCAATGTCTAGAAGTTCTGTCAATGAGAGGTTTGGCCACCTAATTGTGCGCCAATAAGGAAAAATCCTTATCAGAAAGCCCTGTCTTTCTTGGGAACGACCTGGTTGTTAAATATTGTGAGTTATAATATTAATGATGAATAAGTTATGTTGATTAAAGATGAAATTGATAATTCCATTGTGTTGAGATTATTAGTGTTAGTGGAAATCGACATTTATTTCGATAATAATTGATGTCTGGAGGTTATATTGACCAATCGGGTAATTAATCGGATAAATGAGAAATTAATTGCTATTATTTCACATGCTTATAACTATTTGTTCACATGTGTGTAGTATTGATTCACATTCATGTACTATTAGGGGAGGTGGTGCACGATTGATAATACTTGCATGACTAAATTAAAAATAGAGGTATATTTGAAGGTACTATACTATAATTAGTTTTTTACATGATTATACTATTGAGTCAAATGAATGAACTATTAATTCACATTATTTACTATTAGGAGAGGTGGTGCAAGTTTTATAATACTTGTAGGACTAAATTAAAAATGAAGAAAAAGAGGAAGGTATTATACTATAATATTTCGAGCCCCAAAACATGCAATTATCGAAATTATATTTTTCTATAAATAGAAGCTCATTCTTCCTTCATTTCTCACCAATTCACAAAAGCTTTAGAGCAATTATTATAGAGAGAAATTATTGAGAGAAAGAAGAAGAGAAGTCTGCTACCTCACTATTCTAGTATCCAATTTTTCTAAGGTAAGGGGTATTATTCTTTCGTATTCATGAAGAAAGTTATTTTCTTTCAATACTCATAAGGGTTGTTATTCCATTCTTTATTATTATATTGGAATAACCTGTCTATGCGAAGTACCGCATACATGGTGAAATTCTTCTATTATTCCATTCTTTATTATTCTGTTGAAATAACCTGTCTGTGCGGTCTATCGCATGCCTGGTGAATTCTATTGTTATTCCATTCTTTATTATTCTGTTGGAACATCCTGTCTGTGCGGATTACGCATGACCTGGTTCTATTCTTTATTATTTTGTTGGAACATCCTGTTTGTGCGGATTACGCATGACTTGGTTCCATTCTTTATTATTCTGTTGGAATAACCTGTCTGTGCGGATTATGCACGCCTGGTGAATTCTTCTGTTATTCCATTCTTTATTATTCTGTTGGAATAATCTGTCTAAGTGGATTATCGCATGGCGGCAAAAGTCCATTTGCGGTTTCATATATTCTATTATACTTAGTTGATTAAAGTTTTGGCTTCCATACTCTATGAAATTAGTGGAATGTCCTTGATATTTGCGCTTCATCTAGTATCTTTTCATGGAAATATTCTTTTGAGCATTCTTGAATTTTACTCCACAAAGCAGTATCATGTTGACAATTTGGACGTTATTAATTTCTGGATAAATTAAATTATAAATCTTTACAAATTTATCCTTGAACTTGTTTTATTGAATTCTTATATCATTGTCATCATCCTCATGTTTATAATATGTTGAAAGTCATCTGTGGCCTGTAGTGCATAGATGGACTTGGTATGATTATTATGACCAGGGATTATTCGGTATAATCATGACCGTAATGTTATAAATGATGTGGTAAAAGTCCTCATTAGCCGTAGTGCATTGATGGACAATTGTTGGCATGATCATGACCATTGATGAATACACAAATATTCTTGGCCCATAGTGTATGGATAATTTATGGTCGTGATACTAATGAACATCCTTGGCCGTAGTGCAGGGATTATGTGGTTTATTTATTAAAATTTGAGTCTCGTGATAAAAGTGATGAAAACCTTTTAAATCATAGAAGATAGTAGATTTTATTCTCTACTTGACTCTTCTAATGGATTGCTTGTTCATTGCAGATTAAACTTGACGTTTATTATATTTTATCGGTTTAACACTTTGTTGAAGGCTAATGATAATTTATTACGCATTATCTTAGTCATAATATTTCTTCTTTGGGCTAGTTGAGCTCACCTTTTCTTTCTTTCACCGTTCTCTTGAGAAAAATGAGAACGTGGCGGGGACTAAGTCGGAAACGGAGTGACGGTCCGGATGATAGCATTAATAGTCCTCACTATTACGTTTAAATAGTGTGACAATAAATGTAATGAGGACTCCATCGAGTGTGGATATTGTCTAGATGACAATATTCTTATTAAAACTCTTAGATTATGTTTTGTCTTATTTTACACGACTGTTGTATAATTAAGTTGTATTTGAATTTTGTACCATGTATTTGGCGACTCAAGATGGGTGATGTATACCTATTTTGGGGGCGTCACAGTTACTGTTGAAACTGTTGAACTACCCGGTAGTAAAAGTATAGTAATACGTGTGGTTGCATAGTAGTACACGGTATTGATTATTGATGCTTACGTAAGAAGTCACTCAGTTATGCTCAATTATTGCTACAGTAATTGCTGCATCATATCTCTCATATTATTGATTCAATTATTGTCATAGTATCATTTGTATAATATGTTATATTATTAAATCAATAATTGAGACGACAAAGTTATTCATATTATTATTTGCAGTATTGATAATGTCTAAAAGTTACATCGAGGAGACGTTTGGTCACCTAATTGCGGCTACCAATAAGGAGAAATCCTTAACTGAAAGCCCCCTTTCCGGAAGCGACACGGTTGTTAAATATTGTGAGTTATAATATTAATGATGAATAAGTTGTGTTGATTAAAGATGAAATTGATAGTTCCATTGTGTTGGGATTATTAGTGTTAGTGGAAATCGATATTTATTTCGATATTAATTGATGTCTGGAGGTTATATTGACCAATCGGGTAATTAATCGGATAAATGAGCAATTAATTGCTATTGATTCACATGATTATAACTATTTGTTCACATGTGTTTACTATTGATTCACATTCATTTACTATTAGGGGAGTTGGTGCAAGATTGATAATACTTGCATGACTAAGTTAAAAATGGAGATATAGATGAATGTACTATACTGCAATTATTTTTTCACATGTTTAGAACTATTGAGTCACATGATTTACTATTAATTCACATGATTTACTATTAGGGAAGGTGGTGCAAGTTTGATAATACTTGTAGGAATAAATTAAAAATGAAGGAAGAGAGGAAGGTATTATACTATAATATTTCGAGCCCCAAAACGTGCAATTATCGAAACTATATTTTCCTATAAATATAAGCTCATTCTTCCTTCATTTCTCACCAATTCACTAAAGCTATAGAGCAATTATTATAAAGAGAAATTATAGAGAGAAATAAGAAGAGAAGTCTGCTACCTCACTATTCCATTATCCAGTCTTCTTTTGAGGTAATGGATATTATTATTATTATAGTGAGGGGTATTATTTCTTTCGTATTCATGACGAGAGTTATTTTCTTTCAATACTCGTAAGGGTTGTTATTCCATTCTTTATTATTATGTTGGAATAACCTGTCTAGGCGAAGTACCGCATACATGGTAAAATTCTTTTGTTATTCCATTCTTTATTATTACGTTGGAATAACTCGTCTGCATCTTGATCTATCGCATGCCCGTGAATTCTCATTGTTACTTCATTCTTTATTATTACATTTGGAATATCATGTCTGCGTATGGATTACACATGACCCGTTCCATTCTTTATTATTATGTTGGAATATCACATGCATGCGGATTACGCAGCGACACAGTTCCATTCTTTATTATTCTATTGGAATAACATTTCTGTGCGGTCTATCGCATGCCTGGTGAATTCTTCTGTTATTCCATTCTTTATTATTCTGTTAGAATAACCTGACTATGTGGATTACCGCATGCATGGTGAATGATCCTTCGTATTAATTCCTTATTAAATTATGGAAATGATCTGTCTACGTGGATTATCGCATGGCGGGCAAAAAATCCATTTGCAGTTTCATATATTCTATTATACTCAGTTGGTTAAAGTTTTGGCTTCTATACTCCATGAAATTAGTAGAATATCCTGGATATTTGCGCTTCATTCAGTATCTTTTCATGGAAATATTCTTCTGAGCATTCTTGAATTTTACTCTACAAAGCAGTATCATGTTGACAATTTGGATGTTAGTGATTTCTGGATAAATTTAATTATAAATCTTTAAAATTTATCCTTGAACTTGTTTTATTGAATTATTATGTCATTGTCATCATCCTCATGCTTATATCGTGATGAAAGTCATCTTTGGCTTACGTGCATAGATGGACTTGGTATGATTATGACCAGGAATTATTCGGTATAATCATGACCGTAATGTAACGAATGATGTGATAAAAGTCCTCATTGGCCCGTAGTGAATTGATGGACAGTTATTGATATGATTATAACCAGGGATTATTCGGTATAATCATGACCATTGATGAATACACGAATATCCTTGGCCCGTAGTGCATGGATAATTTGTGGTCGTGATACTAATGAATATCCTTGGCCGTAGTGCAGGGATGATGTGGTTTATTTATTATGCTGAGTCTCAACGATAAAAGTGATGAAAAACCTTTTAAATCATAGAAGATAGTAGATTTTATTCTCTATTTGACTCTTCTAATGGATTGCTTATTCCACTATAGTTAAACTTGATGTTTGTTATATTTTATCAGTTTAACACTGTTTAAGGCTAATGATAAATTATTCTGCATTATTTTAGTCATAATATTTCTTACTGGGCTAGTTGAGCTCACCCTTTCTTTCACTGTTCTCTTCAGGAAATGAGAATATAGCCGGGATGAGTCGGGGAACAGTTGATTGTCCGATGGTTGTTTTAGTAGTCCTCACTATTCTATAAAATAGTGTGACAATAAATGTAATGAGGACTCCATTGAGTGTGGATATTGTCTAGATGAAAATATTCTTATTAAAACTCTTAGATTATGTTTTGTCGTATTTTACACGACTGTTGTATAATTAAGTTGTATTTGAATTTTGTACCATGTATTTGGCGACTCAAGATGGGTGATGTATACCTGTTTTGGGGGCGTCACATTTCTTACTTCTTCTGGTACATCCCAGTTCTCTTTGTCATCTAACGGCAGTATGGAAACTGAATATGTGTCCACCAAAGTATTTGTAGAGTAATTTTTTGAGAAAAAGTCATAATAGCTCAAATTCCGCTTGCTAATAACATCAGCAACGTGCGGACAAGGCATCTCATAGTACTGAAATTTACGGCATGTGCATGTCCTTTGTTCGATCTCCACAATATATTATTTTGCGACATCGTAAACAGTGAAAATCACTAAGTTTGATGTCTCAACCTACAACAAAAATTAAGTGTGTCATTAATATGTATAAATATTTAGTTTATTTACATCGAAATAATGGCAGTTATATGTAATGTTGGTAACATTGTCAGCATATACAGGTAACCAATAGTGAACAAATAGGTTTCCTTAAAATGTAAATGCAACTTATGATGTAATAATTTAAAATTTGTATTAGTTACCTTAATTTTCTTTAATTTAATGATATTAAATTGCAACCTTCCCTCAGCTGTTGTGGAAAGTGTAGTGAATGTTGATATGGCTACTTGTTTGTTTGTGAAATACCATCTTTGAACCATACAACTTAGGAATTCAATCATTGACGCAACTGGAAGATCCCTAATCAACTTGATTGCATTGTTAATAGATTCGGCGGTGTTTGAAGTCATTGTCGAGTACCTGCTTACAGTCCCATGGAGCCTTGTGCACTTCTCCAACTTGACATCTTCCTCCAAATATGTCCTTATTCGAGGATCAATCACATCAAGTTCAGCCATGTGTTTGTTGAATTGTTCAATATTGTAAGCTCTACAAGCCCCGTTGTATACCTGTTTGAGTTCTTCTCCTCTCTTTCTGAATATGTTTTTATATTTTTCAATACATGGTATGTACACGAACCATGAATGACATCCAGAAACACAAAATTCAGTCCCTGTATATTGGCTTCATGTTTATCTAAAACAATGCATTGGTCTTCCCTAACTCCACAAGCAATTCTCAAATTTACGAAAAACCATATCAAAGATAATTCATTTTCATTGTCAACCACTGCAAAAGCAATCGAAACAATGTTTCTATTTGCATCTTGTGTGCTTGCTATATGGAGTGTCCCCCCGTAAGTTGATTGTATGAACGTGCCATCGATTACAATGATTGGAAATCAATGGTGCCATGCTTGAATGGATGCTCCAATGGCAAAGAATAAATAGTTGAAACGACCATTTGTTTCCAACTCCAGGGCTGTGACGGAACCTGATATGAAATTTCAGTAATATTATTATAATTACAAGTAGCATACAGTATCCAAACTTGTAGTAGATGGTAACCATTTATATGGTTAATGGTGTCCAACTAATTACCATATTAATGTTTCCAATACTGTGCATATTGTAAGACCCCAACTTTTTATAAATAAAATTAAATTTCATCTAACTATTATTTTGAATAATAAGGTGTTAATTTTATATAATGCTTTGGTTATGAGTGAAATATGAAAATTTTGCAAAATAAACAAATGGTTATTAAATATTCATTGTAGGGGAATATTCGTTTGGTCGTGGAATATTCTAGCTGTCAGGGAATATTCGTACGACGGCGCAGCCATTTATGGGCCCCATAACGGAAAAAGGTCGGATGAAGAAAACGACAAGAATGAGTTTTCTAAAAATAATGGCGTAGTTGTTACCGTTAACACTGTTGGAATACCTGGTGGTTAAAATACAGTAATACGCGTTGTTTTACAATAGCACACGGTATTGCACAGTATTTTTGAATTATTGATTCTTACGTAAGAAAGCACTACTCAATAATTGTTACAATAATTACTGTTCAATATTTTATTTTATTGATTCAATAATTGCTACATTGATATTTTATATTATTGTTGTTTCAATAATTGTCATTTCATAGTATTTCCCATTATCAGATCAATAATTCAAATTATTTGAATAATATTATTACATAGCATTATTGGCAATGTGTGACGCCCCCAAAATAGGTATACATCACCCACTTGAGTCACCAAATACATGGTACAGAAATCAAATACAAACTTCTTTTATACAATACGACAAAACGTAGCTGAGAGTTTTTACAAGAATATTGTCTAAAAGACAGTATTCAAACTCAAAAAGGAGTCCTCATTATAATTATTATCACACTATTTTATAAAATAGTGAGAACTACTATAGCCACCATCTCGGACCGTCACTCCATTCCCCGACTAGTCCCGGCTACGTTTTAATTTCCTGAAGAGAACAATGAAAACAAAAGGGTGAGCTCAACTAGCCCAGTAAGAAATATTATGACTAAGATAATGCAAAATAAATTATCGTTAGCCTTCAACAGTGTTAAACTGATAAAATACAATAAACATCAAGTTTAACTGCAACGGAACAAGCAATCCATTAGAAGAGTCAAATAGAGCATGATAACTACTATCTTCTATGATTTAAGAGTTTATCGTCAATTTTATCGCTAAGACTCAGCTCAATAAATAGTATCACAACCACGAATTATTCATGCACTACGGGCCAAGGATATTCGTGTTTTCACTAATGGTCATGATCATACCGAATAATCCCTGGTCATAATCATACCAACAACTGTCCATCAATGCACTACGAGCCAATGAGGACTTTTACCACATCATTTGTAACATCACGGGTCATGATTATACCAAATGATCCCTGGTCATAATCATACCAATCGACAGTCCATCTATGCACGTAAGTTAAAGATGACTTTCATCACAATATAAGCATGAGGATGATGACAATGATATAAGAATTCAATTAAATGAAAGCAAAGGATAAAATTTAAAGACTTATAATTTAATTTATCTAGAATTTAATAATGTCCAAATTGACAACATAATACTGCTTTGTGGAGTAAAATTCAAGAATAATATTGTATCAAAAATGATTTGGACAGAAAAGAAATAAATTTTTGTCACGAATAGTACCCCGGGTGAATAGTACCTTGTGAATATTACTTCAGGAATAGTACTTTGTGAATAGTACCCCGTGAATAGTACTTCATAAATAGTGCCCCGTGAATAGTATTTTGTGAATAGTACCTCATGAATAGTACTTTGTAAATAGTACCCCATGAATAGTACTTTGTGAATAGTACCCCCGTGGATAGTATTCTAGCATGAAAAGCTTAAAATTTAACAATAATGTTCAGAAAAATATTCTTGTGAAATGATACTGGATGAAGCGCAAATTTCAAGAATATTCTACTAATTTCACGGAGTATAGAAGCAATACTTTAACAGAATGAAGGTAGAATTAGGAATATGAAACAAAATAATATTACTCACATACTACAGAGTATGGAAGAAAATATTATTTCTTACGAATACTGAAAAAAATAATATCCCTTACCTCAGAAGGAGACTGGATACTGGAATAGTGAAGTAGTATAATACTCTTCTTCTTCCTCTCTATAGCTTCTCTCTCTATAATTGTTCTTGTGAGTCTTAGTGAATTGGTGAGATTGAAAGAAGAATTGTGACGCCCCCAAATTCAGGTACTTGAAACCCGAACTCGGTGCTTCACGATACCATTTCTATGAGCGGAATAATACTAATAATAATAACAATAATATAAATAACAAACTTAGTTTACATATATCAGAGTCTACTCCCAAGTACGCAACCTTTACTATAATTCTTTACATGATAGATAATATATATCATTGCCATAATACAGTCTAACTATTACAAAAGATACCATTAAACATATTCTGTTTGCTTTCCTTTTCACTTGTTCTTGTCTGAACCTTCAGGTTGATCACGCTTAGCTGAAAACATTTAAATTAAGAAAGGATGAACATTTGAGTTCCCGGCAAGTAATAACGATTATAAATATAATTAGCTGAAAGAATAAATGTTTTCTTTGTACATCACTTCTACAAAGATTCAAGAGTTGTGAAGTAAACTAAACCGAAAATATTAACATAACAATTCTATCCCAAATTTTTGAAACTACGTATTGACTATATATATAGGTATTAGTTGACAGGCTATGAACATTGTTTTTAATTTTCGCTAAGGTTTAGCAGAACTTCATCTGCAAATCGTCATAACTTACAGGCACGAGGGTGATCTGCCCAATGTGCCCTGTATTGATCAATACTACATTGCTAGAACGATATTATCGTTCATCCTTTGTTCGCCTTGGCGCATAAAATTTTTCCTGTGATCGAGATGTTCATACTTAGTCTGGAATTCGAACCAAAATAATTTGATTGGATATAAAAAGGTTTTATCATATTCAACGATATTTCAAAATTTGTGTCTAGCTGATCAAATAGCTTAGCGGCTTATATATTTATCAACATGTGATTAAATACAATGATTATCCAAGTGGGGACACTTGTATAACCATATATAGAAATTAACGAGCATAATATATATCTGAATTACCATATACTAACATGTTGATAAATAATGATCGGATATAGAATATATCACAATAGGGTTAATAATATAGTATAATAATAATATAATTAAAACTTCTTTTCATGTCCATTGCATAAAGGAAATGCAAAGGTAAGATACTTGTTGATCTTGGCCGCTTACGATTCAGTAACTTAGTTCTATCTTTATATAACACCTATCAGTAATAAGTTCATTTGATCGATTAGAATAACATATCGTAACACATAATACTGCTTATTGCAGCCAGCACATAACCTAATCACATTGTCACATATGTTTAACAACCATTGAATCATAAATAAACACATATCTAATCAAATTATCTAAGTCCAGATCAATTTCTAAAATATGTCGGTGTACCGACAACGGGTAATTATCGAGTCTAAGACTCTATCCTATAACTTAGTATCAATCATATTATTTTTAAATGACTTAATATAATTTTAAAATATTTATTATAATTTATCATGAATTTTCAAACATCGGAATCATTATTAAATGATTTAAATATTAAACAATTCTATTATCATTAATATATAATTAATATTAAACTATTAATGAAACTATTGCCAAAATATTAAAGTTATTTATAATAACTTGAATATTTTTAAAGTATTTATATTACCCTTAAATAATTTTTAAAATATTTAAAATTATTTTTAAATAATTATCATTAATATTTAAGTATTAATGTTTTATTTATCAAAATATTAAAAGTCATTAATTATAACTTAAAATATTTTTAATTCATTTATATCCTTTTTAAATGATTTTTAAATAAATAAAACCATTTTTAAACTATTTATTTAATATAATTATTAAATAAATCTAATATCATTTAATATTAAATTATTAATGAAATTTTCCTTTAAATATCAAAAGTTATAATTTATAACTTAAAATATCTTTAAACACTTTTTTTTATTTTAAATGATTTTTATAATATTAAAATCATTTTTAAACTAATTTATTTAATATAATTATTAAATATTTCTAATATCATTAATAGTAAATAATTAATGAAATTTATCTTTAAATATTGAAAGTTATATTTTATAACTTAAAATAATTTTAAACTATTTATTTTAATTTAAAATTATTTTTCTAATATTAAAATTATTTTTAAACTATTTTATTTAATATAATTATTAAATAAATTTAATATCATTAATAATAATTAATTAATGAAATTTACCTTTAAATATTAAAAGTTATATTTGATAACTTAAAATACTTTTAAATACCTTATTATTATTTAAAAATCATTTTTAATATAATAAAATCATTTTTAATTAATTTATTTAATTCATTTAGTAAATAACTTAATTATCATTAATATTAATTTAATAATGAAATTTATCACAAAATATTAAAAGTAATTAAAAATAATTTAAAATAATTCTTATATCATAATATAATTTTAAATGATTTTTCAAGTATTAAAATCATTTTAACTAATTTATTTAATGTTATAATTAAATAAATTAAATACCAATAATATTTTAAAAATATTAAATATTTATGAAATATACTTAAAATAAATAAAAACTAATTTTTAGAATTTAAAATAATTTTTAATAATTTATTTGGTATTTTTAATAATTAAAAACTATTGTTTTTCTATTTATTTAATTCAAATAATTAATTTTTGGAAATTAAATTAATTAAAATGCACTGTCTGTCGCTAAAGACCACCAATAGTGACATAACTATCGCTATAGGTATTCTTCATGCAAACCCAGATATTCATACTCAGTTTCGAGAGTGCTACTTTGACCATTAATTATGAACCGTGTAGTGTGTTTCTGTGACTGATTTTGGTCTGATTGTATAGTACACTTGCAACACTACAAGAACCAACAACAAACATGGCCAACAAGCATAACATAAGCATGATCTAGAGCCTTGAACAAGAAATCAAAGCTGTTCTTCATTTTCTGGGTTACCCAGAAATGAAGAACAGTTCGACTTGCTAGTTTTGGGCTTCCATAACTTGTTGATAATGTAATGGTTTAGTGATATATAAGCTTCAGTATATAGCCAACATGTAGGACAACATTTCTATTACATAAAATCAGCAAAACAACATCATAATAGCAAGATTTCAGCCGAACAAAGGCTGTCAGAAAAATGGTGCATATGGTTTCTGGGTTTTCCAGAAACGCTTAATCAGTGATGAGTGGTCTACTTTGACCACTTGCTACGATCTACCTGTTGATTATTTATAAGATCTAAAGACATGGAATCATATAACATATAACAGGCTATAGGCGTAATACAACAAATCATTAAAACAACATTAAAACGGACAGATCAAAGCCATAGAAAAACTTGTCAGACGTTGTTCGTGGCTTTCTGGGCTGCCCAGAAAAGGCCCAGTCAATGTTGGTCAACGACTTTTGACCGTTAATAACTACCAACCTAGACATCAAACAACAATGATTCATTTTGCAGATTAAAGACCACATTACAAGCTACACATAACAACTTAAAAACAACAAAAATCGAAAACGAGTAAGGATCTGTGGCCACTGACATTCGTTGTCAGACCACAGATTGAACTTTTTCCAGATTTGGCAAATCTTCAAATCCGAGCCTCTAGATGTTATGGATCTAACATCTAGCAACCCAGATCATCATTAGACACCTTATATAACATGTTTAACAAAAAAATCTAACATCTAACAACAGATTTTTGGTCAGATTGTATGGCTAGGGTTTATACCTTCTTTGATCAATCTTTGATTCTGTGCTTCTGATTTGGTTATGGATTTCGTGGGGATTGGTTTGTGACTGATCTTAGCTAAGAATTTCGGAGGTGAGAGCTTGAGAGAGTCTAGTTGAGTGTTTGTGAAAAAAGTAAGTAACAAATGTCATTTCTCTCTCTTTCAATCTATATATAGAAGTGTATGGTGCATGTATGGCTGAGATGTGTGACTTGTTGCTAGAATTTTAAGCACATGGGGTGGTTGAAGTTGTTCACCAACTAATCCTAAGGTCAAAACCTATAACTAGCTTCAAATAATTCAAAGGGCATTTTGGTCTTTTCGCTTGAGAATTTAAGGGCATAATTATAAACTTGGCAAACCCTTAGGGTTTAACCCTAAGGTTAACAAAAATTTGCTTTTCTAGGATTTTTATATAGGGTTTTAAAAAAATAAAATAAAAAATAACTTTCTAATTTTTGAAAATTAGGGTTTCCTAATTATGTTTAACTTTCTAATTATATTATACATGAACATTAGGATTTTAATGTCCACTAATTAGCATTAAGGACTACAATTAGCAATTAGGGTTTCATTTTAGTAAATTAGGGTTACTAATTTAGAAATTAGGTTTACTAATTTAGAAATTAGGGTTTCTAGAAATTAGAATTTCTAAATATTAATTAGGGTTTCTCTAATTAACATTAAATTCCATAATACGTAACATAATTCATTTAGCACAATTACATAAACTCCGCTTTTTAACTCATAATTCATTTTCAAATTAGGGTTTCCAAATTTAGTAATTAGGGTTCTTAATTAATTAAGGTTTTCCATACTTAGATTTAAAATTAATAATACATGACATTCATAACCTAAAGTAAATACTTAAAATCTTACAGTCTTATTTGACTATCCAATTAGGGTTTATTAAAATAATACTAGTGTTTATCATGATACGCTAAAATTGTTCCACATATTTACCTTACACACATAACATACGTTTTTATAACACTGACAAATAATAATACAATATTATTATTCTTATTCCTTGATAAAAATCCAAAATTAGGGTTTGGATTCCATATCTGATTTATCAGGCATATATACCGTTATTAATTAAGTTAAAATAATTAACTTAATTAATATAAATTAAATTCATATAATAAAATAAAATAATTATTATAATTATTCAAAGAAAATCATTTCATATATTATTGAAATAATATATAACTATATTTTCATGGAAAATAATTAATAAAAACATTTCTACTATAAAATTAATTATTATAAGAATATACTTTATAATAATCAATAATTCTAAAATAAAATTATTTGTAAACATTCATGTAATAAATATATTTTTATTTATCACATAAATACACATACACCTTATCTTGTACAAATTCTCATCTTTAAAATAATTTTTTTTTACGCAAAATGTCTGATTTAATTATATAGAAAATATCGGGTTGTTACATTCACCCTCCCTTATAAAGATTTCGTCCCCGGAATCACCATTTTAAAACCTATACATACCAGGGTACATAGCATACACAATTATTGCAAGTAGATCTCGATCAAAATTGATCGAACTGATCTTTAACTATTCACATAAAGCTTATCTGTCTGCTTATACGAAAAATTGATTTCTAATAGAACTCAATTTCCTCCTTCAAAATAATTTATAAAATAATTTACTATATATAAGAAAATAATATATAAGAAATAAAATTGGTTTGAGTAATACCTGGAGTTGCATCCCCGGCTACTACAGTTTCTTAAACGGTCATGTTGAAGACACTTGCAGTTGATTTTGTTGGTTTGATTGTTGATGTTGGTCCCGTCGTCGCCAATTGTCCTACTGCCTTTCCTTGTTTGTGCATTCCTTGCCTCCCTTCTCCTTCTTGGATAGTCTTCCTCCTTATACTCCATTGATTCACATTTAAAACACACAGACTTTCCCTTTATCTCATTTCCTTTTATCTTATAGGTGACAAAACTATCTTTTGCCCCATCGTTATCTTAGCTATCACAAATGCTTCCACTGGGTCAGTTGACCTTCTAAATCCTGGTAGTACGATTGCCTTAAAGTCTTTGACGTTCATCAATCGATTATATGGCTGATCTTTTGGCGGCTGGTATTCCATTCTGCATAGCTTGATCGTCCATATTCGCAAAATTTTGTATCGGGTCTGGTTGTCTTCCAGCTTTGTTGACAGGTTCTTCTGTCCGTGTATTTCGTTTTCGTCTCCTTGGCGGCATTATCACAATTTGTTCTTTATTCTAAGCCGTATCGTATATATATAATCATATAACACGAAATTCTATATTTATCATGTACTCAAAATATTAGACTTTGAAAACTTAGTTTACTGTATTAACCAGTGTTCAGATAAATATCTACTATCTTTATACCAACTTATTTTATTAATCCATAATAGATTCATATTCATAACACTTGACATACCTTAGCACATATTGCTTTAATCATCCGCTATCCCTTTGTGACTCAAAAGTCAGGAATCACTGTCAAAACTTATACAAAAGTTAAGAATATTATATTACACAAACATACTTTTCATATACACTACATAGAATCATACCTATTCAAGTAATACTAATACTACTTATTTCTTACGCATCCACTAATGATCAATTGCTTAGAAATCTTTCTATTCCCATTATCCTCAATAATCCATTCATACCTATCTATACCAAGTTCGTTAAACTTACCACACATTATGAGTTTAAGAACTCACTATAATCATATGAGTTTAAGAACTCGAGCTTGACCATATACTCTATAACTATACTCTACCTATCTACTATACTATAGTTTCTGGGTCCAATATTACACTTTTCAAAACAACCACCTCATTGAGTTAGCTTTCACTGTGAGCCTCTATTTCAGCTATTGACTTTGATATTGGCTCGGTTATGGAGGTTGACTTCTTCTTTACGATTTGAGGGTATCCTAATTCTTTTCTATCTGACATCTACACACCAACTATCTTGATTACCACATAATATATACACACATCAAATAATAATTTTATATAAGTTATCTTTTATTTCGTTTAACGGTGAATTTATTCAATTCATCTCCTTGTAAACTCTATATGAGTTATTTGTATTTTCAACGTTTCCCTCTGTTCTAAGGTTATAGCCTAAGGTCTAACCCACCTAAGGTTTCTAACCCTAAGCTCTGATACCATAATGTGACGCCCCCAAATTCAGGTACTTGAAACCTGAACTCGGTGCTTCACGATACCATTTCTATGAACAAAATAATACTAATAATAATAACAATAATATAAATAACAAACTTAGTTTGCATATATCAGAGTCTACTCCTAAGTACGCAACCTTTACTATAATTCTTTACATGATAGATAATATATATCACTGCCTTAATACAGTCTAACTATTACAAAAGATAACATTAAACATATTCTGTTTGCTTTCCTTTTCACTTGTTCTTGTCTGAACCTTCAGGTTGATCACGCTTAGCTGAAAACATTTAAATTAAGCAAATATGAGCATTTGAGTGCCCAGCAAGTAATAACGATTATAAATATAATTAGCTAAAAGAATAAATGTTTTCTTTGTACATCACTTGTACAACGATTCAAGAGTTGTGAAGTAAACTAAACCGAAAATATTAACATAACAATTATATCCCAAATTTTTGAAACTACATATTGACTATATATATAGGTATTAGTTGACAGGCTATGAACATTGTTTTTAGTTTTCGTTAAGGTTTAGCAGAACTTCATCTGTAAACCGCCATAACTTACAGGCACGAGGGTGAGTTGCCCAATGTGCCCTGTATTAATCAATACTACATTGCTAGAACGATATTATTGTTCATCCTTTATCCGCCTTGGCGCATAAAAATTTTCTTGTGATCGGGATGTTCATACTTAGTCTGGAATTCGAACCAAAATAATTTGATTGGATATAAAAAGGTTTTATCATATTCAACAATATTTCAAAATTTGTGTCTAGTGATCAAATGGCTTAGGCGACTTATATATATTTATCAACATGTGATTAAATATCTGATGATTATCCAAGTGGGACACTTGATAACCATATATAGAAATTAACGAAGCGAGAATATATATCCGAATTACCATATACTAACATGTTGATAAACAATGATCGGATATAAAATATATCACAATAGGGTTAATAATATAGTATAATAATAATAATATAATTCTGAAACTTATTACTCATGTCCATTGCATAAAAGAAATGCAAAGGTAAGATATCACTTTTGCTCGCCGCTTATAGCTTATAGTTAAGTAACTTAGTTCTATCTTTATATAACACCTATCAAGAATAAGATCATTTGATCGATTAGAATAACATATCGTAACACATAATAACGCTTATTAAATCAAAGACATAACCTAATCACATTGTCACATATGTTTAACAACCATCAATCACAAATAAACACATATCTAATCAAATTATCTAAGTTCGTATCAATTTTTGAAATATGTCGATGTAAATTTACTGACTTTATCGTAATTATCAAGTCTAAGACTCTATCCTATAACTTAGTATCAGTCATATTATTTTTAAATGACTTAATATAATTTTAAAATATTTATTATAATTTATCATGAATTTTCAAACATCAGAATCATTATTAAATAATTTAAATATTAAACAATTCTATTATCATTAATATTTAATTAATATTAAACTATTAATGAAACTAATGCCAAAATATTAAAGTTATTTATAATAACTTAGAATATTTTTAAAGTATTTATATTACCCTTAAATGATTTTTAAAACATTGAAAATCATTTTAAATAATTATCATCAATATTTAAGTATTAATGTTTTATTTATCAAAATATTAAAAGTCTTAATTATAACTTAAAATATTTTTAATTCATTTATAACCCTTTTAAATGATTTTTAAATAAATAAAACTATTTTTAAACTAATTTATTTAAACTAATTATTAAATTATTCTAATATCATTAATAGTAAATAATTAATTAAATTTACCTTTAAATATTGAAATTTATATTTTATAACTTAAAATATTTTTAAACTATTTATTTTCATTTAAAATGATTGTTCTAATATTAAAATCATTTTAAACTAATTTATTTAATATAATTATTAAACAACTTTAATATCATTAATAATAATTAATTAATGAAATTTACCTTTAAATATTAAAAGTTATATTTTATAACTTAAAATACTTTTAAATACCTTATTATTATTTAAAATGATTTTTAATATAGTAAAATCATTTTTAATTAATTTATTTAATTCATTTAGTAAATAACTTAATTATCATTAATATTAATATATTAATGAAATTTATCACAAAATATTAAAAGTCATAATATAATTTTAAATGATTTTTCAAGTATTAAAATCATTTTTAACTAATTTATTTAATGTTATAATTAAATAAATTAAATACCAATAATATTTCAAAAATATTAAATATTTATGAAATATATTTAATATAAATAAAACTAATTTTTAGAATTTAAAATAATTTTTAATAATTTATTTGGTATTTTTAATAATTAAAAACTATTTTTTTCTATTTATTTAATTAAAATAATTAATTTTCAGAAATTAAATTAATTAAAATGCACTGTCTGTCGCTAAAGACCACCTATAGTGACATAACTGTCGCTATATGTGTTCTTCATGTTCTTCATGCAAACCCAAATATTCATACTCAGTTTCGAGGGTGGTACTTTGACCATTAATTATGAACTGTGTAGTGTGTTTTTGTGACTGATATTGGTCTGATTGTATAGTACACTTGCAACACTACAAGAACCAACGACAAACATGGCCAACAAGCATAACATAAGCAAGATCTAGAGCCTTGAACAAGCTGTCAGAGCTGTTCTTCATTTTCTGGGTTACCTAGAAATGAAGAACAGTTTGACTTGCTAGTTTTGGGCTTCCATAACTTGTTGATAATGTAATGGTTTAGTGATATATAAGCTTCAGTATATAGCCAACATGTAGGACAACATTTCTATTATATAAAATCAACAAAACAACATCATAATAGCAAGATCTCAGCTGGTCAAAGGCTGTCGGAAAAATGGTGCATATGGTTTCTGGGTTTTCCAGAAACGCTTAATCAGTGATGAGTGGTCCACTTTGACCACTTGCTACGATCTACCTGTTGATTATTTACAAGATCTAAAGACATGGGATCATATAACATATAACAGGCTACAGGTGTAATACAACAAATCATTAAAACAACATTAAAACGGATAGATCAAAGCCATAGAAAAACTTGTCAGACGTTGTTCGTGGCTTTCTGGGCTGCCCAGAAAAGGCCCAGTCAATGCCGGTCAACGGCTTTTGACCGTTAATAACTACCAACCTAGACATCAAACAACTATGATTCATTTTGCAGAGTAAAGACCACATTACAAGCTACACATAACAACTTAAAAACAACAGAAATCGAAAACGAGTAAGGATCTGTGGCCACTATTCATTGTCAGACCATATATTGAACTTTTTCCAGATTTGGCACATCTTCAAATTCGTGCCTCTAGATGTTATGGATCTAACATCTAGCAACCCAGATGTGACGCCCCCAAAATAGGTATACAACACCCATTCTGAGTCGCCAAATACATGGTACAGAAAGCAAACTACAACTTCAATAATACAATTGTCGTGCAAAATACGACAACACATACTGTGAGTTTAAATACAAATATTGTCTTCTAGACAATATCCACACTCAAATAAGTCCTCATTACAATTATTCAAACACTATTTTATAGAAATAGTGAGGACTGATAAAACATCTTTCTAGAACCATCACTCCATACCCCGACTAGATCCTTCTATGTTCTCACCTCCTGAGAAGAAAAATGGAACAAAAAGGAAAAGGGTGAGCTCAACTAGCCCAATAAAGAATATTATGACTAAGATAATATACAACAATTTATCATTAGTCTTTAATAGGGAAAAATCTGATAAAATATAATAGACAACAAGTTTTAGATCAACAACTGCAGCGGAAACAACAATCCATTAGAAGAGTCAAGTAGAGAAAGAATTCCACTATCTTCTAAGATTTAAAAGTCCATCATCAATATTTTATCCCTGTAACATCAATCAATATACATCTTGAATCAAATATTCATCTTTGCACTACAGGCCAAAGATATTCATTTGTATCACCAACATGTTCATCTCAACACTGCTCATCTTCGCACTACGCCAAAAGATATTCATTAGGTAATCATTCATCTTTGCACTACAGGGCCAAGAGATATTCAAGAATATCATCATTTAGACCGAGGATGATGAAAAATATTTTAAAGGAACGAATCCAGTGAAATAAAATAACAAATATTAGAGATTCGTATTACAGTTTATCCATGATCAATAATACTCCATAACCAATTTTGAAGCAAAATTTAAGAATAAAGATTAAAACATGGATACAATCAAAGATAGTAACCATAATAGACATCTTGGATAAAAAGAAGAAAATTTCATTTTCTAATTGAATAGCGCGTTATTCGTGAATAAATGTCGTATATATTGAATAGTGTCGTATACATGAATAGTAACCCCGACACAAAAAAGGTAGAAATTCCACAATAAAATCCATACCAATATTTCTAAGATAATGATATTGAAAGAATAACATCATTAGGAAGAAAATAACATCCCTTACCTCAAAATAACAGTACTTCTGATCGGAATATCGGTATAAGGCTGAAGAAAACTTGCACTGATAAATAGAAACTCACAAATTATCTAAATACTCACAAAATACGCTTGATAATATAGAGAGAGAAAGAGAGAAAGTTTATGTTTCTGGTGTGATTTTCAATTCTAACATAGCCCTCTATTTATAGGAAAATGTTAGCACGCCAAAGCGACTTTTGACTTGCTACCGATGGATTTACACGCTACTATTGCCACCCACCACATTTGAAATAAAATTCAAAGACATTTCTTCACCAACCACAAGTGGGGCCCACTCAATTCTAGATTTTTCCACCAAAATTATTTATAAACCTAATTTCAATCGATTACCTCTTAAAAATTCATAACAAATTATACGTTCATTTTAACGGTTCAAAATTTGTGGACATATACTCAACTTATATATGTATAACATATCCAAAAATCACAACGATCCAACGGTCAAATTAAAAATTATAACTCACGTTTAATATATCTCAAATAATGTTGATTTAATTTTTAATACCTCCATTCCGACAAAAACACATCAACATTAATTCCTTCAATTATATCCACATAAAATAAATATATCCATCAATTATATTTACATAAAATAAATATTTCCTTATCATATAAATTAATAATTAATTATTCACAAATAATATTACGTAATCATAATTATGACAACCGTGTCGCTCCTCAGAAATAGGGGGCTTTCCGATAAGGATTTCTCCTTCTCAAGCGCCATGAATTAGGTGACCAAACCTCTCCTTGATGAGAACTTTCTAGACATTGCCAATAATGCTATCTCAAAATATTATTCAAATAATATGAATTATTGATCCGATAATGGGAAATATCATGCGATGACAATTATTGAAACAACAATAATATAAAATATCAACGCAAAGAATTATTGAACCAATAAAATAAAATATTGAACAAAGAATTACAGAACAATTATTAAGTAGTGTCTTCTTCACGTAAGAATCAATAATTCAAAAATACTATGCAAAACCGTAAAACTTCTACTATGCAATCACGCCAGACATCGTATTTTAACCACCGGGTATTCCAACAGTGTTAACGGTAACAACTTCGCCGTTATTTGTAAAAACTCAAATTTTTTATTTTTTTCATCCAACCGTTATCTATTATGGGGCCCACAAATGACTGCGCCGTTGTACGAATATTCCTCGACAGAAAGAATATTCTACGACCAAATGAATATTCTCCGACAACAATGAATATTTTATAATCACTTGTTTATTTTGCAAAATTTGCACATTTCACACATAACCAAAGCATTATATCAAATTAACACCTTATTATTCACAATAATAATTACAGGAAATTTGATTTTATTTATAATAAGTTGGGGTCTTACACCAGATCATCATTAGACACCTTATATAACATGTTTAACAAAAAAAATATAACATATAACAACAGATTTTTGGTCAGATTGTATGGCTAGAGTTTATACCTTCTTTGATCAATCTTTAATTCTGTGCTTCTGATTTGGTTATGGATTTCATGGGGCTTGGTTTGTGACTGATC